>OZ012738.1:62260518-63460518 GCA_963859935.3 Lathyrus sativus | reverse complement strand
CTGATAGAGAATTGGAAGGAGGATGATGAAGTAAAACGCAGGATCTCTCGTTGTATGCTTTTGAATAAAAACCCTACTGATGATGTAAGGCATTCCTGTTTCAAACCTCCTAAACACCAGAAATATTTAACCTTTTGAACCTAGATGAAGAATCTGTCTTTCCTAAATCAAAACCTCGTTTTAACCTGGGGCAGGGTATCATCAAAAAATGAGCATCTCTCAAAAAATTTGGGTGGGCACAAATATACTTTGACCCTTATCCTTTGTTTTACAAATCACAAACTAAACCCAGATACAACCCTCAAAAGTCCTAATTGAAGTAAGGTTTAGTTCGAAAGCGTACTTGATGAGATATCGTTTCCTGACTCCTATGAGCCATGCTCAATCTTGTTGGCATTATAAAATTAATTTATATCCTAACAGTGATTCCGGTCACTAGTTATTGGGATACCTTTTTTTCAAAAAAAGAACAAACCTCAAGACAAACGTATGTTGCATTGATAAATTCAGAATTAACATTTCTGACTTGCTAACCTTGTTTGATATCTTAGAAAGATTACACATGAGCATCAATAATAAGTTTATTCTATTGGAACTCGAAGACTCTGCTGACCTGGGGCAAGTTTGTTTCCCAGTGGTTTGTTCTAATGCAAATTTGACTTTCTAAAGAACCATCTTCGAAGACTCGGTTATACCGTCAATCAGGGGCAGTTACGTCGAGCTTCTGCGAATCTCTCCAAGAGTTTGAAAATAGTGGGGCATTTGGACTCCATGTTTTCTGTAAAATCCTCTCGAGATGACCTTATTATCGTGAACCGTGTGACTTGGGGCACTTGAGAGTCGAAAAGGGTTGTGACAATTCTGTAACGAATATTCTCAACACAAGAAAACTCCAGTTGGTGACTTGAGAATTCCTATGAGCTGATTAGCTTCACCTCTCCAGCAAAGCAGATGTTTATTTCATCCCCATTGAAGTTTCAACTCCAACATTCTCAACAGCCTTCTTAACCCAGGTTTCCACTTTTGAGGTGGATATTTATTTTATCCCCTTTGAAACTCCAGTTCGAGTATCTTCGTCTACAACTCCAGCATGAATCTCTCCAAGGAAGTGGATATTTATTTTATCCATGAAGCTTTTCCAATTAAGAGAGGGATCCGTTTCCTGTAGATCTTTATTCTCATCTTCAACAAGATAACTGAGATTCATAGTGACAAATCCTTCAGTAAGATCAAGATGTTATTCCCCAAGAGAAGTTTTTTAAGCCCCGAAGCAGGACTGTGATCCCATGTGTGTTTCTCCACCCATCCGTGGTGATGCTTCTGTCTTTGAAGACTGGTCCGATATTTGTTCCCCAGAAGGAATTCTAAAAGCAATTGTACATTTTCTCCAGACGATGTTTGATCTGTGAAGATTTGGTTTGAGTGCCTTTCGTTCGAGATGTTTATTCCATCTCTGTTTGTTTTGACAGCATAAGCATACGCATAACATATAGATAGGTGGCATGGCATATGCATCCTGCATCTTTGTGTTTGTTTGTTCTGTCACTTTGCCTGTGTTTATCCCCAAGTAATTGGGTGTGTCTTCTCCTCCAAGTAGAGTTGTCAGCCCTAGGCAGAAAGAGCGTAATATTTCTAATTCCCCACTGAGTTTGATCCTCGTGGAAGACGGTTGTTTTAGTAAATACCATTTGAGCTCATACCTCAATGATTGAGTCTTACTTTACAGTTTCTCTTCAATTAGTTCCTGAATTGAACTTTGGTCCCTGACAATCGCATTATGGACAATCTCCAACGTTTGAATATGGATTAAGTGTGCATTTATTTTGCACTCGGCTCCCCAAGAGAATTTTTATGAAGATAACTATTGAAGACAGATATTTCTCTAACAACGTTATCAGAAGCTTCTCAACAAGTTATATCTGGACTGCAACATCCTTTTTATTTGAGCAACTCGTTTTGATAAGGATCTCCTCCAAAACGACAAATGGAAGTCTCTTCAAGACAGTTCGGCCATCCCCACTGGATTTATCAAGATTATCAATTCATCGAAAGGCATTCCTCTGGAAATCTGTCAGAGAAATGCATCGAAGACATTACAAATATTTCTCTTTATTTGAGAACTTACACTACAAGGATGCATATTTTACAGCTACAACAAAGATACTCTTCAGGAGTTTACTCCCCAGTGAGTCCATTACACAAGTTTATTCCATCAAGTGACATCTCCCCAGAGAAGTCGAGGAAATTCATTACGGTCAATCTCTCTTTATTTGAGAAGACATATTTTGCTGATCAACTGGCATACATCTTTTGAAGATCCCCGTCGAAGCTTTACAATCTCTAGTACATTTTGATTTTTGGTCAGACACCTTGGCTTAGGCTACCATATGTTTGGTAGTAGGTGATCTCGACATCTTTTAGTTATTACCTTTTCTTAGGCTATCATACATTTGATAGTAGGTAATACACCTTTCTTTTGGACATACACCTTTTCTTAGGCTACCATATGTTTGGTAGTAGGTAATCCCTCCTTTTGTTTATTACCTTTACTTAGGCTATCATACATTTGATAGTAGGTAATATACCATTTCTTTTTGGTCAGACACCTTTTCTTAGGCTGCCATATAATTGGTAGTAGGTGATTTCTTCTTTTGGTTATTACCTTTTATTAAGCTATCATATGTTTGATAGTAGGTAATATATCGTCTTTTGGTCAAACACCTTGGGTTAGGCTGCCATATGTTTGGTAGCAGGTGATTTCTTCTTTTGCTTATTACCTTTTCTTAGGCTATCATATGTTTGATAGTAGGTAATATATCGTCTTTTGGTTAAACACCTTGGCTTAGGCTGCCATATGTTTGGTAGTAGGTGATCTCTTCTTTTGGTTATTACCTTTTCTTAGGCTATCATACATTTAATAGTAGGTAATATACCGTTTCTTTTGGATCAGATACCTTTGCTTAGGCTGCCGAGATTGGTAATAGGTCATCTTTCCTCTTCATGTTGTCTTTGCTTAGGCTATCATATGTTTGATAGTAGGTAACATGCGTTTCTTATTTTCAACCGGATACCCTTGCTTAGGCTGCCACACGTTGATAGTAGGTTATCCTTCACTTTCAGGTTTATCGCCATTGTTCAAGCTACTATACTCTTAGTGGTGTTATTATATCTTACCTTTATTTTGGAGATTCCCCAATGTTTGTTGTCTCTTCCCCCGTGGAGTCCCGCTTCGTTGAGTCTGTTGCTCCTGTGTTTCTCGCGTTCTATGTCTAGTTTCTTCCCTTGTAGCATCTTTTCCTCACATGACCCCCCCTCCCCCGTCTTGCATTTCATATCATTGCATATCATATGCATTCGGTGGCTTCTTAGGGCCAAAAATTCGTGCAATGTTTGTATTTAAGTCCCTAGTATCTCGTCGAGACAAAGATTTCAATCTCCATATCTCCAGATAGAAGTAACTTAAATAGGGGCATCTGTCACACCCTAATTTTTGACCTTAACATCCCACCTCCTTGTGCATTTTCTTGCATATTATTTAAGTCAATCATTATTCATAGCTAACTGTTTTAACCAACTTGTTTATTTGTTTTGCGAAAGATAGGTTACTGCTGAGAGTTCAAGAAGTCATGGAGATTTTATGTGCACTTATTATACTCTAAAAGCTCGCCTTGCTGTACCCCTTGAGATTCAAGTAGTAGAAGATCTGTGCAAGGTCATCGGCTAATTCGGGTTTCTCGCTTATGATATGAGTTTGTAGACTAATCCAAATTGTGAACATGAAGAGCAAAGTTTAAAGTTCCCACATCTATTTGAGAGGAAGTTCAAGAAACTTAAAGATAATAATTAGCTCAAACTTTACTTAAGGCTCGAAATACAATTTGCAAGTGTGAGATTAATATTTAAGTCCAAGCAATCATTCAAAGAGACACTCAAAAGCTCTTCATAGATGAGAGATTGAAGAATCATAATAGCTAAAGATGCAAGGATTTTTTAAATCACCACACATTTCTTCACTTTTGAAAACACTCAAGTTTGGAAAATGGACTCATAAATCCAAGAGTTTTCTCGACATAAAATTCCAACCTATCCATACGAGGTCTTGTAAAAAAATACAAAGAGGGACAATTCATTGATGAACTCAAGAATATTATGGTTGTTACAAAGTTCCTAAATCTAAGCTTGATAACATAGACACTTCCAGATCACTAAAAATAGTTCAAACTACGCCAACTTTCTCCAAATATCATACAAGCAATCCTAAAGGCGTCACCACCAAAGGATAGATGAATTATCCCTTACTCCTAGCAAAGTGGTATGAGCTGGAGCCAAGAGTAAGCTACGAAGCAGCCTGCGAAATCCCCTTTTGCAATCCAATTCCCGCACAAAGATGTCGCTATTGCGAAAATCGGCGCCGGCAAAACAGAAGAGTCGCCACCGTGCGTTATTTATCCCAAAAGAGGGAAAGGAAACGCTCAGAGTAAACCTAACGGAAAGAGGGAAAGGAATGGTCATCGCAACCAAATCCTGGATTCGGGAGTCGGTTACGCAAGGGGAAGGTATTAGCACCCCTCACGTCCGTCGTACTCGACGGGATCCACGCTTGTTTTCTATCTAAGGGTGTTTTATTCTATCTACTCTATAGGTCTGGGTTAAAAAGAAAATAAAATGACTCAGCAAAGTATCGCACTTTATGCCTACGTATTCCCGTCTGGAACGAGAAATCAGAGTCAACGTAGTTCGCCTACCTACGGGAAAGGAGGGGAAGGTTGCTCGCTGGGATATCGCATCCTATGCCTACGTACTTTCATACAGCATGAAAGATCAGAGCAAACGTAGTTCGGGATACGGAAGACACAAGCTTGTCTGACAGTTTTTTATCTCCTTATGAAAGGGTTTTCCTGATTAAGGGTCCAAGTGGACAAAAGCAGAGTTTGAATGTTTGTTTGAGGTTTTTACGAAAGAGATATTTTTTAGTCTGTTTGCAACTTGTACTGCACTAAATACTTGTGATCTGAGAGTGACTACGTCGCATGTCACCCTAAGGGTACCATACTAAGCAACCAGATTACTGAAGAGTGACCTTCCAGCAACCTTTTCTCAAATAGCTTAAGGCTCGTAGCGTACAACACACGTTATCCTTATTATTGTGTTTTTGAAGTGTTTTGAGATGAGAAAAGAAAGACCCTAAAACTATGGTTGAAAGGGAAACTAACCTGATGTTATCATGCATAGGTCAGAACCTAATGTCTGTCATAATTTCCTCTTGCACAGAGGAAATCAGAGATCCTAGGGGATAAACAGCAAAAAACAGCAAGCAATTACAGTAAACAGTAAACAGTAAACAGGTATGCTATGCAACAGTACCAGAGGGCAAGAGAAAACAATAGGCAAGAGGAGACAAGCTCCACCTCAAAGCTAGAGGTAATCAGCACAAACAAACAGACGAAAACAAAAGACTCAGGGGAGGCTGCTCAGGCAGCAATACCAGACTCCTACAGCAAACAGCAACAGCAACTCAAGACAGCAAAGTTGACAGTAAGGCCTCATCTTTAAACAAGCTTCTATCTTAAATCTTCATCAAGCTTCAAGCTCCCACAAGCACACTCCAAGAAGAGGATTAATCATCAAGATCAAGTTATAATGTTAAGAAATTTAATGACAACCAAAGGAAATTACTAAGAACTCAACATTGCAAATGAAAGGTATCCTCAAAGTTCTACTCACTTGGGCATACCACTCATACCTACTAAGGAGAGATGGAGCTTCCCAAGAAGGACTTTGTGTCATTGGATAGAATGGAGGCAAACAATGCACTCCATGTTTGAAGAAAGAATCAAAACTAGGTCTAAGGCACTTCCTAAAACCCTAATTCTCTGAACTCCTAAACAAAAGCTCCACAAGAGGAAAAGCATTCAACTCCAAGCTCCAATCCTCAATCCCAAGCATCTTAAATGAATCCAGAAGCTCCAACAAAAAGAAACTCAAGCTTAAACCCACTCCCAAGCAACCAACCAAACCAAACAAACCAAAGCACTCAAGAGAGGAAATCATAAACACAAGCCATTTGCAAAATACAACCAAAATAGAAAATCAAGTTGCAAAAATCTAATAAAATTCCTAGGGGAACATGAATGTTTGAACAACCTAGTGTAAAAAGATTAAAGCCTAAATCAATTTCTAAGTTATCTAAACAATTCCTACATTGAGATAGGTCAAGGGAATCCACAAGTTTGGGAGGGTCCTAATCTCAATACCTAAAACAGATCCTAATATTGTTCTAAAAATCCAAGAAAAATTCTAAGGGAACATACATGTCTACCCTAACACATATTAAAAAATCAAAGCCAAACTCAAAACCAATTGGGAGAACTAAATTCCACAGATGGTTAATTATGCCAAATTAAAAGAAATAACAAAAATAAGAAAAATCACATTAAATTGAAAAATGCATGAAATGGTATTTTGTTAATCTCAGAAAATCATAAATTCCATAAGGATCATGAGGATATTTTTAAAATAATTTTCTGATCAAAATTGGAATTTATATGATTTTTGGAATAACAAGGCAATTAAAATAAAGCAAAATAAAATAAAAATGAATTAAAGCTGAGATAAAACACAAGCCATTGGATCAATCAACAAGTCAAGGATCTGGATGCGCCACATCTTGCCAGCGCATTAAGTGATGCGCTGCGTTTTGGCTTCAGAAATTCAAATCCAACTTTAAGTCGTGTGCGTTGGATCTAGGCTATAGTCAAAGGTCAAGTGAGGATCCAACGATGATGAAGTCATCTTCTCCAAATCTCAGGTCATCAGAGTGGAGATTAGGGATGGTGGTTGGTGGTGGCCGGAGAAGACTCCGGTCGTCTACTTTGGCGAAGGTCCAGGTTTAGGCAACCAAAAATGACAAACAAAATACCAAATCCACTCAGTTTTTCACGTACATTCCAAATTCGTCATCAAAATCATCCAATTCTCAACACATAATCAAACACGAAACAAAGTTCAGAAATAACATCTTCAACAACTTTCACTAAACTCAAAATTAATGATATAGATCTCTTCATCTCATTGCGTACATCAACCTGATCTAATCAACTAACATTGAAACCTTATGAATCAAGAGATTCAAGTCCAAACAGATCAGCTATGTCATCTTCAATCATCACCAATTGAGTTCAAATCAAGCCTAAAACGATCTATGTCACATGTAGATCCTAACCACAAGTCTAAATCTAATCATCTCATGCTAAATCATGCTGAATTTTAAGAGATGCAAACCTGGTATAGATCTTGCAACAGAGGTACTTAGAGCTCGTGACTTGCTTCCAAATGCTCCAGATAGCTTCAATGATCCACAAGGAAGAGATTGCACACCTTAATTTGGCTTGAATTGGCTCCAAACTCAGAATCTGATTTCAAGTTGCAGTTGAGAAAATTTTCTTGCTCTTTCTTGCTCTGGCGTGAAATGAAGCTCAACCTTGATCTGAACTCACTCTAATGAATATATAGAAGAGTTTCATGGGCCTTTGCAATGTGTTTGAAGCCCAAATCCGTGTATCCAATTTTCTGATTTTTGCTTGCAAGTTCATACACCAGTCGTGCTTTGCAAGCTTTGCAGTGATTCTAGAAAGTTCTAACACCTTGCACATGTCATTTAGAATGAGTTTGGATGGAGAAATTGGCCTGAATTGCCTTGTACCTTGATTTTGCTTATGTAACTTACAAGTGAAGTAACCATATGCTATCTCTCAAAACCTGAACTAAACTCCAAATTCTGGTATTGCCAATGATCTTAGAATGCAATTTCCAATCAAAAAATTCACTTACTTGCTTGGTTTTGGCCTTGTAACACAAAATCCCATTTTTCCCTCCTTTCATATTTGAAAATTCTTCATTTTCAAGCCATTTCAAATGTCTTTTTGATATGAGCCAAAACAACCTCTCATGACCACTTGGTTGCACTAAAAACATTTCTCCAAGCAACTTTCATGTTGAGCAATTTTGCATTTGAAGCTTGCAAGTTGGAGATTTTGGCCTATGCTTGAGAATGACCTATAATCTTACTTTCCCAAAATACCCCTGACTTGTAAATCTCATAACTTGAGTTCTACAAATCAGATGGATGACTTCTAGTACAATTCAGAAAGCTAAGATTATGAGGAACAACTTTAATGTTGGCCAAAAGTTCATGTGAAACCTCTTTCTAGGTCAAAGGTTGCTTGGAAGTCAAGTGACTTTCACAGATAAATTTCACATTCATCTGGTGACCTGTAACTTGTCTGGACCATAACTTGAGTTCTACAAATCCAATGGAGGACTTATAGTACTCAAATTAAAGGTATTGAGATGCTCTACAAGTTTCATGTTGGCCAAAGATCCATTTGAAACTTGTATCTTGACTTATGTATCTTTGAAGTTAGGCACTAAATAGGGTAATTTGCACTGAAACCCTAATTTAGAAACTTCCAACATTCTTAATTCTTCTTGATTTGATCTTGGCACAACACCACAAATGTCTTATTACCCCATTCCATGAACTCATGACCTCAAAGTAGGCTTGAATGCTTTTCAATTGCATAATTGACCTAGGGTTGATCCAGATGAAACCCTAATTGTCTACACTTCAACTGTGGCTCTTGCATTTGACTTGATGACTTGATTGAACTCCAAAATGGCCCTCTAGGCACTCTAAGAACTATATACACATCTCATATTCACACTTCATGCTTCACATCCCATTGATGGTCTTCAACTTATCAAGATCTCCCACCACCTCCTGATGACTTATATGACTTCTCAAGCTTGGATAAGATTTCTTGCTAGGCTTCTCTTGATAATAATCACACTTGATCTCCTATTGGATGAATGATATGCCATGATATGCAAATGATAGAACTATGCAAATAATAATGCAATGAAACATAAACCAGGTAAAAGATGTTGAGCAAATTTTGGGGTGCAACAGCTGCCCCTATTCAAACGGCTTGGACCCGACTGGGTGAAGAGCGAACGGCCTTCAAACAATCGAGGTAAAAGACGGTTGAATACCAAAAAACCCGGAAATTTGCCAACTGCAGACACGAACTGCACAAACTGCTTGGTGAACAACATCCGTTGTGCTGAACCCATTTGCTATAGCAACAACTGATCAATCTTCTAATAAAACTTTTGATTTTAGAATTAACTCCCTGTGTGATGCCACAGGCATCGAATTAACTTTACGAGAAACAATTCCGTCCACAACGGGACTAAACTTCGTCAACACGAGGAAGGACTCCATCAACATGGGTACAATTTCGTCTATAATTGGAATAACAATCTCTGTCAGTCACAGGTAATAACTCCACTGGGGATAATCCATCAATTACGGATAAAACTCCATCCACACGGGTAGCAATCACTGTCAACACAGGTGCAAATCACTGTCAATCACAGGTAACAATCTCTGTCAACACAGGTGCGATCTCTATCCATTACAGGTAACGATCTTTTCTGATGCTTTTACTGGGGAAATAACTCTGCCAACAACACAGGGAAATAACTTTGGCGACTTCCACTGAGGAAATAGTTTTATCACCAAATAATAAGTAGCTCTGCCAACACACAGGAACTAACTTCGTCACCACTACGGGAAATAACTCTGCCAACGATACAGGAAAATAACTCTGCCAAATATAGGAAAATAACTCCTTCACCACTACGGGAAATAACTCTGTCCAACAACAGGAAAATAACTCCGTCACCACTACGGGGAATAACTCCGCCCAATACAGGAAAATAACTCCGTCACCACTATGGGAAATAACTCTGCCAACGATACAGGAAAATAACTCCGTCACCACTACGGGAAAATAATTCTGTCCAACAACAGGAAAATAACTTCGTCACCACTACGGGAAATAACTCTGTCAATGATACAGGAAATCACTCTGCCAAATACAGGAAAATAACTCTGTCACTACTACGGGAAAATATCTCTGCCAAACACAGGAAAATTACTCCGTCACCACTACGGGAAAATATCTCTGGGTACAGCTTCTCTGCCTATCTTTGCAGTAGCTAACTCCATCAATCAAATGGGTAACAAAATACTGGTCCAATCTGCAAACTTTTAGCGCGGACATGGCAGCAAATCTGAGAAGGACTCTACTAGGTATTTTCTGAAATCAAACTTCTAGACACCCACTTCGACATAGGCGGCAACTTCCAAAAAATTGATTCACGAAATTTTTGATACTGTCATAACAACAATTTCGAAGAAATACTCCGCTGGAGGGGTAAGAGAAACTTAACCAAGCAACTCTGTGGGGAATAATGACAAAACGAACATTATCATTACACGCCTCACACCGAGACCTTGCTTATCTGGTAATAAATCTGAGCAAGAGCTCCCTCCACCCGCAGGGAAAACAACACTTGAAAACATGAGGTTAACCAACCTGGCCTATGTTTCAAAATGTGTATGTTTGACAATGGCGTAATGCTCCATACGACATGGAAATGCTACACGTTTGGGTAGATGTGGATATGATGATATATGCAAATGCTAATGTAGGCTCAAACTACTGAGAAACACTCTGGTATGAAATGGCTAAGAACAAAACCCACTCCGCTGGGGATGAACAGGTATCACAAAGTATTCCGGCAAAATAAATGCCAGAAACAACATCCAACTCTGTCGGGGAGAGATCAGACACTTGGGAAGAAAACACAAGCCCTGCTGGGGAAAGATGCGACCCTCCTGGGGGAAGAACTACACTGTCAGGACACAGTCTACAAACTCAAAGCTACAAACTCTGCTGAGGATAAACATCCTGACGAAAGAATGACGACCTGCGGGGAAAGGGAATAACCATCCTCTGGGGAGGCGTCCTCTGCAAGGGATATTGATTTTGACCTGCTGGGGATATCCTATGGACAACTTCCATGAGGATACTCTTCAGGCGACATTCTTGGTAATACTCTCTCGGGGAGGACAATTCCATATCTGGTAGGAATAAGCGCCGTCTCCACTTTCTGGGGATAAGATACGACTTGCTAAAGAACGATATCAACTGAAGTCAGGCCCTACGTCAAGAGACTTTGGCTGGGGAATACATTTCCTGACCGTTTGTTTCAAAGGTAAGGACCCTGCAAAACACAAACGAGACAACACAAATCTACACAACAAAATCTATTCGAGTTAATATCTGTGACGTTCATTCAGTCAATTCGAAGTTTTAGCAATTATTGGCAAGGGCCAGCAAGTTTATGCAAGTGCAAGTTCATCAAAACCATCGGCGTTTTTCACAAACAAAACAGTAAAGAACAAGCATCAAGTACTGAATAACATGCTTTATTGAATGGGCCTGTAAATAGGCTTGTACATTGGATGTAACTCCTGAAAAGAGGAAGTTACGCACAAGCAAAATACAACATATGCATGCGAAGCACAAAGAAAGATACAAAACAAAATTGATATACATGTCGGCAACGTGGTACAGACGAACACCATTAGCTGATTCTCCTATGACTCGCCTGACTCTGATGCTTTCCCGATACTCGATCTTCAGAAGAGATTGTTTTGGATATACGACCCTTAGGCACTCCCAAACCACTAAGCAATGCAGTATCAAACTCGGACCGCAGTCATTTGCTTTTTCAAATCCCTAACTTTTGCGTGAATCGCCCTTTGCGGGTTTTCAGTTCACCGGGATACCCTTTTTTGCCGAAATTGCCCTTTTCAGGTTTTCAACTTCGTGGGTGTACATTTTTTCAATTTTATCCCTAACTTTTGCCCGAACCTTTTATTCCCTTTTTTATGGTTCGCCGGGATGCCCCATTTTCGCCTGGACTCTCTTTTTTCTGTCCAGCGGGTCACTTTAAGCAAAGTATTTTTTAACTGCGTCCAAATTCACAGGAGACGTAAAGTCCTCACCATCCATGGTGGATAACAACAAGGCTCCTCTAGAGAAAACCTTTCTGACGACATATGGACCCTCGTAGTTGGGAGTCCATTTGCCCATGTGATCCGGTTGTGGTGGGAGAATCTTTTTCAACACAAGATTGCCCGTCTGGAAGCTTCAAGGGCATACCTTCTTATCATAAGCTTTCTTCATCCGGCTCTGATACAACTGACCATATGCAAGAGAAGCCAGTCTCTTCTCATCCATTAAACTGAGCTGATTCAGTCTATCTTTTACCCATTTTGCCTCATCAAGTTGGACATCGCGTAAAACCCTCAAAGAAGGAATCTCAACCTCCAATGGTAACACTGCCTCCATGCCATACACCAATGAGAAAGGGGTTGCCCCAGTTGATGTGCGTACCGTCATACGATAACCGTGCAAAGCAAAAGGCAACATCTCATGCCAGTCCTTGTAAGTCACAACCGTCTTATGAACAATCTTCTTTATGTTCTTATTGGCCGCTTCGACAACGCCATTCATCTTGGGCCGATAAGGAGAAGAGTTGTGATGCTCGATCTTGAAATTCTGACACAACTCTTTCATCAGCTTGTTATTCAAGTTTGAACCGTTGTCGGTGATAATCCGCTCTGGGATTCCATATCTACAGATAATATCTCTTTTGATAAATCTGGCTACCACTTGTTTGGTGACATTAGCATATGACGCTGCTTCCACCCATTTGGTGAAGTAATCAATAGCTACCAAAATGAACCGGTGTCCGTTTGATGTCGTGGGCTCAATCTTGCCAATCATATTAATTCCCCACATGGAGAAAGGCCACGGTGATGACATAACATTCAGAGGGCTCGGAGGCACATGAATTTTGTTCGCATAAATTTGACATTTATGGCACCGCTTCGCAAACTTGAAACAATCTGTTTCCATCGTTAGCCAATAGTAACCTGCCCGCAACAGTTTTCTCGTCATTGCATGTCCACCAGCATGCGTACCAAATGTACCTTCATGGATCTCTTCCATGAGAAACTTAGCCTCTTTCTCGTCCACACATCACAACAACACCAAGTCGTGGTTTCTCTTGTACAGGACGCCATTCGGATTCAAATAAAAATTGCCAGCCAATCTCCTAAGAGTCTTCTGATCTCGACTGGATGCCCCAGCCGGATACTCTTTGGTCTTCAGGAAATTCTAGATATCGAAATACCATGGTTTGCCATCGGACGTTTCCTCAATGGCGAATATGAAGGCGGGCCTATCAAGGCGATAGATAACAATCCTGGGAGCCTCATTCCAGAAGTTAACTTTATACATTGAAGACAACGTCGCAAGAGCGTCAACCATCTGATTTTCTGCTCGTGGCACATGGTGCAATTCCACCTTGTCAAAGAAAGGCAACAATCTCCTTGCATAATTCATATAGGGTATCAGATTGGGTTGCCGCGTCTCTCATTCTCCTTTAATCTGGTTGACCACTAGAGCAGAGTCCCCGTATACATCAAGATATTTGATTCTCAAATCAATAGCCTCCTCAAGACCCATGATGCACGCCTCATATTCAGCCTCATTATTGGTAACTGGAAAGGTCAATCTGGCAGTAAAGGGAATGTGCATCCCTTGAGGAGTAGTGATAATTGCCCCTATTCCACTACCGTAGGAGTTAACAACGCCTTCAAATATCAACTGCCATTTGGAACCCAACTCTGGACCTTCATCCGGCAACGACTCATCACAATCTTTCATTTTCAAGTACATGATATCCTCGTCAGGAAAATCAAACTTCATTGATTGGTAATCTTCAATCGGCTGCTCCGCTAGGTACTCTGACAGAACGCTACCTTTGATAGCCTTTTGAGAAACATATTGAATATCATATTCTGTCAGCACCATCTGCCATCGAGCAATCCTCCCAGAGAGTGCTTGCTTTTCAAATACGTATTTGATCGGATCCAGGCGTTTGGCAGCCCAGGCTAGCGCACAACACGTCTTTTCGAGCATTGAGTAACGGGATTCACAATCTCTGAACTTTTTAATCAAGTAGTAAATCGCATTCTCTTTACGTCCAGTCTCGTCATGTTGACCGAGAATACAACCCATACTTTCCTCAAGAACCGTCAAATACATAATCAATGGTCTCCCGGCTACTGGGGGTATCAATATTGGAGGTTCCTGCAAATATTCTTTTATTTTTTCAAACGCCTTTTGACAATCTTCATTCCAGGTCACAACCTGATTCTTTTTCAACAACTTGAATAATGGCTCGCATGTAGCGGTTAGGTGAGATATGAACTGAGCAATGTAGTTCAACCTCCCTAAAAACCCACGCACTTCTTTTTCTGTTTTAGGCGTTGGCATTTCTTGTATTGCTTTTATCGTAGCAGGATCAACCTCAATTCCTTTTTCGCTCACAATAAACCCCAATAGTTTACCGGATCTCACCCCGAAGGTACACTTGTTAGGATTCAACTTCGGCCTGAATTTCCTAAGCCTCTTGAACAATTTCAGCAGATTAACCAAATGTTCTTCCTCCGTCTGGGATTTGGCAATCATATCATCAACATAAACCTCAATCTCTTTATGCATCATGTCATGAAAGAGCGTCGTCATAGCACGTTGATATGTTGCCCCAACGTTCTTCAAACCAAAGGGCATCACTTTGTAGCAAAATGTTCCCCATGGGGTAATGAAGGTTGTTTTCTCCATGTCTTCTGGCGCCATTTTTATCTGATTGTAACCCGAGAAGCCATCCATGAAGGAGAACACGGAGAATTGAGCAGTGTTATCGACCAGCACATCGATATGAGGAAGCGGAAAGTCGTCCTTTGGGCTCGCCTTATTCAAATCACGATAGTCTATGCACATCCGCACCTTACTGTCTTTCTTTGGTACCGATACTATATTGGCGACCCATGATGGATAAGTGGTAATAGCAAGGAAACCAGCATCCCACTGTTTCTGAACTTCCTCCTTAATCTTCACAGACATATCTGGTCTGATTCTTCTGAGTTTCTGCTTAACAGGCGAACATTCTTCTCGCAATGGTAGATGATGAACAACCATGTCAGTATTCAATCCTGGCATATCCTCGTACGATCAAGCAAAGATATCACTGTACTCTTGCAACATCTCAATCAGACCTTGCTTGATGTCGCTTTGCAACGCAGCCCCTATCCGGATGTTCCTGACAACTCCCTCGGACCCCACGTTGATAATCTCAATCTCTTCCTGATGAGGCAAAATGATTCTTTCTTCCTGTTTCAACAGTCGAATCAGCTCTTCTGGAAAGTCGCTATCCTCAACAATCTCTTCCTCAGCTTGAAATACCGGGTGCTCAAAGTCAAAGCGAGTCATATGAAGTTCGTGTTCGGTGTCATCTGAAATATGAATCCTACAAAGGAAATGGTTAAATGCTTCAAATGAGTGCAAACAAAGCTCATAACCACGTTGCCATTTATTGTTAAAATAAAAAACAGGAAAAACAGGGAACACAAAATTTGCATGAGAAAAACACCTTTATTCAATGATTAAACAATGCATACACATAAGCAGGTGGCCCTAAAACAAAATCATCGTGCCCCGGGTAGGACACATGATTATACAATAATCAAGAAAACAAATCATTATTGTTTTGTAGTCATTGGGACAATTTCTCGGATGGACCAGTTGCAGAGACTTTGTCCTGGCACACTAGGCTTGATCCACGCGTCCATGTCGCAATCACTATCTCCGTCTTCAGAGTCGAAAACAGCATTAACCGTCTCAAAGTAGACTCCCTTTGGAGTAATCATCACCGGTCCTTTAAACTTGGGTGTTTTCTGTGAAGAAGATGTTGATGTTGGGCGATACCCTAGTCCAAACTTGTCCATCTTGATAGGAATTTCCAGCACTTGACCCCAACCCTTGGTATCACCAGTCTGAACCAACGCTTGAGCGTCTTTGTACGAAGCCACAACAACCTCTGGCACTTTGCTGGGAACACTGGACTTGTCTTTGATTTGCAACCCTTCGAAGGCTTGGCAGGGCGTTTCATGGATTTCTCCATCCACTTCAACGTACTTGAATGATGATAGATGACTGACCAAGATGTCCTCTTCCCCACAAATAGTAACGATGCCACCATCGGCTTCAAACTTAAGCTTCTGATGCAGCGTGGACGTCACAGCCCCTGCAGAGTGTATCCATGGATGCCCAAGTAAACAGCTATAAGCTGGATGAATATCCATGATATAAAATTCAGTGTCAAATATTTCCGGCCCGACCAGCAACGGCAACCTTATCGATCCAAACACCGACCTTTTCGTTCCATCAAACGCCCTCACAACCAAGTCACTTGGCGTGCAAATAATTCCCCGGATATCTAACTTCATCATAGCCTTCTTAGGCAATACATTCAGAGATGATCCGGTATCCACAAGAACATGCGACATTACGGTGCCCCAGCATTACACCGATATGTGCAAAGCCATATTATGCTCTCGGCCTCTGGGTGTTAGATCAAAATCAGTGAAACCCAAACTATGTCCAACATTGACATGCGCCAGTACCCCCTCTAGCTGGTTGACAGAAACCTCCTGAGGTACAAATGACGTGTCCAATATCTTCAACAAAGCGTTTCGATGATCCTCAGAACAAAGTAACAAAGATAGGATTGAAATTTTTGAGGGTGTCTGTTGTAAGTGCTCAACAATCTTATAATCGCTCTTGCGAATTAGCCTCATGAACTCTTCTACGTCCTTGAGCGACGTGTCTTTCTCTTTCAACCGGGATGGTCCACTTTCGTTCACCTTGGCTTTGCCTTTAGCAATTTTCTCTGCTTCAACTTCAGGTGCGGTGAAGAGTCTTCCACTATGGGTCATGCCTCCCGTTCCAACAACATTGTCAACTGCCCCTGCCGGCCGGCCATTCACCTCAATCTCTTCTCCATTACAGTACGCTTCTAACCCATATGTCCATGGAACAGCTTTTGTACTCTCAAAAGGAACAGGTCCTGCTTTTGTTATTGTGATAGTCGACCGCTTGGTGGGCGCTGATATCGTAATAGTCTTCCTTGGGATCGTAACAGTCGCAATCTCATTCTGCTTTTCAAACAATGCCTTAATAGGCTTCTCAACAGCAGTCCGATCAAATTGCAAAATCCCCTCATCTATCATGGCTTGGATACCTCTTTTCAAATCAGAGCAACCCTCTGGTTGGGTCCAACAATCCAGACAATATTCGTCACATCCGGGGAATACACCCCCTTTCAACAATCTGCTTTTAACACAACTCAACGGTGTCTTTAATTTATTCACATCCATAACCAAGTTCAAATTCTCTTCCGTTATGATAGCATTCACTCCATGATTCGGCATGGGTTGTTGTACAATATTGGGACCATCCTGACCAAAGTTAATGGCCTTACTATCAAGCAAATCTTGAACCTTATGTTTGAAAGCATGGCAACCTTCAATATCATGTTCGGGCGCCCCGGAATGAAAATCACAATGTTTACCAGCGTCAAAACCAAATGGAGGAGTTCCCGTCAATGGGGCCATCGTTCTCTTTTCAACCAAATTCAAACCCAACAGCGTTTGAAGAAGTTCGACATAAGTTGAAGGAGGTGCTTCAAATACTCTCTTCGGCCTACCCTCTTGAATTCTATGCTGAGCAGGGTGCATTCTCTATTGTTGCGGCTGTTGTTACCGTTGTTGTTGTTGCTGTTGTTGTTTTTGCTGAGGTATCGAGATAGTAACACTAGCAACTTGTTATGGCTGATACTGATTCCTACCTCTTCCACGACCTCGACCACCATATACCGCACTGGCGTCGCCTTGTCTCCTTCCACCAAAGGCTTTCCTTGCACCTCCAGCTGAGGTGGATTCACCTGCCTGAATCTTCCCAAATTAATTTCGTTTTCAATCCGTTCTCCCATGAGAATCATGTCATAGAAACTACCCATCGAGACATTGAGCAATTTGTCGTAATACATTCCAGAGAAAGTTCCAATAAACATATCAATCAACTCTCTTTCAACCAAAGGGGGATGAACCCTAGCCGCAATATCACGCCAACGCTGCGCGTACTCATTGAAGCTCTCACCATTCTTTTGAGACAAACTCTGCAGCTGAACCCTATTTGGCGCCAAGTCACTATTATACTGGTAATGTTTAACAAAAGCATCAGTCAATTCTTTCCAGCTTCTAATTTGGGTGGGCTCCAGTCCCATGTACCATTCCAGCGATGGTCCCGATAAACTGTCTTGAAAGAAATGCATAAGCATTTTCTCGTCGTCAGAGTATGCAGACATTCTTCTGTAATAAGAACGTACATGAACTCTAGGGCATGTATCCCCCTTATACTTGTCAAATGTTGGAGCTTTGAATTTCAAAGGCACCCTCAGCCCAGGCACTAGTCCCATGGTAGTCATATCTAACCCAGCAAAGTTCTGATTGGCTATCCCTTTGATCTGCTCTTCCAGCATTTTGAACCTCCTATCATTATCATTAGGCCTTTCAAATCCCACGCCTTGCCCGGAGAAAGCGTCTTCCTAGCGATCCTCGCCCCAGTTCAGATTCTCATTGCCATATCCCTCGTAACCAGCGTTACGGCCATATCCCTGTTGATTGAAAATAGGACCCCGTCCTCTGTTACCGAATCCTTGGTTGACCCCACCTAGTCTGTAACCAGTGTTGAAAGGCACCATCCCAGCACCGTTGTTGTTCATGTTACCAAAGCCAACATCACTGTATCAATACCCTTGATTGTTGTTGCCATAGCCATCGTAGCCAAAACCTTGATTGTTGAAACCAAAATTACCATCATGATTACCAATGTCAAACCCTTGGTTATTGTTTCCAAAACTAGTGTTGTCACCGAACCCTTGATTAGCATCTCCAGCATTGCCAGTATCGTTAACAACATTCCCATCACCATTTCCAGCGTTTCCAGTACCAGTGTTACCATTACCAGCACCAGCACCAGTATTTCCATTGCCATTGCCATCACTAGCACCAACTCCACCACTTGTGGGAACGACCACTGTAGGTATCCCATCCTCCCTGCGAGGAGTTCCAACAGAGTGATAATCAGTATTTCCATTCGCCCGCACCAGCAGCGGTTGCACCAGAGTCTGGAGATTCTCCTGGCCCTTGACCACAGTTTCCATTGCTTGCATGAAAAGTGCCAACTTCTCACGAATTTCCTGCATCTCGACTTGAACTTGATCCATGATTCTCTTGCAGTTGTTCCTGGTAGAATAACGATGCGTTCTCTGGTTGTCAATCCTGAAAACTAGTGAGATGCAGGAAATAAGATACAAGTTCAAAAAACCTGGTCATGCAATATGAGTATGCAGATGCAAATGTATAAATATGCTACAGGTTATATCCCCCCCGATTCTAGTTTCAGAGAGAAAGCCAACAAGACCATTGAGTCCCAATCAAGCGAGCAAGGAATCATAAAATTCTCATACATAAACAAATGCCGAGAGGCAAAGTACAAGAATACAACTGAAAAAACCTCGGCCAACAAGCCTGGCGATGGTCAAAATACAAGTAAAGCAAAGATAAATCAGGCCAAATGACGCGCTCTGACATCTTCCAATATCCTCAACGTCTCCGAATGGCCTAGTCGGGAGATCAGCTCCTGTACCAGTAATGCATGTCGCTCAGCCGTGGATCTCAGCTTTTTGGCATCGTCCTTGCAAGTTCCTTCGCCAAAACACTCGTCGAGTCTGCATCTCTTGGAACCGGCCTTCAATTCACAAACTCTCAGCTCCTTGCCAAGGTCACTTACTCTAAGCTCCACAGCGCTCCTAAGTGATGTCTCTTCAACAATCTTCGCATTCTGGGCTTTAATCTGTGCCTCTAGCGTGGCAATCTGCAGCTTCAGCTCATCTTCACGCTCCTTCCGCTTGGTAAGCGTGGCATTCCACAATGTTTCTCACTTGCCGAGTCGGGAATAAGCTTTGTTTAAGAGTTCCTTCTTGGAAGTAAGAACCTTGCTAACACCGTTCAAGGCTACTCCCACTTTTTCCCTCTTGTTGGTCTCTTCAGTCAAATCTGAACCCAACCTATTAATCAACTCAGTTTGTTCCTTCACAGTGAAGGTAGCTTCATTCTTCTCATGACGCAACCGGAAGATCTCTTTCTCTAACTCGTCATTGGATTTCTTCAATTCTTCATTCTCAGCCAACAATTTGTTATACTTCTCAATCTCTACCGAAGTAGGTACCTCAATCACTGGAAGATACAAAGGTTCCACAACAGGATATGGCATCAAGGAAATCCTAACTCTCTCGTGGATCCAATCCAAATAAGGATCATAAGCTTTGATGTTGCTCTTACCAAGCAAAGCTTTCCCTCTCCTATGGATGTTAGCCCATGCATGTCTCAACCTGATCAAAACAGCCTCGTCTAATAAGCCCGTGAGATACAGAGATTCCTGTATCTCAACCTCAATAGGAGCATCTCTCAGGGCATAACCAAACTGTCTCACCAGCAAAGAAGGGTTATAGTTGATACAACCTTTCCGTCCAATCAAAGGGACATTCGGAAAGCCACCGCAACTATATATAATATCAGTGCCAAGCATACTCCGATCAAACCAAATGATGTTCTTAGCAGACAGCCCCATCAACCGGGAAGACCAATCCAAAGTATCAACGGCATCAACAAAAGGCCTTGTCTTCGGAAGATGTCCCTGGAACCACCTGTACAAAAGAGGAAGACAGCAGGAAACATTCTTGCCACGACGTTTCTCATTCTTATAGTGAATGGAATGATAAACATCGCCCAAAAGAGTAGGAACTGGATTCTTCGAGGCAAGAATCAAGAAGGCATCTGAGTCAACAAAATCTGGCACATTGGGAAACAAGACAATCCCATAGATGCAGACAGCTAGAATGACACTGAAGGCAACCCAACATCCATTCTTCGCGCACTGTGTAGCCTTCTCAACCAGGACAGACAGGTGAAAACCATAAGCTCCGTTCAGCTTGACCAACCCTCCAGGGAACTCAGAAGCGTCTAAACTGACAATCTCAACAAGTGTAGCCAACTCAGGCTCAGTATCAACATGTATAAAGGGCATCTGGTCTAACACAGGAACTCCCAACATAGCCGAATACTCCTCCAAAGTGGGCGCCAGAATATAGTCGGGGAACAGGAAACATCTCAACTGAGGCTCATAAAACTGCATCAAAGTATACACCCCAGTCGTCTCAAATGCTGAAGGTCTGTACAAAAAACTAAGTAATCTCCCATAAGATACTCTGAACTCAGCCCTCACTCTCTCATCTGCTAGAGCCACTAATCTCAGCAAGGAACTGATATCTGGTGAATGCAATCGGTAAGCAACTGTCCTCTTCATGGACTTCATGTCTAGCCAGAAGATACACTAGAGTCAGATGGGAATGATCACACCTGCAACATAAATACACGTTAATGAAATGCAAACATGAAAATGCACATGCATATGCAAACAGGAGATCAAGTGTAATACTGATGTACTGTGCTGCTCTGTACTGAAGCCTGAGAACCATCAAATCTTCGCCTCAACCCAAACCAACCACTCAAAGGAACCCTGTAACCACATCTTACTGACAGAGATAAACCAGCTACTTTGAGGTCAAAGGTTTCCTGCAAACAGACCTACCTACCCCTCACAGGTATATACTTAACTCATAGACGAGGTACGGCATCCTATGCGGGTTCAACGTCACATACTTTCAAGAGCGATGATACGATACCCAGAAGGTGTGGCATCATCATCCCTTGAAGCGGCCTCACTTAGCTGAATCCCAATTGATAGGTCCCCATAGTCGACAATCCTCGGGTCAGACAACTTGTCGAGCCCTAAGGGCCAGGTAAGAAGCATCAAAGAGAATCTCGTCCGAGCGCAGATTTTGCGGCTAGCTGGTGCAAGCTAAGCAAGCAGGCTAACCACTACTCTCTACTTCTAAGTCTATATGCAAACTCAAGCCCAGGTCCGACTTATCTCTCAATCTAACCCTTTTCCCAGCACAACAACCATAATATAATACTGAAAGTAAAGGCAGAAAGGTAAATACATACAACACCCCCAGACGGGAAAACAAGCGCTAGGATTGACTCGCATAGGGAACCGTTGGAATCCCCAGCAGAGTCGCCAGCTGTCGCTACTACGAAAATCGGCGCCGGCAAAATAGAAGAGTCGCCACCGTGCGTTATTTATCCCAAAAGAGGGAAAGGAAACGCTCAGAGTAAACCTAACGCAAAGAGGGAAAGGAATGGTCATCACAACCAAATCCTGGATTCGGGAGTCGGTTACGCAAGGGGAAGGTATTAGCACCCCTCACGTCTGTCGTACTCGACGGGATCCACGCTTGTTTTCTATCTAAGGGTGTGTTATTCTATCTACTCTATAGGTCTAGGTTAAAAAAAAATGACTCGGCAAAGTATCGCATTTTATGCCTACGTATTCCCGTCTGGAACGAGAAATAAGAGTCAACGTAGTTCGCCTACCTACGGGAAAGGAGGGGAAGGTTGCTCACTAGGATATCGCATCCTATGCCTACGTACTTTCATACAGCATGAAAGATCAGAGCAAACGTAGTTCGGGATACGGAAGACACAAGCTTGTCTGACAGTTTTTTATCTCCTTATGAAAGGGTTTTTCCTGATTAAGGATCCAAGCGGACAAAAGCAGAGTTTGAATGTTTGTTTGAGGTTTTTACGAAAGAGATGTTTTTTAGTTTGTTTGCAACTTGTACTGCACTAAAGACTTGTGATCTAAGAGTGACTATGTCGCATGTCACCCTAAGGGTACCATACTAAGCAACCAGATTACTGAAGAGTGACCCTCCAGCAACCTTTTCTCAAATAGCTTAAGGCTCATAGCGTACAGCACGCGTTATCCTTATTATTGTGTTTTTGAAGTGTTTTGAGATGAGAAAAGAAAGACCCTAAAACTATGGTTGAAAGGGAAACTAACCTGATGTTATCATGCATGGGTCAGAACCTAATGTCTCTCATAATTTCCTCTTGCACAGAGGAAATCAGAGATCCTAGGGGATAAACAGCAAAAGACAGCAAGCAATTACAGTAAACAGTAAACAGTAAACAGGTATGCTATGCAACAGTACCAGAGGGCAAGAGAAAACAATAGGCAAGAGGAGACAAGCTCCACCTCAAACCTAGAGGTAATCAGCACAAACAAACAGACGAAAACAAAAGACTCAGGGGAGGCTGCTCAGGCAGCAATACCAGACTCCTACAGCAAACAACAACAGCAACTCAAGACAGCAAAGTTGAATGGACAACAAAGTTGACAGTAAGGCCTCATCTTCAAACAAGCTTCTATCTTCAATCTTCATCAAGCTTCAAGCTCCCACAAGCACACTCCAAGAAGAGGATTAATCATCAAGATCAAGTTATAATGTTAAGAAATTTAATGACAACCAAAGGAAATCACTAAGAACTCAACATTGCAAATGAAAGGTATCCTCAAAGTTCTACTCACTTGGGCATACCACTCATCCCTCCTAAGGAGGGATGGAGCTTCCCAAGATGGAATTTGTGTCATTAGATAGAATGGAGGCAAACAATGCACTCCATGTTTGAAGAAAGAATCAAAACTAGGTCTAAGGCACTTCCTAAAACCCTAATTCTCGGAACTCCTAAACAAAAGCTCCACAAGAGGAAAAGCATTCAACTCCAAGCTCCAATCCTCAATCCCAAGCATCTTCAATGAATCCAGAAGCTCCAACAAAAAGAAACTCAAGCTTAAACCCACTCCCAAGCAACCAACCAAACCAAACAAACCAAAGCACTCAAGAGAGGAAATCATAAACACAAGCCATTTTCAAAATACAACCAAAATAGAAAATCAAGTTGCAAAAATCTAATAAAATTCCTAGGGGAACATGAATGTTTGAACTACCTAGTGTAAAAAGATTGAAGCCTAAATCAATTTCTAAGTTATCTAAACAATTCCTACATTGAGATAGGTCAAGGAAATCCACAAGTTTGGGGAGGGTCCTAATCTCAATACCTAAAACAGATTCTAATATTGTTCTAAAAATCCAAGAAAAATTCCAAGGGAACATACATGTCTACCCTAACACATATTAAAAAATCAAAGCCAAACTCAAAACCAATTGGGAGAACTAAATTCCACAAAACAGATGGTTAATTATGCCAAATTAAAAGAAATAACAAAAATAAGAAAAATCACATTAAATTGAAAAATGCATGAAATGGTATTTTGTTAATCTCAGAAAATCACAAGTTCCATAAGGATCATGAGGATATTTTTAAAATAATTTTCTGATCAAAATTGGAATTTATATGATTTTTGGAATAACAAGGCAATTAAAATAAAGCAAAATAAAATAAAAATGAATTAAAGCTGAGATAAAACACAAGCCATTGGATCAGTCAACAAGTCAAGGATCTGGACGCGCCACAGCTTGCCAGCGCATTAAGTGATGCGCTGTGTTTTGGCTTCAGAAATTCAAATCCAACTTTAAGTCGTGTGCGTTGGATCTAGGCTATAGTCAAAGGTCAAGTGAGGATCCAACGATGATGAAGTCATCTTCTCCAAATCTGAGCTCATCAGAGTGGAGATCAGGGATGGTGGTTGGTGGTGGCCGGAGAAGACTCCGGTCGTCTTCTCCGACGAAGGTCCAGGTTCAGGCAACCAAAAATGACAAACAAAATACCAAATCCACTCATTTTTTCACGTACATTCCAAATCCGTCATCAAAATCATCCAATTTTCAACACATAATCAAACACGAAGCAAAGTTCAGAAATAAAATCTTCAACAACTTTCACTAAACTCAAAATTAATGATATAGATCTCTTCATCTCATTGCATACATCAACCTGATCTAATCAACTAACATTGAAACCTTATGAATCAAGAGATTCAAGTCCAAACAGATCAGCTATGTCATCTTCAATCATCACCAATTGAGTTCAAATCAAGCCTAAAACGATCTATGTCACATGTAGATCCTAACCACAAGTCTAAATCTAATCATCTCATGCTAAATCATGCTGAATTTTAAGAGATGCAAACCTGGTATAGATCTTGCAACAGAGGTACTTAGAGCTCGTGGCTTGCTTCCAAATGCTCCAGATAGCTTCAATGATCCACAAGGAAGAGATTGCACACCTTAATTTGGCTTGAATTGGCTCCAAACTCAGAATCCGATTTCAAGTTGCAGTTGAGAAAATTTTCTTGCTCTTTCTTGCTCTGGCGCGAAATGAAGCTCAACCTTGATCTGAACTCACTCTAATGAATATATAAAAGAGTTTCATGGGCCTTTGCAATGTGTTTGAAGCCCAAATCCGTGTATCCAATTTTCTGATTTTTGCTTGCAAGTTCATACACCAGTTGTGCTTTGCAAGCTTTGCAGTGATTCTAGAAAGTTCTAACACCTTGCACATGTCATTTAGAATGAGTTTGGATGGAGAAATTGGCCTGAATTGCCTTGTACCTTGATTTTGCATATGTAACTTACAAGTGAAGTAACCATATGCTATCTCTCAAAACCTGAACTAAACTCCAAATTCTGGTATTGCCAATGATCTTAGAATGCAATTTCCAATCAAAAAATGCACTTACTTTCTTGGTTTTGGCCTTGTAACACAAAATCCCATTTTCCCTCCTTCCATATTTGAAAATTCTTCATTTTCAAGCCATTTCAAATGTCTTTTTGATATGAGCCAAAACAACCTCTCATGACCACTTGGTTGCACTAAAAACATCATTCCAAGAAACTTTCATGTTGAGCAATTTTCCATTTGAAGCTTGCAAGTTGGAGATTTTGGCCCATGCTTGAGAATGACCTATAATCTTACTTTCCCAAAATACCCCTGACTTGTAAACCTCATAACTTGAGTTCTACAAATCATATGGATGACTTCTAGTACAATTCAGAAAGCTAAGATTATGAGGGACAACTTTCATGTTGGCCAAAAGTTCATGTGAAACCTCTTTCTAGGTCAAAAGTTGCTTGGAAGTCAAGTGACTTTCACAGATAAATTTCACATTCATCTGGTGACCTGTAACTTGTCTGGACCATAACTTGAGTTCTACAAATCCAATGGAGGACTTCTAGTACTAAAATTAAATGTATTGAGATGCTCTACAAGTTTCATGTTGGCCAAAGATCCATTTGAAACTTTTAACTTGACTTATGTGTCTTTGAAGTTAGGCACTAAACAGGGTAATTTGCACTAAAACCCTAATTTAGCAACTTCCCACATTCTTAATTCTTCTTGATTTGATCTTGGCACAACACCAAAAATCTCTTATTACCCCATTCCATGAACTCATGACCTCAAAGTAGGCTTGAATGCTTATTAATTGCATAATTGACCTAGGGTTGATCCAGATGAAACCCTAATTGTCTGCACTTCAACTGTGGCTCTTGCATTTGACTTGATGACTTGATTGAACTCCAACATGGCCCTCTAGGCACTCTATGAACTCTATACACATCTCATATTCATACCTCATGCTTCACATCCCATTGATGGTCTTCAACTGATCAAGATCTCCCACCACCTCCTGATGACTTGGATGACTTCTCAAGCTTGGATAAGATTTCTTGCTAGGCTTCTCTTGATAATAATCACACTTGATCTCCTATTGTATGAATGATATGCCATGGTATGAAAATGATAGAACTATGCAAATGATAATGCAATGAAACATAAACCAGGTAAAAGATGTTGAGCAAATTTTGGGGTGCAACAAAAGAGAACGTAAGACCTGTCAAAGATAAAAATAGCACTGAATCAGTAGGTGTTTTAAAGGATTTTTACGCATCTCGTGAAACCGGTGAGGGAGCCTTACCTTTACTGACGATCTCAAAGCATGCTGCAGGAACCATTGTACTACTTAAAGGCCACATCCTCGTCCGTGCCAAAGGTCTGCAAAACCACCGTAGGAGCTGTTTCGTGACACTAACACGTACCTGCAACCGACCAAGCGCCAAGTGTTTATGTTCAACTCAAATCACGCCGAATTTCACACAAACAAGTCAAGTTATAACAGCAACCACCCATATCCTTTCTATACCTGGTACACAGACGAAGCTTTGATTCTGTACTCAACAAGGACCAAGCAGCAGAGGCATCCAACACTAGGACCGTCCTTGTTTACAAAACCTCGCGGTCTCCACAGCAGGATATTGTGCAGAAGAAAGATTGAGTTGTTAGTTCGAATAATGAGCCAAAACATATCAGAACCAACTACAAGCAAAGGTTTCTACCCGTAGAAAATTCCGGAGCGAGTGTTAGGCAACATAGACATCAAAGCAACAACAGCATTTTCATGGTTCAGACCATTAAAGTCATCATCACCAAAGTCAAAGCCTTCCTCGACGGCATCCGACAAGAAAAATCTGAACTTTTAGTGGCATCCTGAAAGAAGAAGAAAACGTTAGTGAAGTTCAAAAGTAGAGTCTGAATCTTATCAAAGGTTCCAAGAATACCCTGTATTGCCCAAAACAAGCGCATTAAACAAAGACCAAATAGAAGTCAACCCGAAGCCATCAAACTTGAAAAGGAAGACGAAATGGTAGCAACAGAACATGTTTTGTTTCATCGCAGCAAGTAAATCATGAACTGGGAAAATGGAGCAACCAAACTCGCCCATCATAATAGAACCGGCAATCCTGCACTATCGAAATAAGTGTTTTAGACAAAAACAAAAGCAAGAGTTCAACAACAACAATGAAAGGTTTCAGTTGTTATTTACCTCCTTACTGTAGAAGAATTAGTCCAAGTACTTACCACAAATCCAGCTCCCTAAGCAAAAGAGTGTCTTGACGACACTAGCCCTACATCAGCCGCCCCTACCACCTCTAATTATGGCGAAATAGACTTTCTTGGTTCTCTATCGGACTCGTTCTCTTCAAATGCATTGCCTCATGTGCCAGATACACCAGTAACTGCAACCCCTGAAGCAAACAATGGTACAACAGCTTCCTTTGCAGCACCATCATTTGGGTCCAATAATTTCAATCAGTCTTTTGAAGATCCATTTGGTGATTCGCCATTCAAGGCCGATACTTCTGCAGAAACTGCTCCATCTCAACACTATGCAAATCAGAGTATTGAACCATCCCAATCAAATGGTTTCAATGCCGACACAATGTCTAACTTTGGATTTAGGGACTCATTTTCTATAGTACCATACTCTGCGTCTGCTACCAGTGACGCCCAACCTTTCTCCGCTAACTCCAACTTTTTGTCCCAAGAGTCATCATCGCAACAACTGGAAACTGATATTCTTGCTGACATTCTTCCTCCTGCACCATTAACTTGAGATCAAGAAGAAGAGAAATATGATGAGTTTTCAACGGAAAAGAACGCAAGGTTCAAAAGTGAAGTAATGGCATCAATATTATTCCAAGACAAAATTGAGACAAAATCAGTTACTTTCCAAAAACACTACAGACACGATCAAATCGATTTGGGAATACCATTTACAACAAATCCTGGAATTCGTAATTCTTTCAAGACACCATTTGACGGAATAGGAAAGTATTTTAAAGTTTTGAATGCGAAACAACCTATATAAGAGGGTTTTCAAGATGAGAAAAGGGGGAGCCCATTTTCGTGAACAAGAACCCTAACATTTTCAGAGCAGAGAGAAGAAATTTCGAAACTTACCCTTTCACCATTAGCTCCGCCTTCACGAGCACCAAAGCATCTGCATCCTACACCATGAACCGCCGCTTCGCTTGATCGTCTAATCTCCGGAAGCGCATTCGCCATCGCCATTGAAACCTGCAAAGATCATTTCAACCGTGAGATCCTTTTCACTAACGCTAATCTATTGAGTTTTGTTGCTTGTTTTTGCAGGAAGTCGAAAATAAATCGAAGAAGATGAACTGAAGGAGGAGAAGGCAGAAATCATAGAAGAAATTGAAGGAGAAGAGGAGATTGGCAGAAGATGAACGGAAGGGGAAGACGGCGATCGGAAGAGGGATTGGGAAGTTTGGGGCTTTAGGGTTTCTGTCTTCTTTTTTTTTGGTTTTCATTTTTTATGTTGTAATCACATATAGCACACACACAATAACTGCGATACACCTTCACTCAACACCCACGGATCTCCAACGGATCCCATCACTCGACTCACACCACGCACGCCTACGATAACCCGTGCACCTGCGCCACACACGATCCATCCGACCCCTAATTAACCTTAATTATCCCACTTAATCTCCCCTAATTAACCTTACAATCATTAAATTTTAACCTAATTAATTAATCAATTTATTAATCACTGTATTAATTTTCTAATCAATCATTTTCTTAGAAAAATTAATCTTTTATTAATTAACCTGTAATCACTTTAATCTTTTTTTTTAAGAATTAAATTAATAATTTTTTTTAATTATCCTTTTCTTTATATAATATAATTTGTTCAATAAAAATCGAGTTCACTTAATTCATAATTTACATTTATGTGGTAATAATAACTAGAACTTATTTCAAACTTAATTATTTATTTAAATAACCAATTTTATATTTATTTAATAATACTCTTTCTTTCTTTTATAATATAAAAAATCCATTCCAACTTAATTAACTTATATTTAATAATAATTAACCCTTTTATTTAATTAACCTTTTAAACCTCTTTTAATTAACTTTTTTTATCAACTTAATATCTGTTATTATAATAACTATTCAAAAAACCTTTTTTCTAAAATAACTCAATTTTAATAATAACAATCCTTTTTAACAACTCAATTTAAAAACAATTTTATATAATGAGAAAACTACTTTCATAATTTAATTAATGTATATTCAATTGTTAAACTAAAATATGATAATATAAGAAAACCCTTTTTTTTATGATTTTTAAAGGTATATTCACTTGTTAGATATGATAACCTTTTATAATAACTAAAACCAATTTATTTAATAGATATTTGCCTATTTAAA
Organism: Lathyrus sativus; assembly: GCA_963859935.3. Taxonomy (NCBI): domain Eukaryota; kingdom Viridiplantae; phylum Streptophyta; class Magnoliopsida; order Fabales; family Fabaceae; genus Lathyrus; species Lathyrus sativus. The sequence goes on along the minus strand of OZ012738.1, from coordinate 63,430,682 downwards.
ATAATTTCTATCTAAAATCACTTAATTAATTCGATTTTACTAATAAAAAACCTCATCCTATCTTAAAGATCAATCATCATTTAGAACCTAATTAATTCACACCCAAAACTCTTATTAAAACCAATATAATCAATATATCCCTTTTTTTATAAAATCAATTCCCCCCTTTTAAAAACAATTTTCTCTTAAAATCAATTCATCTAATGTAATTTCCTTAAAATCAATCCTACAGCTTAAAACAACATTGTAACGCAATCAATCGTGCACGCTTACGCCTCTCTCCGTTCACGCACCCCACTTACCCTCACTTAGAGCTTTCATGCGTCTGTGTATGGTTTTATTCATCTGCCTTTATTATTCTGCAATTTATCTTTACCACATTTATCTTATCGCATCACATGCGTCCAAAGGAAGGATCTGCGCGTAACTTAAACAATTGCGCGTATGCATCTAATTTTGCATCATACTCCCCTTGATCCTTGATCCCATTCAATTCGATCTTCTAAGTTTAGATCCTACCCCATAGGAAGGACCTTTATCTTTACAACTTAGAATAAACACAAAACAATTTAACTCAATTCAAATATTATTCAAATACATTAGAGAATAAGATGTTAATCATCTTAAGCGAGATAAAACTCCTACCCCATAACAATTCAATCAATCAATATGTAGGGACTTTGCCTTAAGAGAGATAGAGGCGTACTTGTCGATTAAATTCTGAGTGCTTGCGCCATTCTCTTAAGACGATGCAAAGACTATTTTCCTACAATGTTGTGGTGGTTTAAATCAAGTAATCTCCCTTAAAATGATAACTCATCTTTTCTCCTAAAATCAATCAATCAACTACCCTAAACCCATAGGAACTTTGACCACAATCAAAGAACTCCTCAAACCCTTTAGGGGAACTACATATACTCTGACTCCACTCCCTTAAGGATATGTAGGCATAAGATGCGATATCTTATCGAGTATACTTATAAATAAACCCCTAGGTCTTTCATCCTTTAAGCAGATAAACCTTAGCAATGAACAAACATAAAACAAAAGGTTCCTGTAGAGTACTACAGAAACTTAGGATGCTAGTACCTTCCCTAAGTTTAACCAACCTTCGAACCTAAAACTCTCTAACCTTTGCATGTGCATTGCATTGTAGGTATTTCGATCTTTTTACCTTCCTTTGGACAAATCAAAGACCGGTTGCAAATGAATTAAAGTTTCAAGTTAATCAATAACTTGACATCCAAATTTCACCGCGACAATCTGATACCAGAATTTCACTTGGTATCAGAGAAGGCATCCTGCTCTGGTTCTGGGTGAGATCTAGGGACGATACTTTCTGGTACTATGGACAAAGAAGAATGATTTGTAAACAGATCACCTGTTCTGGATGGGAGTAATTGTGATTATTGGAAACCTCGCATGGTTGCCTTCTTAAAATCATTGGATAGTAAGGCCTGGAAAGTTGTTATAAAAGGATGGGAACACCCTGTGACTGTTAGGAAAGATGGAAAAGCTACATCTGACCTGAAGCCTGAGGAAGAATGGACTAAGGAAGAGGATGAATTGGCTCTTGGTAACTTCAAAGCTTTGAATGCCTTGTTCAATGGAATTGATAGAAATATATTTAGATTGGTGAACAATTGTGAAGTTGCTAAAGATGCTTGAGAGATACTCAAAACTACTCATTAAGGTAATTCTAAGGTAAAGATGTCAAGACTTTAATTGCTAACTACAAAATTTGAAAACCTAAGGATGAAAGATGATGAAAGCATACATGATTTTCATATGAATATTATTGAAATAGACAATGCTTCAAGTTCCCTAGGTGAAAAGATGTCAGAAGAAAAGCTGGTAAGAAAGATTCTCAGGTCTCTTCCCAAGAGATTTGACATGAAAGTAACTGCCATAGAAGAAGCTCAAGACATTTGTAAGATGAGGGTTGATGAACTTACTGGATCTCTTTTAACCTTTGAAGTGGGGATAAGTGACAAATCTGATAAGAAAAACAGCATAGCCTTTATGTCAAATACTGAAAATCGAGAGGATGAAGGATTTGGTCTCATTAGAGCTAAATGCCCTTCCTATCTCAAGAAACAAAAGAAAAGTCTGGCTGTCTTTTGGACTGATGAGGATTCTGACAGTGATCTTGAAGAAGAGTCTACTAAACATGTGACTGCCTTGACTGGGAGATACTATTCTGATGAAGACTCCATTGATGATGAATTAACATTTGAAGAACTTGCAGCTTCCTACAAAGAATTATGTCTTAGAAGTGAAGAAGTATGTCATCAAAGAGAAAAGCAGAAGAAACTTATAATCAAACTGAAGGCTGAGAAGGAAGAACATCTTAAAACTATCACTGAACTGAATGATGAAGTTTCTCAGCTGACTTCTCAACTTGATCAAATGGGAAAGTCTGTTAGAATGCTGAACAGTGGTACTAACACCCTGGATAAAATCTTTCAAGCTGGAAAGAGGGAACGAGACAAGGTCGGGTTAGGGTTTGATGAAGAAAAGAAACCATCTTCAGACTGTAATCCATCCTCACACCATAATCCTTATGGATCTAAGCAAAAGATGTCAAATCAGATGTCTCAACATCATGACAGAGGACAACCCAACCACCCATGAAGAAGAATCCAAAGATGGAAATGTCATTTATGTGGATGCTTTGGTCATATAAAGCCTTTATGCTTCAGACTGCATGGATATCCTAAACCTATTCCTCAAACTAGACCCAATCATAACATTAGTTCTATTAGGAAGCAATGGGTTCCTAAATCTACTGCTACAAGGCAATGGGTTCCTAAAGCTGCTGCTACAAGCTTGATAGCTCATATGTCCCTCAAAGTTTTAGCTAAGGAAGATTTGTATTTTGACAGTGGGTGCTCCTAACACATGACATGGATTAAAAATCTCTTAGTAGACATCAAACCCCATTCAACTAGCTATGTGACTTTTGGTGATGGAGCCAAGGGTGAAGTCAAAGGAGTTGGAAAATTGAACTGCTCAGGAGCTCCTGACCTTGACGATGTGCTGTTGGTTAAAGGATTAACTACTAACTTAATTAGCATCAGTCAAATGTGTGATCAAGGACTCAATGTCAACTTCACTAAAGTTTAATGCTTGGTTACAAATGAAAAAGGAGAAGTGATCATGAAGGGAGTCAGATCTAAGGACAACTGCTACTTATGGGTTTCTCAGGACTCTAAATGTGCTCTAGCCAAAAAAGATGAAGTGAAATTGTGGCACCAGAAACTTGGTCATCTACATCTAAAAGGAATGAAGAAGATCATCTCTATGGAAGCTGTTAGAGGAATTCCTAAGCTAAAGATTGAAGAAGGAAAAGTCTATGGTGAATGCCAAATAGGAAAGCAAACGAGGATGTCACACCAGAAGATCAAACATCTCACTACTTCAAAAGTATTGGAACTTCTCCACATGGACTTAATGGGACCTATGCAGGTGGGGAGTATTAGTGGAAAGAAGTATGCGTATGTGGTGGTGGATGATTTTTCAAGATACACTTGGGTGAATTTTATAAGAGAAAAATCTAAAGTGTTTGATATGTTCCAAGATCTCTATCAAAAGATTCAAAGAGAAAAGGAGAGCAAGGTTGTTAGAATCAGGAGTGATCATGGGAAGGAATTTGAAAATAAAAAATTTGCTGAATTATGTTCATCTGAGGGGATTAGCCATGAATTCTCTTCTCCCATTGCTCCACAGAAAAATGGAGTTATGGAAAGAAAGAATAGAATTATTCAAGAATCTGCTAGAGCTATGATCCATGCAAAGAAGTTGCCTTACTACTTCTGGGCTGAAGCTATGAACACTGCCTATTATATTCATAATAGAGTGACTTTGAGAATAGGAACCATGACCACCTTGTATGAAATATGGAAGGGAAGAAAACCTACTGTCAAATACTTCTATGTGTTGGAAGCAAACACTACATACTTGCAGATTGTGAACAAAGAAGAAAGATGGATCCAAAGAGTGATGAAGGAATATTCTTGGGCTATTCTACTAACAGCAGAGCCTATAGAGTATTCAACTCCAGAACTAAAACTATGATGGAGTCCATCAATGTTGTTGTTGATGATGTGCGTAAGGAGACTGATGTCCCAAAAGATGTTGGAACATCTCTTGATACCTCAGAAGAGTCTGCAAACAAAGACACTGATCTTAATCCTGCCAATACTAAACCTGAACCAGTTAACAAAGGTCACTCTATCAGAACTCAGAAAGACTATCCTATGGATCTCATCGTAGGTGATCTAAATAAGGGGGTTACTACTAGATCCAGAAAAGTCATTTCAACCTCTTGTTTTGTGTCTAAGATTGAGCCAAAAAAATATCAAGGAAGCATTAACTGATGAATTTTGGATAAATTCCATGCAAGAAGAGCTAGGGAAATTCAAGAGAAATGAAGTATGGGATCTTGTGCCAAGGCCTGAAGGAACAAATGTGATTGAAACTAAATGGGTTTACAAGAATAAGTCTGATGAAAAGGGGATGGTCACCAGGAACAAAGCTAGACTGGTTGCATAGGGATACACTCAGATTGAAAGGGTTGACTTTGATGAAACTTTTGCTCCTGTTGCTCGCCTTGGATATATCAGATTGCTTCTGGGAGTTGGCTGCATTCTGAAAATTAAGTTGCTTCATATGGATGTTAAGAGTGCCTTCTTAAATGGTTACCTAACTGAGGAATTTTATGTGGAACAAACTAAGGTATTCGTTGATCCAACTTTTCCAAATCATGTTTTTAAGTTGAAGAAAGCTCTATATGGACTAAAGCAAGCTCCTAGAGCTTGGTATGAAAGACTAATAGAGTTTCTAGTTGATAATGAATACAGAAAAGAGGGCATAGATAAGACATTGTTTATCAAGGAAGAAGGAGGAAAACTCATGATTGCTCAAATATATATTGATGATATTGTGTTTGGTGGGATGTCTGATAAGATGGTTCAACATTTTATTCAACAAATGCAGTCTGAATTTGAAATGAGCCTTGTTGGGGAATTAACTTATTTTCTTGGGTTGCAAGTCAAACAGATGGAAGAGTCTATATTCTTATCTCAGAGTAAGTATGCCAAGAATATAGTTAAGAAGTTTGGAATGGAAAATTCCAGCCACAAGAGAACACTTGCACCTACCCATCTTAAGTTGTCTAAAGATGATAACGGTGTTAATGTGGATCAAAGTCTTTATAGAAGCATAATTTGAAGCTTGTTATATCTTACAGCAAACAAGCCTGACATTTCCTTTGCTGTGGATGTTTGTGCTAGATATCAAGCTAAACCCAAAGTGAGTCATATCAATCAAGTCAAGAGGATTTTGAAATATATTAATGGAACAAGTGAGTATGGGATGTTGTACACTCATGGATCTGGTTGTGTGTTGTCTGGATATTGTGATGTTGATTGGGATGGAAGTGCTGATGATAGGAAAAACACATCAGGAGGTCGCTTCTTCTTGGGGAACAATCTCATATCTTGGTTCGGCAAGAAGCAAAATTGTGTCTCTCTATCTACTACAGAAGCTAAATATATAATTGTTGGGAGTAGTTGTTCTTAACTGGTGTGGATGAAGAAAATGTTGACTGAGTATAATGTCACACAAGATGTCATGACATTATATTGTGACAACCTAAGTGCTATAAACATATCCAAAAACCCTATTCAACACAGCAGAACCAAGCATATTGATATTCGTCATCATTTTATAAGGGAGCTTGTTGAAGATAAAATCATTACCCTAGAGCATGTTACTACAGAAAAATAACTGGCTGATATCTTCACTAAGGCATTGGATGCTAGTCAGTTTGAAACTTTAAGAGGGAAATTAGGGATTTGCGTTTATGAGGATTGTAGCAATTATTGCTTAGTGGGAATATCATTCAAGAGGGATGGTATTTGTAACACCCTTTTCTACCCCACAACATAAAAGGCAAAATATTCACATTTATCATAGTAAAATATTAAACTCAATAAAAATCATCTCAAAGGGCGTACATTTTCCAATAAACCAAATATAAGTTAAAGCTCCGTAAACAACGGGTTTTCTCAAAAGATATCAAAAATTGCAGCGGAACTCAAAAAGGCATAATCCAAAGTTTTCCTTATACAGGAACATAATCAAACCAAATCAAATAAAATACGGTTTAACTCAAAGACCCCAACCTGATGTTACACTATCAGAGCAAGACCCTCTAAGTCAACCATAATGGCCAACGACCTAAAATTCAAAAGTCCTCGACGGCGTCCACGGCTAAACCTGGTCATCTGCACGTTACCCACGTGGAGGCAACATTCAAACAGGCAGGGTGAGTAAAACGATTCATAATAATCAATGTAGGAATTCAATATATAAAATGGTGTCATTTTCATATTCAACATCATCATATTCATCAAAGGACATCAAAGGCCATAACATCATAAATTATCCAAGATCATCATAAATGCAAATGCAACAATACTCATGTATGTGGTACCAATCATCACAGCTCGATGGACACTGGGCCATCAACCCTCCATAGATCCCCATCAAAAGGACCGATTCTACTCGAAAATCGAATCACATCAAAATACCTCACATCCGCACAATGGGACTGAAGCCAAAGAAATTGAGGTCTTGAGCCGAAGTCCGGATGCACATGAATGCATGATGCACACATCAATAATCATCCTCATAATAACATCATAGATGCATCATCATTCATCATAATCATCATCATCAAAATCATGTCATCATAGAATCATCAAAACTCATGGAAATATCATCATAGTTCATCAATCACTACATCATAGGAATCATCATATAATCATGTACAAATCACATAGGGTTCACACTCATACTCATATTAATTCGTCAAAGAAATCACCACATCAAAACATTAAGGCATCACTGCACAAAATCATAATTCGGGAAACTCTGCTACGTTCCCTAGCAAGTTCATTGTGCGAGTCTGGGGCGAGTTTCTTCACTGTGCGAAGGATTCTTTGCAGTGCAAGTCTGGGATGAGTTTGTTCGCTGTGCGAAGGATTCTTCGATGTGCGAACACACGATTACAGCAAAACGCTGTTATGCACCAGAACCTAAAATCAACCCAAAAGTCCCAGGATTTGCTCCCCCAATGCCCCCAAAACATCCCTAAATCATCCCTAAGGTCTTACAACGATTAAGGCACAAAATCTATGACTTATTAGGCCAATCCCATATCATATTCACGCTCTAATTCCCATTTATCCTTACAACTACACCACAGTCATTAGAGTTTCTCACTATCTAATTTCCTTACAGGGTTAAACAAATGTCAAACCTGACCTTTGGCCACGAAGGCCTAATTCCCTTTAACCCAAATCAGCCTCGAATCTATCAGGTCATCAGTTTGAATCCCTATACGGTTAAACCTCAAAAATAGGATTTGGCCACGAAGGCCTAATTCCCTTTATCTCAAAATCAACCTCCAACCCTTTAAACTCTTAAATCGGCTTTAAATACATTGAAATTATACATTGAAAATAATGAAGGCAATACTCCTTAGAGCTCTAAGCCTTTTCTTTGACTTTCAGAAAACCTTTCGAAGCTTTTGCCTCAAACCTCTTCCTTAGAGCTCTGGCCTCAATTTCTTTTCACGGTCTAACAAGAATGAATATTAATCCCATTAAAATTCCTTTTTGTTAAACCTAACATTGGACCTTAAAATTGGGCTTTCCAATATTACCCTCACTAACTCCTCCTCAGTTGTCCAATTTGCCCTTAGTTCACTTATATTTATTTAAATTAATAATAATACCAATATATTCATATTATATACTATCATTTAAATATATAATTAAAAATTCATAATTCTCAATATTCCACAACAACCACCGAAACTTACCAAAATGCAAATATTCTTATTTAAATAAATTAAATAAATATTCCAATGAAATTTAGGGTGTTACAACTCTCCCCCACTTAAAAGAATTTTCTCCCTCTAAAATTACCTCAAGGAAACAGAGTTGGATGCGACTCCCTCATCTGATGTTCACGCTTCCAAGTCCAACTTTCTCCAACTGGTCCTCCCTAAACTACCTTCACCAAGGCAATCTCTTTACCTCGTAGCTGCTTTACTTCTTGTTCATCAATCCAAACTAGAAACGCCTTAATAGTCAAGTCATCCCTTAATTGTACATCATCCATCTGAATCACATGCGACGGATCTGGAATGTACTTCCTCAACTGAGACACATGAAACACATCATGTAAATTCGCAAGCGACGGTGGCAAAGCAATCTAATATGCTACTTCCCCCACCCTTTGCAAAATCTGATACGGACCAACAAAATGTGATGTGAGCTTTCGAGACTTCAAGGCTCGTCCAACACCAGTTACCGGCATAACTCTAAAAAACACGCGATCTGCCTCTTGGAATTCAAGTGCTTTTCTCCTCTTATCGTGGTAACTTTTCTGACGACTCTGCGACGCTTTCATCTTTTCTTGGATCATCTTGATCTTTTCAGTCGTCTCTTGCAAAATCTCAGGTCTGAGTACAACACTCTCGTTTGACTCATACCAATACAAAGGAGTCCTACACCTCCTACCATACAAAGCCTCATACGGTGCCATTCCGATACTAGCATGATAACTGTTATTGTAGGTAAACTCAATCAACGTCAAATGACTATCCCATGATCCACCTTGATCCAACACACAAGCTCTAAGCAAATCCTCTAAAGACTGGATAGTTCTCTCTGTCTGTCCATCCGTCTGCGGATGATAGGCAGAACTCAACCTCAACTTAGTACCCAAAGTTGTCTGCAAAATTTCCCAGAACCTCGAAGTAAATCTCGGATCTTTATCAGACATAATACTTGAAGGAATACCATGCAGTTTCACAATCTGATCAATATATAATTCGGCAAGCTTCTGCAACGAATAATTGATCCTCATCGATATAAAATGAGCCAATTCGGCCAATCTATCAACAATCACCCAAATCGAATCATGTCCATTTAAATTCTTCGGTAAACCTGTCACAAAATCCATCGAAATGATATCCCATTTCCATTATGGAATATTCAACGGTTGCATCAGACCCGACGGTCTCTGATGTTCAATCTTTGACTTCTGACAAGTCAAACAAGTATACACAAACTCTGTAATCCCCTTCTTTATACCTGGACATCAAAAAAACTTCTTCAAATCTTGATACATCTTTCTGGCACCAGGATGAATACTTAGCCCGATTCTGTGACCTTCCTAAAGAATGCTCTTCTTGATTTCTGGCACATCAGGAAAACACACTCTATCTCCGAACCTCATCACACCATTCTCATTGATCCGAAAATCACCCCTGTTACCTTGGTTGATTAACGTGAGACGATCCACCAAACTCAAATCAGATTTTTGACCTTCTCTGATTTGTTGGAGAATACCACTAGTCAACTTCAACATACCCAACTTCACACTGTTAAGAGTCTCTTTACAAACCAAACTCATATCCATAAATTGCTCAATCAGTCCTTACTCTTAAACCATAAGCATCGACATATGTAAGGACCTTCTATTTAATGCATCAGTCACAACATTAGCCTTACTAGGATGGTAACTCAATTCAAAATCATAATTCTTCAAAAGTTCAAGCCATCTTCTCTACCTCATGTTCAACTCTTTCTAATCAAATAAATACTTCAGGCTCTTGTGATCACTGAACACTTCGAACCTAGACCCAAAAAGATAATGTCTCCAAACATTCAACAAAAACACCACGACATCCAACTCTAAGTCATACGTAGGATAATTCCTTTCATGAACCTTCAGTTGTCTAGAAGCATAAGCAACGACCTGACCATTCTGCATCAATACGCCTCCAAGACCCAACTTCGATGCATCACAATACACTACAAAAGACTCACTCGGATTTGGAAAAATCAACACTAGAGTAGTCGTCAACTTCCTCTTGAGTTCTACAAAACTCTGCTCACAAGCCACATCCCACACATAAGCTTGACCCTTTCGAGTCAACTGAGTCAATGGAAGTGCCAACTTTGAAAATCCTTCTATAAACCTGCGATAATAGCCAGCCAATCCAAGGAAACTTTGAAGCTTAGTAGCAGACTTTAGAGTCTCCCACTACAACACAACATCAACTTTCGAAGGATCAACAACAATTCCTCTACTAGAAATCACATGGCCAAGGAAACTCACTTCCTTCAACCAAAAATCACACTAGGACAACTTGGCATAAAGCTTCTTGTCTTTCAAAACCTGCAATACCACTCTTAGATGTTGCACATGCTCTTCCTCGGACTTAAAATATATCAAGATATCGTCAATGAACACTACCACAAACTAATCCAAATAAGGATGAAAAATCTTATTCATATACTCCATGAATACACCAGGTGCATTAGATACTCCAAACGGCATCACAATATATTCATAGTGTCCATACCTCGTCCTGAAAGTTGTCTTCGGAATATCATCAGGCTTAACGTGAATCTGATGATAACCATACCTCAAATCAATCTTGCTAAACACACAAGCACCGACCAATTGATCCATAAAATCATCAATCCTCGGAAGTGGATACTTATTCTTGATTGTTACTTTATTCAATTGCCGATAATCCACACACAATCTCATGCTACCATCTTTCTTCTTCACCAACAGCACAGGAGCACCCCACGGAGAAACACTCGGTCGAATAAACTTCTTCTCAAGCAGCTCTTCCAAATGTTTCTTCAATTCCCCTAACTCAAATGCAGACATCCGATAAGGAGCCATCAACATAAGACTAGTGCCCGATATCACATCAACAGTAAACTCCACCTCACGCTCAGGAGGTAAGTCACTCACGTCGTCTGGAAACACTTCTTGAAATTCCCGAACAACTAGTAGTTCCACGCTCACTGCTTCAAAATTAACTTGAAGTGATGCAAACAATGCAAAAATCTGAGCCTCATCTTCCAAGAGTTCTTCCACTTGCTTGGCAGATACATACATTAGCTCTCCACCATTACCAAACTCTAGGAACCTCACAGTCTTGCTGTAGCAATCGATATGAACATAGTTGTACTCCAACCAATTCATTCCGAGAATAACATTGATGTGATGCAAAGGTAGACAGACCAAGTCCATCAAAAAATTCTTATCATAAATGGTCAAATGGCAGCTCGAACAGACTAACATAGTAGTCACATAACTATTAGTTGGGGTATCGGTAACCATACTCCCAATCATAGAAGATGATTTCAAATTTAACCTCTTAGCAAATTCAAGCAAAATAAACGAATGAGTAGCACCAGTATCAATCATAGCAATCAATTCAACATCATTAATAAAGCAAATACCTCTGATCAAGTTATCTATCTTGGGCTCTTCTGCACCGCTCAAAGAAAACACTCTGCCATTTGTCTGAGCAGTAGTAGCAGTCTTCTTTGGCTGCTGGCACTAGGTACTAATATGACCCTTCTCTCCACAGTTGAAGCAAGTCAGAGCTTTGTCTTTACAGTCAATAGCTCTATGACCTCTCTTTCCATAACGATGACATCTCAGTACCCTACAAACCTCAGCATGCTGACCTTGCTCGCCACACTTATAACACTTGCCTGGAGCAGTAGCTGCTCTCTCACTTGACTTTTTTCCATCTGAAGCCTTCTGCTTCCCTTTATCACCAGAAGTCACATATGGTTTCCCTCTATACTGACCTTTCTCTTTCTTCTCACTCAGCTACTTGTAGTGAGTAGATCGAGCTCGACTATCCTCATCATAAATTCTGCTCTTGTCCACCAGTTTCGCAAACTGACGAATCTGCTGGTACCTAATCCCTTGCTTAATCTCTGGTACCTAATACCTAAAATGCATGAATGCAGCAGTACAAGCGAGGCAAGGGAGTCCCACTCAACCTCGAACCTAGAAAACAATGGGCAAAGTGAAACAGCTTCACCTCAACCTCAAGGGGAAAGTTAACAAACAATACAACAAAGAAAATAAAACCCCAAAACTAGCCCTGACAGCACCCCAGCTCCAGTTGAACTTCCAAAATCAAACTCCAATGGTACCCAAGCCACAACAAGATTCTATCTCCAAGAAATCACCCGAGCTCAAGCAAGCACAGAATCTTAACCAGTTGATAACATCAGACAACAGATAGCTTTAACAGTTACACAGCTTTGACATGAACAATCTTCATCTTTGTCAATCTTTGATCTTCATCTCTGTCTTCAATGGCTTCTTTCTTCAAGGCAAGCTCTCCTAGATGAGAATTGATTTATCAGGATAAGTTGAATGTCAAACAGTTCATTGACAACCAAAGGAAGCCTATAAACAGTTGACATTGTAACAAACTGTTTCCCTCAAAGTTCTACCTCCTAGATACAACCACTTATCCCTCCAAGGGAGGGAGGTGAATATCAGGGAGGGACTTTATGTCATTGAGAAGAATGGAAGCAAAGGAAGCTATCCATGTTTATGAAAGAATTTGTTCTATTCTAAGGCTTTACCTATCTCCTATTACTTCCTATGTCTTCAATTAGCTCCCAGCTCAAACAACCTTCAAGCTTCAACATTTGATCATCATATTCAATCTTTTCCTTTGATGTCTTCATGCTCCACAAGCTCGAACCAAGCCTCATACCCCAAATAAAATCCCAAAAGCCCAAGCAAGCAACAAAAACCCCAAATGGGAACACCAAACAATCACACAATTTGCAAAATATACTAAAAATAGTAAAATAGTATTTAAAATTCTAGGATTTATTCTAAGGGGATTTCTATATCTACCCTACATACCCTATATGCCCCATACCCTAATTCAAGCTAAAAAAACCCAAAATAAAATGTTATAGTGCACCTATGTCGAGTTTGAACCCTAATTATACTATCCTAATGTTTTCTAATCAAAACTAATCAAAATTAATCCAAAAAAATGTGGAATAAATCTAAGGGGAACTTAATGTTCTAATCTAACTACCACAAAAAGAACGGAATCAAAATACGAATTTAAATGCCTAAACGAAATTCATCAAAATGTATGTACAAACAATATGAAAATAAAAGCTATTAAATGTGAAAATTCACCATAAATGGAAAAAAAGCCTAAAATACTATTTTTATTTTCTTACAATTTTCTTGAAACAATTATTGAAATGGGGAAAAAAGTCCCATGCTAAAATGATTATTTTTGTATTTTTTATGAATTATTTTGTAAAACATATGCAAAGAAAATAAAATGGAAATTCAATTAAAATGGAAAGAACAGGGGGTGGAAAAAGCAGTTTATTTACATTCAGGAAAACACTGGGCCCAGGAGGGGGTGCAGTTAACACTGCGCTGGGCCCAGGCTTAGTAATTCAGAAAACACAAAAAACACAAAGCAAAACTGAGGGGGGGGGGGGGGGCGAATAGCATCAAAATGCTTGCAATTCATTCTGGGCCTCCAAACGGGGGTGCTAATAGCAGTTATGCTAGGCCCATATTTTGTTTCAGAAAACAAAAACGAGGGAGGGGAGCAGATAGTGAGTAATTCACTTGGTTCCATGTTTGGGCCCTCAATGGGGGTGTTAGTAGCAATAGGGCTAGGCCCATCCAAAATTACACACGGGGAGAGGGTCTCACAAGGAACAAGGGGAGTAGATTCAGCAACATTTGCACAATTGGGCCTACGGCCCGAGATTCACTTCACAATCAGCAAAAACCCTAAAACTTCTAACACTTCATGCTAATCCTAATATTGTTCATCTCCTTCAACATGAAACCCTAAACGGCGCTACCACCCCTCTCTCTCTCATATTCTCTCCTCTGAAACTCTTTGAAACCAAATTAAACGATGATCTCAAACAAAACTTCGTCCTAACTCTCTTCATCCTCACTCATCAAACTCAGTTATCAACATCAAGCCTCCTTCAATCTCTCAGTCCAGAACATCAAACCCTAACAACCTCCTCAATTTCTAGCTAATCGATGCGAGCAAAAACGAAGAGCGAAGGATTCGAAGCACTAACCTGGATGGATGACTCACACGATGACGATTCTTGATCCTCGACGAAGCTTGGAGCGATTTCTGGTGAAGATCCCCTTTAAGATCTTGAGGATTGAACGTTCTTAGCAACGTTTGAAGATTTCTGGAAAAATCTTCACGAACTTGATGAAGATCGACGACCACAACGAAGATCCACGGAGAAACTTGGTGATTTCTGGAAACAAACAAAGAACAACGGCTGAATGTTGATGATTCTTGATCGCTGTTGATGAAGATTCCGGCAATAAATCTGGAGATTATTGCTTATGATCTTGAAAAATACGGAGAATGATGTATTAACAGTGGTGATTGTTGGATCTCTGGCAAGATTTGGTAATTGCTGATGAAGGTTGATCGGAGGTGGATCGGAGAAGATGAAGAAATGGAGATCGTATGAATTTTTCTGGAAAAATTACTCTTCCGGCGAGTTTGCGGCGGCCGGAGTTAGTTCTGATGGTCGGAGGTGGTTAGGCAGGGCGGTTGCATGGTCGGCGGTGAGAGGACCGGCAAGGTGGCAGGTGGCAAAGGGAGTGGTGAGGGCGAGACACGTGGGGTGAGGGAGAAGCAGGGGGAGACACGTGGGGTGAGAAGGAGCAAGTGGAATTGTGAGTTGGCGCAATTCTGAGTGTGTGAGAGTGAGGTGGCTAAGAGAGAGAATGCACGCGTGGCATCCCTCTTTATATGACAAGTGGCGTGGACTTTGGACTGGGCCTTCTGACTGGATAATTGGATAATAAGCCAATTGTCGCTACTCAAAAAATACGCACAACGACGGAGAAGGCGAAAAGGAAAAGGACAGAAGAGTCGCCACCGAACTTTATTTATCCCATGAGGGGAAAGGAAAATATCGAGAAAACCTTAAGAAAAAAATGGATAAGATGGTCTCGCAACCAAGAACGGGTTCGGAAGCCGGTTATGCAAGGGGAAGGTATTAGCACCCCTCGCATCCATCGTACTCGATGGGAACCATTTGTTTGTCGAATGTGTAAATTTATTTGCTTAAACATTATGTTATAAAAGTGTTCCACGGGACAGTGAAAAAGGGTTTAGAAACGGGGAAAGGACGTAACAGGGAAGAAGAGAGAAAGGACGGACTCGGTAGGACTTCGCGGTCCTAGGCCTACGTATTCTCAATAGACATAAGAAAATCAGAGTCGACGTAGTTCGGGGAACTACAGATATAAGGGGGAATGTGCCCGACAAGGATTATGGCCCTTGTGCCTACGTATCTTTACTTGAAAAAGTAAAGAATCAGCGCAGCCGTAGTTCGGCCTACGATTTGTTGATGTTTTTTATGGATGATGCTATCATACGCATTCTAGCAGTTAGGTGTATTGCTGCTCGCTCGCCGGAGACTTAGGCATTACCTGTTTGCGGTAGAACGGACGTATCATATCCTTTTCGAAAGATAAGTTTTCGCCATGCGAGGCAAGATGTCACATTTGATTTGTTGAATTATTTTTTAGGGGCGAGATAGGTCCTCGGATAGTAACCCTTACGGGTAGTACCCAATTCTTTACCTCAAAGTTTTTGTTATGAAAAGGTGTGGCGAACGAGGCGTCTTCGTATTGAAAGACGAGCGTCGAAATCACCCTCACTACAGTGGGCATCCCAACACTCGAAGAGGAAGAGGCCTACACCCAATCCTCTCTCTTTAATTCAACATAAAGAGAGCTTCGTTCTCTTATTAAAGTGTTTTTGGTTTTGAATGGTAAGTGCTTTGGCGACAAAGAACCCTACGGTAAACGTCAGCACTCGGGATAGGAGAAGGCCTACGCCTAACCACTCCACGACCATTTAAGTTTTTGTTATGAAAAGAAGTTTAAAAATGCACTCGGTGCGAGACCGAGGTTTTAGGTGACAAAGGTTACGGGAGGAAGTTGTGAAAGGAGAAGGGTGGAAGGAGTCGCGTCTTCATATTGAAAGACGATTGTCTAAACCACCCACACTACAGTGAGCATCTCGGCACTCGGAAAGGAAGAAGTCTACACTTAATCTTTTCTTTTTAATCCAATACAGAGAGAGGTTGATTCTTTATTGAAAGGGATTTTGAAAATGTGCTCGGCGCGGGGGCCGATGTTTTAGGAGAAAAAATGGTTTGAAATGGAAAGAAAGACGTCTTTGTATTGAAAGACGAGTGTCTAAACCACCCACACTACAGTGAGCATCTCGACACTCGGAGAGGAAGAAAGTCTACACTTAATCCCCTCTTTTAGTTCAATACAAAGATGATTGATTTTTTAGAAAGGTTCGATGGTGTCGATGAATTGAATCGGGACAAGAAATGAGGAGAGAAATGAGGTGGTCTCAGATCCTTCATTTCTCATCAATAATTTGACAGAGGGTCGAAGGAAATGTCGTCATCGACCAAAAAAGAGAAAATGGGACAAAAAGTCCAATAATAAAAGAGAAATGAAATCAACTCTAAAATATAAATGATTCCAAAAGAAATTAATAAAAACTCTAATATTAAAAACTTCTAAATAGAATGAATAATATATAATATATACATATTAACTAATAATATAAAATACATAAAATAAAACATAATATAGAAAAGAAAAGTGGAAAAATATATATATATGTACAATAACACAAGCTTGTTTTCAAAAAACGAACATCAATGAGCCAATGCATCCTATTCAATTTTTTTCTATCATAAATTTAACTCACAAGAAACTATAATACACCAGTCCACATTGTACCATCAAAATTTGTTAAAACCAAAACAAATAACACTAATTAAATCTTACATTTTCATAATAAATGAACATGATAAACATTTTATATAAAAGCATCCAAATATCATTAATGTTATTATCAAGAAGAAGAAAAACTAATCTCAAGTACTGACAGTAGAACATAGCAGTATCACTTTCAACAAGGCCATATTGTATCATCTTTTCCATGGAGAAAAATAAACACATGTGCAAATATTGTATAAAAAAGCGAAGCATTTCTCCCCTTCAACTACACATATGTTCATTCTTCTCATGTAATAGAAAAACACATTAGTCATACAAAATACAGGATTCGAAATGCATATAAGTTAGAACAATACCCCGAGTTTTACGGTTCGAACTACGTGCAGAAAATCACTTCGAAGGTGTCCGAATCTTATAAGGTGTTGTAAGCGGTGTGAGCACCGTGGTGTTTGACTGTCATGGTGAAACGGTTTGAAGCAGCCGTGTACAGAGCCAATTGAAAGTTATCACCGCGAAGTGCTATTGTCTGTGGTGTTGTCGGAGACGTGTGGAGGATCTCACAGTATTTTTGTCGGCAACATGTGTTTGACGGTGGGATAATGGTGTTACGGTTAGAAGAAATACGCTGTGGAGGTCGTGGAGATGGAAGCTTGAAAGTCCTATGGAAAAAATCTGGGTTAGGAAGAAGATTGTTGCGGTTCGTTAATGGTGGAGGAAGAAGCTTGAGAATGGAGTTCAAAGTGGGTTTCAGAAGGTTTTGTGGAAGGTTTGGATCTGAAATGGGTTTGAGAGTGGAGGTGAAGGTGAGATTTGAGTGGTGGTTTTATTAATGGTGAGTTTCTGAAGATGAGGTGAACAGTGTTGAAGGGTGGGTTTCGTTTTTTATGAATTTGATGATGAATCACAGAGGAAGTGGGGCGGCTAGGTCTGGAAAGTCCCAACGAAAGAGAGAATGAACAGTAGATATATACTCTAGGGAGCAACACGTGGCACTGCTAGTTGTATTGTTTTTTGTTGATTTTCATGTTAATTAAAGCTAATGATAATTACAACTCTAATGATAACATTCTAACTCTAATAAACTAAACTAAACCAATCCTAATTGATATTAAAACTAATAAAATAAAATAAAAACAGTTCTAAAATTCTATTAAAACTCTAATCAATTCTAGATTAAAACCTATTTTAAAATAAAACTATATTCTAAACTATTTCTAAAAAAAAGACCAATTAAAGTTCTATGTAAAAAATAAATCTATTTTCTAAAAACTATTTAATTCAAAAAAAAACCTAACAACTTAAATCTATATTATAAAATAAACATCTATTCCTATTTAAAAAACTTTTAAAATAAATAAAAAATAAGACAAAAATTGTTCTACCTAATTAAATAAGACAAAAATAGCAATAAAAATGCAAAAATGCAATGGACAACAGGAGAGCACTGAAATGCGCCGATATTATCGACACGAATTGAATTATCACGAGGAGAGCAACTTTCGCTCGATTTTGACACTGAACTTCTCGTTTGAATTGATTTGAATCGCCTGAAACGCGAGCAAAGCGGCTAAGATCATGATAAATTTAATCTGGCTGATAACACGGGCAAAAATGTGAAAAATGATATGCAGATGAAAATGAAGCAAAGGCCAGTCAAAGTCGGAAAACGGGTGGGAAAATTTTAGGGTGCAACAGCTGCCCCTATTCAATCGACTTAGACCTGAATGGGCGAAGAGCAACCGCTTTCAGACATTCAAGGTAGAAGGTGATTGAATACAAAAGAATTCGGAAATTTGCCAACCGCAGAAATAAACTGCAAAACTCATTGGGGAACAAAAATCCAGAAAACTGAACATAGACAGTTGCAACGACAACCGGCTGATTGATCATCCGATAAAGAAACACCTGACATCGCTGTCAGTCATCTGTGT
The DNA here is from genome assembly GCA_963859935.3 of Lathyrus sativus. Lineage (NCBI taxonomy): Eukaryota > Viridiplantae > Streptophyta > Magnoliopsida > Fabales > Fabaceae > Lathyrus > Lathyrus sativus. Next base: position 63,412,032 of record OZ012738.1, on the reverse strand, counting down.
AACGCCACAGACATTGAACACATGGCCCGGATCAACATGCACTTGATCCTTTCCATCGTCCAAAACCAGATCAACATGCACTTGACCTGTTCACATCGTCTAAAATCGGATCAACATGCACTTGATCCTTTCACACCGTCTAATGATAGACGAGAGGAAACAATAATTCTGAAGGTTCACATTGTCTAATGATAGACAGGAAGAAAAACTAACAAATCTCGCATCGTCTAATGATAGACGTGAAGAAGGTCACATCGTCTAATGATAGACAGAAAGAAAAACATTACCCCAACTTGCACTGTCTAATGGTAAACAGGAGCAAACCATATTCGAAACTCACGTCGTCTAATGAAGACGGAGGGAGACCACCACGCTCACATCATCTGAGGGTGAACAGGAACAAATCCAATACTCACATTGTCTAATGATAGACGGAAATACACCATCCTGAAGGTTCACATTGTCTAATGATAGACAGGAAGAAAAAAATATCCACGTCAATGAACTTCAAAACCACCCATCAAATTTCAGAATCCTTTCGTCCATAGGAGTTGATGGAAAGATATCTTCAAAGGGGCCACATCATCAATAAGAACTGACAGGAAGAAAACCACCTTCAAAGAGCCATGTCATCAATAAGAATCGACAACTAGGAAAACCGAACATTCTTCAAAGAGCCTCGACGTCAATAAGAATCGACGGTCGGGAAAAACCCCTCTTGAAATGTCACCTCAACCAATAAACAGAAAGAAAGCCAATATCTGAAGGATCGCCTTGAAACCTCACATCGTCTAAAGATAGACAGAGAGAAAACCATATCCAAACTCACGACGTCTAAAGATAGACGGAGAAAACCATACTGAAGGCCAGATCAACATGCACTTGATCTTATCACATTGTCTAAAGATAGACAGGAAGAAACGTGTCTAAACCTCACATCGTCTAAAGATGGACGAAAAGAAAACCATACCCACAACTCCCGACGTCTAATGATAGACGGAGAAAACCAGACTCACGATGTCTAACGATAGACAGAGAAAACCAAACTCACGACGTCTAACGATAGACGGAGAAAACCAAAATCACGACGTCTAACGATAGACGGAGAAAACTAAACTCACGACGTCTAATGATAGACGGAAAAAAATACTTGCTGGGGAAACACGTCGTCAATAGGAACTGACGGAAAGAAAATCTGCTTGGGAATGTCATCATCAGAAGATTGATGGACAAAATCATAACCGTCATATGATCTGGAACCCGAAATAAAGTAAACTGATGAGCTGTCTGAACAAAGCTGTTGAAATACCACCGTCTTGATTGAAGAGTGATTCGAGCTGCCACTGAAGGCTAACAAAAACTGGCTTATGCTTCGCATGCATATGTTTGAAATGTTTTATGGCGTAATGCTCCATACGAAATGTAAATGCTACGCATTTGAGGATGAAATGCAAAGATGATGCAAATATGATAACTATATGCAAAAATGCAGATGCAGGCTCGGGCTGCCGGGGAAAGCTGGATGTGAAAGAACCACTCCAATAAAATAAATGCTGAAGAGGTGAAACCAAGTCCGCTGGGAATTTCCGGATGTGCCAAGTATGATTGGACTTTTGCTGGGGAAGACAGGTGAAAACTGACGGTGATTGATTATCATGACTTCCCGACATTCATCTTGAACTTGAAGGTTGATAAAATCTGCTTGAATAGCTCTGAGTAGCTCTGAAGATATGGAGAGGATCAATTCCTTTATTTCCAAACTTGCCCCAGCCTGTGGGTTCTCTGTATAGATTCTCCTCGAAAGGAGATTTGAAAGCTCTGTACCCTGCTAGTCTGATATGACCTGCCTCAGCATCATGAACCTCGGAGAGGTGCTTCAGATTGATCGCCCTCTGGATGAGGATAACTCTTGTGCTCTTGGGGTGACATGCCCCAGCCTTGAAGTGATTTGCCCCGATTGGCTGATCTGTAGAGAAGTGCCCCCGACTGACTTTGAGAGATTTATCAAATCTCGACCTTATTGCCCCAGATTAACTGCATCTTAAGATGGCTGACTCCCTTTATGTGATCATTTGATATGGCTTGCCCCTGCTCAACAGAGTATTCAGGCGCTCTGCATCTTATCTCGATCGAACTTTCCACTGTAGGAACTCTCCTGATGTCAAGTGCTTACTTACAAGTAAAACAAATTGTTTTGCAAAAGATAATATTAATGCAATGCATATGACAGTTTTGAAATCCAAGTCTGTTCACTGGAAAAAGGTTGTGATGTATAGTGAATGAATCACTTATTAGAATGTCAATATCAATACCCATAGGGTAAGAAAAATCTTTTTAGGAGTCAGTTTCGACGCGATCTTCACCGAAGTATGCTTTCGAAATAAACCTGCTTCAATTAGGTCTTTTGAAGGTTGTAACGTGGTCTGGTTCACGGTTTGAAAGAAAGGATATAAGGCTCAAAGTTCTGTTTAAACCCACCCACACTCCTTGATGCTCTTCAATCATATGTTCAGCTAATTCGACCTAAACGATCACCTCTCAAAGGTTGAATGACAGGAATGATGGTTCAGGAAACCACAGATTTTAGAGTGACAGTCACTCGCTTTTTGCGTTTGGTGCCTGGAGTCACACGACTTGTTTTTCATCATCATTTATTCCCTATTTTTGCCTAGACTGACTCTTTCGAGTATATCCTCTGATTTCGAAGTCCAGCGGGATGCCCTGATTTTTGCCTAAGCCACTTGCTTTCAAGTTATCAACTTAGCGGGCTTTTTTCTTTTCTTTTTTCGGAACAAATCGTGTTACACCGGCTTGTCTGACTTGTTGAAGGGGTTGTGACTGTCTCACTCCTTGGCTGGTGAAGGATAACCACTGTGGTTTTTTAGGTACGACCTATATAGGTGTGATTAATCCTCAAACGGGAACACTCCTCTTGCAATTTGGATATTTAGTCGAATTAACTGACACCTACCCTGCCCCAGGTTAAGATTGAGGGTTTTTCGTTTTCAGAACGAAACTCCTACTACTAGGCTCAAAGGGGTTGAAAAGGGATTAACATCCTTATATCTCCGGTGTTTAGGAATTTGAAACAATGCCTGTACATCATCAGCAGAGGTTTTATTCAAAAGCATACAATCAGAAGCTTGCGTCTTTAAACTTCGTCATCCTCCCTCGGATTCCACTTAAGCAAGCGTTTGACATCAATAAAATCATTGAGTGAACACAAATGGATTTAATCAAAACATGCATGTTCATTTCATTATCATTATCAATTGAAAACAAACAAGTTCCACATATAAGATTTGCACTTTAAACAGAAAAGAAACTACAAATGCAAAAAAAAACGACATGATAAAATGATTGCCAACTTCAGGGAACTGGGCTTTCAAGTATTGATTCGCTGCTGAACCAACCATCTTTAGAATTGCTCGTCGAAGTCATCCTGATAATCTTCTGAACACCCGCTCTCGGTGAATCCCTCCATAATATTAGCTGCCGAACCCACATGACTGGACGAAGGAGGATCGTTGATCTGGATACCATGAGGCGTGATTGAGAACATGTTTGAGTCAAGCAGAGTTTGAATCTTGCTTCTCAGCACCTTACAGTCTTCGGTTGAATGCCCATGTGCCCTAACATGGTACTCGCAACGGGCGTTGACGTCAGAACCTGGCGGATGTGGATAAATCTCTGGATCAATCTTTTTCGGCACTATCAATCCACCTGTGATCAAGTCTGGCAATATCTGACTGTACGACAACGACAACTGAGTGAAATTCCTTTTTGGCTTCCTTGGTCTTCGTCGGGCGTGCTGACGCGGCTGATGATGGTATGAATGTTGACTCTGTAAGGGAGTAGATATCTGATACACAGACCTAACAGGTTGCTGACTCTGAACACTCGAAGTGTCTGAAAACTGAACCTGAGGTAATGGAGATTCCATAGCATCACATTCTTTCTCCCATTCTCCTTGAGAACTGACAAATGATTCACTTTCATGAACTGAGAAGTCTAAGAAGTCCTGAATCTTTCCACTCTTGATTCCGCTCTCGATACGTTCTCCAACCATCACTAAGTCAGAAAAGTTCCCTGGCTTACCACTAATCATTTTATCAAAGTATGGACCTTGCAAGGTATCCACAAATAGGTCAACCAATTCTCTGTCCAGAAGTGGTGGTTGGACACGAGCAACTAATTCTCTCCATCTTTGCACATATCCTCTAAAAGATTCATTATCCGCCTGAGATAATTCTTGCAACTGCATGCGGCTGGGATTCATGTCGAGATTGTAATTGTACTGCTTCACAAAGGCATTGGCTAAATTTGACCATGATCTGATGCTACCACTCTCTAACTGCATATACCAACCCGACGATGCTCCACTCAGACTGTCTTGAAAACAGTGGATCATAAGCTTGTCATTGTGGACATGCGAGGTCATTCTTCTACAGAACATCACCAAATGTTGCTTCGGACAACTATCCCCTTTGTACTTCTCAAAATTTGGCGCCTTAAACTTCGGAGGCATTACAAGACCTGGCACCAAACACATGCTCAAAGCATTCAGATTAAGAGTGTTTTGACTCATCAGGGCGTCAAGCTTTTCATCCAACAAACGATACCTTCTCATAAACTCAACAGTCTGTGGGTTATTAGGATTAATCTTTGGAACAACACTTTGGGAATCTGGCACAGAGAAAGTGAAGTTCTGATAGTCTGTGTCATGAAGAGAAGATGAATCCCTATCTCTGACAATAGTATGCTCTTGATCTTCGACAGGAATCTGCACATGCTGAGCTTGAGCAACATTGTTCACTAGAGTCCTCTGAACATTGGCTTCTCCTTTCGTCATAGCTGTCATGGCTTCCATGAGTTGATCCAACTGATTCTTCATCATCTCAAACTCTACCCTTGTAACAACCAAATTCTGCTCTCCTGAGTTCATGATCCTTCCAGAAGCTAACTTAAATCCAATGCGAATGTCGGGAAATCAACTGCGGATTAGACATAAGACTGGTAAGCTCTCAGTTCCGGCTGAGGACGGACATGCAAAAATGAGATGCACATGCAATGCAATGCAATATGAAATGCAACAAACATAGGATCAAAGTTACAAATTTTGCAAGACAACACAACGATATATCTCTCACCTCGGATGGACAATCTACTAGTTTATAAGAGGGCATTCCAAAGGCCTTTAAACAAAGTCCCATGCACTAACCCTCAAAAGTTTTCCATCATAACGACTACTCGTAAGACGGTAATCCCTTCAAAGGATGAACACAGAGTTATGTTTTTAGGAACCTTCGAAATATGGTTCTACAAAAGGTCCTCAGAATCATGGAATCCCACGTCAGAAACAAAACGCCGTTACGACTACACGTAAGAAATAACTGTTCCAACGGGGTCTCATCTGAGTGGTGGAATTCGATCCAACTCAACGAGTCCTACGTCTCGCAAATCAAAAAGAAACCACTTCCTAATCTTAGTGTATACTAGAAAGCTCGGGTAGAAAGCTTTATCCTCACAAACCAACCAATAAACCCAACATGTAAAAGGAACACAACATAATAAAATTACAGATAAAAGCAAACAAAAAACACACACGCGACAAAACTATTAGGCTTGGCTTGCTAGGATTTCCCCAGCAGAGTCGCCAGCTGTCGCTACTCGAAAAATACGCGCAACAACGGAGAAGGCGAAAAGGAAAAGGACATAAGAGTCGCCACCGAACTTTATTTATCCCATGAGGGGAAAGGAAAATATCGAGAAAACCTTAAGAAAGAAATGGATAAGATGGTCTCGCAACCAAGAACGGGTTCGGAAGCCGGTTATGCGAGGGGAAGGTATTAGCACCCCTCGCATCCATCGTACTCGATGGGAACCATTTGTTTGTCGAATGTGTAAATTTATTTGCTTAAATATTATGTTATAAAAGTGTTCCACGGGACAGTGAAAAAGGGTTTAGAAACGGGGAAAGGACGTAACAGGGAAGAAGAGAGAAAGGACGGACTCGGTAGGACTTCGCGGTCTTAGGCCTACGTATTCTCGATAGACATGAGAAAATCAGAGTCGACGTAGTTCGGGGAACTACAGATATAAGGGGGAATATGCTCGACAAGGATTGTGGCCCTTGTGCCTACGTATCTTTACTTGAAAAAGTAAAGAATCAGAGCAGCCGTAGTTCGGCCTATGATTTGTTGATGTTTTTTATGGATGATGCTATCGTACGCATTCTAGCAGTTAGGTGTATTGCTGCTCGCTCGCTGGAGACTTAGGCATTACCTGTTTGCGGTAGAACGGACGTATCATATCCTTTTCGAAAGATAAGTTTTCGCCATGCGAGGCAAGATGTCACATTTGATTTGTTGAATTATTTTTTAGGGGCGAGATAGGTCCTCGGATAGTAACCCTTACGGGTAGTACCCAATTCTTTACCTCAAAGTTTTTGTTATGAAAAGGTGTGGCGAACGAGGCGTCTTCGTATTGAAAGACGAGCGTCGAAATCACCCTCACTACAGTGGGCATCCCAACACTCGAAGAGGAAGAGGCCTACACCCAATCCTCTCTCTTTAATTCAACATAAAGAGAGTTTCGTTCTCTTATTAAAGTGTTTTTGGTTTTGAATGGTAAGTGCTTTGGCGACAAAGAACCCTACGGTAAACGTCAGCACTCGGGATAGGAGAAGGCCTACGCCTAACCACTCCACGACCATTTAAGTTTTTGTTATGAAAAGAAGTTTAAAAATGCACTCGGTGCGAGACCGAGGTTTTAGGTGACAAAGGTTACGGGAGGAAGTTGTGAAAGGAGAAGGGTGGAAGGAGTCGCGTCTTCATATTGAAAGACGAGTTTCTAAACCACCCACACTACAGTGAGCATCTCGGCACTCGGAAAGGAAGAAGTCTACACTTAATCTTTTCTTTTTAATCCAATACAGAGAGAGGTTGATTCTTTATTGAAAGGGATTTTGAAAATGTGCTCGGCGCGGGGGCCGATGTTTTAGGAGAAAAAATGGTTTGAAATGGAAAGAAAGACGTCTTTGTATTGAAAGACGAGTGTCTAAACCACCCACACTACAGTGAGCATCTCGACACTCGAAGAGGAAGAAAGTCTACACTTAATCCCCTCTTTTAGTTCAATACAAAGATGATTGATTTTTTAGAAAGGTTCGATGGTGTCGATGAATCGAATCGGGACAAGAAATGAGGAGAGAAATGAGGTGGTCTCAGATCCTTCATTTCTCATCAATAATTTGACAGAGGGTCGAAGGAAATATCGTCATCGACCAAAAAAGAGAAAATGGGACAAAAAGTCCAATAATAAAAGAGAAATGAAATCAACTCTAAAATATAAATGATTCCAAAAGAAATTAATAAAAACTCTAATATTAAAAACTTCTAAATAGAATGAATAATATATAATATATACATATTAACTAATAATATAAAATACATAAAATAAAATATAATATAGAAAAGAAAAGTGGAAAAATAATATACATAATAATAATAATAATAATAATAATATATATAACACAAGCTTGTTTTCAAAAAACGAACATCAATGAGCCAATGCATCCTATTCAATTTTTTTCTATCATAAATTTAACTCACAAGAAACTATAATACACCAGTCCACATTGTACCATCAAAATTTGTTAAAACCAAAACAAATAACACTAATTAAATCTTACATTTTCATAATAAATGAACATGATAAACATTTTATATAAAAGCATCCAAATATCATTAATGTTATTATCAAGAAGAAGAAAAACTAATCTCAAGTACTGACAGTAGAACATAGCAGTATCACTTTCAACAAGGCCATATTGTATCATCTTTTCCATGGAGAAAAATAAACACATGTGCAAATATTGTATAAAAAAGCGAAGCATTTCTCCCCTTCAACTACACATATGTTCATTCTTCTCATGTAATAGAAAAACACATTAGTCATACAAAATACAGGATTCGAAATGCATATAAGTTAGAACAATACCCCGAGTTTTACGGTTCGAACTACGTGCAGAAAATCACTTCGAAGGTGTCCGAATCTTATAAGGTGTTGTAAGCGGTGTGAGCACCGTGGTGTTTGACTGTCATGGTGAAACGGTTTGAAGCAGCCGTGTACAGAGCCAATTGAAAGTTATCACCGCGAAGTGCTATTGTCTGTGGTGTTGTCGGAGACGTGTGGAGGATCTCACAGTATTTTTGTCGGCAACATGTGTTTGACGGTGGGATAATGGTGTTACGGTTAGAAGAAATACGCTGTGGAGGTCGTGGAGATGGAAGCTTGAAAGTCCTATGGAAAAAATCTGGGTTAGGAAGAAGATTGTTGCGGTTCGTTAATGGTGGAGGAAGAAGCTTGAGAATGGAGTTCAAAGTGGGTTTCAGAAGGTTTTGTGGAAGGTTTGGATCTGAAATGGGTTTGAGAGTGGAGGTGAAGGTGAGATTTGAGTGGTGGTTTTATTAATGGTGAGTTTCTGAAGATGAGGTGAACAGTGTTGAAGGGTGGGTTTCGTTTTTTATGAATTTGATGATGAATCACAGAGGAAGTGGGGCGGCTAGGTCTGGAAAGTCCCAACGAAAGAGAGAATGAACAGTAGATATATACTCTAGGGAGCAACACGTGGCACTGCTAGTTGTATTGTTTTTTGTTGATTTTCATGTTAATTAAAGCTAATGATAATTACAACTCTAATGATAACATTCTAACTCTAATAAACTAAACTAAACCAAGCCTAATTGATATTAAAACTAATAAAATAAAATAAAAACAGTTCTAAAATTCTATTAAAACTCTAATCAATTCTAGATTAAAACCTATTTTAAAATAAAACTATATTCTAAACTATTTCTAAAAAAAAGACCAATTAAAGTTCTATGTAAAAAATAAATCTATTTTCTAAAAACTATTTAATTCAAAAAAAAACCTAACAACTTAAATCTATATTATAAAATAAACATCTATTCCTATTTAAAAAACTTTTAAAATAAATAAAAAATAAGACAAAAATTGTTCTACCTAATTAAATAAGACAAAAATAGCAATAAAAATGCAAAAATGCAATGGACAACAGGAGAGCACTGAAATGCGCCGATATTATCGACACAGATTGAATTATCACGAGGAGAGCAACTTTCGCTCGATTTTGACACTGAACTTCTCGTTTGAATTGATTTGAATCGCCTGAAACGCGAGCAAAGCGGCTAAGATCATGATAAATTCAATCTGGCTGATAACACGGGCAAAAATGTGAAAAATGATATGCAGATGAAAATGAAGCAAAGGCCAGTCAAAGTCGGAAAACGGGTGGGCAAATTTTAGGGTGCAACACCCATTAAGACAAAATTCTGATTAAACTGAAAATTAAGACCTAATTAACTAAACTAAATGACAATTAAACCTAATTAAACTAAAAACAAAAATTAACAAAATAAAATCTGATAAACCTAATTAACCTATTATTAATCCTGATTGATTTGTTAAAATGAAAATTAAAAATAAAATCTAATTAAAATCTAATAAACCCTATTAAAACCTATTATTAATCCTAACTAATATCTAAAAACGAAAATACGAAGTAAAATTCTAATTAAATCTAAAAAAATCTAAAAAACTATTATTTAATCTAAAAATTATCTTTTTTTTTTAAAACTTAATTAATTCTGAAAAACAAAAATCAAATAAAAATCTAAAAACAATTAATCATCATCATTTTATTTTTTTAAATCTATTCCATTAATTTTTCTTTAACAAACAATAAACTCTAATAAAATCTAAAAGAACAATACTATCTATTTCATTTTTTTCTCTACTCTTTTAAAAGAAAAAAAAAATCTATTTATCTATTGAAAACTAATAAAAGAAAATTAATATCTAAAATTTATTAAAACTATAATATCTAAAAATTCTTTAAAAATCTATTAATTTCTAAAAAATGAAAAGAAAGTTTATTTAAACTCTAAAAAATATTTAAAAACTCTATTAAATCCAGAAAAATCCCATTAAGTGCATTAAAAATCTAGAAAAATGACAGAAAAATCCTAAGAATGCCAGGAAGCCGATTAAATCGAATAAAACCCAATTGCGCAACCGTAGCGAAACCCGGGCACCGAGATGGTCTGAAAACACGGGAGATGAGCACCAATTCTCAACAGACTTTTATTCTGACTGGCCTATACTGCCTGAAACGCCATGGGCTATAATCCCGATAAAAATCAGTCAGAATGATAAAAAATGCAATGCATGCCGTATGCGAATGCGAATGTAAAATGCGTCAAAACATAAACCAGATATGGGAACCGGTTGGTCAAATTTTAGGGTGCAACAGCTGCCCCTATTCAAGCGGTTTGGACCCGACTGGGTGAAGAGCAACCGGCCTTCAAACAATCGAGGTACGAGACGGTTGAATACCAATGAAACCCGGAAATTTGCCAACTGCAAAAATAACCCGCAAAATAACTACACCACTATTTGGGGAACAATATCCACAGATCTGATTTCAACACTATTTTGTCAATATTGGAATAAACTTAGTGACTTCGCTGGGAGAATACTTTTGTCGAATATAAGAACGCGATTCTGTCTTGTCATGGGACACATACTATGTTCCCTACGGGGAAATCATCCGTCTAGATACAGGAAAGTTCATTCGCCTATCTCTCACGGGACATATGCGCTGGTCTAGTAACACTTCATCCGCCTATCCAATACGGGAACGTACTTCTGTCTACATTATAGAAAAATCTTCATCCGCCTATCCAATACCGGAATACACTTCTTCCCATATCACAGGAAATCTTCTTCATCCGCCTATCTAATACGGGAACATACTTCTGCCTACATCACAGGAAATCTTCTTCCGCCTATCAATACGGGAATACACTTCCGTCTATCTAATATGGGAAAATACATATGTCTAAATTTCATGAAACCTTCATCCGCCTATCCAATACGGGAACATACTTCTTCCTATATTACAGGAAAATCTTCATCCGCCTATCCAATATGGGGATACACTTCTGCCTACAACACAGGAAATCTTCATCCGCCTATCCAATACGAGAATACGCTTCTGCCTATATTACAGGAAAATCTTCATCCGCCTATCAAATATGGGAATACGCTTCTACCTATATCACAGGAAAATCTTCATCCGCCTATCAAATACAGGGATACGCTTCTGTCTACATTACAGGAAATCTTCTTCATCCGCCTATCCAATACGGGAACATACTTCTGCCTACATCACAGGAAATCTTCATCCGCCTATCAAATACGGGAATATACTTCTGCCTACAACATAGGAAATCTTCATCCGCCTATCAAATACGGGAATACGCTTCTGCCTATATCACAGGAAAATCTTCATCCGCCTATCAAATACGGGGATACGCTTCTGTCTACATTACAGGAAATCTTTTTCCGCCTATCAAATACGGGAATACGCTTCTGCCTATAACACAGGAAAATCTTCATCCGCTTATCAATACGGGAATATACTTCTGCCTACAACACAGGAAATCTTCTTCCGCCTATCCAACACGGGAATACCTTCTGCCTACATAACAGGAAATCTTCTTCCGCCTATCCAACACGGGAATACCTCTGTCAATATTACAGGAAATCATCTTCCGCCTATCAATACGGGAATACCTCTGTCTATATTACAGGAAATCTTCTTCCACCTATCAATACGGGAATATACTTCTGCCTACAACACAGGAAAATCTTCATCCGCCTATCAATACGGGAATACCCTTCTGCTTACAACACAGGAAAATCTTCATCCGCCTATCAATACGGGAATATACTTCTGCCTACAACACAGGAAATCTTCTTCCGCCTATCCAACACGGGAATACCCTTCTGCCTACAACACAGGAAAATCTTCATCCGCCTATCAATACGGGAATATACTTCTGCCTACATAACAGGAAATCTTCTTCCGCCTATCCAACACGGGAATACCTCTGTCTATATTACAGGAAATCTTCTCGGACATAGCTTCTTTGCCTATTCGCTGCAGTAACTAACTCCGCTGGGGATATTCTGAAAACAACTGTCAAACACTCGTCGGGATAACAAGTGGCTACTTCTGAGCTTTGATTTTATGAAAACCTGAAACGCTGCCGCAGCAACAAATCTTGAAGAAAACATTCCGCTGGCCGGATACGATACCGCCTCAATTGGCAACTTTGTGGGGAAAATAATAAACTGAACTATGTCATCACACGTCTCCTTGCGAGACCTCGATTGTCTGGTAATATCTAAGCTTTTAGAGCTCCATACTCCTATTGAGAACCACACCTGAAAGCAAAAAAAATCAACCAACCTGATCTATGTTTCAAAATGCGTATGTTTGATAATGGCGTAATGCTCCATACAATATGGAAATGCTACGCGTTTTTTGTTTGGTGGATGCAAATATGACACTATATGCCGATGCAAATGCAGGCTCGAACTGCTGGGATAGCTCTAACAAGCTTGCTTCATCAATCTTGGCCGTCGAGGACAAATATCACGCTGCTGGGGAGTGAACGGGTATCACAAAGTATTCCGACAAAATAAATGCTAGGACACACAACCAACTCTGTCGGGGAGAGTTTTAACCTTTGATTGCCACTGGGAGGAAAGAAAACACTTGCTGAAAAGAGAGAACTCCGCTAGGAATGAAACGACTCTCATTGGGGAATATCAACTGACTCCGTTGGGGAGAATAAATGACCCTACTGGGAAGGGAATCTCTGCTGGGGAGAGTAGACTGTCTGGGTACAGCTCACAAGTTTGGAAATACTAGTCTTCTGAGGCTAAACAACTCTGCTCGGGATATGGAATCCTTTTGGGGGACACCGCGCCGTCTAAATACAGCCTACAATCTTGGACTCACCAAACCCTGCTGAGGGTAAACGACCCTGCTGGAGAATGTCCTTTGGATAAGCTGCGACTAGCTGGGGAATTTGATCCTTCTTCAGTAAGGAACATTGTTATCTCAGCTTCAGGGAATGAAGCGCGACCTGCATGGGGATTCACTTCACATAATGATCAAGTCTTTTCGTCACGAGCCTCTGGTTAGGGCTGCAATCTTCTGATCGTCCACTTCATATGGGCAAGAACCCTACAACACCACAAACGAGACAAGACAAGTCTATACAACCAAATCTATTCAAGTTAGCGTTAGTGACATCATTTTCAGTCAATTCGAAGTTTTAGCAATTATTGGCAAGGGCCAGCAACGTTATGCAACTGCTAGTTTTGTCAAAACATTGGCGTTTTTCACATACAAAACAGTAACGAACAAGCATCAAATACTGAATAACATGTTTTATTAATTGGGCCCCTGAATGGGCAGAGTTTTGTACACTGGATGTAACTCCTGAAAAGAGGAAGTTACGCACAATAAATATACAAGTATACACAGGAAGCATAAATACAGTGACAAATCAAATTTGCACATAAGTCGGCAACGTGATGCAGACAAACATCATGAGCTGATCCTCCTATGACTCGCCTGACTCTGGCGCTTGCCCGATATTCAATCTTCCGATGAGGTTGTATCTGATAAACGAACTCTCAGGTGTATTCTCCCGCACCAATATGCAACGCAGTATCAAATTCAGACCGCAGTCATTTGCTTTTTTAAATCCCTAACTTTTGCGTGAACCGCCCTTTGCGGGTTTTCAGTTCACCGGGATACCCTTTTTTGCCGAAGCCGCCCAGTGTAGCTTTTCAACTTCGCGGGTGTACATCTTTTCAATTTTATCCCTAATTTTTGCCCGAACCTTTTATTCTGTTTTTGGTTCGCCAGGATGCCCCATTTTTGCCTGGACTCTCTTTTTTTTGTCCAGCGGGTCACTTTCAAGCAAAGTATTTTTTAACTGCGTCCGAATTCACAGGCGACGTAAAGTCTTCACCGTCCATGGTGGACAACAACAATGCTCCTCCTGAAAAGACTTTTTTGACAACATATGGCCCTTCGTAGTTGGGGGTCCACTTGCCTCTGTGATCAGCCTGTGGCGGGAGAATCCTTTTCAGTACCAGGTCTCCCGTCTGAAAGCTCCGAGGATGTATCTTCTTATCATATGCTTTCTTCATTCGGCTCTGGTACAAACGACCGTATGCTAGAGAGGATAGCCTCTTCTCATCCATTAAACTCAGCTGGTTCAATCTATCTTTCACCCATTCTGCCTCGTCAAGTTAGACATCTCGTAATACCCTCAGTGAAGGAATCTCAACTTCCAGTGGTAACACCGCTTCCATTCTGTATACCAACGAGAACGGGGTTGCCCCGGTTGATGTGCGTACCGTCGTACGATAACCGTGCAAAGCGAAAGGTAGCATCTCATGCCAGTCCTTATAGGTCACCACCATCTTCTGAACAATCTTCTTTATGTTCTTATTGGCCACTTCAACAGCGTCATTCATCTTGGGTCGGTACGGAGAAGAGTTGTGATGTTCAATCTTAAAACTCTGACACAGCTCCTTCATCATCTTGTTATTTAAGTTCGAACCGTTGTCGGTAATAATCCGCTCAGGGATTCCATATCTGCAAATGATATCTCGTTTGATAAACCTGGCTACCACCTGCTTGGTCACATTTGTGTATGATGTCGCTTCCACCCATTTGGTAAAATAATCAATTGCTACCAAAATGAACCGGTGTCTGTTAGATGTCGTCGGCTCAATCTTCCAATCATATCAATTCCCCACATCGAGAATGGCCATGGTGACGACATCACGTTCATAGGACTCGGAGGCACATGGATCTTATCCGCGTAGATCTGGCACTTATGACACCTTTTCGCAAACTTGAAACAGTCAGTTTCCACCAGCATGTGTACCAAATGTACCCTCGTGTATTTCCTCCATGAGCAACTTCGCCTCTTTCTCGTCTACACAGCGTAGTAACACCAAGTCGTGATTTCTTTTGTATAGGACACCATCCGGATTCAGATAGAAATTACCAGCCAATCTCCTGAGGGTCTTCTGATCGCGACTGGATGCCCCAGCCGGATACTTCTTGTTCTTCAGGAAATTCTGGATGTCAAAATACCAAGGCTTATCATCGGATGCTTCGTCAATGGCAAATACGAAGGCGGGTCTGTCAAGCCGAGAGATAACAATTCTGGGAGCCTCGTTCTAGAAGTTGACTTTATACATGGAAGACAATGTGGCCAGGGCGTCAGCCATTTGATTTTCTGCTCGTGGCACATGATGCAATTCAACCTTGTCAAAGAAAGGCAACAATCTCCTTGCATAATTCATGTACGGTATCAAATTGGGCTGACGTGTCTCCCATTCTCCTTTCATTTGATTCACCACCAGAGCTGAGTCTCCGCATACATCCAGATTTTTGATTCGTAAATCAATAGCTTCCTCAAGCCCCATGATGCAAGCTTCGTATTCGGCTTCATTATTGGTAACCGGAAAGGTCAACCGAGCAGTAAATGGGATGTGGGACCCATGTGGAGTAGTGATGATTGCCCATATTCCGCTACCGTAGGAGTTTACAGCTCCGTCAAAGATCAACTGCCATTTGGAACCCAATTCTGGTCCTTCGTCCGACAACAGTTCTTCGCAATCTTTCATCTTTAGGTACATGATATCCTCGTCAGGAAAATTAAACCTCATCGATTGGTAGTCCTCAATAGGCTGCTCAGCCAGATACTCTGATAACACGCTCCCTTTTATAGCCTTCTGTGAAACATACTGGATGTCATATTCGGTCAAAACCATCTGCCAACGGGCAATTCTCCCAGATAGTGCCTGCTTTTCAAATACGTATTTGATAGGATCCATCTTCGAGATGAGCATGGTTGTATGATTTAGCATGTACTGCCTCAAACGCTTGGTGGCCCAGGCTAGCGCGCAACAAGTTTTTTTGAGCATTGAGTATCGAGATTCACAGTCAGTAAACTTCTTACTCAGGTAGTATATCGCATGCTCTTTACGCCCTGTCTCGTCATGTTGACCGAGAACACAACCCATACTCCCCTCAAGAACCATCAAATACATAATCAAGGGTCGCCCTGCCACTGGAGGTATCAAAATAGGAGGCTCCTGCAAATACTGTTTTATTTTATCGAACGCCTTTTGACAATTTTCATTCCATGTTACAGCCTGGTCTTTTTTCAACAGCTTGAATAACGGCTCACACGTAGCTGTTAGGTGAGATATGAACCGAGCGATGTAGTTCAATCTCCCTAAAAACCTGTGCACCTCTTTTTTTGTTTTAGGCGTCGGCATTTCTTGTATTGCTTTTATTTTCGCAGAATCAACCTCTATTCCTTTTTCGCTCACGATAAACCCCAGCAGTTTACCCGATCTCACCCCGAAGGTGCACTTGTTAGGGTTCAGCCTCAGCCTGAACTTCCTAAGTCTCTTGAATAACTTCAGCAGATTCACCAAATGTTCTTCCTCCGTCTGGGATTTGGCAATCATATCATTGACATAAACCTCGATCTCTTTATGCATCATGTCATGAAAGAGAGTCGTCATTGCACGCTGATACGTTGCCCCAACATTCTTCAATCCGAAGGGCATCACTTTGTAGCAAAATGTTCCCCAAGGCGTAATGAAGGTAGTCTTCTCCATGTCTTCTGGCGCCATTTTAATCTGATTGTAGCCCGAGAAGCCATCCATGAAGGAGAATACGGAGAATTGAGCGGTATTATCGACCAGCACATCGATGTGAGGAAGTGGAAAATCATCTTTCGGGCTCGCTCTGTTCAGATCACGGTAATCTACGCACATTCTCACCTTACCGTCTTTCTTTGGCACTGGCACAATATTAGCGACCCATGAGGGATATTTTGTAACAGCTAGGAACCCAGCATCCCACTGCTTTTGAACTTCCTCCTTAATCTTCACAGCCATGTCCGGTCTAGTTCTTCGGAGCTTCTGCTTAACCGGCGGGCATTCTTCTTTTAGCGGCAGACGGTGCACAACCATATCCGTATCCAGCCCAGGCATGTCCTCGTACGACCAAGCAAAAATATCACTGTACTCTTTGAGCATTTCAACCAATCTTCGCTTGACTTAGCTCTGCAGCGCGGCCCCTATACGGATGTTCCTTTCAACTCCTTCTGACCCTAGATTGACGATCTCAATGACTTCCTCATGAGGCAGAATGATTCGTTCTTCTTGTTTTACCAACCAAGACAACTCTTCTGGAACGTCGCCATCTTCAACAATCTCTTCTTCCGTCTGAAATACCGGGTGCTCAAAGTCGAAGTGAGTCATAGGCGATTCATAGATGTCATCTGAAATAGTAATCCTGCAAAGGAAATGGTTAAATGCTTCAAAATACATACAAAGCGAATAACCACGTTGCCATTTTATTGAAAAAATAAAAACAGGAAAAACAGAGATCACAATATTTGTACATGAAAAACGCCTTTTATTTAACGATTAAACAGTGCAATGTACATAACAGAACGACCCTAAGAAAAATCACGATGCCCCGGGTAGGACACCGGATTGTTCAACAATTAAGAAAACAAAGTATTACTGTTTAGTTGTCACAGGAACAGTCTCCTGAATAGACCAATTGCAAAGCCCTTGTCCTGGCACGCTCGGCTGAATCCAGGCGTCCATGTCGCAGTCGATGTCTCCTTCTTCGGAATCTGAAACAGCGTTGATGGTCTCGTGATATACTCCACTAGTCGTAATTGTTATTGGTCTTTTGAAACGAGGTGCCCCTGCAGTACGTGTCGCTACTGCGAAAATCGGCGTCGTCTGAACAGAAGAGTCGCCACCGTGCGTTATTTATCCCAACGGAGGGAAAGGAAACGCTCGAAGTAAACCTTGCAAAAAACGGGAAAGGTATGGTCATCGCAACCAAAACCTGGATTCGGGAGTCGGTTACGCAAGGGGAAGGTATTAGCACCCCTCACGTCCGTCGTACTCGACGGGATCCACGCTTGGTGTTTATAAGGAAAAGGGTGTGTTTATCTATCTACGCTAATGGTCAGCCTGCAAAGAAAAGAAAAGGACAGGACTCGACAGGACATATACTGTTCTGGGCCTACGTACTCCCTCGTGCAATGGGAAAGTCAGAGTCAACGTAGTTCGACTACCTACGTCTAGACGGGGGGAAGGTTGCTCGCCAGGACATCGCGTCCTGTGCCTACGTACTTCCACACGACATGGAAGATCAGAGCAAACGTAGTTCGACTACGCACGACACAAGTTGTTCAAGTGTTTTTTATGAAAGAATGCACCTTAACCAAGGGTTTTCACAGTCCAGGAGGACAAAAAGGTTTCGATGTTTGTTCAAATCTTTTAACGGAAGAAATGAATTCACTTTTGTTTTATCCTTTATTAAGTGTTTTTCTGTTGTTTTGAGAAAGGAAAGAGACACCCTAAAACTATGGTTGAAAAGGGGAATCTACCTAATGTTATCATGCCTGGTTAACCATCCTAATGTCTATCATAACTCCTCCACAGCGGAGAAGTTAGAGCTCCTAAGGGATCATGGCAACAGGATTAAACAGCAAACAGGAATCACTGCAAAGTAAAGAAATACTGGAAATATGCATGAATGCAAACACCAAACAAGCAAGGCACAAAGGCCACAAACCACAGAGGCAAGGGAGCTCAGCTCTACCAAATACCAGCAAGCAAAGCCACTCAATAACAATCAAGCAGAAGGAGGACCACCTCAACTTCTCATGCACACAAAGCCTATTTCTAAGATGCACCTATCTCGGAAATGTCTATATGAACCCCTAAGTCTAATGAAGCATAGCACCACACAAGTCAAATAACACAAAGAGAAGGCTAACCAGCCTGGCAAACTCCTATCCAAAAGCAAGAAACTACCCCTGAGTAAGGCCCCTGAACAACCCTAAAAAAAACCCTAATCAAAACCCTAAGCAACACTCTAAGCAAAGCCCTAATCAAATCTCTAAGCAAAGCCCTAAAGCAAAACCCTACACAAGAGAAATCAATCCCAGTCTTCAAGTTTCAAGACAAGCTTACCAAAGAAAGGGAGCTAAGTAGGCAGACTCATAGTGCCTTCCTCAGGAAAGTACTAGGAGGCTTATACTCAGGACTCATATCCCATGTGGCTCAACAACTGTGATCGGTTTACGTTCCTCCTCAGGAGGAACTAAACTCACATGAAGGCTCCAACATCATTGGATACTTTAGGAAATCCTACAAGAACTAGGGGAACTAAATGAACAGACCCATAGTGCCTTCCTCAGGAAAGTACTAGGGGGATTTCACTTAGGAATCGTATCCCATGTGGCTCAACAACTGTGATCGGTTTACGTTCCTCCTCAGGAGGAACTAAACTCACATGAAGGCTCCAACATCATTGGATACTTGAGAAATCCTATATGAACTAAGGGAACTAAGTGAACAGACCTATAGTGCCTTCCTCAGGAAAGTACTAGGGGGCTTTCACTTAGGAATCGTATCCCATGTGGCTCAACAACTGTGATCGGTTTACGTTCCTCCTCAGGAGGAACTAAACTCACATGAAGGCTCCAACATCATTGGATACTTGAGAAATCCTATATGAACTAAGGGAACTAAGTGAACAGACCCATAGTGCCTTCCTCAGGAAAATACTAGGGGGCTTCCACTCAGGAATCATATCCCATGTGGCTCAACAACTGTGAACGGTTTACATTCCTCCTCAGGAGAAACTAAACTCACATGAAGGCTCCAACATCATTGGATACTTGGGAAAGAGGTGAGAAGAAAGAATGAAAGACATTCATAGTGCCTTCCTCAGGAAAGTACCATAAATTTCCCTCAAACTTCAGGATCTCAAACCTCACAAACAGAGAGCAAGCTCCTAGACTAAGACCTCAATCCAACATCCTTGCAAGCTCCACCAAGATTTCATCCAGTCTCCATCTTCTAGAAGAAACCACAGGCCCTCAAACCAAAAGAAACTACCTCTAAAGTTCAACCACAGTTGAACTTCAAGGTCAGAAGCCCTCAGGACTTCTCCTATTCTCAAGCTCAAGCAAAACTAACAGAACACCCTATAAAAATCTACCAAAAATCTAGGGGAAACCTACATGGCTCTATGATCCCAAGATCAAATCTCAAAGCCTAAGTCAACTTCTAAGGCTACTAACAATCCCTAACATGTGAACGGTCAAGGGTTAACCAGCAAGTTATGAGGTCTCTATTCTCTAACCCTAAAACAATATCAATCAATCTCTAAAAAATCCACAAAAATCCTATGGGGAGCATGGATCAGTCTAGTATAACATACTGAAAAACTAAAGCAAAATTCAATACCAAGTGAGAGAACTAAAATCAACTAGGCAGACACATCACAAACCAATTATTCAATACCAATTAAAATACAAAAATGCAAATAAAAATGAAAATGCATGATCAAATTAATATTTTTACACCATAAAATTCAAAATTGAATTATGAATCTACAGAAAAAAGAAGCGAATTAATTGGGTACTCCTACTATTTTTTATGAATTTTTTCTAACATGAATGAAAATAAAGAAATATTAAAGAAAATAAAACAGGGGGGGCAAATAGCAAACGTCGCAGTTATTTATTATATGGGCTGGAGACTGGGTGGTGCTAAAAGCAAATGCGCCAGGCCCAAGCTTATTTCAGAAATCAATTAAAAACTAATGAAAAAAAGGATAAATTGTTGGTGTAAATAGCAACGGATTTCAGTGTGTTTTGAAATGGGCTCGCTGGTGGGGGTGTGGGTATCAGGTTTAGTCTTAGGCCCAACGTTTCTATTAATGAAACGTTGCGTTTCCGCTCACTCTGAATTCCCTCTTTTTTTCCAATTGAATGTGGTACGTTGGATCAACCCTTGAGTCAAAGTCCTGGTCTTCATCCAACGACTCCCCATCATCTTCTACCTTAGAAACCCTAGAATTCAGAAAAAATTCTCCCATGCACTAACCTTCTCCTACTCTGTTCTCCCTCAAACCTGGATGAAATCTCACGATGTAAAGATCAAAAATGATCTACATCCTTCCCTCTACACAACCCTATTTTTAGTTCCTCTTAAAACTCAATCTAGCACCAAACCCGATGGGTAGAAACCTAGGGCACGCCTAACTGCCACTGAGATGGAACTTGGTGATTCTTGATAATTCTTGTACTAGCCTATTCCTTATGTTGCACTGGTTATACTATGCCATTACACCAAGATTAATACCTCCTAAACTACAAGTTCTATGTCTTTAAAGTCACACTGACCTAAGGTTAAACTTCATTAATGGCCCTCAAACTTTCTGAAACTCATCATCTACTTAAACCTAACAAATCTAACCTAAAGAAACAGACTAAAAAGACATAATTAGAGGTGCATGTATCAAGTTACATACCTGCTATCTTGATGAAAACAATTGAGAATTCTTTCACTTCAGGTCTTGGCAAGCTTCAAGAATGGTCCTTAGAAGGTATGGATGCTTCTGTATGCAAAGAAATAGAGAGGGATTGCTTGTGGTGATGGCTGCAATTCTGATATGGATCTTGGCAATTTCAACTTCAACACTTCACACCTCCACTGATGGACCTCTGATCAAGCTTGTAATCACTCACTATGAGCTATGGATTGAAGAAGAAGAAGAAATTTGAACAGAAATCGTGTAGAATGAATACTCTCCCTCTTTCTTACACTTGAAGCAACCAAGCAATTCTCACTTTTCCCTCTCTCTATTCACCAACCCTTGCCTCTAATGATCTCTACTCAATATATAGAGAAGGATGGAAAGATCTAGAACCTTCTGGATCAGTCTTAGATGATTCTAGAAATTCTCATGATATGACATAATGAAACTTAACATCTCTTATGATATCTCCCCTCAAACTACCTTGCAGCCCCTTAAACACACTTGAAAATCTCATTACATGACAAATTGGAAGTGTATGAATGTTTACTTGCTGATTCCTTGCATTTCCTTGCATTTCACAATTGTGCCTTAATATGCAAGTAATTGATTTTCAAAGCAACTCCATTTTTTAGACCTCAAATCAAAATTGTGGCTGAACCAATGTCTTTAGAATATTGTTTATACTCAAAATGATATATCATATGCCCCATTTTGGATGTGTAGATTGCCCATACCAATTTCCAACTTGAACTTTTTCAACTTATGTCCATTTTTTAAGTCATTTTTACCAACTTTGGTCAATTCTTGCTACAAGCTTTTCCAACATGCCATGACCTCTTTTTTAGACTTAAAATGTCATTTTGAACAACTTTGATGTTGTTAAGTTTTTCATTTGAAGCTTCCTTGTATGAGTTTTAGGCATAGGCTAAGAATGACCTATAATTCCACTTTCCCAAAATACCCCTGACTTGCACAAGCTATAACTTGAGCTTCACATATCAGATGAAGGCATACCATACCTTTTTGGAAAGGGGAGATCATGAGGAACAAATATTATGTTTGCCAAGAATTCATTTGAAAATTCCTTGAAGGTCAAAAGTTGCTTGGAAGACAGACAACTTTCACAGACAAATTTCAGTGTCCTCAGATGACCTGTAACTTGCAAGAGCTATAACTTGAGTTCTATAAATCATCTTGATGACTTCCACCACTCAAATTAAATCTATGAAGATTCTCTACAAGTCTCATGTGGACCGAAAATTCATATGAAGCTTGCATTTTGAATTACACTGCTTGGAAGTTTGACCTAAATCAGGGGATTTTACACTGAAACCCTAATTTGGTAACTCCTCTTCTCCTTGACTCCTGTTGATTTTTCTTTGGCACAACACCACATCCATATCCACATATCAAATAATGAATCCCAGATTCTTCAAATGAGCCTTAATGCCTTTCAAATCAAGCCCTTGACCTAGGATTGACCTAGATAAAACCCTAGTTGACTGTCTTCAACTGAGGCTCTTGTAATCATTCCAATGACTTGGCTCATCTTTAAAATGGTCATCTAGACTTTCCATGATATCCATAAACACTCCATGCTCTTGGCTCATAGCTCACATACCCTCTGATGATCCCCAAACAACCTCAAGATAGGAGAGAACCCCATGATTGATCTGTCAACTCTTCAAGACTCAAATTCTTCCCTGATGACATGAATAGTCTTGAATATGAATGAAACCCTCTGAATATGCCTCTTGAGACAAGAATGGCACTTGATCCCCTGATTAAGATAGCTTGCTTATGCTATGCTATGCAGATGAATGTACTATGTACATGATGACAATGCAAATGACAATGCAATTGAAACATAAACCTAGGTTAGAAAAAAGGTTGGGCAAATTTTGGGGTGCAACAGCTACCCCTATTCAAGCGGCTTGGACCCGACTGGATGAAGAGCGCGCAACCTTCAGACATTCGAGGTACGAGACGGTTGAATACGAAAGAACCCGGAAATTTGCCAACCGCAAAAATTAAATTGCGTATACGACTACTGTTTGAGGAGAGCCCCCCAGGGCACTGGCTTCTGTTGCCATGGCAACAACTAACCATCCATTTGTCAATCTGTTTTTGAAATCTGATATTGTCCATAGACCACCCCATTCCGAAGAAGTGAGCATACACTGAACAACGAGAAATTGTTGATATCACTTATCAACCTCTGTTGATCTCACTTATCAACCAAGCACACGCTAACCAGTGGGAGAATATTGACTTCACTTGTCATGTTGACTTCACTGATCAACCTTTCGTATCTGAAGAAACGAGCAAACGCTTAAGCAAGCGGGGCGATGTTGATCTCACTTATCAACCTTTCGTTTCCTGACGAAACGAGTAAACGCTTAACCAACGAGACAATGCTGATTTCACTTATCAACCTTTCGTATCCTGAAGAAACGAGCAAACGCTTAACCAAACGAGACAATGCTGATTTCACTTATCAACCTTTCGTTCGTATCTGAACGAGCATCCACTACACTGCGAGAAAATGGTGATTTCACTTACGAATCTTCCGTTCATACCCGAACGAGCATTCACTAATCGGCGAGAAAATGTTGATTTCACTTACCAACCTTCCGTTCGTACCTGAACGAGCATTCACTATATAACGAGAACATGTTGATTTCACTTACCAACCTTCCGTTCGTACCTGAAAGAGCATCCACATGGGGACACGAGAAACTTAACCAAGCAGCTCTGAGAGGACAATTCCGACGACAGCCGTCAAATACCTTTTCTGGCAGTAGGTATCCTAGAACACTCCGCTGGGGAAATTGGGAATTTAACCAAGCATCCTGATGAGAATAACCTTGTTGAAACATAAGAGGAATTTAACCAAACAACTCCGTGGCGAATACCCTGCTGGGGACTATGAGGGACTTAACCAAGTAACTCATTGAAGTAACATCCTGCTGGAGAACATAACTCTGCTGGGGAAATTACGGGTAACCACCCAAAAATCTGCATTACTATCTTCTAATGCTGACACCACAGCATTCTGAGAAAAACTCAGCTGGGGGAAAAAGTGCTTGACCAAGCAAACTCTGCTAGGGGAATATGACATGACGAACACGATCACTGCATGTCTGGCGCAACAGCCCTCTTGACAGGAGGAAACACGATCACTGCGCGTCTTGGCGTTGCAAACAAAACCACATATGGGACGAATACGATCACTGCGTATCTCTTCCGAAAAAACCCCATAACGTAACGATGACCACGATCACTGCATGCCTTACGCCACAACCCTCTTGACCAGAGGATACACGATCACTGCGCGTTCTGTGCCACAAACAAAACATACGGGATGAATACGATCACTGCGTATTCTACCACAAATCCCCACAACATGACGATGACCACAATCACTGCGTGCCCTGCGCCACAACTCTCTTGACAGGAGAGAACACGATCACTGCGCGTCTTGTGCCGCAAACAAAACATACAGGACGAATACAATCACTGCGTACTCTACCACAAAACCCCACGACATAACGATGACCACGATCACTGCGTGCCCTGCGCCACAACTTTCTTGACAGGAGGAAACACGATCACTGCGCGTCTTGTGCCGCAAACAAAACATACAGGACAAATACGATCACTGCGTACTCTACCACAAAACCCCACGACATAACGATGACCACGATCACTGCGTGCCCTGCGCCACAACTCTCTTGACAGGAGAAAACACGATCATTGCGCGTTCTGTGCCGCAAACAAAACATACACATCTCTGCAAACCACGATCTCACTTATCGACAGAGAAAGTACCTGAGGCTGGACGGGTAATCAATCCTGCTTATGCTTTCAAATGCACATGTTTGATGATGCTGTAATGCCTCCATACTGCATGGAAATGCTACGTATTCGTGTAAGATGCAAGTGCTTATGATGCATGCTTATGCAAAGAGATACTTCAGCAAAATAAATGCTGAAGACAAACTGGATCCGCTGGGGATGACCGGGATACCACCGATACGCTTCCAATAAAATAAATGCGGGAAAGATGAACTAACTCCACTGGGGATGACCATCCTGCTGGGAAAGTAGCTCACAAACTCAAAACTTCAAACTCTGCTGAAGATGATCGTCCTTACGAGGAAGGATCAACCTGTCGGGGAAAGAGAAAAGCAATCCTGGAAACTGCTTTCAAAAGGTATCAACACTCTGATTATGCCTTTTGGGGATAATTCATTCTGCTATCACTGAGCTGGGGATTGACCGGTGTGCTCTGATTCACACTGCACAAGATTCTTCAGGCGAGTTAATCATATCCGTCTCGACCTTCGCTGGGGAGGACTCTGCTCTGCTTGATGAGCCACTTCTGAACTACTGAAGATACATTTATCTTTTCCTTCGACGCAATCTCCACTCTCCTGGGGAGACAACATTCAAATTTTCCTGGGGCGACTTCACTGGGGAAAGACACAGCATTCATCCTCTGGAGAGGGTACTAGCCTGCCATGGACTCTGGCGGGGATAAACAGACTGGCTTGAATAACTTGCCCCAATCTACTCAACTTGCCCCTATCTAACTCCTGGGAATACTCGCTCTGAACCGCTTGCTATGAGACGACCTCGAGATTACTTGCCCCGGTATCTATACGACAAAAGGATTCGATCTCCGCTAAACCTCGATCAACCCAGTTGGTTTCAACACTCTCTGCGGTGACTTGCCCCTGAATGAGCGTTCTAGCGACTTAACCTAATCTGATTATCCACCTGAAGTATCTGCTTTCAAATCTCCATGTTTTGTATAATTGCCCCTGATTGGATCTCGAGAAGACTCACCTCTGATTAACTGCCCCTTGATCAGCTGAAGCTTCGGGACTTGTCCTCAGACTAACTGATTTCGACCTCACTGGAAGTCAATGCCCCGGATTTACAGGGCTTCACAACGTACACCATCCTGTTTCAGACTGCTGAATTACTCGGTCCTGCTCGATTATTCCCTGTTGGAATCTCCTTCATGTCAACTACTAACCTGCAAGTAAAAATCGTCTGTTCACGAATAGTAATTCTAATGCAACGTTTATGCAGATTTTGAAAATTTGTGTTGTCACTCATTTACATGCATGAGTGAGTGACAAATGAACCAAAATTCAAACATAGTGCTTACGTGGTCAGTGAAAAACACAACAAGGATGTGACTAGCAAGTCACGAAGGAGTCAGGTTACTCAACCTTATCGTAATGCGCTTTCAGAATAAACACTGCCTCAATTAGGTCTTTTAAGGGTTGTATCGTGGTCGGGTTCATGGTTCGTGAAACAAAGGATATTTGGCTCAAATTTTGTTTGTACCCACCCCTTCTACATGATGATCTCCGATCCTAAGGTTCAGCTAACTTGGCACAAGCGCTCGCCTCTTCGAGAGGTATGTTGAATGGTAAGAACCACAGTTAAGGAACTCACAAGAATTTCGGAGTGACAGTTACTCCTTCTTCGTTTTCGGTGTCTGTATACACGACTTTGTCTTTCACTGGGGATCTATATATATTTTTTCTATCCCTTCTTTTCCATTCTTTTTGATTCCCTAATTTTTGCCTGGACTGACTCCTTTTGAGTTCTTTTCGATTTTTCTTTTGAAGTCCAGCGGGATGCCCTGATTTTTGCCTAAGTATTTGCTTTCTAGCTTTTTTCTTTCTTTTTACTTAGCGGGCTTTCTTTTTCTTTCTTTTTGGAACAAAGTCGCGTGACACTGGTTGTCTTGATCGCTCCGAAAGGATAGTAACTGTCTCACTCCTGATTGGCGAGGTTTAACCACTGTGGTTGACGAGGTACGACCTCTTGAGAGGCGTAAACTGTAATTGGCCCTTGAAAGACAACACTCCTCTGTAAGACTTAAATGCTCGGTCAAGCTAACTGACAACTACCCTGCCCCGGGTTAAGATGCGAGGGTTTAAAAGTCCGAAAAAACTTCTACTTCCTGGATCGAAGTGGTTAACAAGGGACTAACTCCTTATATCTCCAGTGTTTGAGGGATTTGAAACAATGCCTCGTACGTCATCGGCAAGGTTTTATCTAAAAGCATACGGTCACCGGTTATGAGTTTATTTCGTCATCCTCCCTCCAGTCTTTGCTAATCACAGTGAAAAAGTGGAGTGAATAAAATGCAAGTGTCAGTGCAATGCAGTAAATGAGCGACAACGACATGATTAATTCAGAAAAACGCATAGTCACTTTATTATTATTACCATTCGAAACATACAATGTTTACAGCAAGTAGTAACTAACAGAAAAGAAATTACAAATGCGAATGATATAAAGTCTGAGTACTGCCAATGCTGAGGGCGCCTGCCTGTCTGGACCACTGGCTTTTGCTGGGGGATACTTTCCGAGTCTACGAGCTTAGACAGCTGAGAAGTTAGTATGAAAAAACAGAAATCCTTCTCGAAAGGAAATGCGATCCTGATCGATCAATTGTTGTACCTTCGCATGAAACGCTTTACAATCTTCGGTTGCATGCCCCGGAGAGCCACCATGGTAACCACATTGAACTTGGGGATTGTACCCAGGAGGGTAAGGTTCTGGCACAGGCTTGAGAGCTTTTGGCTCCACCAAAGCATTCTGAACCAACTGTGGCAAAAGCTGACTGTACGGCACAGGAACTGGGTGGGAAGGGCCATTCCTTCGTTCCAAATTGCTACGAGGTCTGTTCCGATTCTGACGCTGAGTCTGAT
Organism: Lathyrus sativus; assembly: GCA_963859935.3. Lineage (NCBI taxonomy): Eukaryota > Viridiplantae > Streptophyta > Magnoliopsida > Fabales > Fabaceae > Lathyrus > Lathyrus sativus. Next base: position 63,383,946 of record OZ012738.1, on the reverse strand, counting down.
ACCCTTGGCCCCGAGTTCGCTGAGCGACATAAGACTCCTGATATGGTTCCCCAGGCACAGTGGTCTGTCCAGAATAACGAGACGCAGAAGATACTGGTCGCTGAGAAGACGAAGAACCAACAGATTTCACCGATTCGTCTCGAGGATACCCAACATCATTCCTGATTGCGTTGCCCATAACTCCTTCTTCGGTTTGACGAGCCTGACCGCCTGCAACATTCTGGATTTTTCCAGTCTTTACACCGTACTCGATGCGCTCTCCTGCCCTTACCCATTCAGAGAAATTTGGTGCGACTCCAATCATTCCTTCAAAGTACGAACTCTGCAAGGAGTTTACGAACATGCTTTTCAACTCTCGGTCTTGAAGCGGTGGTTGCACTCTAGCAGCAAATTCTCTCTATCTCTGAACATACTTTCTGAAAGGTTCATTGTTCCCTTGAGACAATTCTTGCAGTTGCATGCGACTAGGAGCTTCAACCAGATTGTAGTCATACTGCTCCAGGAAAGCTCTGGCTAAATCCACCCATGATTGGATCTGATTACTCTCTAACTGCATATACCAACTCAGAGATGCCCCAGTCAGACTATCCTGAAAGCAGTGAATCATCAACTTGTCGTTGTGCACGAATGAAGTCATTCTTCGGCAGAACATCACCAAATGTTGCTTCGAGCAACTGTCTCTTTTGTACTTCTCAACCCTCGGCATTATGAACTTCGGAGGTAACACTAGGCCAGGAACCAGACACATGTCTGCAGCATTAGGGTTAATAGCGTCTTTACCTTTCAAGGCTTTGAATCTTTCATCCAATGCACGAAACCTTCTAGCATACACGGGAGCTAATGGGTCTTCAGTCTTTGCTATAGGGACCTCTCTTCGGGACTTTGGCATAGGGAAGGCAACACTCTGGTAGTCTGGAGTATCAACAGAAGGATAACGTTCACTTCGGACAACAAACTGCTCACGTAGACCTTGGTCTTCAACAGAAGGTTGTACAAGCTGAGCTGCAATAAGGTTGTTCACTTGCGGAAAGTCTTCGTCATGCGTAGATCCATACAAAGGATTGGACGTCACAGTGAAACCTGACAAGGTATCAACAAACTGGAAGCTGCTCTCTGACATAGCTCCCAACCACGGTCAACTGACTTCACTGCTTGATTCTGCTTAAATCTGCTTCAACCCCTTGGTCGTCTTCAACACTCCGCACTTGCCTCGAACAATCCCCCGAGAATCACCCTCTGGAGATCCAAACAAAGGCTGGATAAGTGCTCTGACCAGCTAGAGAAATGCTATGCAATATGATTTATGCAGACAGAATAAAAAATGCTAACGTGCATGTGTGCATTGGGGACATTTCCCCTCCAATTCCAGTGTCAAGGTAGCAAGACAAAAGAAACCATAAAGACAATATTTAGAAAAACCCTCATATATTGGAAAAACAGTCTCGTCAAGGCGTTACACAACTATGTTCCATACAACTGATATGATAAACGAGGATCCCAACCAACATGCCTGGTGGTGATCTCAACACATATAACACAAGATAGAAATCAAGTGCGGATACGGTCGCAGAAATCCTCGAACAGCTTCTTCGTCTCTGGGTGATCCGGTCGATAAATCAAGTCTTCTATCAGCTGATCCCTCTTCCTGACCGTTCCATGGATATCTCTGACAAAATCTTCCCAAGAGTTATCTTGGGCACCATCCTCAGCTTTGGGCCTCTTGATGTCTTCTCTGCGCTGACAATCTTCCAGATTCTTCATGGCATCAATCAGTTTGCGTTCGGCCTCGTATCGACGGCATGCTACTTCTTCAAGCTCTTCAGTCTTCACTTTAACCTGTTCTCCCAACTGAGCAACCTGTGTCTTTAGCTCTTCTTCCCGTTCTTTGCGTTTGGCCATAGTGAGATCCCAGTGCTCTCTGAACTTAGCTAACTTCGTGTAGGCCCTCTCCAGCTCTTGTTTCTTAGTAGCCAATACACTGCTAACTGAGTCTACATCTAACTCCAGACGCTTCTTGGTTTCATTCAACTCCAATAAAGTAGTCTTCAGATGTTTCAAAGTTTCGGCCTGTTGCTTAGAAAAATATCCTGTTTCAATCTTTTCATGACGAAGCTGGGCATTCTCTTTCTCTAAAGCTTCTTTAGCCTTTGCTAACTCTTCTTTCTCCGCCATCAGCTGCTTGTATACCTGCATGTCTATAGTGGTGGGCTCCTCCACCGGAGAAGGATACAGTGGCTGAACTGCAGGATAAGGCATAAGGAATTTCGTAGCTCGTTCACGAATCCATTCCACATACGGACTAAGAACTCGAGTACCCCCTTTACTACATGAAGGTTTCCCTCTCTTATGCAGGTTCTTCCATGCTTTCTCAAGCTTGATCAACATCTCTTCCTCTATTGCCCCAGAGATTCCTGTATCTCCTCGAGCTTCGGCGCTTCCTGAGGTGCATACCCAAACTGCCTGATTAACAAGGAAGGGTTGTAATTGACACACCCTTTCCTTCCTATCAAAGGAACATTGGGGAATCCTTCGCATCTGTATATGACCTCAACTCCGAACACCTCCTAATTAACCCACACCACATTCTCAGAAGTCAACCCCATCAAGCGCTCAGGACATCCTAAAGAATCAATAGAAGTGACAAAAGGCCCTGACTTCGGCATATGACTAGTAAACCACCGGCACAGTAGAGGTACACAGCAAGAGACATTCCTTCCTCGCCGCTTTTCATTTTGGTAGTGAGTTGAATGGTGGATATCTCCCAGCAAGGTAGGAACTGGGTTCTTTGCAGCCAGAATATAGAAAGCATCTGCATCAACAAAATCAGGAATGTTTGGGAACAATACAATGCCATAAACACACACAACAAGGATGGCGTCAAAAACAACCCAACCACCCTTCTTGGCATACTCCCGAGCCTTCTCCACCAAAACATCCAATGGAAATCCCCACACATCTCCTCTTCTGATCATCTTCCCTGTCAGCTCAAACTCTCCTAAGTGCAGAATATCAGAAAGCTCAGCCAGATTAGGCTTAGCGTCTGTGTGATAGAAAGGCATCTGCTCGCGAATCGGTATATCCAAGAGTGCAGAATACTCCTCCAGGGTGGGAGCCAAGACAAAATCAGGAAATACGAAACACCTGAGCTCAGCATCATAAAACTGCAACAGGGTGTAAATGCCGCTGATCTCATAAGCCGAGGGCTGGTAAACATAAGTCAGGATCCTCCCATATGTCTTCCTAAAATCTCCCATCACCTTCTTCCTAGCAATAGTAATTAACTCTGATAACAGACTGATGTCTGGAGATGGGAATCTGTAGGGTAACACTCTCTTCATGGCTTCCATGTCTTGCTAGGAAACAAACACCGGAACTGGGAGGGAAAATATGTACCTGCAATACACACACGTTAGTTGGATGCAAATGGTGATGCAATAATGCAATATGATAAATGATGCAATCAGTGAACACAGGGGCCATGCTGTAGCCTGAAGAGGAACATCTCTGTGATGTCAAGAACAGAAAACCACCACAGTCACCAGAACTTCATGACACTAACTATCATCTGACACTCAAAACACCAATCTCCTGGTAAGAAATCCATCTGAACCTCCGTAACTGACGAGAAAACCATCTGATAATAGTATCAACCTCAAACAAGAAATCCATCTGATCCAAACAACACACCTGTTAACGAGCCAAGAAAACCATCTGATAAATACTGAATCATGGTTTCTGAAGGCCAGTTTTCCTGCAATAACCCAATCCCCCTCACAGATATGGACCTAATCCGCGGACAAAGGTATGACATCCTATGCGGTCATCAGCGTCACAGACTTTCATGAGTGACGATACGATTCCCAGAAGGAGTGGCATCATTAAGTCATGAAGAGGCCTCACTTAGCTGACTTCCAAATGATCGGTCCCCAGAGTCGACAATCCTCACGTCTAGACTCCCCTCAGATCCTCAGGACCGGAAAGGAGCACCTCGGAGAGAACCTCGTCTGAGCACAGATTTCGTAGGGAACTGTGCCTGCTCAGCAGACAGGTTCGTCTACTACTCTCCGCAACTATGTCTAGGTGCATACTCAAGCCCAGGTCCGGGTTCTCACTCATAGTAACCTCCCTTTCCCACAGCAATAATCATAATAATATAGTGCTGAAAGTAAATGCGGAAAGGTAAAGGTGCGGGAAAGTAAAGTGCGGAAAGATAAAACACATATGCACAACACCCAACATATAAACACCCAAGCGCTAGGATTGACTCGCGTAGGGGATGGGAAACGGTCCCAGCATAAGGGATGGGAAAAGTCCCTAGATGCTATATATCCCCAGCAGAGTCGCCAGCTGGCGCTACTGCGAAAATCGGCGCCGGCTGAACAGAAGAGTCGCCACCGTGCGTTATTTATCCCAACGGAGGGAAAGGAAACGCTCGAAGTAAACCTCGCAAAAAACGGGAAAGGTATGGTCATCGCAACCAAAACCTGGATTCGGGAGTCGGTTACGCAAGGGGAAGGTATTAACACCCCTCACGTCCGTCGTACTCGACGGGATCCACGCTTGGTGTTTATAAGGAAAAGGGTGTGTTTATCTATCTACGCTAATGGTCAGTCTGCAAAGAAAAGAAAAGGACAGGACTCGACAGGACATATGCTGTTCTGGGCCTACGTACTCCCTCGTGCAATGGGAAAGTCAGAGTCAACGTAGTTCGACTACCTACGTCTAGACGGCATGGAAGATCAGAGCATGGAAGATCAGAGCAAACGTAGTTCGACTACGCACGACACAAGCTGTTCAAGTGTTTTTTATGAAAGAATGCACCTTAACCAAGGGTTTTCACAATCCAGGAGGACAAAAAGGTTTCGATGTTTGTTCAAATCTTTTAACGGAAGAAATGAATTCACTTTTGGTTTATCCTTTATTAAGTGTTTTTCTGTTGTTTTGAGAAAGGAAAGAGACACCCTAAAACTATGGTTGAAAAGGGTAATCTACCTAATGTTATCATGCCTGGTTAACCATCCTAATGTCTATCATAACTCCTCCACAGCGGAGAAGTTAGAGCTCCTAAGGGATCATGGCAACAGGATTAAACAGCAAACAGGAATCACTGCAAAGTAAAGAAATACTGGAAATATGCATGATGCAAACACCAAACAAGCAAGGCACAAAGGCCACAAACCACATAGGCAAGGGAGCTCAGCTCTACCAAATACCAGCAAGCAAAGCCACTCAATAACAATCAAGCAGAAGGAGGACCATCTCAACTTCTCATGCACACAAAGCCTATTTCTAAGATGCACCTATCTCGGAAATGTCTATATGAACCCCTAAGTCTAATGCAGCACAACACCACACAAGTCAAACAACACAAAGAGAAGGCTAACCAGCCTGGCAAACTCCTATCCAAAAGCAAGAAACTACCCCTGAGTAAGGCCCCTGAACAACCCTAAAACAAAACCCTAATCAAAACCCTAAGCAACACTCTAAGCAAAGCTCTAATCAAATCTCTAAGCAAAGCCCTAAAGCAAAACCCTACACAAGAGAAATCAATCCCAGTCTTCAAGCTTCAAAACAAGCTTACCAAAGAAAGGGAGCTAAGTAGGCAGACTCATAGTGCCTTCCTCAGGAAAGTACTAGGAGGCTTATACTCAGGACTCATATCCCATGTGGCTCAACAACTGTGATCGTTTTACGTTCCTCCTCAGGAGGAACTAAACTCACATGAAGGCTCCAACATCATTGGATACTTTAGGAAATCCTACAAGAACTAGGGGAACTAAATGAACAGACCCATAGTGCCTTCCTCAGGAAAGTACTAGGGGGCTTTCACTTAGGAATCGTATCCCATGTGGCTCAACAACTGTGATCGGTTTACGCTCCTCCTCAGGAGGAACTAAACTCACATGAAGGCTCCAACATCATTGGATACTTGAGAAATCCTATATGAACTAAGGGAACTAAGTGAACAGACCCATAGTGCCTTCCTCAGGAAAGTACTAGGGGGCTTTCACTTAGGAATCGTATCCCATGTGGCTCAACAACTGTGATCGGTTTACGTTCCTCCTCAGGAGGAACTAAACTCACATGAAGGCTCCAACATCATTGGATACTTGAGAAATCCTATATGAACTAAGGGAACTAAGTGAACAGACCCATAGTGCCTTCCTCAGGAAAATACTAGGGGGCTTCCACTCAGGAATCATATCCCATGTGGCTCAACAACTGTGAACGGTTTACATTCCTCCTCAGGAGAAACTAAACTCACATGAAGGCTCCAACATCATTGGATACTTGGGAAAGAGGTGAGAAGAAAGAATGAAAGACATTCATAGTGCCTTCCTCAGGAAAGTACCATAAATTTCCCTCAAACTTCAGGATCTCAAACCTCACAAACAGAGAGCAAGCTCCTAGACTAAGACCTCAATCCAACATCCTTGCAAGCTCCACCAAGACTTCATCCAGTCTCCATCTTCTAGAAGAAACCACAGGCCCTCAAACCAAAAGAAACTACCTCTAAAGTTCAACCACAGTTGAACTTCAAGGTCAGAAGCCCTCAGGACTTCTCCTATTCTCAAGCTCAAGCAAAACTAACAGAACACCCTATAAAAATCTACCAAAAATCTAGGGGAAACCTACATGGCTCTATGATCCCAAGATCAAATCTCAAAGCCTAAGTCAACTTCTAAGGCTACTAACAATCCCTAACATGTGAACGGTCAAGGGTTAACCAGCAAGTTATGAGGTCTCTATTCTCTAACCCTAAAACAATATCAATCAATCTCTAAAAAATCCACAAAAATCCTATGGGGAGCATGCATCAGTCTAGTATAACATACTAAAAAACTAAAGCAAAATTCAATACCAAGTGAGAGAACTAAAATCAACAAGGCAGACACATCACAAACCAATTATTCAATACCAATTAAAATACAAAAATGAAAATAAAAATGAAAATGCATGATCAAATTAATATTTTTACACCATAAAATTCTAAATTGAATTATGAATCTACAGAAAAAAGAAGGGAATTAATTGGGTAATTCTACTATTTTTTATGAATTTTTTCTAACATGAATGAAAACAAAGAAATATTAAAGAAAATAAAATAGGGGGGGGCAAATAGCAAACGTCCCAGTTATTTATTATATGGGCTGGAGACTGGGTGGTGCTAAAAGCAAATGCGCCAGGCCCAAGCTTATTTCAGAAATCAATTAAAAACTAATGAAAAAAAGGATAAATTGTTGGTGTAAATAGCAACGGATTTCAGTGTGTTTTGAAATGGGCTCGCTGGTGGGGGTGTGGGTATCAGGTTTAGTCTTAGGCCCAACGTTTCTATTAATGAAACGCTGCGTTTCCGCTCACTCTGAATTCCCTCTTTTTTTTCAATTGAATGTGGTACGTTGGATCAACCCTTGAGTCAAAGTCCTGGTCTTCATCCAACGACTCCTCATCATCTTCTACCTTAGAAACCCTAGAATTCAGAAAAAATTCTCCCATGCACTAACCTTCTCCTACTCTGTTCTCCCTCAAACCTGGATGAAATCTCACGATGTAAAGATCAAAAATGATCTACATCCTTCCCTCTACACAACCCTATTTTTAGTTCCTCTTAAAACTCAACCTAGCACCAAACCCGATAGGTAGAAACCTAGGGCACGCCTAACTGCCACTGAGATGGAACTTGGTGATTCTTGATAATTCTTGTACTAGCCTATTCCTTATGTTGCACTGGTTATACTATGCCATTACACCAAGATTAATACCTCATAACCTACAAGTTCTATGTCTTTAAAGTCACACTGACCTAAGGTTAAACTTCATTAATGGCCCTCATACTTTCTGAAACTCATCATCTACTTAAACCTAACAAATCTAACCTAAAGAAACAGACTAAAAAGACATAATTAGAGGTGCATGTATCAAGTTACATACCTGTTATCTTGATGAAAACAGTTGAGAATTCTTGCACTTCAGGTCTTGGCAAGCTTCAAGAATGGTCCTTAGAATGTATGGATGTTTCTGTATGCAAAGAAATAGAGAGGGATTGCTTGTGGTGATGGCTGCAATTCTGATATGGATCTTGGCAATTTCAACTTCAACACTTCACACCTCCACTGATGGACCTCTGATCAAGCTTGTAATCACTCACTATGAGCTATGGATTGAAGAAGAAGAAGAAATTTGAACAGAAATCGTGTAGAATGAATACTCTCCCACTTTCTTACACTTGAAGCAACCAAGCAATTCTCACTTTTCCCTCTCTCTATTCACCAACCCTTGCCTCTAATGATCTCTACTCAATATATAGAGAAGGATGGAAAGATCTAGAACCTTCTGGATCAGTCTTAGATGATTCTAGAAATTCTCATGATATGACATAATGAAACTTATCATCTCTTATGATATCTCCCCTCAAACTACCTTGCAGCCCCTTAAACACACTTGAAAATCTCATTACATGACAAATTGTAAGTGTATGAATGCTTACTTGCTGATTCCTTGCATTTCCTTGCATTTCACAATTGTGCCTTAATATGCAAGTAATTGATTTTCAAAGCAACTCCATTTTTTAGACCTCAAATCAAAATTGTGGCTGAACCAATGTCTTTAGAATATTGTTTAGACTCAAAATGATATATCATATGCCCCATTTTGGATGTGTAGATTGCCCATACCAATTTCCAACTTGAACTTTTTCAACTTATGTCCATTTTTTAAGTCATTTTTACCAACTTTGGTCAATTCTTGATACAAGCTTTTCCAACATTCCATGACCTCTTTTTTAGACTTAAAATGCCATTTTGAGCAACTTTGATGTTGTGAAGTTTTTCATTTGAAGCTTCCTTGTATGATTTTTAGGCATAGGCTAAGAATGACCTATAATTCCACTTTCCCAAAATACCCCTGACTTGCACAAGCTATAACTTGAGCTTCACATATCAGATGAAGTCATACCATACCTTTTTGGAAAGGGGAGATCATGAGGAACAACTATTATGTTTGCCAAGAATTCATTTGAAAACTCCTTGAAGGTCAAACGTTGCTTGGAAGACAGGAAACTTTCACAGACAAATTTCAGTGTCCTCAGATGACCTGTAACTTGCAAGAGCTATAACATGAGTTCTATAAATCATCTTGATTACTTCCACCACTCAAATTAAAACTATGAATATGCTCTACAAGTCTCATGTGGACCAAAAGTTCATATGAAGCTTGCATTTTGAATTACATTGCTTGGAAGTTTGACCTAAATCAGGGGATTTTACACTAAAACCCTAATTTGGTAACTCCTCTTCTCCTTGACTCCTGTTGATTTTTATTTGGCACAACACCACATCCATATCCACATATCAAATAATGAATCTCACATTCTTCAAATGAGCCTTAATGCCTTTCAAATCAAGCCCTTGACCTATGATTGACCTAGATAAAACCCTAGTTGACTGTCTTCAACTGAGGCTCTTGTAATCATTCCAATGACTTGGCTCATCTTTAAAATGATCATCTAGACTTTCCATGATATCCATACACACTCCATGCTCTTGGCTCATAGCTCACATACCCTCTGATGATCCCCAAACAACCTCAAGATAGGAGAGAACCCCATGATTGATCTGTCAACTCTTCAAGACTCAAATTCTTCCCTGATGACATGAATAGTCTTGAATATGAATGAAACCCTCTGAATATGCCTCTTGAGACAAGAATGGCACTTGATCCCCTGATTAAGATAGCTTGCTTATGCTATGCTATGCAGATGAATGTACTATGTACATGATGACAATGCAAATGACAATGCAATTGAAACATAAACCTAGGTTAGAAAAAAGGTTGGGCAAATTTTGGGGTGCAACAGTAGGCGTTGATGATGGCTGTTGATATCCCAGCCCAAATCTGTCCATTTTCACGGGAATATCCAGAACTTTGCCCCAGCCCTTGGTCTCGCCAGTCTTCACTAGAGCCTGAGCCTCTTTGTATGACGATACTACCACCTCTGATGCTTTACTCGGCCCTGGAACTTTGTCTTTGATGCGCAACCCCTCAAAGGCTTGACAGGGTGTTTCATGAATCTCGCCGTCGACTTCCACGTACTTGAATGACGACAAATGGCTGACGAGTATATCCTCCTCTCCACAAACTGTGACCACATTGTCCCCCACCATGTACTTCAACTTTTGGTGTAAGGTAGATGTGACTGCCCCAGCACCATGGATCCATGGTCGTCCGAGAAGACAACTATATGCTGGCTGGATGTCCATAATGTAAAATTCAGTTTCAAAAATCTCCGGCCCCACCTGCAGAGGCAAAGTTATGGATCCAAAGACTGACCTCCGTGTACCATCAAATGCCCTGACCACCAAGTCACTAGGCGTACAAATGATCCCCCTGATGTCTAACTTCATCATTGATTTCTTTGGGAGCACATTCAAGGAAGACCCGGTATCTACCAGCACGTGGGACATGACTGTGCCCCTGCATTCAACTGAGACGTGCAATGCCATATTATGCTCTCTTCCCCTCGGGGTCAAATCAAAATCCGTAAATCCCAAACTATGGCATGCATTCACGTGCGCCATCACCCCCTCCAACTGATTCACAGAAACATCTTGGGGTACAAACGACGTGTCTAGGATTTTCAATAACGCATTCCTATGGGCTTCGGAACACAATAACAGCGACAATATGGATATCTTCGACGGCGTCTGTTGAAGGTGCTCAACAATTTTATAGTCACTCTTACGGATAAGATGCATAAACTCTTCTACATCCTTCAGTGACATTTCTTTTTCATTCCTCTGCACCGGAACATCCTCATTCACTTTACCTTTACCTTTTGCCAATCGTTCAGCCTCTACCTCAGGCGATATAAAAATTCTCCCGCTCCTTGTCATCCCTCCAGTCCCGACGACATTGTCCACAACCCCAGCTGGCTGTTTACTGACATCAATTTTCTCCCCATCACAATATGCTTCCAGCCCATAAGTCCATGGTACTGCCCTGGTGCTCTCATAAGGTGTTGGCCCTGCCTTTGTAATAGTGATCGTCGGTCGCCTGGCTGGCGCCGTTATAGTTATCGTTTTTCGGGGAATTGTCACCGTAGCTACATCACTTTGCTCATCAGCTAATACTTCTGCAGGTTTCTCAACTGCCGTTCTGTCGAATTGCAACGTGCCTTCCTCTATCAAGGTCTGAATACCCTTCTTCAATTCAGCACAACCCCCAGCCTGGGTCCAACATTCTAGACAAAACTCATCGCAGCCCGGATACTCACCTCCTTTCAATAACCTGCTCTTTATTTCACACAATGGTGTTTTCAGTTCATCAACATTCATGATCAGATTCAAACCCTCCTCAGTCAAAATAGCATTTGCCCCATGGTTGGGCATTGGCTGTTGTACTATATTCGGACCTGCTTGTCCAAAATTTATGGCCTTGCTATCCAACAAATCTTGCACCACATGCTTGAACGCGTGGCAAGTCTCTATGTCATGGCCAGGAGCCCCGGAGTGGAACTCGCAGTGCTTATTCGTATCAAAGCCAAACGGAGGAGTGCCCGTCATTGGCGCCATAGTCCTCTTTTCTACCAAGTTCAAACCCAGTAATGTTTGGAGTAACTCCGCATACGTATAAGGAGGTACATCAAATACTCTTTTCCGCCTCGTGTTAGGAAATCTCCTTTGTCCCTGATTTGGCCTCTGCTGCTGCTGTTGTTGCTGCTGCTATGGTGGTATCTGCTGTAGTGGTATTGGTTGTTGATGAAATGTAATTGTGACGCTTGCCACCTGTTGCGGATGATTGTACTGATTCCGTCCTCTGCCCCGGCCTCGGCCTCGGCCCCCGAATACTGCACTTGTGTCACCCTGACGGCGACCACCAAAAGCTCTTCTGTTACTGCCAACTGAAGTGGATTCCTCAGCTTGGAATCTCCCCATTTTAATATTACTTTCAATCTTCTCGCCCATCAAGATTAGATCCGAGAAACTGCCCAAGGAAGCAGGAAACAACTTATCATAAAACATACTTGTGAACGTTCCTATGAACATATCATTCATCTCCTTCTCAACCAAAGGAGGATGAACCCTTGCAGCCATGTCGCGCCATCTTGCGCATATTCTTTGAAACTCTCATCTTTCTTCTGTGACAACCCCTGTAACTGGACCCGGTTTGGTGCCAAGTCACTGTTGTACTTATAGTGCGCCACAAACGCATTGGCCAATTGCTTCCAAGTCTTTATCTGAGTAGGCTCCAACCCCATGTACCATTCAAGGGAAGGACCAGACAAGCTGTCTTGAAAGAAATGCATCAGCATTCTTTCATCGTTCGAATAAGCCGACATCCTTCTATAGTATGACCGCACATGTACCTTGGGGCAGGTATCCCCCTTATATTTGTCAAAGGTGGGAGCCTTAAATTTCAACGGTACCCTCAGACCAGGCACCAGTCCCATCGTGGTCATATCCAAACCGGAAGCACTCTGATTCACAACACCTTTCATCTGCTCCTCGAGCATCTTGATTCGCTAAGTGTTGTCTACAGGACCTTCAAAACCTCTACCAGAGAAAGCATCTTCTTGTTGGTCTTCCATCCAATTAACATTCTCATTTCCGTACCCATCATACCCATTGTTACGACCAAATCTAGTCTGATTCATCACAGGGCCCCGTCCCCTGTTACCATATCCTTGAGCGACCCCGGCAGGTCCAAAAGGCATCATTCCAGCACCATTTCCGTTACCGAATCCACCATAGGCCTGGTTAGCATTACCAAATCCATCATGTCCGAAACCCTGAGCGTTGAAGCCAAACTTCCCATCCTGGTTAGCATAATCAAACCCCTGGTCGTTATAGCTAAATCCGTTGTTACCAAAGCCATTACCTCCATTGTTATCACCGCCCAGATTGGCGTCTCCGAACCCAACGTTGTTAATGACAGTCTCATTACCAATTCATGTATTACCGTTCCCAGCGCCAGCGCCATTGTTCACGTTCACAGCAGGTATATTTACCACAGGTGGAGCTACAGGTGTAGGAGTACCATCCCCATGGATGGTGTCGACACGTACAGAATTGTGGTCTTCGTTTCCATTCCCGACATTCCTCACCAGCAATGGCTGCACCAAAGATTGCAAGTTTTCCTGCCCTTTTACAATTGTCTCCATCGTCTGCATGAACAGCGCCAGCTTCTCACGCATGTCCTGCATCTCGCTCTGCATCTGGTCCATAACTCTTTTGCAGTTGGTACGAGTAGAGTATCAGTGAGGACGTTGACTTTCAATCCTGGAAAAACCTGAAGAATGCAGAAAATGAGATACAGTTCAATAATCACCTGTAATGCAATATGAATGTGTATGCAAATGCAACATGTGTCTGTGCATTAGGGAATATCACTCCCCAATTCTAGTGCTAATGTGCCAGTGCGATGATAGTGACATCAATAAGAAGTTCGAAACCCAATCATAGAAAATATCTCATACATTGCAGAAAATCCCATCAAGTCAGGAATACAATATCAATGAGCGTACAATAAGAAGGCATGACCTCAACCAACAATCCTGGTGATGGCCAGCACACTGCAAATAAAGCATACACATCAATACATGAGACAGTCAAGTGCAACCATACGCCTGGTACTCCTCTAATAATCTCTTAGTCTCGGGATGATTTGGTTGAGTAAGCAAACCCTCGACAAGTAGATCTCTTCGCTTGAGAACACGTCGTAAATCACCAGCAGATTCCTCCCATGCCCCTTCTCCAAAGCGATCCTCTAACTTCCGTTTCTGAGACACAACCTCCTTCTTGCACTCGATGGCTTTGTTCAATGAGTTCTGAAGACTATATCTTGTCATAACCTCCTCTTCATACTTTCTCTTGCTAGCCTTCAACTGATCTTCGAGTTCAGAAATTTGTTGCTTCAATTTGTCTTCCCTCTTTTTGTTGTTGGTTAGCGTAGCATTCCACGTTTTGTTGCACGAAGAGATTTCCCGGTAGGCGGCATCGAGTGACTTCTTCTTGGACTCTACCATATCATGAGAGCTTCTGAATTCTTTTCCCAGGCGTTCCCGCTTCTTTTTCTCTTCTATCAGTTCGACACCTAGCCTGTTTACCAACTCAGTTTGTTGTTGGAAGGAATACACAGCTTTGTTCTTCTCCCTCCGGATTTGAGCCAATTCCTTCTCTAGCTCTTCATTGATCTTTATCAAGTCTTCTTTTTCTTTTACTACCTGCTCATAGACCTCAATAGCCACAGAAGTGGGCTCCTCGACTGGAATGGGAACAGGACGTGATACTGCTGGAAAAGGCATCTGCACCTGTCTTACCCTCTCTTGAATCCAGACCTTGTAAGGCATATAGGCTTGACAATCATTCTTGCCTAGTAATGGTTTCCCTCTTCTACAGATATGATTCCAAGCGTGCTGAAGCTTGGCTAATAATTCCCCACTCAGGTCACCAGTGAAATACAGAGATTCCTGTATTTTTTCCTCCTTCGGTGGACTCTTCAAAGCATACCCAAACTGTCGAACCAACAAAGATAGGTTGTAATTGATACATCCCTTCCTTCCAATTAGAGGAACATTGGGAAACCCGACACAACTGAAGACAATCTCTGACCCCAATAAATCTCTATCAAACCAGACAATGTCTTCTGAAGAAAGTCCCATTAGACGCTCGGACCATTCAGCTGTACGTGCAAACTCAACAAAAGGACCCTCATTGGGAAGATGGCTCTCAAACCACATATTCAGCAACGGTACACAACAATGGACATTTTTCCCCCTTCTGTTTTCATTCTTATAATGCAAAGAATGATAGAAATATCCAATCAATGTAGGCACCGGGTTGCCTGCAGCAAACAAATGGAATGCATCCAAATCAACGAACTCAGGCAGATTAGGGAACAGTATAATCCCATAGATGCACAAAGCAAGAACAGCGCTAAACACAATCCAGCAGCCACTTTTGGCATTTTCTTGGGCTTTGCCAACCAAAAATTTGAGAGAGAACCCAGAAACTCCATGCCAGGAAGTCAACAACAACTCTGCAGGATCCATATGCAAGGGAACAGCTAAGTCTTCCAGCTTAGGCTTAGCGTCAAAGTGAAGGAAGGGCACTCTGTTCTGAACTGGCAACTCTAGAAACTCAGCGTACTCCTCCATGGTCGGAGCCAAAATGAAGTCCTGGAACATAAAACACCTCAAGGAGGGATCATATAACTGCATCAACGTGTATAACCCATCCAGCTCATATGTGGTTGGTCTGCAAATCAAACTCAGTAGTCTCCCGTAACTCTTCCTAAAGCTTCTCCTCACATCATCATCAGCTAGGGAAATCAGACCCAACAGAGAAGTCACATCAGGAGTAGGCAGCTTATACGCAACAGTCTTCCTCAAAGTACTCATAATAACAGATAGAAGTCCGGAGCACTAGAATCGGGAAGTATGAAAATGCACCTGCAGCACAGACACACGTTAATGATATGCACATGATGATGCAAACAATGCAATATGCAAGCAATGCAACAAGGGATCACGTTCCCCTGGCTGAGAAATCCAATCCACAACACTGGCCTCAAATAGACCCATAAACTGCTCAAGACCATCCACAATGCTCCAACCTGGTCTCTAACAGACCTAATAACACTGTCCTCAAATACCACCGAACCTCAATCAAGAAAACTGGTAATCTGGAGGTCGAGTTACCTGCATGCCCCAACCCCTCTCACAGGTAGGTGTCCTATCAACTGACACAAGGTACGACATCCTATGCGGTCGTCGGCGTCATAGACTTTCAAGACGGATGATACGATACCCAGAAGGTGTGGCATCATCATGTCCTGAAGAGGCCTCACTTAGCCAACTTCCAAATGATCGGTCCCCGGAGTCGACAATCCAACTAACCAACAACCCCCTCAACCCAAAAGGTTGAAAAAGAAGTCAACCAGAAGAACCTCGTCCGAGCGTGGATTTCATGAGACACTAGTACATGCAAAGCATGCACGCGCCCACTAATTTCCACTCTAATTCTAGGTGCACTCAAGCCCAGGTCCGGCTTATCTCTCAATCATAGAACCCCCTCATACCCACAACAATAATAACAGTAATATAATGCTGAATGTAAAATACAGAAATGTAAATCCATACAAAATACTCGACGGGAAAACAAGCGCTAGGATTGACTCGCGTAGGGAACCGTTGGAGTCCCCAGCAGAGTCGCCAGCTGTCGCTACTGCGAAAATCAGCGTCGGCTGAACAGAAGAGTCGCCACCGTGCGTTATTTATCCCAAAGGAGGGAAAGGAAATGCTCGAAGTAAACCTACCGCAAAGACGGGAAAGGAATGGTCATCGCAATCAAATCCTGGATTCGGGAGTCGGTTACGCAAGGGGAGGGTATTAGCACCCCTCACGTCCGTCGTACTCGACGGGATCCACGCTTGTTTTCTAGTACGGATTGTTATTCTATCTATTCTACAGGTCTGGGGTTAAAAGAAAATAAAATGACTCGGCAAAGTATCGCACTTTATGCCTACGTATTCCCGTCTGGAATGAGAAATCAGAGTCAATGTAGTTCGCCTACCTACTGGAAAGGAGGGGAAGGTTGCTCGCTAGGATATCGCATCCTATGCCTACGTACTTTCATACAACATGAAAGATCAGAGCAAACATAGTTCAGGCCACGTACGACACAAGTCTGTCTTGATTGTTTTTATCCTTCTGAAAAAGGTTTTCTCCTGATTACGGGTCCAAGCGGACAAAAAATGACTCTTTGATTGGTTTACAGTCTTTTACGCAAGAACTGTCTTTTATTGATGTTTAACCTTTTATTGTATTTTTGATTGTTTTGAGATAGAAGAGAAAGAACTCTAAAAACCTATGGTTAAAATGGGAATTAGAATCTACCCTAATGTTGTCATGCATGGGTGAAAACCTAATGTCTGACATATTTCTCTCTTGCACAGAGAGAAACAGAGATCCTAGGGGATAAACGAAAAAGAACAGCATATATACAGTAAAGCGGTAAAATGCATGAATGCAGCAGTACAAGCGAGGCAAGGGAGTCCCACTCAACCTCGAACCTAGGAAACAATGGGCAAAGTGAAACAGCTTCACCTCAACCTCAAGGGGAAAGTTAACAAACAATACAACAAAGAAAATAAAACCCCAAAACCAGCCCTGACAGCACCCCAGCGCCAGTTGAACTTCCAAAATCAAACTCCAATGGTACCCAAGCCACAACAAGCTTCTATCTCCAAGAAATCACCCGAGCTCAAGCAAGCACATAATCTTAACCAGTTGATAACATCAGACAACAGATAGCTTTAACAGTTGCACAACTTTGACATGAACAATCTTCATCTTTGTCAATCTTTGATCTTCATCTCTGTCTTCAATGGCTTCTTTCTTCAAGGCAAGCTCTCCTAGATGAGAATTGATTTATCAGGATAAGTTGAATGTCAAACAGTTCATTGACAACCAAAGGAAGCCTATAAACAGTTGACATTGTAACAGACTGTTTCCCTCAAAGTTCTACCTCCTAGATACAACCACTTATCCCTCCAAAGGAGGGAAGTGAATATCAGGGAGGGACTTTATGTCATTGAGAAGAATGGAAGCAAAGGAAGCTATCCATGTTTATGAAAGAATTTGTTCTATTCTAAGGCTTTACCTATCTCCTATTACTTCCTATGTCTTATATTAGCTCCCAGCTCAAACAACCTTCAAGCTTCAACATTTGATCATCATCTTCAATCTTTTCCTTTGATTTCTTCATGCTCCACAAGCTCGAACCAAGCCCCATACCCCAAATAAAAGCCCAAAAGCCCAAGCAAGCAACAAAAACCCCAAATGGGAACACCAAACAATCACACAATTTGAAAAATATACTAAAAATAGTAAAATAGTATTTAAAATTCTAGGATTTATTCTAAGGGGATTTCTATATCTACCCTACATACCCTATATGTCCCATACCCTAATTCAAGCTAAAAAAAACCCAAAATAAAATGTTATAGTGCACCTATGTCGAGTTTGAACCCTAATTATACTATCCTAATGTTTTCTAATCAAAACTAATCAAGATTAATCCACAAAAATGTGGAATAAATCCAAGGGGAACTTAATGTTCTAATCTAACTACCACAAAAAGAACGGAGTCAAAATACGAATTTAAATGCCTAAACGAAATTCATCAAAATGTATGTACAAACAATATGAAAATAAAAGCTATTAAATGTGAAAATTCACCATAAATGGAAAAAAAGCCTAAAATACTATTTTTATTTTCTTACAATTTTCTTGAAACAATTATTGAAATGGGGAAAAAATTCCCATGCTAAAATGATTATTTTTGTATTTTTTATGAATTATTTTGTAAAACATATGCAAAGAAAATAAAATGGAAATTCAATTAAAATGGAAAGAACAGGGGGTGGAAAAAGCAGTTTATTTACATTCAGGAAAACACTGGGCCCAGGAGGGGGGTGCAGTTAACACTACGCTGGGCCCAGGCTTAGTAATTCAGAAAACACAAAAAACACAAAGCAAAACTGAGGGGGGCGAATAGCATCAAAATGCTTGCAATTCATTATGGGCCTCCAAACGGGGGTGCTAATAGCAGTTATGCTAGGCCCATATTTTGTTTCAAAAAACAAAAACGAGGGAGGGGCGCAGATAGTGAGTAATTCACTTGGTTCCATGTTTGGGCCCTCAATGGGGGTGTTAGTAGCAATAGGGCTAGGCCCATCCAAAATTACACACGGGGAGGGGGGTCTCACAAGGAACAAGGGGAGTAGATTCAGCAACACTTGCACAATTGGGCCTACGGCCCGAGATTCACTTCACAATCAGCAAAAACCCTAAAACTTCTAACACTTTATGCTAATCCTAATATTGTTCATCTCTGTAATACCCCAAATTTTACCCTTACATTTAGTCAGTCAGTTCGCATAGCGTTTCATTTTGCATCCATTAATCACTAACCAATCATTGAGTGCGATTTGTTTTGCAGGAATTACCCTAGGGGCGTTTTGGTCATTTTAAGCAGAATTCGTAATTTTGGGACAGATGAGACATTATTCCTGAGGCATTTATTTACATGGGTTGATTATGTCAAGGTGTCGGCACGTTTTGACTGGTATTGAGAAACTCTTGTCAGAAGTATTTGGACTCAGGGTCGTTTCGGTGTTTTGTTTTGAAGATAGGAGCTTGGGCTGAAAAGAAGGTGGATAGTGTTAAGGCTGTTCAGAAAAGTTATGTGATCAACGAGATTGTAGTTTAAATTTGTTCGGATATAATCATGTCGCAGGATACTAGTTATAAAATTGATCAAGGCAAAGGAGAAGGGAGTTTTAAATATTTTTGAGACTTTTATCCATAAGTATTCATAAGTTACAACTCAAAGGTGGATTTAAATAATTTGTGAATTATTATTCATGGATATTTAAATTTATAATTGAGAAAAAAAACATGAGTATTTGTTGGATTTTATTTCATAAATATTAAAGTACAATTGAATTGAAAGAACACTTCCGAATTTTATTCAAGATGTTCATTTGCTTACAAGAGGATTGCATCTACAATAAACATCTACTCTAAAAAAGTCCTAAGTCCTAAAGAATTCTAAGTGTTCTTCATGATGTTCCCTCGAGTTTCTTCACGAATCTCCGATTAACCTGCACAACAAAGACAAAACAGAACAGAAGAGAAAAAGTTAGAAGCGACTTTTGACACTCTCAGAACATCGTCATCATCGAGTGTCGGGAGGGTACAACTGAAGTTGCGTCCTACCCCCGTTACCAATTTGCGCCATCGGTGTCAGATCAAGTGGCTACTGTTTCTTATCGATACGGGACAACCGAGAAAGATGAAGAGGTAAAAGAAGTTCGGGCCGATAAATGATTAACTGAAAAGGGTCTATGCCATCATCGAGGAAATCCCAATTTATTTTCCAAACTGATACAAGGGTAAAACAGCACAGCCAATTCGGACTCAGACCCGGATGCCGGCAGGTCTGAATCGCTTTGTTTTCGAAGTTTTCCAACACCTGAAATTCACCACAACAGCATCAGTACAAAGTTTATAACAGAACTCAAAACCAAAACAATTCATAAACTGCACCAAATTTGAACAAACATTATAAGTGCAAAACTGGCCCATATTCAGAAAGGAAAAGAGGGACCAATAAGTCATAAGTAGCAAACTCAATGCACGAGTGGAAGAGCAATTCAGGGAGCTGGGTTCAGTTCATGCGCAAGAGGAAGAAAGGGATTTGGTTCAAGAGCAAGAAAAATATCCAACACAGAGGCTCAGTTGAGGACAACATCATAGCCTCTTATCGCACAACAAACAGCACAAGTAATCCCGCCCTGTCATCATACAACAGCCAAACTACAAACCCAGTTGGTAACAATAACCGAATGTCAGCTTATCAGAAAAAACAAGTTCATGTCCAAAACTGTATCAGAACCTAAGAAAAACTGGATATCCACATCTGAAAAGAAGATTAAAACGAATCCAATTATTAAAAGAAGACCAAAACGAATCCAGTTATCAGATGAATTCGTATCCAACAAGCCAACAAATCAAAGCTCAGTTCATATCAGTAAGGTCCCACGACCAAACTACCTCACACTGCTAGGGGCATCGTGGAACAAGGCACCAAACGCAGAGGCTCAGCTATGCATCACAGCCCAGTCAGAGAGACCAAAAGGAACCAGTTCAGACCCGAAGGTCGTTACCACTAGGGCATCAAAACCAATTGGCTCAGACCCTAAGGTCATCATCGCAAATAACCTTCACTTGGCCACCTTGACTCAATCGAAGCATCAGCATCAGTTCACTGGAAAAAAGAAGAGGAAAGTGAGTATATGTCCCAAATCGATGTTCATGACCAAAATGAATGAAAAAACCACATCAGAGAAAAATCCAAGTGAATCAATTCGTGAAAATCCGCGAAACCCTAAAGGGAAAGGAATCCAATCAAATCTACTGCGGTAAAACAAATCACAGCATGAATCCAGAAAAGGAAGGTTCAATCAAATCAAAATGATATCAACTTCCAAAAAATCAACAAAATTCAAATAATATCAGAGTAAATCAAATCAGAGCTGGCAAGTCCAAAGACCCAAAAAGGAATCAGAAGAGATTATAAAAAGGAACAGATACAACCTGATAAACGCTAGACGAAACGAGAGAGAGAGAGAGAGGGAGCGGCACGTAAGAGAAAATCTCGAAGGAAACCCTAAGCGCCGTCATCAAACAACGAAGCTGTAACACGAAGAAACCCAACAACGATCGAAGACGACCGCGAAAGCATCAGACGACCACCATCAAGGCAAATCGCACGACCGCCTTCGTCTCTCGACGGGCAATCGTACCTTGGAGCTCAGTTCATCACATCATCGCCCCCAATATCGTCCCATAAATCGCGAACGATCGAACATCGTAAACCTCCGCGAATATCACCGTCAAAAACGACGTAAGCTCATCCAGGATGATTAATGGTTGCTGTGTGGTTGTTTTTTCTTTTCAGGTTTGGAATGAGAGAAATCGGAGAGGACAAGAGCATGAGAGATGAGGAAGACGAAGGGAAACGAGCCACAACGGCGCCGCGGGGAGAATAGGGTTATGAAACCCTAAATTTTGTTTTTGTTACATTCTCACCAACCGGGTTGGGCCCGGGAGTGATGACCGGCCCAACCCATTTGTTTTAAGTTTGATGTTTTGTTTTTTTTTTTTTTGTTTTTTAAACAATAAACTTTTTTTTAAAAAGCTAATTTCTGTTTTTAAAATAAATAACATTTAAATTTTTTAATAAATAAATTAATCATTTTTTAATATAAAATTAAAAACCTCTGTTTTTTAAAATAATAAAAACCTTTTTTATAATAATAAACAAAAACTTTTTTTAAATAAATAACTTAAAATCTTTTTTTTAAAAAAAATAAAAATTAAAAACTTTTTCTTAATACAAATTGAAACCTCTTTTAAGGTTAAAATTAAAGTATTTTTAAAACTAACATTATTCTTTCTTTTATAAGTTAAATTAAAATCTTTTTTTTCTTTCAAAACAATAAAAACTCTAAATTTACATCTTTTTCTGCACTGTCTCATTATCCACTGTATTTATGCCTAACCTTACTAACATCCTCTTGTTTTGTGTTGTTCAACTAATTGTTTTAAATTCGTTTATCATTGGTTAAATTTTTCATTATCATATTGTATCTGCTCCTCTCATGTAACCTCGCGAACCTAACAATCGCTCTTTAAATTCTGCCTTTAAATTTCTTCTTGCATGGTTTAAATTATGACATTATCTCTCTGTTTGCATGATTCAATTATCACACTTCCACCAATATTTCTGTCACACTACACACATCCGAAGGTTAGGTCTAGCTGTTTGGCCGCCGCGCCGATAGTCCATAAACCCTCACACATTCAACTTCAAACCCTTACAACTCTTACAAACCCTAATTTTCACAAACGCCTCGCCGCAGGAAAAATTACCATTTTACCCCTAGCATTAGGTCAAAGAGCCGCCGCGCTCATCTTAGGGTTTCCCGCTGTGGAATCCCTAACCTAATTCAACCCTAATTTCAACTTAACAATTTATAACATAGAGATCGGAGTTTAAGACTCCATGTAAGCGTGTCCTTAAGATGCGTTTATTCCCCTTGAGACCTTGGCCACAATCAAGACGTTTCTGACCTCCCTTTTGAGGGGAACTACGATTACTCTGATTCCACTCCCGTAAGGATACGTAGGCACAAGATGCGATGTCTTGCCGAGTAAACTTAGAATTAACCCCTTAGGTCTCCTTTCTCACTTTTAATCCCTTTGTACATATACTTTAAGCAAATAAATAAAGCAAATAGTAAACATTTGAACAAAAGGTTCCTGTAGAGTACTACAGAAGTTTAGGGTGCTAATACCTTTCCTAAATTTAACCAACCCCCGAACCCTAGATCTTTCCCCGCATTGTGTTTACGATGCAAAATAGGTTTTCCCTCTTTTGACCTTTTCCTTCGGATAAATCAAAGAGCGGTTGTGAATTGAATTGCGATTCAAACTGATTAATAGTTTGTGATCCTATTTCCACCGCAACAGAAAATGGCGACTTCATTGGGGATGTCTAAAGTTTTGAGGGTTATCCCTAGTTTGTTCACATTTATTATGTTTCGCTTTACTATCCATTTGCATGTATATATTGTACTTTGATTTTGGGAATGTTCCTTGTGTTGTGAGATAAAGTCCTACGCCCGGACTAGTGACATTATTATAGGATGGGGGTATATTCGATGAGGCTTATAGGGAGTTGAATCCCGACCAAGTTGATTCGAGAATCACCGCTCAATTGAGACCTCTTCGAAAATGGTTCGGTTGAACGAGTAATCGTGAAAACTTTTTCCATGGTCGATTGGAGTCTGTGATATTGAGGACCGTAGTACCTTTACACCACCTCGGCCTTATTTAGGACGTAGTGCGGGAACTATGTGGGATTAGTCCTACAATGGTTGCTACGCGATACTACACTCAAAAGAGGTTCTCTTGAGAATATTATTAACCCCCGAGTCAGTCGGAAGGTTGATAATATCCGAAAGATGGGCTGATGACTTTGGGCACTTCTTAGAACCTTGTTCTGCAGGTACGACTAACCTATAGTACACTCCTTTTTGGGATGGGTAGACCTTAACTCCACTCACGTCCTTTAACCTAGGACTTTGTGTGTTTTCATGCATTACATCCATAAAGCATCATATTACATTAAGACTTCATGGAATTCAAACTCTATTTATGAACATTGCAGGATACCATGGATCACTCTAGGAAGCATACTTTGAAATTTACTTTTAAGGGTTTTAATTTGGAAGTCCTAGAGAAGCTAAGAGATTTGGTTCAAGATCAAGAAAAATTCCAAAACAGATATGGAAGGCTATTGTCTTTGTTGAAGATTCAAGTAAACGAAGGACTTCTTGCGACTTTGCTACAGTTTTATGATCCAGATTATCACTGCTTCACTTTTCCAGATTATCAGCTTTTACCTACCTTAGAAGAGTACTCTCAGTTGGTGGGATTGCCTATCTTGGATAAGTCTCCATTCCCTTTCTTGGAGGAAGACCCTAAAGAACGAGATATTGCTAAAGCCATTTGTCTAAGGATATCCGATGTCAAAAACAATATGATCATTAAAGGGGGGATCTCCGGTTTTCCCAGGGACTTCCTAATTAAGAAAGCCCAATTTTATGCTGATCATAAGGACATGTTTGCCTTTGAGACAATATTTGCTTTGCTTATTTATGGGTTGCTGCTTTTTCCTAGTTTTGAGGGGTTTGTGGACCTTAATGCAATCAAGACCTTCATGAGAAGAAATCCAGTTCCAACACTATTGGGTAATACTTATCATTCAGTACATCTCCGAAACTTTCATGGTGGAGGAATGATTACATGTTGTGTGCCATTACTATACAAGTGGTTTATTTCTCACTTACCCAAGTCCGGTCCATTTTGGAGAGCTAATCAAGAACGTTGGTCGCAAAAAGTTATGGCTTTAACTCACTCTGACATCGATTGGTATAATCGCATGTACGATGGGATATCGATCATTGATAGTTGTGGAAGCTTCAACAATGTGCCTTTGCTCAGTTTCAATGGAGGAATTAGCTACAATCCAGCCTTAGCTCGCCGACAGTTGGGATACCCCTTGAAGGAACCGCCTAAAGGTATTCATGTGGAGAAAATCTTTTTCAAAGACGACAAAAAGCTTCAAGATCAGATTCTATCCTCTTGGAATCATCTGCATAGGAAGGACAAAGAAAGTTTGGGAAGACCTAATTGTGTGTCCATGGAACCATACCTTCAATGGGTCCGAGGAAGAGCTATTGAGTTGAGGATGCCCTACTCTCGCCAAGATCCTTTACCTCAAAGAGAAGAACCTGTCCAATATTTCATGACCGAAGTTGAGACTTTAAAGATCACTTTGAAGAGATCACAACTCGAAATAGAAGCATGGAAGAACAAATACCATGTGATGGCCAGCGAGTACGAAGAACTCCAAAAGCAGATTCAGTCGAAGAATGATGAGATACAATCCTACAAGAAGCAAAGGCTCTACAAATATTTATTTTCCTCCGGATCTCCGTCTGCTCACTGAAGTTGTGGAAGATGCTTCTCTAGGATTTTTTAGGCTTTTATTTAGCTTGTTTTGGTTGCAAGAATATTATTTGTAATTTGTCTTCAATGAATTAAAAGTTTCCTTGGTATTCCGCAATATTCGTAAATATTTGAATTCCATGAAATCTTCATTCGCATTCACATTTTAGCATCATACTTTTGCATTGCATGTGTCTCCCGGTTTCTCATACGCGGTTTTCTCACCTTCCAGTTTTGTCACCCTAAGTTCTCTGCATCAATACGACCCTTCAAAAGGATGGAAGATCAAAACCAAGAGATCAACCGTGTCAGCCATGAACTCGAAGATCTTCGAGGAAGTGTATGGCAGATTTTGGAGATGCTACGAGCTCTTAGTGTGAAGGTGGATGCTCAGTCTACTGTTGTTTCTGAGACTACTAATACCGTTATGGAATCTCAACCAGCTGTTACTGTCGAGAATGTACCTCCTCACGGTCTTCAATCCGGTTCGGTGCCTCCTAGTGCTCAACCAGCTCGACGAGCTACCCCTCCAAAGTGCAAAACTCCTAACTCCGACCATGGTAGAGGACCTGCACGTTCGAGGAACCGCAAAATGGCTACTCCTCAACCTTGGCAACATCAGCAGAGTTGTGTTCAAGGTCATCCGTTTCCATATGCTCAACAACCCTATGTAGTTACTGTTGCACCTCCTTTCAATCAGCAGTTTCCTACATACCAGCCTGTGCAGTCAGCTCTGGTATATCAAGCACCGATTTATCAACAACCTTCCGGTTATCCGCCCATGCAAGTTCCTGTCAACAGTCAACGAGTGCCCAACGCTCCTGTTCACCAATAATCACAGGATCAGGTTCCTTATCCCCGTAAGAAGCAGTATAAGCCTTGTCCTTCGATTCCGATAACTTTCACTGAGTTATACCCCCATTTGGTACAACAAGGTCTGATTACCACTCGTGCTTCGGGTCCTCCGCCTAATCCGTTACCTGCAGGTTACAACGCTGCCGCTCATTGTTTATTTCATGAGGGTGCGCCTGGCCATGATCTAGAGAATTGCTATGCTCTTAAGAACTTTGTCAAAAATTTGCTAAAAACGAAGAAGTTGTCTTTTGGCGATGCTCAGCCGAAGATCGAGACTCCTCTCGGGGTTCCCCGCTTGTCAAGCCTAAATTCTGCAAAGCATGTGGTTACCTCAGCAAATCAGTCGAATCCAGTAATTATTCAAAGGCCTAGCTCGCTTCATTTCAGTAACCCTCAAGATGATATGACCGGGATCAACAAAGAATCTGGGAAAGTTATTTTGAAGCAACGACTGAAAACTGTTGAAGATGTGACCAGCATAACTGGGGGCAAGCCATGACGACTCACAGTGATCATAAATCAGATGTCTCTTTCCATTGAGGCTCCGCCAAAGGAAACTGTTACTCTTGAATGCAAGATTTCATAAACATTTAGAAGGATTTTTTTCCGACAGTTCATTTGTTTATTTATATGCATTTTTCTTTGATTAAGCATATTTAGCATGTACGAATTTGTTTATCTTTGATTAATTAATGCAACGCATATGTTTGTCTTGAATAAATCCATTCATTTCACTCGTTCAAAATATATTTTTCATAAATTATAATGCCAACTTTACCCGATCTCTTGTTCTGATGGAGAATTGGGGGGAGGATGACGAACCCAAAACGTCAGTTTTCTTGTCGTATGCTTTCAATTAAAACCTGCTGATGATGTAAGGCATTGGTTCAAATCCCAAACAATGGAGATATAAGGATGTTAATCCCTCGTTAACCTCTTTGAGCCTTGAAGTAGGAGTTTTTCTTTCTTTTAAGAACCTTCATCCTAACCTGGGGCAGGGTAGGTTTCAGTTAAACCGATCGAGCGCTTAGATCCTCAAAAAGGAAGAGCAAACCTTCGAGAATTTATCCTTAGCATCTTAAGAAGTCCAATACAATGACTATCCCTCGGTTACCTAAGGAGTGGGGCAGTCACGAGCCTTTCAAAAGATTTACACGACTTGTGCATAAAAGAATATTCAAAAAACAAAAGCCCGCTAAGTCGAAACCTATGAAGGAGACTTAGGCAAAACTGGGGCATCCCGCTGGACTCTGAAGGCGAATCAAAAGATGTTGCCCGAGCAAAAGTTAGGGAATAAGAACAACAAACCAGTAGTTTTTTAGAACCCCTAGTAAAGAAAAAGATCGTGAAATAGGTGAGTGACTGCCATGTCCAAAGCCTTGGTGAGTTCTCGACCATAGCAAATCCGCTTGAGATATGAGTGCTCGCATCCGATTAACTGAATTAGGATTGGAGAACATCACGAAGAAGGGGTGGGTACAAATATAACTTCGAGCCTTTATCCTTTTGTTTCTTGAACCGTGAACCGAGCCACGATACAACCTTTAAAAGACCTAATTGAAGTAGGACTTCGGTTGAAAGCATACTCGACAAGATCACGTTTCCTGACTCCTACGAGCTATGCTCAGAAAAAATTCATGTTGGCATTATAATTAAAACTTATATCCCGACTGGTGATTTCGGTCACAAGTTATTGCGATATCTTTTTTCAAAACAAAAATTCAAGACAAATATATGTGTACATTGACAAGCTCAGGATAGGCATTTCAGGCATGACGACTTTGCTTGATATCTTAGAGATTTATATATGGACATAACCCTTGGAACTTGAAAATCCTGCTAAACAGGGGCAGGCAGTTTCCCAGTTCGCTTACCAACGCGAGTCTGACGTTCTTAAGAGCTATTTCTCAAAGATTTCGTCGCAACACGATTAATTCGTGCCAGTTACGTCGAGACCTTACGAACCTCTCAAAGAGTTTGAGAACAATGGGGCAACCCGACTCAGTGTTCTCTATAAAATCCTCTTGAGATGACCCTACCTTACAACACAAGTATCCTGGGGCACCGTGTTTTTAAAGGAAAACAAATGGAGACTACTACAAGGTCCTTCAAGATCAAAACCATGTGGTTTCACAACTTTTCTTCATGCACCCGATGGATTTTACTCACGGCGGCCTTCATTCCCCAGTAAATCTCAGTGTTGCAACAGGCTCCTAAACTATTGCCTCATCACAGTCCCCAGCGAGACTATAAGCTGACAACTTTTTCTTGAGTAACTCGAAAGTGTCCCTCAGGTTTTCTTATCCCCATGTGAAGACATGATACTGTGCACCCAAGCAGATTACCTTCTCCCCAGAGAATTCAGAACTTTAAAACCAGATTTGGTTCTACCATTGATCCTTCTCACCTATGATTGACGTATTGGTTGCAGAGAACGCAGGGTATCTCCGTCGAGATGTTTATTTCATCTCTCATCCCGTCTCTAGTCTGTTTCGTCAGCATACGCAGGGGCATAAGCATCACATGCCTATTTCATATACTCATTTCACATGCTCATTACATACTCATTTCATAACATCCTGCATATTTAACTACATAGACATTGACATACATTCACATTAACATACGCAGTAACATATGCATTAGCGTTCACAGGTTCATTGTGTTTCACCATCATTGGTTGTTACCGCCGAGTAACTGGGGTTTGTCCATTCTCTTCAAATAGATTGTCAGCCCTAAGCATGAAATACATATGTGTTTCCAGTTTCCCCACTGAGCTCGATCCTCGTGGATGACGGTTACTTCAGCTATCTTTCCTCGCCAAGATAAGATATTTACCCTTCGAGATCATTCCCTCGATGGAGTCTTGATTACCAGTCTTCTTTCTAGCTCGATCCTAGATTGAATCTCAGTCTTGTCGGTCGTCGAGCCCAACCGAACGTGCATTTATTTTGCACCGTTTAAAATTTTTCACCATACCTTGGCAGATATGCGACTGTTCTCGCCCGAGAAGCTTATCACTGTACCCGGATGTGCATTTATTTTGCACTATCTTTCAAGAAAACCAATCCTTTACAGATTCACGCCAGTTCACGCCTAGAAATCCATCAATACATCTTATAGCATCGGTATGCAACTGTTCTCGCCTGAGAAGCCTATCGGTACAACACTTTACAATCCTACAGCATCGGTATGCAACTGTTCTCGCCTGAGAAGCCTATCGATATAACAACCTTACACAACAAGATCAGCAACTGTTCTCACCAGAGAAGCTTATCACAACCATACACAACGGGATATGCAACAGTTCTCGCTAAGAGAAGCTTATCACAACATTTTACAATCGATCAGCAACAGTTCTCGCAAGAGAAGCTCATCACAATCGATCAGCAACAGTTCTCGGTTAAGAAGCTTATCGTAACGTTCTTCCGCAACGGTATGCAACAGTTCTCCGCCGAGAAGCTTATCATCATCTGTTATCACCTCTACAAGCAGTTCTTACATGAGAAGCTTATTATTGCCACTCTTGCAAATAAACGACGTTTCTCGCCTGAGAAGCTGATCCTATCTTCGTTATGACTCGCAACAAATGGCCATCTCCATCGAGCAGTTGGGCTTCCATTTTCCTTGTCGTCTTGAAGTATGGGGAGGTTTGAACCGAATCATATTCAGGAGAGCACAGATCTTGAAGTATGAAGAAGTTCATTTACCCTTTAGTAAAAGAAGGAGCGGAATCATATTCAGGAGAGCACAGATCTTGAAGTATGAAGAAGTTCATTTACCCTTTAGTAAAAGAAGGAGCGGAATCATATTCAGGAGAGCACAGATCTTGAAGTATGAAGAAGTTCATTTACCCTTTAGTAAAAGAAGGAGCGGAATCATATTCAGGAGAGCACAAATCTTGAAGTATGAAGAAGTTCATTTACCCTTTAGTAAAAGAAGGAGCGGAATCATATTCAGGAGAGCACAGATCTTGAAGTATGAAGAAGTTCATTTACCCTTTAGCAAAAGAAGAAGCGGAATCATACCCGACGCGCTGTCCTCGGAACTATGAAGAAGTTTATCTTATCCTTTAGTAAAAGAAGAATCTGAATCATATTTTGGGCACCAACCTTAAATATGAGAAGATTTATATATCAGATAAGCAGCAGCCTCTTTATTTGAGTGTTTATCCGTTTTGGCATGTAAGTCCCTTCCAACGATAAGTGACAGTTCTCCCTCGAGAAGCTTATCAGGGCATTTCCCATCAAAGCCCATTTATTTTGGCATACAGCCGGTTTTTACCCTGTATATATGATATGGATTTCTGAAAAGTCCATTCGATCCCATCACGAAGGATAGTTTATAGAAGCTTGGATGTTATTCTTTTCTCAATGCTCCAGCATTCTGTGATCGATCTTGCAATCGTGTAGATCCAGTTTTATTGTTAGATATTCCCCAAGTGGAGGCCGTCTCATAGGTGCCATCTCCATTTAGGATCTTGTTCTAACCACTCAAAGTCCATTTATTTTGGCATACAGCCGGTTCTTTTCACCCTGTATATTTACTACGGATTCCCGAAAAGTCCGTTTGATCCTGTCACGAGAGATAGTTTACAGAAGCTTGGATGTTATTCTTTGCTCAATGCTCCAGCATTCTGTGATCGATCTTGCAGTCGTACATGATCCAGTTTTACTTTTAGATTCCCCAGTGGAGGCCGTCTCATAGGTACCATCTCCATCTGAGAATCTCGTTCCTTTTCTAAAAAAGACAATTGGTCGTGTTCGCACCAGTTGACCATCATTTTTGGAATTCCCCAGTGTTGTGCTGTCGTCCCAGCGCGTCGTTTTCCCCAGTGTGTTCTTCTCGTAGAATCTGTCCCTGCGTCGTCGTATTCGTTAGCATTTTCGCATTCATCATTCCAGCATATGCATCATACCATATTCATGGCATTGTCTGCATTAGTCTGTCCTCGTTTTGTCTATAGCATTGCATATCGCCGCATATAAGGGCAAAATTTTCGGTTATCTATATTTAAATCCCTCCACCGTGATTCCTCGAGTCTCCGTCACTCAAATCATCCGGTGTAGCTATTTAAATAGGGGCAACTGTAATACCCAAAATTTTACCCTTACATTTAGTCAGTCAGTTCGCATAGCGTTTCATTTTGCATCCATTAATCACTAACCAATCATTGAGTGCGATTTGTTTTGCAGGAATTACCCCAGGGGCGTTTTGGTCATTTTAAGCAGAATTCGTAATTTTGGGACAGATGAGACATTATTCCTGAGGCATTTATTTACATGGGTTGATTATGTCAAGGTGTCGGCACGTTTTGACTGGTATTGAGAAACTCTTGTCAGAAGTATTTGGACTCAGGGCCGTTTCGGTGTTTTGTTTTGAAGATAGGAGCTTGGGCTGAAAAGAAGGTGGATAGTGTTAAGGCTGTTCAGAGAAGTTATGTGATCAACGGGATTGTAGTTTAAATTTGTTCGGATATAATCATGTCACGGGATACTAGTTATAAAATTGATCAAGGCAAAGGAGAAGGGAGTTTTAAATATTTTTGAGACTTTTATCCATAAGTATTCATAAGTTACAACTCAAAGGTGGATTTAAATAATTTGTGAATTATTATTCATGGATATTTAAATTTATAATTGAGAAAATAAACATGAGTATTTGTTGGATTTTATTTCATAAATATTAAAGTACAATTGAATTGAAAGAACACTTCCGAATTTTATTCAAGATGTTCATTTGCTTACAAGAGGATTGCATCTACAATAAACATCTACTCTAAAAAAGTCCTAAGTCCTAAAGAATTCTAAGTGTTCTTCATGATGTTCCCTCGAGTTTCTTCACGAATCTCCGATTAACCTGCACAACAAAGACAAAACAGAACAGAAGAGAAAAAGTTAGAAGCGACTTTTGACACTCTCAGAACATCGTCATCATCGAGTGCCGGGAGGGCACAACCGAAGTTGCGTCCTACCCCCGTTACCAATCTGCGCCATCGGCGTCAGATCAAGTGGCTACTGTTTCTTATCGATGCGGGACAACCGAGAAAGATGAAGAGGTAAAAGAAGTTCGGGCCGATAAATGATTAACTGAAAAGGGTTTATGCCATCATCGAGTAAATCCCAATTTATTTTCCAAACTGATACAAGGGTAAAACAGCTCAGCCAATTCGGACTCAGACCCGGATGCCGGCAGGTCTGAATCGCTTTGTTTTCGAAGTTTTCCAACACCTGAAATTCACCACAACAGCATCAGTACAAAGTTTATAACAGAACTCAAAACCAAAACAATTCATAAACTGCACCAAATTTGAACAAACATTATAAGTGCAAAACTGGCCCATATTCAGAAAGGAAAAGAGGGACCAATAAGTCATAAGTAGCAAACTCAATGCACGAGTGGAAGAGCAATTCAGGGAGCTGGGTTCAGTTCATGCGCAAGAGGAAGAAAGGGATTTGGTTCAAGAGCAAGAAAAATATCCAACACAGAGGCTCGGTTGAGGACAACATCATAGCCTCTTATCGCACAACAAACAGCACAAGTAATCCCGCCCTGTCATCATACAACAGCCAAACTACAAACCTAGTTGGTAACAATAACCGAATGTCAGCTTATCAGAAGAAACAAGTTCATGTCCAAAACTGTATCAGAACCTAAGAAAAACTGGATATCCACATCTGAAAAGAAGATTAAAACGAATCCAATTATTAAAAGAAGACCAAAACGAATCCAGTTATCAGATGAATCCGTATCCAACAAGCCAACAAATCAAAGCTCAGTTCATATCAGTAAGGTCCCACGACCAAACTACCTCACACTGCTAGGGGCATCGTGGAACAAGGCACCAAACGCAGAGGCTCAGCTATGCATCACAGCCCATTCAGAGAGACCAAAAGGAACCAGTTCAGACCCGAAGGTCGTTACCACTAGGGCATCAAAACCAATTGGCTCAGACCCTAAGGTCATCATCGCCAATAACCTTCACTTGGCCACCTTGACTCAATCGAAGCATCAGCATCAGTTCACTGGAAAAAAGAAGAGGAAAGTGAGTATATGTCCCAAATCGATGTTCATGACCAAAATGAATGAAAAAACCACATCAGAGAAAAATCCAAGTGAATCAATTCGTGAAAATCCGCGAAACCCTAAAGGGAAAGGAATCCAATCAAATCTACTGCGGTAAAACAAATCACAGCATGAATCCAGAAAAGGAAGGTTCAATCAAATCAAAATGATATCAACTTCCGAAAAATCAACAAAATTCAAATAATATCAGAGTAAATCAAATCGGAGCTGGCAAGTCCAAAGGCCCAAAAAGGAATCAGAAGAGATTATAAAAAGGAACAGATACAACCTGATAAACGCTAGACGAAACGAGAGAGAGAGAGGGGGAGCGGCACGTAAGAGAAAATCTCGAAGGAAACCCTAAGCGCCGTCATCAAACAACGAAGTTGTAACACGAAGAAACCCAACAACGATCGAAGACGACCGCGAAAGCATCAGACGACCACCATCAAGGCAAATCGCACGACCGCCTTCGTCTCTCGACGGGCAATCGTACCTTGGAGCTCAGTTCATCACATCATCGCCCCCAATATCGTCCCATAAATCGCGAACGATCGAACATCGTAAACCTCAGCGAATATCACCGTCAAAAACGACGTAAGCTCATCCAGGATGATTAATGGTTGCTGTGTGGTTGTTTTTTCTTTTCAGGTTTGGAATGAGAGAAATCGGAGAGGACAAGAGCATGAGAGATGAGGAAGACGAAGGGAAACAAGCCACAACGACGCCGCGGGGAGAATAGGGTTCTGAAACCCTAAATTTTGTTTTTGTTACATTCTCACCAACCGGGTTGGGCCCGGGAGTGATGACCGGCCCAACCCATTTGTTTTAAGTTTGATGTTTTGTTTTTTTATTTTTTTGTTTTTTAAACAATAAACTTTTTTTTAAAAAGCTAATTTCTGTTTTTAAAATAAATAACATTTAAATTTTTTAATAAATAAATTAATCATTTTTTAATATAAAATTAAAAACCTCTGTTTTTTAAAATAATAAAAACCTTTTTTATAATAATAAACAAAAACTTTTTTTAAATAAATAACTTAAAATCTTTTTTTAAAAAAAAATAAAAATTAAAAACTTTTTCTTAATACAAATTGAAACCTCTTTTAAGGTTAAAATTAAAGTATTTTTAAAACTAACATTATTCTTTCTTTTATAAGTTAAATTAAAATCTTTTTTTTCTTTCAAAACAATAAAAACTCTAAATTTACATCTTTTTCTGCACTGTCTCATTATCCACTGTATTTATGCCTAACCTTACTAACATCCTCTTGTTTTGTGTTGTTCAACTAATTGTTTTAAATTCGTTTATCATTGGTTAAATTTTTCATTATCATATTGTATCTGCTCCTCTCATGTAACCTCGCGAACCTAACAATCGCTCTTTAAATTCTGCCTTTAAATTTCTGCTTGCATGGTTTAAATTATGACATTATCTCTCTGTTTGCATGATTCAATTATCACACTTCCACCAATATTTCTGTCACACTACACACATCCGAAGGTTAGGTCTAGCTGTTTGGTCGCCGCGCCGATAGTCCATAAACCCTCACACATTCAACTTCAAACCCTTACAACTCTTACAAACCCTAATTTTCACAAACGCCTCGCCGCAGGAAAAATTACCATTTTACCCCTAGCATTAGGTCAAAGAGCCGCCGCGCTCATCTTAGGGTTTCCCGCCGTGGAATCCCTAACCTAATTCAACCCTAATTTCAACTTAACAATTTATAACATAGAGATCGGAGTTTAAGACTCCATGTAAGCGTGTCCTTAAGATGCGTTTATTCCCCTTGAGACCTTGGCCACAGTCAAGACGTTTCTGACCTCCCTTTTGAGGGGAACTACGATTACTCTGATTCCACTCCCGTAAGGATACGTAGGCACAAGATGCGATGTCTTGCCGAGTAAACTTAGAATTAACCCCTTAGGTCTCCTTTCTCACTTTTAATCCCTTTGTACATATACTTTAAGCAAATAAATAAAGCAAATAGTAAACATTTGAACAAAAGGTTCCTGTAGAGTACTACAGAAGTTTAGGGTGCTAATACCTTCCCTAAATTTAACCAACCCCCGAACCCTAGATCTTTCCCCGCATTGTGTTTACAATGCAAAATAGGTTTTCCCTCTTTTGACCTTTTCCTTCGGATAAATCAAAGAGCGGTTGTGAATTGAATTGCGATTCAACTGATTAATAGTTTGTGATCCTATTTCCACCGCAACAATCTCCTTCAACATGAAACCCTAAACGGCGCTACCACCCCTCTCTCTCAGATTCTCTCATCTGAAACTCTCTGAAACCAAATCAAACGATGATCTCAAACAAAACTTCGTCCTAACTCTCTTCATCCTCACTCATCAAACTCAGTTATCAACATCAAGCCTCCTTCAATCTCTCAGTCCAGAACATCAAACCCTAACAACCTCCTCAATTTCTAGCTAATCGATGCGAGAAAAAACAAAGAGCGAAGGATTCGAAGCACTAACCTGGATGGATGACTCACACGATGACGATTCTTGATCCTCGACGAAGCTTGGAGCGATTTCTGGTGAAGATCCCCTTTAAGATCTTGAGGATTGAACGTTCTTGGCAACGTTTGAAGATTTCTGGAAAAATCTTCACGAACTTGATGAAGATTGACGACCACGACAAAGATCCACGGAGAAACTTGGTGATTTCTGGAAACAAACGAAGAACAACGGCTGAATGTTGATGATTCTTGATCGCTGTTGATGAAGATTCCGGCAACAAATCTGGAGATTATTGTTGATGATCTTGAAAAATACGGAGAATGATGTATTAACGGTGGTGATTGTTGGATCTCTGGCAAGATTTGGTAATTGCTGATGAAGGTTGATCGGAGGTGGATCCGAGAAGATGAAGAAATGGAGATCGTATGAATTTTTCTGGAAAAATTACGCTTCCGGCGAGTTTGCGGCGGCCGGAGTTAGTTCTGATGGTCGGAGGTGGTTAGACAGGGCGGTTGCATGGCCGGCGGTGAGAGAACCGGCGAGGTGGCAGGTGGCAAAGGGAGTGGTGAGGGCGAGACACGTGGGGTGAGGGAGAAGTAGAGGGAGACACGTGGGGTGAGAAGGAGCAAGTGGAATTGTGAGCTGGCGCAATTCTGAGTGTGTGAGAGTGAGGTGGCTAAGAGAGAGAATGCACGCGTGGCATCCCTCTTTATATGACAAGTGGCGTGGACTTTGGACTGGGCCTTCTGACTGGATAATTGGATAATAAGCCCATTAAGACAAAATTCTGATTAAACTGAAAATTAAGACCTAATTAACTAAACTAAATGACAATTAAACCTAATTAAACTAAAAACGAAAATTAACAAAATAAAATCTGATAAACCTAATTAACCTATTATTAATCCTGATTGATTTGTTAAAACGAAAATTAAAAATAAAATCTAATTAAAATCTAATAAACCCTATTAAAACCTATTATTAATCCTAATTAATATCTAAAAACGAAAATACGAAGTAAAATTCTAATTAAATCTAAAAAAATCTAAAAAACTATTATTTAATCTAAAAATTATCTTTTTTTTAAAAACCTAATTAATTCTGATAAACAAAAATCAAATAAAAATCTTAAAACAATTAATCATCATCATTTTTTTTTAAAATCTATTCCATTAATTTTTCTTTAACAAACAATAAACTCTAATAAAATCTAAAAGAACAATACTATCTATTTCATTTTTTTCTCTACTCTTTTAAAAGAAAAAGAAATATCTATTTATCTATTGAAAACTAATAAAAGAAAATTAATATCTAAAATTTATTAAAACTATAATATCTAAAAATTCTTTAAAAATCTATTAATTTCTAAAAAATGAAAAGAAAGTTTATTTAAACTCTAAAAAATATTAAAAAAAACTCTATTAAATCCAGAAAAATCCCATTAAGTGCATTAAAAATCTAGAAAAATGACAGAAAAATCCTAAGAATGCCAGGAAGCCGATTAAATCGAATAAAACCCAATTGCGCAACCGTAGCGAAACCCGGGCACCGAGATGGTCTGAAAACACGGGAGATGAGCACCAATTCTCAACAGACTTTTATTCTGACTGGCCTATACTGCCTGAAACGCCAGGGGCTATAATCCCGATAAAAATCAATCTGAATGATAAAAAATGCAATGCATGCCATATGCGAATGCGAATGCAAAATGCGTCAAAATATAAACCAGATATGGGAACCGGTTGGTCAAGTTTTAGGGTGCAACACTCATACTTCAAGATTGTGTACTCTCTTGAATATGCTTCAGTTCAAACCTCCCCGCACTTCAGGATGAAAAGAAAAATGGAAACCAAACTGCTCGATTGAGATGGTCATTTGCTGCAAGTCATAACGAAGATGGGATAAGCTTCTCAGACGAGAAATACCGATTATCTGCAAGAGTGGCAATGATAAGCTTCTTGGGTGAGAACTGCTTGTAGAGGTGGTAACAGGTAATGTAATGAAGGTTGTAATGAAGGTTGTAATAAAAGTGGTAATAAAAGTTGTAATGAAAATTATAATGAAATAATGAGCTTCTTGTACGAGAAGATCAATTGTTGAGTGTAATGAAAAATTGTAATGAAAGTTGTAATGAAGGTGATATAATGATAGGCTTCTCGGCTAAGAACAGTCGCATACCGGTTATTGTAAGATGTACTGTAATGACAATTGTAGTGATAAGCTTCTCAGGCGAGAACTGTCGCATATCTGCAAAGGATTGTGAAGGCTTTCCTTGATAGATAGTGCAAAATAAATGCACATCCAGGTAGGTTCGACGACCGACAAGACTGAAGTTCGATCTAGGATTGGGCTAGAAAGAACTAACAAACAAGACTCCCTTGAGGGAACGAACTCAAATGGGAATTACCTTATCCTAGCGCGGAAAGGTAAAAAAAATAACCATCGTCCATGAGGATTGAACTCTGTGGGGACACTTGGAACAAACAAGTATTTTATGCTTAGGGCTGACGATATACTTGAAAAGAGCGGACCAATCCAGTTACTCGGCGGTAACGATAACGGACAACAACTAGCAAACATGTATACACTAATGCGTATGTCCATGTGTATGACAATGAAATGAAAATGAGTATGTAATGTTCATGCTTATGCTTATGCTGACAAAACAGGTGAGAGAGGAGACATGAGATGAAATAAACATCTCGACAGGAATACCCTGATGACCTCTGCAACAGTACCTCTATCAAGAGATAGGAAAAGTTGATTGTAGAACCACCTCTGGCTTCAACATCCTAAACTTCCCTGGGGAGAAAAATATCATGACTTCCACCCGGGGATATGATACGACTTTAGTGGAGGGTGTCATACCCTAAATTTGCCCGCCAGCTTTTGTAAATATTTTTGCTTTTTTTTCACTTAATTTCATGCCGTCTAGACACGTGTCCACTTTGAGCGTTTTTCAAATCTTGATTTATTTTGCCTAATGGGAGCGCGACACGTGGCCTAAGGGCATTTTCGTAAATTTCAATCATTCTAATTTCCCTTTTTCCTTGCAAATTTTACCTTTTTGTTCATATTTTTTTATTTTATCATTTATTTAACTTAAATAGGTTTTTATTTATTTTTATTAGAATAGTTTTTTTTTCTTATTTAGAATAGAAATAGATTATTTTTATAGCATAGATTTAATTTGTTTTTAGAATTATTTTAATTAATTAGATTTGATTTAATTTTAGAGATATTTTAGGATTTTAGAATTAAGTTAGTAATGTTAGAGATATTTTAGGATTTTAGAATTAAGTTAGTAATGTTAGAGATATTTTAGGATTTTAGAATTAAGTTAGTAATGTTAGAGATATTTTAGGATTTAACTAGTTTTTAGATTTTGATTTTTTATTCTAGAGTTTTAACTGTTTTTAATGTTATTAGAAATAGTTTTTATTTTAAATAGATTTAGTTATATAGTTTTAGAAATAGTATATTTTAGAATTAGTTTAAATAGATTTAGTTTAATTTAATTATAGTTTTCATTTAAGTTAGATTAATTAGTTTAATTAAAATTTATGGTATTTATTAATATTATTAAATTAGGATTAATTTGTTTTATTATTAATAGTCAGATTTTATTTAATTAAATTTTAATAATTTAGATTTTTTTATTTGTTTATTAAGTTTAGTTTTTTTAGGATTTTGTTTTGATAGTAGTTAGAATTATTTAGGTTTATATAAATAAATATTAATTAGGTTTAGAATTAGTGTTAATAGAATTAATTTATTTTATAGTCAGAATTAGTTTAGTTTAGTTTTTTTTCATTAGTTAATTAGTTATGGGTTTTTATTCAGTATTCATTAATTATATTTATTATTAGTCATTAATCATTATCAGTAATTATTAACCAGACAAAACTTTAAAAAAAAAACTGTTGTGCCATGTGTCATTTTCGTAGGGTATAAGACCCTATTCATCATCCCTTCACAAGGGGAACCCTAATTCAAAAGGTCACAACCCTAGCAGCCACCTTCATCAGTTCACCAACCCAAAATCATCACTTTCTTTCTCACTTCAAACACCCGCCGGATCACTTCCTCCATCAGCTTCAAACTTCACTCATAACCATTTTCCTCTAATTCTTCATCTAACCCAGATATTCAACCAAAACTGCAAAACGAACCAAGAAAAAGCTTGCCTAGAAATAACCTTCAAACGGACCAAATCTCCCACCATCTTTCTGTCTTCCGTTTCCATATCATCCTTCATCAAACTCAACCGACAAGTCTTCGAACCAAAAATCCCTGTAAAATATTCCATCGACCTCAAACCTTAATCCGCCATTCATCATCATCACTTCGACGATAACGTCATCATCTTCGTAACCAACAGCTCGTTTCTCTTCGAACCACTCAAACATCGCCTTCCTTCACCGAATCACCTTCACAGTTTTCCTCCGCCATAACTGAACAAACACACCAGCTTCAAACCGCACAAAACCCTTCCAAACTCCACTCCAATAACCCGTTAAAACCCTCTGAAACCTCGTAACTCCGTCAAACGCGAACGTCCTCCACCGGAAACAAACCCTTTCTGTCAATCCACCTCCGTAACCTTCTCTATCTTCCTTCAACTTCTCCTTCAACCCAAACAGAAAACCCATTTCACCTGAAAAAGAATCTAACACAAACACAAATTCAAACAGAGAGATTTTGAAGCGGAAACTGAGAGAGAGTCGAGTGGAGAGAGGAAGTGTTGCTTCTGGATGTGTAGAACGTGAGAATGAGAGTGATAGGCGAGAAACTGATGTGATTTGGAGAAGAGAGAGTCTACCGCTTCTTTTTCTTTCTTTTTATTATTTATTGATTTTATTTTTTTGTTTTTATATTTTGTTTTTTGACTTATGGGACCGTAAAACTCATTGGATCTATTCAGGCCCTCCGTTTTCCAGTTTACACCCCTCCCTTGTTTTATTTAAATTTTATTTTCTTATTTAATTTAGATATTGATTATTTTTGTAAATATTATTTTTTTTCCTCTTACAAACAGGCTGTTTAATACATATTACATATCTATTTTTTAATTTTCTTTTTTTTATAAATATATTATACATATTATTTATAGTTTTGTTTATATTTATTTTAGTTTGTTAACATATATTTATATTAGTTTAATAATATAGTTTTTTTCTTTCTTTTCTTTAAGATTTTGTTTATATATGTATATATTATTTTCTATGATTTATTTTTATATTCAATTTCTTTTTAGATTTCTATTCTATGTATATTAGAGTTTGTTCTTTTATTATTAGAAGTTGAATTTCACTTCGCATTTGTTATTGGACATTCTGTTCCACTTTTTGGTCGATGACGACATTTCCTTCGATTCTCTGTCAAATTATTGATGAGAAATGAAGGATCTGAGACCCTCTTTCTCTCCTCATTTCTTATTCTCCGTTTCGATTCTGTTTTTGACTTGTGGATCGATGAAGTCATTTTATCCGCAAGCGTCAGATTTTCGAAGTCGATAACCTTCCCGATTTCAAATCTATGGGGGATGACCATTGGGGTCATCTTCCTTACTTTGGGATCGTGATAGGCTACCTTTGATTAATCGACATTTTGTTTGCGGTTAAGACGAGATCCAATTCTTTGCGTCCCGATTCGATCAACTAACCAATATACAACTGTTTTATTTTCAGTCATTTATATTCGTGTACATATTATTATATAACTTGTATATTATTATCTTGTAAATATTCAACACTTGTGCATTCTTCCAAAAATACTTAATAAAATATCGAAATCATTAAAATCCTAATTAATGGACTGTTGATTATATATTCTGTATATTATCTGTATATATCTGTCTCTGTTTTTTTCATCTCTTTGGCAGGTACTCATCAATAAGGAATCAATTTCCCTTCGTATTGAATTAAAAAGGGAGGATTGGGTGTAGACCTCTTCTTCTCCGAGTGTTGGGATACCCACTGTAGTGTGGGTGGTTTCGACACTCGTCTTTCAATACGAAGACGCTTCCACCCCTTTTCCTCCTAAAACCTCGGCTCCGCACCGAGTGCATTTTCAAAAACCTCAGTCTTGTACCAAGTCCATTTTCAAACCATCTTTAAAACAAATATTCTTTGTATTGAATTAAAGAGAGAGGATTGGGTGTAGACCTCTTCTTCTTCGAGTGTTGGGATGCCCACTGTAGTGAGGGTGGTTTCGACACTCGTCTTTCAATACGAAGACGCTTCCAACTTTTCCTCCTAAAACCTCGGTCCCGTACTGAGTACACTTTCAATAATAAATTGATTTCTCTTTGTATTGAATTAAAGAGAGAGGATTAGGTGTAGACCTCTTCTTCTCCGAGTGTTGGGATGCCCACTGTAGTGAGGGTGGTCTCGATACTCGTCTTTCAATACGAAGACGTGACTTTATCCACCATTTCTCACTTTCACAACTTCCTTTCGCAACCCTCGTCACCTAAAACCTCGGTCCCGTACCGAGTGCACTGTCAAACTTCTTTTCACATTAAAAATTGAATGGTCGTGGAGTGGTTAGGCGTAGGCCTTCTCCTATCCCGAGTGCTGACGTTTACCGTAGGGTTCTATGTCGCAAAGTACTTACCTTTCAAAACCAAAAACACTTTAATAAGAGAACGAAGCTCTCTTTATGTTGAATTAAAGAGAGAGGATTGGGTGTAGACCTCTTTCTCTTCGAGTGTTGGGATGCCCACTGTAGCGAGGGTGGTTTCGACACTCGTCTTTCAATACGAAGATACGACTTTGTCCACCACCTTTCACTTTCACAACTTCATTCCGTAACCTTTCACACCTAAAACCTGGGTCTCGCACCGAGTGCATTTTCAAACCATTTTCACAAGAAAAAACTTGAATGGTCGTGGAGTGGTTAGGTGTAGGCCTTCTCCTATCCCGAGTGCTGACGTTTACCGTAGGGTTCTCTGTCGCCAAAGCACTTACCATTCGAAACCAAAAACACTTTAATAAGAGAACGAAGTTCTCTTTGCATTGAATTAAAGAGAGAGGATTGGGTGTAGACCTCTTCTTCTCCGAGTGTTGGGATGCCCACTGTAGTGAGGGTGGTCTCGATACTCGTCTTTCAATACGAAGACGCCTCGTTCGCCACACCGTTTTATAACAAAAACTTTGAAATAAAGAATTGGGTACTACCCGTAGGGGTTACTATCCGAGGACTTATCTCGCCCCTAAAAAACAACTCTCTACCAATCAAACATGACACCTTGCCTCGCATGGCGAAAACCAATCTCCCAAAGGATATGTTACGTCCGTTCTACCGC
Organism: Lathyrus sativus; assembly: GCA_963859935.3. Lineage (NCBI taxonomy): Eukaryota > Viridiplantae > Streptophyta > Magnoliopsida > Fabales > Fabaceae > Lathyrus > Lathyrus sativus. Next base: position 63,341,104 of record OZ012738.1, on the reverse strand, counting down.
AAACAGGTACGCATAAGTCTCCAAACAAGTGAGCCGCAAAACACCTAAACTGCTAGAACGCGCACGATAACATCATCCCCAAGCACACCGGTTATCCGCACCGTAGGCACGAACTATGTTGCTCTGATTTCTCTTGCATGTTGAGAATACGTAGGCATAGGATTGCGACAATCCTAGCGAGCACCCTTTTCTCTTTTTCACCCTTTCCCAGAAAGGCATGCTACGTCCGTTCTACCGCAAACAGGTACGCATAAGTCTCCAAACGAGTGAGCCGCAAAACACCTAAACTGCTAGAACGCGCACGATAACATCATCCCCAAGCATACCGGTTCTCCGCACCGTAGGCACGAACTACGTTGCTCTGATTTCTCATGTCTGATTGAGAATACGTAGGCATAGGATTGCAATATCCTAGCGAGCACCCTTTTCTCTTTTTCACCCTTTCCCAGAAAGGCATGCTACGTCCGTTCTACCGCAAGCAGGTAACGCCTAAGTCTCCAATGAGCGAGCAGCAACACACCTAAACTGCTAGAATGCGTACGATAGCATCGTCTACCGGTACACCCCGCTTTCCTGCGCACCGTAGGCCGAACTACGGCTACTCTGATTCTTTACTTCGTTCAAGTAAAGATACGTAGGCACAAGGGCCACAATCCTTGCCGAGCACACTTTCCCCCATCTATCTGTAGCCCCGAACTACGTCGACTCTGACTTTCTCATACCTATTGAGAATACGTAGGCCTAGGACCGCGAAGTCCTACCGAGTCCGTTCTTTCTCCACTCCCCTCTGTTATCTCTCTTTCCCCGTCTCTAATACCCTTTTCTTTATCCTTTGGAACACTCTTTTATAGCATAATATTTAAGCAAATAAATTCACACATCGACAAACAAAAGGTTCCCATCGAGTACGATGGATGCGAGGGGTGCTAATACCTTCCCTTCGCATAACCGGCTCCCGAACCCGTTCTTGGTTGCGAGACCAATCTTATCCGTTCGTTTCTTAAGGTTTTCTCGATATTTTCCTTTCCCCTCATGGGATAAATAAAGTTCGGTGGCGACTCTTCTGTCCTTTTCTTTTCGCCTCCCCGTCGTTGCACGATGCATTTTTCGAGTAGCGACAGCTGGCGACTCTGCTGGGGATCTCCTAGCGAGCCAAGCCTAATTTGTTTGTTGTGTTTGTGTTTTATTTGCTTTATTTGTTTATGCTTTATTTTCTAACCTGGTTGGGTTTATTAGGGTTGGTTTGTGAGGATAAAAGCTTTCTACCCGAGCTTTATAGTATACACTAAGATTAGGAGGTGGTTTCTTTCTGATTTGCGAGACTTAGGACTCGTTGAGTTGGATCGAATTCCATCGCTCAGATGAGACCCTTTTGGGATGATTATGTCTTACGTGTAGTCGTAATGGCGTCTTTATTTCCAACTTGGGAGTCCGTGACTCTGAGGACCTTTTGTAGAACCTTATTCCAAAGGTTCCCAAAACATAACTCTGTGTTCATCCTTTGAAGGGATTACCGTATTACGAGTAGTCGTTGTGATGGAAAACTTTTGAGGGTTAGTGCATGGGACTTTGTTTAAAGGCCTTTTGGGATACCCTCTTATAAACCAGTAGATGGCCTACCCAAGGGGAGAGATAACTTTTGTTGTTGTCTTGCAGGATTTGTGACTTTGATCCTTGATGTGGATCTGTTCTCGTGTGCACTCATTGCATTGCATTTGCATAAGCATCTCTGCATCATTTTTGCATTTTCTTCCCATATACCAAGACCTTACCCGTCCTCTGTCCATAACCTGCAGTTGATTTCCCGACACTCTTGTTGAACTCGTGAGAGCTACAAAGAGTTTGAAGCAAGAGGAACGTAGAAGCTTCGAGAAGCTAAGTCAAAAAGCTGAGATAGCCATGTCGGAGAATGACCGCCAAAATGTTGATCCCCCACCAGGATTTAATGTGAGGAATAATCCACTGTATGATCTTTCGCTTGACGACCATCTACCGCAAGTAAACATCCCTACTCAACCCCAGAGGATTCCAATGACACATCCCATAGAAGAAAAGCTTTGTGCCCTTGAGGAGACAATTCAAGCTATGAGAGTGTCTGACATGCCCGACCTTGATGCTGCTGATATGTGTCTAGTGCTAGACTTGGTGATTCCTCCGAGATTCAAGATACCCAACTTCGAGAAGTACACCGGCTTTAGTTGCCTGAGGCGTCATTTGGTGATGTACTGTCGAAAAATGACCCCTTACACTCATGACGATAAGTTGATGATCCACTGTTTTCAAGAAAGTCTGAGTGGGGCATCATTAAGTTGGTACACAGATTTAGAAAGAAGTCATATCCAATCCTAGAGGGACCTAGCCAGCGCTTTTCTAAAGTTTTACCAGTTCAATTTGGACACTCCTCCCATCCGCATGCAGTTACAAAGCCTATCTCAGAATGAGAATGAACCCTTTAAGGGATATGCACAGCGGTGGAGAGAATTCGCAGCAAGAGTGCAACCACCACTCTCGGACAGGGAACTGATTGACATGTTCATCAACAATTTTCAGGGCTCTTATTTTGAAAGAATGGCTAGTTGTACGCCATCAAGCTTCTCTGACCTTGTGATTGTAGGAGAGCGCCTCGAAAGCTACCTCAAAAGTGGAAAAATCCAGGACGCATCAGGCAGCCAGGCCAGTGAGATTGAATCTTTCGATGATTTCCATGAGGAAGAGAAAGATGAGACCAATGAATTCATAGCAAACATTGAGTACTCTCACGATGTACCAGCAAAACTCTGTGGTCCCTCATCTGCTCAACAGGCATCATTACCAGCGCCATGTTATCCTTATGGGAAATCATCCATGTCTAAAGCTTCATTCTGCAAGCCATGGGTTGCTCCTCATGCAAATCAACAAGCCCATAGTCGAGGTCGTCCGAATCAGCGCCAAAATCAGCATAGGCTCAACAACAATTTGGAAAGAAGGAATGCTCCTCTTCATTCAGTCCCTATGTCGCACAGTCAACTACTCCCACATCTGATTCAAAATTCATTGGTAGAGCCTAAAACTCTTAAGCCTGTGCCAGAACCTTACCCTCCTGGGTACAATCCCAATGCTCAGTGTGGATATCATGGTGGATCCATGGGGCATGCGACTGAAGAATGCAAAGCCTTCCAAGCCAAAGTGCAGCAGCTGATTGACAAAGGATATATATCTTTTCCAGAAGGGAGTTTGGTTGTCCATGTCAACCTCTCAGGTGTCTAAAGCTCGAAGATTCCAAGGGTCATCTCCAGAGGCCAGTGGTCCAGACAAGCAGATTCCCTCAACATTGGCAGTCCTTGAGCGCTTTTACCATTTGCATCTTGTAGTTTATTTCCTGTTAATTGCTACTTGTGTTTAAATATTATTGTTTTGAATGGTAATATTAATGAAGTGATTATGCATTTTCCGAATCAATTATGTCGCATTCGCTCATTTTTCCACTTATCACAAGCACAGACACATACACCTTTTTATCCACTCCACTTTATCACTGTTGTTTTAGCAAATATTGGAGGGAGGATGACGAAAACGAAATACCCATAATTGCAAACTATATGCTTTCGGATAAAATCTCGTCAATGATGTACAGGCATTGTTTTAATTCCCCTAAACACCGGAGATATAAGGAGTTAATCCCTAGTAAACCACTTCGAGCCTAGAAGTAGGAGTTTCCTTCGGATATTCAAACCCTTACACTCAACCTGGGGCAGGGTAGTGTTCAGTTAATCTAACCCCGCATTCGAATCAACAAAGCAAAAATCCAAAAGACAAGATGGTCATTCATCAATGACCCATGACATGGCAGTCACAATCCTCCAACAAAATCCAAAAAAAAAATCAATCAAAAGCCTGCTAGGTCAAACACCTCAAAAGGGGACTTAGGCAAAAATCAGGGCTATCCCGATGGATCTGACAAGCAAAATCAGTCCATGCAAAAGTTAGGGATCAAAAACAAAATCAAAAGAGGTTTTTAAACCTTCAACAAAAACAAAATAAGACTCAGTGGCCACCCAAATCTATGGTCTACTGACATTTATCAAAATAAGGTGATTTCCATTTCAAGCAAACCTTGAACCGTCAAGCTTACACCGTCAAGGTAAGTGCAGAATTAACTGAGCGTAGGACTGGAAGTCATCAAGAAAAAGGGGTGGGTACAAATAATTCTTTGAGCCTAATATCCTTTGTTCTATAAACCATGAACCAGACCAAGTTATAACCCTCGAAAGACCTAATTGAGGCGAGGTTTATTCTGAAAGCATACTATCGCAAGGTTGCGTAACCTGACTCCTAACAATTTTGCTAATCATCAACATTGGTGTCGATATCCTTGCTATATCTTTACACCAATCAAGTTATCACAACTTTTGGACTAACGGTCCACTCGTCTCACAATCACGACACGTAATAAAAGACAATTCTTTCAAAAACTTGCATGAACTTCGCATTAAGATTACCATTCGTGAACAAACAATTTCAAATTGCAAGTCAGTAGTTGGCATCAAGGAAATTCCAACACGAAGCAATCAAACAGGACTTGACCATTTCGGCAGTCTGGATCAGAATCGAGCATGCTTTGTAGTCCCGTGGATCTGGGGCATTGGCATCCAAGAATATGAAATCAGTTAATCTGAGGCAAATCTCCCAAGCAATGGTCGATCATGGGGAAAATCATTCAAGAAACGGTTGATCAAAAGTGAATTATACCAATTAGGGGCAGGCCACCCATAGTTTCTTTGACTTGAGGATAGATTCCTCCAATGTTCAATCAGGATAAGTCAAGTCGCTTCAACGCTCTTTCAAGAGCAAGCTATTCTAAAGAGTACATTGAAGCCAACAACCACAAGAGTCGGTTAAACAACGATGAACCCTTTTGTGGTACAAACTCTGGGGAAAGCCATCTAGAGGTCATCATATGGCAAGTTATTCAAGCAAGTTCATCCTCATCAGCAACTATTAAGTTCAAAACGAGTGTTGGGGAATCATGCTGTCACCTCACCCAATTAACCTTAACCTCCGAAAAAGCCTTGCTGTCATTGGATCCTTCATCCCACAACCTAAAACCTGTCACCTATCAAAACAATTTCAAACCTTCCAACCAGTCCCATCTGGTCAACCCTTCGCTGAATACCAATTCTCGCTTGGTATATGTCAGCCTTCCAACCAGTCCCATCTGGTCAACCCTTCGCTGAATACCAATTCTCGCTTGGTATATGTCAGCCTTCAAACCAGTCCCATCTGGTCAACCATTCGCTGAATACCAATTCCCGTTTGGTATATGTTACCTTTTAAACCAGTTCTCGTCTGGTCACTCATTCTTTAGCCTACCGTTTAACCAGTTCTCGTCTGGTAATCACAGTTCCAAAGTCCAGTTCTCGTCTGGCAAACCACAAAGTCAATTCCCGTTTGACACCAAAGCCAGAAGTCAGTTCTCGTCTGACAGCTTAACATTTCGCCAACCAGTCCCATCTGGTTTCCCCTTCGAATACCAATCCTCGTCTGGTACTTCCAACCCAAAGTCCAATCAGCATTGGCAACCACTCAAGTCCACCCTGTCGGCACCTGCATTTCCATCACCCATCTGCAATCGTGTGCATCATACGCATCGCATTCAACATCATAAGCATCTTGCTTCATAAGCATCTTGCATCATATGCATACCTATGATCATATCTTACTTTCCCCAGCTCATGCATCTCCGCGCATCATCATTTGCATTTGCATTTCCATTTATGAAACATCATTCTCATCAAGCATCCGCGTATGCGAGGTCAGATCCAGGATTAATCTCGAAGATTTTCAAGATCATAATCAGCCCAGTCAGGGGCAATCTCCGCAAGACCGCGGGTCTCCCCGCGAAATTCAAGAATATCAAAGCAAAATTCCGCCCAGACAGGGGCACCTTTTCAAGACCATGGGCGTATCGCATGATGTATTTCAACCCCATGGTTAATCAAATCTTCAACGACAAATTTAGCCCAGTCAGGGGCATATCATTTAAAGTCAGCGATAAGTGGCAATCTCTTCGGAGAAGCTTATCTCCCTACATCCTTTTGGGTGTCAGGTTTGTCTGTATTTCATTTCTCAAATTTTTGTTTTCCTTTTTTTGGACAAATTCAGGGTCTTCTTTGTATCTAATCGACTTATACCTTGAAAGATGAATGCTGCAGTAATTCATCTTACTCGGTCTAAGCCGATTAGATAGGGGCATCTGTCATACCCTAAATTTGCCCGCCAGCTTTTGTAAATATTTTTGATTTTTTTCACTTAATTTCATGTCGTCTAGACACGTGTCCACTTTGAGCGTTTTTCAAATCTTGATTTATTTTGCCTAATGGGAGCGCGACACATGGCCTAAGGGCATTTTCGTAAATTTCAATCATTCTAATTTCCCTTTTTCCTTGCAAATTTTACCTTTTTGTTCATATTTTTTTTATTTTATCATTTATTTAATTTAAATAGGTTTTTATTTATTTTTATTAGAATAGTTTTTTTTTTCTTATTTAGAATAGAAATAGATTATTTTTATAGCATAGATTTAATTTGTTTTTAGAATTATTTTAATTAATTAGATTTGATTTAATTTTAGAGATATTTTAGGATTTTAGAATTAAGTTAGTAATGTTAGAGATATTTTAGGATTTTAAAATTAAGTTAGTAATGTTAGAGATATTTTAGGATTTTAGAATTAAGTTAGTAATGTTAGAGATATTTTAGGATTTAACTAGTTTTTAGATTTTGATTTTTTATTCTAGAGTTTTAACTGTTTTTAATGTTATTAGAAATAGTTTTTATTTTAAATAGATTTAGTTATATAGTTTTAGAAATAATATATTTTAGAATTAGTTTAAATAGATTTAGTTTAATTTAATTATAGTTTTCATTTAAGTTAGATTAATTAGTTTAATTAAAATTTATGGTATTTATTAATATTATTAAATTAGGATTAATTTGTTTTATTATTAATAGTCAGATTTTATTTAATTAAATTTTAATAATTTAGATTTTTTTTATTTGTTTATTAAGTTTAGTTTTTTTAGGATTTTGTTTTGATAGTAGTTAGAATTATTTAGGTTTATATAAATAAATATTAATTAGGTTTAGAATTAGTGTTAATAGAATTAATTTATTTTATAGTCAGAATTAGTTTAGTTTAGTTTTTTTTCATTAGTTAATTAGTTATGGGTTTTTATTCAGTATTCATTAATTATATTTATTATTAGTCATTAATCATTATCAGTAATTATTAACCAGACAAAACTTTAAAAAAAAAACGGTTGTGCCATGTGTCATTTTCGTAGGGTATAAGACCCTATTCATCATCCCTTCACAAGGGGAACCCTAATTCAAAAGGTCACAACCCTAGCAGCCACCTTCATCAGTTCACCAACCCAAAATCATCACTTTCTTTCTCACTTCAAACACCCGCCGGATCACTTCCTCCATCAGCTTCAAACTTCACTCATAACCATTTTCCTCTAATTCTTCATCTAACCCAGATATTCAACCAAAACTGCAAAACGAACCAAGAAAAAGCTTGCCCAGAAATAACCTTCAAACGGACCAAATCTCCCACCATCTTTCTGTCTTCCGTTTCCATACCATCCTTCATCAAACTCAACCGACAAGTCTTCGAACCAAAAATCCCTGTAAAATATTCCATCGACCTCAAACCTTAATCCGCCATTCATCATCATCACTTCGACGATAACGTCATCATCTTTGTAACCAACAGCTCGTTTCTCTTCGAACCACTCAAACATCGCCTTCCTTCACCGAATCACCTTCACAGTTTTCCTCCGCCATAACTGAACAAACACACCAGCTTCAAACCGCACAAAACCCTTCCAAACTCCACTCCAATAACCCGTTAAAACCCTCTGAAACCTCGTAACTCCGTCAAACGCGAACGTCCTCCACCGGAAACAAACCCTTTCTGTCAATCCACCTCCGTAACCTTCTCCATCTTCCTTCAACTTCTCCTTCAACCCAAACAGAAAACCCATTTCACCTGAAAAAGAATCTAACACAAACACAAATTCAAACAGAGAGATTTTGAAGCGGAAACTGAGAGAGAGTCGAGTGGAGAGAGGAAGTGTTGCTTCTGGATGTGTAGAACGTGAGAATGAGAGTGATAGGCGAGAAACTGATGTGATTTGGAGAAGAGAGAGTCTACCGCTTCTTTTTCTTTCTTTTTATTATTTATTGATTTTATTTTTTTGTTTTTATATTTTTTTTTTTGACTTATGGGACCGTAAAACTCATTGGATCTATTCAGGCCCTCCGTTTTCCAGTTTACACCCCTCCCTTGTTTTATTTAAATTTTATTTTCTTATTTAATTTAGATATTGATTATTTTTGTAAATATTATTTTTTTTCCTCTTACAAACAGGCTGTTTAATACATATTACATATCTATTTTTTAATTTTCTTTTTTTTTTTATAAATATATTATACATATTATTTATAGTTTTGTTTATATTTATTTTAGTTTGTTAACATATATTTATATTAGTTTAATAATATAGTTTTTTTCTTTCTTTTCTTTAATATTTTGTTTATATATGTATATATTATTTTCTATGATTTATTTTTATATTCAATTTCTTTTTAGATTTCTATTCTATGTATATTAGAGTTTGTTCTTTTATTATTAGAAGTTGAATTTCACTTCGCATTTGTTATTGGACATTCTGTTCCACTTTTTGGTCGATGACGACATTTCCTTCGATTCTCTGTCAAATTATTGATGAGAAATGAAGGATCTGAGACCCTCTTTCTCTCCTCATTTCTTATTCTCCGTTTCGATTCTGTTTTTGACTTGTGGATCGATGAAGTCATTTTATCCGCAAGCGTCAGATTTTCGAAGTCGATAACCTTCCCGATTTCAAATCTATGGGGGATGACCATTGGGGTCATCTTCCTTACTTTGGGATCGTGATAGGCTACCTTTGATTAATCGACATTTTGTTTGCGGTTAAGACGAGATCCAATTCTTTGCGTCCCGATTCGATTAACTAACCAATATACAACTGTTTTATTTTCAGTCATTTATATTCGTGTACATATTATTATATAACTTGTATATTATTATCTTGTAAATATTCAACACTTGTACATTCTTCCAAAAATACTTAATAAAATATCGAAATCATTAAAATCCTAATTAATGGACTGTTGATTATATATTCTGTATATTATCTGTATATATCTGTCTCTGTTTTTTTCATCTCTTTGGCAGGTACTCATCAATAAGGAATCAATTTCCCTTCGTATTGAATTAAAAAGGGAGGATTGGGTGTAGACCTCTTCTTCTCCGAGTGTTGGGATGCCCACTGTAGTGAGGGTGGTTTCGACACTCGTCTTTCAATACGAAGACGCTTCCACCCCTTTTCCTCCTAAAACCTCGGCTCCGCACCGAGTGCATTTTCAAAAACCTCAGTCTTGTATCGAGTCCATTTTCAAACCATCTTTAAAACAAATATTCTTTGTATTGAATTAAAGAGAGAGGATTGGGTGTAGACCTCTTCTTCTTCGAGTGTTGGGATGCCCACTGTAGTGAGGGTGGTTTCGACACTCGTCTTTCAATACGAAGACGCTTCCAACTTTTCCTCCTAAAACCTCGGTCCCGTACTGAGTACACTTTCAATAATAAATTGATTTCTCTTTGTATTGAATTAAAGAGAGAGGATTAGGTGTAGACCTCTTCTTCTCCGAGTGTTGGGATGCCCACTGTAGTGAGGGTGGTCTCGATACTCGTCTTTCAATACGAAGACGTGACTTTATCCACCATTTCTCACTTTCACAACTTCCTTTCGCAACCCTCGTCACCTAAAACCTCGGTCCCGTACCGAGTGCACTGTCAAACTTCTTTTCACATTAAAAATTGAATGGTCGTGGAGTGGTTAGGCGTAGGCCTTCTCCTATCCCGAGTGCTGACGTTTACCGTAGGGTTCTATGTCGCAAAGTACTTACCTTTCAAAACCAAAAACACTTTAATAAGAGAACGAAGCTCTCTTTATGTTGAATTAAAGAGAGAGGATTGGGTGTAGACCTCTTTCTCTTCGAGTGTTGGGATGCCCACTGTAGCGAGGGTGGTTTCGACACTCGTCTTTCAATACGAAGATACGACTTTGTCCACCACCTTTCACTTTCACAACTTCATTCCGTAACCTTTCACACCTAAAACCTGGGTCTCGCACCGAGTGCATTTTCAAACCATTTTCACAAGAAAAAACTTGAATGGTCGTGGAGTGGTTAGGTGTAGGCCTTCTCCTATCCCGAGTGCTGACGTTTACCGTAGGGTTCTCTGTCGCCAAAGCACTTACCATTCGAAACCAAAAACACTTTAATAAGAGAACGAAGTTCTCTTTGCATTGAATTAAAGAGAGAGGATTGGGTGTAGACCTCTTCTTCTCCGAGTGTTGGGATGCCCACTGTAGTGAGGGTGGTCTCGATACTCGTCTTTCAATACGAAGACGCCTCGTTCGCCACACCGTTTTATAACAAAAACTTTGAAATAAAGAATTGGGTACTACCCGTAGGGGTTACTATCCGAGGACTTATCTCGCCCCTAAAAAACAACTCTCTACCAATCAAACATGACACCTTGCCTCGCATGGCGAAAACCAATCTCCCAAAGGATATGTTACGTCCGTTCTACCGCAAACAGGTACGCATAAGTCTCCAAACGAGTGAGCCGCAAAACACCTAAACTGCTAGAACGCGCACGATAACATCATACCCAAGCACACCGGTTATCTGCACCGTAGGCACGAACTACGTTGCTCTGATTTCTCTTGCATGTTGAGAATACGTAGGCATAGGATTGCGACAATCCTAGCGAGCACCCTTTTCTCTTTTTCACCCTTTCCCAGAAAGGCATGCTACGTTCGTTCTACCGCAAACAGGTACGCATAAGTCTCCAAACGAGTGAGCCGCAAAACACCTAAACTGCTAGAACGCGCATGATAACATCATCCCCAAGCATACCAATTCTCCGCACCGTAGGCACGAACTACGTTGCTCTGATTTCTCATGTTTGATTGAGAATACGTAGGCATAGGATTGCAATATCCTAGCGAGCACCCTTTTCTCTTTTTCACCCTTTCCCAGAAAGTCATGCTACGTCCGTTCTACCGCAAGCAGGTAACGCCTAAGTCTCCAATGAGCGAGCAGCAACACACCTAAACTGCTAGAATGCGTACGATAGCATCGTCTACCGGTACACCCCGCTTTCCCGCGCATCGTAGGCCGAACTACGGCTGCTCTGATTCTTTACTTCGTTCAAGTAAAGATACGTAGGCACAAGGGCCACAATCCTTGCCGAGCACACTTTCCCCCATCTATCCGTAGCTCCGAACTACATCGACTCTGACTTTCTCATACCTATTGAGAATACGTAGGCCTAGGACCGCGAAGTCCTACCGAGTCCGTTCTTTCTCCACTCCCCTCTGTTATCTCTCTTTCCTCGTCTCTAATACCCTTTTCTTTATCCTTTGGAACACTCTTTTATAGCATAATATTTAAGCAAATAAATTCACACATCGACAAACAAAAGGTTCCCATCGAGTACGATGGATGCGAGGGGTGCTAATACCTTCCCTTCGCATAACCGGCTCCCGAACCCGTTATTGGTTGCGAGACCAATCTTATCCGTTCGTTTCTTAAGGTTTTCTTGATATTTTCCTTTCCCCTCATGGGATAAATAAAGTTCGGTGGCGACTCTTTTGTTCTTTTCTTTTCGCCTACCCGTCGTTGCGCGATGCATTTTTCGAGTAGCGACAGAGGGTATGATATTCAGACTTCAACTGGGGATCCATGATCTCTGTATGAGGATACGATGCCATGACTTTACGGGAGGGATTGCTATCATGAACCATAATCAGCCTAAGAAACTCTTGGATCTGAAACTTCCGGGGATAAAATAAATATCCGTGGTATGAGGAAGATATGGAGCTAGGCAACTTCACGGAGATAGTGTAGCAACTTTCTGGGAATAATACCTCAGCTTCCTGGGGAAAAGGTACATCCGACTGGGGATAAAGTATATCAAATTTCCCTGCAGAGAGCTCATCAGAATTGCTAGGGAGAAATCACCAGAAATTCTTGGGGAGAATATGGAAACCTCCTGGGGAATATTCCCGAGGAATGCAATTTTACTGAGGAACAAATGCTTCCACTGAGAACGGGTCTTCAAGAACATATATCACTTAGAGGAATCCGGGGATATCTCTGTAGTCTTGAGAGTCACTGGGGATTTATCGAATGGATACCAAAAGTGTTTACAGCTTAAAGTCTCGTTGGGGACTATCACTGGGAAGATGCTGGTAAGATCTCTACTGTTTGAGAAATTACCGGCTCGGTGTAAAATGTCGTCGGCTTAAAGTCTCGCTGGGGACTGTATCAGCTTAAAGTCTCTATGGGGACTGTGTCGATTTAAAGTCTCTCTGGGGACTGTGTCAATGGTGTAGATGTACTTCTGCAACGATGAGATTTACTAGGGAATGAAGACCGCCGGGAATAAAATCCATCGGGTGCATGAAGCATGTTGTAAAGCTAATTTTGATCTCAATGGACTTTGTAGTAGTCTCCATTTTGAAAATATCATGCCCCAGAGTACCTGCTTTGTGAGAAAGTCATCTCGAGAGGATTTTACAGAGAAACATGGAGTCCAGATGCCCCACTGTTTTCAAACTCTTGGAGAGATTTGTCAGATCTCGACGTAACTGGCTCAAATCGACGGTGTCATGACTGAGTCTTCAAGAAGTAGCTCTCAAGAAAGTCAGGCTTGCATTAATAAATGACTTGGAAGCCAACTGCCCCTGCTTAGCAGGATCTTCAAGCTTTGTTATCGCCATCTATATGTAAGTTTCTAAGATATCAGGCAAAATCAACACACGTGAAATGCTAATTCTGAAACTATCAATGCAACGATATATTTGTCTTGAAATTTTTGTTTTTGTTTTGAAAAAGATATTGCAATAACTTGTGACTGAAATCACTAGTTAGGATATAAGTTTAATTTATAATGCCAACATGAGTTTTTGAGCATAGCTCGTAGGAGTCAGGAAACACTATCTTGTCGAGTATGCTTTCAAGAGAATTCCTACTTCAATTAGGTCCTTTAAGGGTTGTATCGTGGCTCGGTTCACAGTTTAGGAAACAAAGGATAAAGGCTCAAAATTATTTGTACCCACCCATTCTTCGTGATGTTCTCCAATCCTATATTCAATTAACTGGACACGAGCACTCTTATCTCAATCGGATTTGACATAGTTGAGAACTTATTGAGGCGTTGGACAATGGAAGTCACTCACCTATCTTTATTGGTGTTTGATCACACGACCTTGTTCTTTATTGGGGATTCTTTATTGTAATCCCTTATTTTTATTATATTTTTTTCATTCCCTAACTTTTGCCTGGACGACGTCTTTTGGATTTGACTTTGGAGTCCAGCAAGACGCCCCAGTTTTGCCTAAGTCTCCTTCATAGGTTGTGACTTAGCGGGCTATATATATATTTTTTGTTGAATAAGTCGTGGGACTCCTTTGAAAGGCTTGTGACTTCCCCACTCTTTTAGGTATTAGAGGGATAGCCATTGACTTGACTTCCTAATATGTTAAGGATAGGTTCTCGAAGGTTCGCTCCTTCTTTTGAGAGTCTGAGCGCTCAATCGATTTAACTGAAAAGCTACCCTACCCCAGGTTAAAATAAGGGTTTTAATTTGTAAAAGAAGAAAACTCCTAATTCAAGGCTCAAAGGGGTAAAAGAGGGGTTATCATCCTTATATCTCCATTGTTTGGAATTTGAAACAATGCCTTACATCATCAACAGGTTCCAATTAGAAGCATACGACAAAAGGTTTGATGTTTTTGGTTCATCATCCTCTTCCCAATTTTCTATAAAGGCAAGAGATCGAGTAAAGTTGGCATTATAAGTTTATGAAAAAATATTTTTAATGAGTGAAACAAATGGATCTATTCAAGACAAACATGCATTGCATTAATTAATCAAAATAACAAGTTCGTACATGCTAATTATGCTTGATCAAAAGAAAAATACATATAATTAAACAAATGAACTGCATGACAAGTCCTTCAAGACGTAACTGGCTGAGGCATGTTGAATACTAGGAGAGGAGTCTTGATCTTTGGTCGATGATCACCAAAATACAATATTTCTGCTCCAACAAATTTCTGACAAAGTTATGGAGCGCATGACACCCTTCCAAATCGTGACTAGGCGCGCCCTCATGAAATAAACAATGAGCGGTGGCGTTGTAGTTGGCGGGCAACGGATTTGGAGGTGGACCCAAAGCTCTGGTAGTAATCAAACCTCGTTGTACTAAGTAGGGATACAACTCGGTGAACGTCATTGAAATCAGAGGACACGACTTGTATTGTCTCCTCGGAGCACTTTGGCGAGGTGTTTGCTTCTTAGGCTGTGGATTGGCAGGAGCATTGGGAGCTCGTTGACAGCTGACCGGAGCTTGCGCAGGCTGATAAACAGGAGGTTGTTGATAAGTAGGAGACTGAGGATTGATAGGAGTTGCAACAGTAGCCACATAGGGTTGTGGAGCATACTGAACTGGATAACCGTCAACATAATTCTGCTGAGGTCACCAAGGTTGATGAGTAGCCCTCAAGTGATTCCTCGGACGTGCATATCCTTTAATGGTTAAAGCCCGGATTTTTGCACTTTAGTGGAGGAACTCGTCGAACTGGTTGAGCAAAAGTAGGAGGCACTGAACTGGATTGACGACCTTGAGGCGGTGTATCCTTGACAATAACAGTCGGTTGAGGACCCACAACAGTATTGGTACTCTCAGAGGCAACAGTAGACTGAGTATCCATCTTCACATTAAGAGCTTGTAGCATCTCCATAATCTGACCCACACTTCCTCGAAGATCCTCGAGTTCATGACTGACACAGTCGATCTCTTGAGCTTGTTCTTCCATCCTTTTTTGAGCTTGGGCTCTAGTGTTGTACTGATGAGGAGGACCTAGGGTGACGAAACTGGCAAGCGAGAGAACCGAGAATAAGAAACCGGGAGACACATGTGATGCAAAAATATGATGCAAAAAAATGCAAAATACGAATGAAATGATTTCATGGAATTCAAATATTTACGAATATCGCAGAATACCAAAACTTTATTTATTAATTTGAAAACGGATTACGAATAACATTCCTAGAAAAGTCTTGACATAATAGCTAAATAAAAGCTAATAATGACCCGAAGGAAGCTTCCTGTTCTGCCCCTTGCTCTGCTCTTCGGGCTAGGCCTTTTTGAGGATGAACCTATCTTCAAAAGGTAGATAGAGAGTTAGAGGAAAATAAATCCTTCATCAAAACCAAGCAAGGGTACGTTGGAAAAGTCTTCACAATTGTTGGTGATTAGTGTCCTTGATGTCGGATAACTTCGAGCATATGGCTTTAGCAACAGTCTTGTCCTTTAGGGTCTTTCTCCGAGAAAGGGAAAGGAGTCTTATCCACCATAGACAGTCCTACAAGCTGAGAATATTCTTCCAAAGTAGGTAATAAATCGGGATCGTAGAACTGTATCAAAACCGAAAGACGTCCTTCGTTCACTTTAAATTCCAATAGTGATAACAACCTTCCATACCGGTTACAGAATCCTTCTCGATCTTGGACTAAAGATCCTAGCTTCCTTAGGTCATCTAGCTTAAGACTTTTAAAAGTATATTTCAAAGTTTTTCTTCTACTGTAATCCATAATCCTGCAATATTCGTAAGTAAGATTTAAATTCCATGAAGTGTAATGCAATGTGATGCTTTTATGGATGCAATGCACATATATTCATAATCCTAGGTTAAAGGCATGTACAAGGAGTTAGGGTCTACCCACCCTAATAAGGTATGTACTAAGGTTAGTTGTACCTGCAGAACAAGGTTCTAAGAAGTGCCCAAAGTCATTGGTCCATCCTTCGGATATTATCAACTTTCTGACTGACTCGGGGGTTGTTAATATTCTCGAGAGAACCTCTTTTGAGTGTAGCATCGCGTAGCAACCATTGTAGGACTACTCCCACATAGTTCCCGCACTACGTCCTATATAAGGCCAAGGTGGTGTTAAGGTACTACGGTCCTCAATATCATAGACTCCAATCGAAAATAGTAAAAATTTTCACGACTAACTCGATCAACCGGACTGTTTTCGAAAGGGTCTCAACTGAGCGGTGATTCTCGAGTCAACTTGGTCGGGACTCACTCCCGGCAAGCCTCGTCGAATATCTCACCTTCCTATAATAAGGTCACTAAAGTTCGGGTTAGGACTTATCTCACAATAACAGGGTACCCCCCAAGCAAGGCACAAAAATAATATATACAAGAGAATAAATAATGAAAAATATCATACAATAAACAAAATAGGGATAACCATTAAAAGTTATGACAGTCCCCAGTGAAGTCGCCATTTTCTATTGTGGTGGAAATAGGATATCAAACTATTAACTAGTTTGACTCACAATTCTTAATTCACAACCGCTCTTTGATTTATCCGAAGGAAAAGGTCAAAAGAGGGAAAACCTATTTTTGCATCGTAAACACAATGCGGGGAGAGACCTAGGTAAGGGGTTGGTTAAGCTTAGGGAAGGTACTAGCACCCTAAACTTCTGTAGTACTCTACAGAAACCTTTTGTTTATTGTTTGTCTTTTATTTTTATTTATTATCTGCTTTAGTATATATTGAGCTAAGGGATAGAGTGACCTAAAGACCTAAGGGTTATTCCTAAGTTTACTCGGCAAGACGTCGCATCTTGTGCCTACGTATCCTGGATAGGGAATGGAATCAGAGTAATCGTAGTTCCCCTTGAAAGGGAGGTTAGAAACGTCTTGACTGTGGTCAAGGTTTCAATGGGGAATAAACATTTCTTAAGGAAATGCTTACGTGGAGTCTTGGAACTCCTATTTCTACGTTGAATAGTTGCTTGAAAATTAGGATTAAAATTAGGTATTTACTAAATGTTCCACGGCGGGAAACCCTAAAACAGAGCACGACGACTCTTTGACCTAATGCTAGGGTAAAGGGAATTTTCGTCCACGACGGGACCTAGGCTATTAGGGTTTTGAAATAGTCAAAGGGTTAGGGTTATTGACTCGGCGGTCAAACGGCTAGACCTAATTCCTTCGGAGGGGGAAATTAACGGTAAATTATACAACTGATGAATTATTACATGGCAGAGTTAACGGTACAGAAAATAAAGAAAGCTGTAAAACAATAAGAATCGCGACGATCACTCGCGTAAATTACAAATCCCAAAAAATGCGAAAAATAAATAATTGCGACGATAGCCTCGCATAAATTACAACTGAAAAAATAAACAAGAACAATAATTGTGACGATGGCCTCGCATAATTACAACCCAAAGAAAATAAAATGTGAAAAGTATTGGATTAATACCCAAGGACAACAGATGAAAATTAAACGGGAATATTAAGCATTTTTATTTTAGTATTTTTTAGTTAGAAAATTGGAATGAAAGTGTGAAATGTTAGAAATGTTAGAAATTTATTAAGAAAAAGTTTGAGTTAAACAGTTAGAGTTTTAATAAAAAAGTTAGAAATTTATGATATGAAAAAGAAATTAAAGTGCTAGGATCTTAATTTAAAAAAGAGTGTTAGAAATTTTAACTTTAAGAAACAATTAGAATTTTAATTGCATGAAAGATAAATTTTAATTTAAAAAGAAATGAGGTGTTGGAATATTTATTTTAAATAAGAAGGAAGTTAATTTTAATTTTTGAAAAAAAGAGTGAATTTTAATTTTATAAAAAACTATTTTTTTAAAGAAAGAGTTAGAATTGAATTTTTAACTAGAAAATCAAGTTTTATTTATTTATTTGAAAAAGAGTTAAGTTTTTTAATTAAAATTTGTTTTCTACAGTTTTTTTAATTGTAACATAAAAGAAATATTAATATTAATTATAACAAAAAGAGTTTTAATTTTTAATTATAACAAAAAGAGAATTTTTAATATTAATTATAAAAAACAGAGAGTTTTTAATTTTAATCAAAAAGAAAAATTGTAGAACTAGTTACTACCTTATAATATCATTCAAGTTAATTAAAAAATGAGACAAACAAATGATAAATGAAAAAGAAAGAAAAATAGAAAACAACAAAAAACAATAAGAGGGGATAAATTGGGGGAGGGTTACAGTTACTGCTGAACATGTTACTAGGTTTTTGTTTTAACCCTCCCTCTTCATCTTCTTGCACGCGGCGCTGCTGCCATTGTTGCCTGTTGAAACTTTTTTCTTCTTCTTTGCATGGCCACGATCCCTTCTTTTCCTGCAAAAAAAACATCAAAAGAAAACATTCGTTAGAAACAAGAGTTGCTCACCCTTCACGATTTTGAAGCGGCTTTTCTACGGTAGAGTTCGTTGATGATGAACGATGATGGTTTTTTCATAAATCTCCCCTCTCTTGATAAGTCGTGAGAACGACCGCCGTTTTTCTCTTTTTGTCTCCTTCTCTTTTTATCAAATGCAACTCATGTTTATATAGGTAACAAATTAGGGTTAATTTTAATTTTATGATTTTTGGATGTTTTTATGAATAATATGGAAAAAAGTGAAAAAATAATATTTTTTAAAAAATAATTTAAATAAAATACGAAAATAATAATTAAATAATAAAAAAACTACTTTTGTTATTTTTTTTTATGAAAATAGAAAAGTTAGAATAAAAATAAAAGAAGCAAAACAAAAAGTGAAGAAGGTGGGATTCAAACTCTCGACCTTTCACACACACAACTCCTTACACACGGTCTCTTGCCAATTGTGCTATTTTATTCATTCAAAATAAAGTGCCACTAGAAACCCTGTAAACTAAAAGAGCGCGCCACATGATATTTTCTTGCAACAATCAAACAACTGCACAACCCGTTAGTGGTTAGTTTAAACGCAATGCAAAATGAAATGGGATGCAAGATGAAACGACTAATCTTAGGGCAAAATTTGGGGTATTACAATCATGTTTATTCATCAATTCATCAGTCAATATCATTCACAACTATACATTCACAACCCGCAATTCAACATTTCATACACATATGCATACCTTCATACAACCATTAAATCTATGCCATGTGACTCAATGCAACTCAATGCAGCTCATGCCATGTGGTACCAACACTTGTTATTATTTTTTTGTTTTTACATTTAAACTGGGTCCGTCCCCTAGACTGATAACAAACAAAAGCCCGCCCTCTAAGCTTTCAAACCCACCCTTCTAGGTTTGGGACAAGTCACTAGTCTCCACGAAACTAGCAAGCATTGCCTCTTGACAACAAATGATGCGTATGCAATCAACAACAAATGCACTTAAGACCGTTCTCGCATCTTAATCCCATGCATTATCAAATAATTCATCACACAAGAATTATATCATGATTGCACACACAACACATTCATCAAAGTATTCATACTTTCAACATCATCACTACATTCATCAAGTAGTACACAAGAATCAAATAGATTCAATCACAAATACATATTCATGAATTCTTCACATACAATCAATATGCATTCACATTATCGCGTCAAACGACAACGAACTCCATCACAATCATCATACACTTTTAATCAATTTAAATAATGCATATATTTGCCAAAAGGCCACATTTCAAATTTGATTCCACAATCTAGGATTCACGTCATACGGCTACCCACAACATAACATATCACATCATATAACTATGCATTCAGAAAGATCGATCATAATCGAGCCAAACAATCAACATTGGATGGAAACACAACAAGAAATAAGAATGTTGTCACGCTCGCTACACCCTCGCTTAGCGAGTCCTTGGCGAACACTCGCTACCGGTTTGCCTAGCGAACAAGCTCGCAAAGACAGTCAGAAGCTACTGGAAGGATTCGCTTCTGGCTCGCTGGAGCCTCGCCTAGCGAACAACTCGCTACTAGCAAAAAGGATCATTTCCATTCTGCCCAAGTCTGGGGAATTCGCTGGCAGCTCGCTTAGCGAACGACTCGCCACTCTGCTCGCCTAGCGAACGTGCTAGCGAGTGTCTGCGTACTCAAAAACCCCAACTGTCCAAAAACCTCAGAAACTCCCGAAATCACCTGATTCAATTCCAACAAGTTCCATTAGTCTTAGCCTAACATTCCTCGACTAAACTACACCATTAATCTAACTTCTAACCGTTCAACCATCAATTTCTATCGATTAAACTCATTTCTGACCTAGAATGGGAAAAGATGGAAAACATCCAAATAATCCAAACACACACATACATAATCATATACATTGGTAAGATAGTAAGATTTCACACCCTTACCCGATTTAATCGAATCCTAGATATTGATCTTGAGCTATCCAAGCTTTTCCTCTATTTTCTCCTCTTCTCTTTTCTTCCTCTTTCTTTCTCTTCCTTTTCTCTTCTTTCTATTTCTATCTCTTTTCTTCTCCACTTTCTCTTATATATATATATATATATATATATATATATATATATATATATATATATATATATATATATATATATATATATATATATATATATATATATATATATATATATATATATATATATATATATATATATATATATATATATATATATATATATATATATATATATATATATATATATATATATATATATATATATATATATATATATATATATATATATATATATATATATATATTCTATTTCTCTCTATTATATTTTCTTCTCTCAAAATATCTACCAATTCATTTCCTCACAAAATATCTCATCTTATCATTAATTGAAAAATATCTAAAATACTCTTCAACTTAATTTCCCAAAACTCCAAATGATAAAATAGCATAATATGCAAACATAATATATTAACACATTAATTCCACAAATAAAATAATAATCATCCAATAATTCAAATAATTAAAATAATCCCAATAAATCAATTAATTAATATAAATAACTAATTATTAAAAATTGGGTTGTTACACTACGCGCAACCAACAGTCGGCCAGGCTAATAGCATGCGATGCACTTGCACAACCTCAAAGTTTTTCGTCCAAATGATGACGACCTCAAAGACTTCCCCGCAATATGGTTCCTGCCCATTCGTCGACCATCTAGGCTAACTCAAGTCATTACTCCTCACATCGAAACAACGACTTGGGGGCTCCTGTTCTGGACTGGACTTGCACATGCCCCACAGTTGGGTGATGCTAGATTCACAAGTGCACAAATAGCATCAGAGTAATATAAAAGATTATCGATCCTACATAGACCAAACGTCAATCAATTGTTCGCTAGTGTTATGGTGTTTATCTAAGGCAAGTCAAATAAAAGGTTGAGTTGTGTGAAATAAAAGTAAAGTGCGGAAATAAATTCAATAATAAAATAACAGGCATAGATGCAATTCACATAGCTACGTAGTATTCCAAATGTGTATAAATAGAATGCCTTATGGGGTAATGTTTTCTACTCATGAAAAGAACTAATTTAACGGGAAATGTCGCTTTCGCGTATTCAGAATCGAGTTTATCCCTAATCGATCCCTCTTATTGTCACTTATAAAAAGGCGCGTATAGCGTTAGGGTTAATAAACCTATTTTTAAGAAATAGTTTCTTAACTTAGTTGAAAAATATTTTGACCTGAAATTTCTAACAAAAAGAGGTTCTTGCGAACTGGACCTTAAATCCATAAGCGCGTCTGAAAACAATTTTAAAATCGGTTTTCTTAAACATTAAAGATTCCTAATTAACTGAGTCAGGCGCTTTCGCTTCCTTTGAACAGTTAAAACTAACCAAATTTATCTAAAGGTTGGACGGTTTCGATCTTACCCAACAGATTTTAAGTACAAAAAATAAGTGTTAAAAGTCAAAATAACCCCTAAGTAATTCTATCAACACCCGCATGGAATACTATTATAACTATAATCCTTGCATCCTAGCCTTTAAGATTTAGCCGGACATGGTAAATTAAATAGACATGGTAAATAAATGCGAGTAAATAAAGTGCAGGAAAATAGATAAAGTGCGGTAAAGGGTGCGATAAATAAACGGTGCGAGAAATAAAAGCGGTGCGAGAAATAACAGCGGATAAATAAAATGGCGATAAATAAACAGTAACCTGCTCTAAACCAGAGGCTTTAAATCTTGGTACAACTGGAAGTAAATGACAGAATTAAAATGGCGGCGGGATTAACTTCTACCCAAGTGCTCCAAACCCGATTACAGACTCGATTAAACAGTGTGATAACCCCTCGATGTGAGAAGTTTATCACTTTACAATAGGTGAAATTTATGGCTTGAGTTCTGTAACTAAGCTTGGATGATTAGAAATGAAACAGAACTCCTATATTTATAATGGTAGGAAAGTACAGGTAAGGACAAGAATACCCCTCAACTCCTTTTGGGAGGGAAACGAGATTGTGAAGGTGGCGCCCGTCACCTCCCTATGGCGCCCGCCACATGAACTAGGGTGGAAAGGAGTGGGAGATGTGGCAGTTGTCAACATTTGTCTTCCATCCAATGTGTGGCATCCCCTATGGCGCCCGCCATGGTGGAAGCCATGTGTACAATTCCTCAGAATGTTGGTCTTTTAGCTCGTTTTTCTTCATTTTTTCTCGAGTAGCTTTGAAAATACAAAAACCTAAAAAAGAAACAAAACAAAGGCATAATACAAGAAAACAGAAATAAAATCCTAATAACATGCGCAAAACAAGTCAAATAAACAGTATATTTTAGGTCTATCAAATTCTCCCACACTAAAACCTTTGCTTGTCCTCAAGCAAAACAGCATGACAGAAAACATGGTGATATCCATAAATGATCTGGGAAAAAAGGGCTTATAAGTTCGAGCTGGGATGAAGCGATAGGTGATAACTCAGTGAGCCACGGGTATCAAAATGACACTTCTCTGTAAACACGGACATAAGTTTCGTTCTTACACAAACCAATCCATACTATCCTATTGTATCTAAGCCTACTTTCAAATCTCCTTTTGGGTCCTTTTCATTCTGGTGCAATCACATTAAGCCCATTATCCGTACGAAAACATGGTGAAGTGACCAGTTCGTGTTTCTGATCTTAAGCATGGGGCTCTGGTACACAAATTGGTGTAACCCCTTTTATTTGCCCACTTGTAGCAGTAGGGGATCGGATCGTAATCCACCCTATCGAGTTCAGTACCTGATACCTCTGAACTAATTGACAATGGGAAGATATTTTTGTTTTGTTTTGTCTTTATCATTTTTTCTTTTTTTGAAATTACAACCTTTTTGGGTTAAATGACCTTGTGAGGGTTACTTATACCCGAGTTGCAATTATTTTTTTATTTAGCATATCGATCATTCACTTATTTTCATCGGTCCTTCACTTAGATAACATTTTGGCCGGAGCTGAATGCTAGAATAAACTACTAAGGACTCACTATGGACATTCTATTAAGGCCATGGTACGCAGGTGTTGTACCCCAAAATTTGACCAACCGTTTCTTACAATTTGGCTTATGTTTCGTTTCATTTGCATATGCATATCATTTATCGCATATTGTGCATTTTGTCAGTCAGATTGAATTTATCGGGATTACAACCCTTTTGCTCGTGTTTCAGACGTCTCAAGCCAGTTCAAATAAGGAGGTTTATTTTGGAATTTGTGCTCGTCCCGGTGATTCAGTCTATACTGTTATTTTTGGGGATATTTCGGTGTCCACCTTTTTACCGTTTATTTCGCTGCATTCTCACATTTTTATTCACTGATTTAATTGCGTTTCATTTTTTTTAATGGAATTATCTCTAATTTTCTAGGTTTATTTCATTAATTTTTGGCATAGAAATTAGATTTTAAATAAATTTTTATATTTTATTTTCTAGTTTAGAGTAATAATAGTATTTTCTAGAATTAATTGATTAGAATATTAGGTTTTTTATTATTCTAGAATAGTTTAGATTATCTTTTCTTTTAGATTTTAATTAGATCTCTATTAATCTATATTAGATTTGATTAGAGGTTTTAGACAAGAATTTAATATTGGAATATTAGTTGTTATTAGGATTTTAGTGTATTAATTAGTTTTTATTTTTAGTTAATTGATTTGGTTTTTAAAGAAGAACACGTCACATCAGCTTTAATATTAACCAATTTTTGTTTAATTAATTTTAGTTAGTTTTAGTCAGCTTTTAGTTCAAGTTCTTATTAAGATAGTTCATTAATATCAGTTAATTTCATTAGTCTCTAGTTTAATTAATTGATATGTCATTAACTGTGTGCCAAGTGTCTTGCTGTCAGACTATAAAGTCATGTTCACATTCTCTCTCTCAAGAGCTGACACGCATCCCAATAAACCCTATTTTCCGCGCCGGAAAATTCATCTGCTCGCCGCAAAATTCATCGGCATTCATCAATCCTCGTCGGAAAATTCATCAATGTTACCTAGCAACCATGTTCATCTTCATCCATTGATGAACAAATCATCACTAACCTTTGAATCATTATCTTCATCGTCATCCAAATTCATACACTAACCTTAGATCTAAACCAGATCTGAACCATCAACTTCCTTCAGATCTTCAACCTTCAAACACATAGATCTTCATCACAATTTTCCAGAATTTCATCTCCCTTCATCTTCTTCAAGCCAAACACACTAAAAAGATTTCCAGATTTCTAATCTACCTCATCACCTCCAACAATCCTCCAAACTTCATCCCCATATTTCAACCAAACTACAGATCCAAATGCCAGATCTTCATCCACCATAATCATCATCGCGAACAGCATAAACCTATCAACTTCAATCTTGTACCAAACTTCTTCACCTCACACGAACCAGATCTATAAATCCTCCTTCAACATCCATCAAGCTCAACCCAGATTCAACGACGACGACTCTCCAACCATCTTCCACAAAATAAATTCAGCTTACACCCATTTTTCAATCAGTTTCTATGTATCTCCATAGCAATTAACAGGATTTAAGAAAACTCATTTGGATTATTTTGATTGTGTAAATTTGTTATTACGTTAGGTTTTGTAGGTTACGGTGGTGTTCGAAGAAAACGGAACTGAGCTGAGAGGGAGGGAAGTTTTTATTAGAGAAGTTTTTGGTTGGGAGAGGTTTTGTTAGAGGAAGTTGAGGGAGAGAAGCTGAGAGTGACGGCGGAGCTGGATTTTTGTGTCGAACAAGGTGATGAGGTTGAAGAAGAGGAAAGACTCCTTGGTTGTTCTTCGGGCCACTATTGGGGTTAGTGGGCCTCGTGGCCCATCGTTTACTTTTCTGGATCATACCCCCATTTTCGTTCATGTGCCTCCCTTCTTTTGCTATTATTTGTTTGGCTGAGTGTGGATCAAAGCCCAACTGTGTGGTATCTGGACTGCACCCCTGATTCTTCCGTACCCCCCGTTTTGCTTTGTGTTATGAGCGAATTTGAATGGGCCTCACGGCCCATGATGATAATTCAACCCCTGTTATGGACTATTGTACCTCCCCTGTTCTATTATTTCTTTTTTTGTTTATTATTTTTGTAATACATAGCAAATTGTGAAATAATTTTGTATATTGTTTTAAAGAAATGTATATATGTTAATATTTTACTATTTTCTTATAGTTTTTTATTAGGTTTTTTTTTAGAGTATTATATATAGAGTTTATATATTATATTTTATATACTCATTTTTCTTTTAAATTTCTATGGAACTTTTATTTTTCTATTAGAAGTTTATTTCAATTTTAGAAGTTCGATTCTTCTTCCCATTTGTTATTGGGCTTTTTATCCCATTTTCATTTTGTTTTGGTCAACGACGAGACCTCCGTAATTCATTACCAGTCAAATTATTGATGAATAATGTTGGATCTGAGACCACCTCCTTTCTCTCCTCATTTATTTTCATCTTTTTGATTTTATTTTGAATCTCTTGGATCGATGAAGTCTTGTATCCGTAAGACAAGATCCCACTTCTGTTTTGGTCTGTGCGACACGATTCAATTGGAGAACAATCCTTAATATCGTTTCTCTATCTTGTCCATAGCACGGATATCAATACGCGACCTCTTAAAGTTTGACTTCCCTTTTAAGTTGAATTACGACGGTTTAGCATCACATTGGTCCTGATTCGAGTCCAAAGCACCATCGCCAAAGATCAAAGAGGAGAAGTTTGGAATGGAGCATGCACGCAATGTCAATGGTCAACGGAACCACTCCGTTCGGTAACATCTTTCTAATTCAATCTTTTTCATTAACCGCCGAGTGTTGTGAGCCGTAAGCGATAGACACGTGGGAAATGATGAGTGGGGATCCTCTTCTCATTCATCTAGAGTGTTTAACGTATGTCCTTTGGACAATATGCGACACATTCGCTCCTACGTCTAGGTTTTAGCATGTGTGTCCCGTTCCGAACCTTTTCTCTCGCATCCTTGCGATTGAGATTTATTTTCTCTCGCATCCGTGCAATCGAGACTCTCTTTTCTCTCGCCCCCGTGCGATCGAGATCATTTTCCCTAGTTGGCTGAACTACAGCTGCTCTGATCTCTCATATCTGTTGAGAGTACGTAGGCATAGGATTGCGATAATCCTAGCGAGCACTTTTCCTTTTTCTCACCCGTTAGGTTCCCGTACCTTTTAACCAATGACATACTATGTCCGTTCTACTGCAAACAGGTAATGCCTAAGTCTCCAATGGTCGAGCAACAATACACCTAACTGCTAGAATGCGTACGCTAGTATCGCCTACCTTTTCTCTCGCTCCCCGTGCGATTGAGAACACCTCGTTTTCCCGTAGTTAGCCTGAACTACATTTTGCTCTGATTTCTCATACCAGATGAGAATACGTAGGCACAAGACGGTGATGTCTTGGCGAGCAATCCCCCATGTAGTTTCTCGAACTACGTTGACTCTGACTGTCCCATTGCACGAGGGAATACGTAGGCATAGAGCGACGATGCTCTATTGAGTCAGTTCTTTCCGTTAGCATTAGAAGCTGTAGATAGTTTGTTTTTCACCCATAGATTAGACAACAAGCATGGATCCCGTCGAGTATGACGGACGTGAGGGGTGCTCATACCTTCCCCTTGCGTAACCGACTCCCGAACCTGAGATATGGTTGCGATGACATGTCTTCTCCCTTTTTCGTAGGTTTTCTCTGATCGTTTCCTTTCCCTCTCTTTGGGATAAATAACAAACGGTGGCGACTCTTCTGTCTTCCTCCGGCCCCTCTTCAAAGTGATGCGACAGCTGGAGACTCTGCTGGGGAATTTTCCCATCCCCTATGCGAGTCAATCCTAGTGCTTGTTTGCTTGTGTGTATATTTGTTTGTTGTAACTTGTATATTGTTGTATTTAAATTTCCCGCACTATATTATTATTTGTTGTTATTATGTTGTTGGGTGGTTGTTCCTTTGAGAGATAAGCCAAAACCCAGGCTTGAGTACAACCATAGCATTAGAAGTGGAAAGTAGTGGTGAACCTGTATGTTTGGCATGCACTAGTTCTCATGAAATTCGCGCTCTGAGAAGATTCTCTTTGATGACTTCCTTTCCAGTCCGTTGGACCGTTTTTAGATCTGAGGATTGTCGACTCTGGGGACCGATCATTTGGAAGTCAGCTAAGTGAGGCCGATTCGTGAGATCATGATACCAAACCAGAAATGGTGAACGTATCATTGTTTCTCGAAAGTCTGTGACGCTGACGACCGCATAGGATGCCAAACCTTATCAAGATAGGTCCATACCTGTGAGTGGGTGGGTTCTTGCAGGAAACTTGACTTCCAGCCAACCCGGTATTTTGGTTTTCTCTTCAGAGCGAACTTATCCAGTCAGCAGCGCAGCAGTTTTTCAGAGCTTTGTGGGGGCTGTGATCTCGTGTTTGTTGCATCTTGCATTACATTTGCATAAGCATCTTTGCATCATTTTACATATCATTCTCGCTGGCCAGAGCTCTTATCCAGCCTTTGTTTTGATTCAGAAGGTGATTCCCCGGTGTTTGTTCTGAACAAGTGGTGATTGTTAGAAGACGACCAAGTGGTTAAAGTAGTGTCAAGCAGTGAAGTCGGGTTGGAAGCTGTTGGTAGCTATGTCAGGAAACGACTTCTAGAATGTTGATACCTTGTCAGGTTTTATTTTGATGACCAATCCTCTGTATGGTTCTCTTCCCGATGAAGACTTTCCGCAAGTGAACAACCTAACTGAAGCTCAATCTGTGCAGCCCTCTTTTGAAGACCAAGATCTACATGAACAGTTTGTTGTTCGAAGTGAGCGTTCTTCTTCTCCTGATACCATAGATTATAATGATGTTGTTTCCTCCGTGTTGAATTCCAGAAGGGAGGTGCCGATAATGAAGACTAAGGACCCGAGAGCTCTTGAGTATGCTAAAAGGTTTCATGCGTTGGATGAAAAATTCAAGGCCTTGGAAGTTAAAGATACTTTTGGTCTCAATGCTTCAGACATGTTCCTGGTTTCCAGCCTAGTGTTACCTCCAAATTTTAAGGCTCCGAGGTTCGAAAAGTACAATGGAGATAGCTTCCCGAGGCAACATTTGGTGATGTTCTGCAGAAGAATGACCTCATTTATGCACAACGACAAGTTGATGATTCACTGTTTCCAGGACAGTCTGATTGGAGCATCTCTGAGTTGGTATATGCAGTTGGAGAGTGGTCAGATCCGATCATGGATAGACTTAGCCAAGGCTTTTCTGAAGCAGTACGAATATAATCTTGACATGGCTCTTAGTCGCATGCAGTTGCAAGAATTGTCTCAAGAGAACAATGAACCTTTCAAAAGGTATGCTCATAGGTGGAGAGAATTTGCTTCCAAAGTGCAACCGCCGCTCCTAGACCAAGAGTTAGCAGACATGTTCATAAACTCCTTCCAGAGTCTGTATTTTGAAAGAATGCTTGGGATTGCACCAAATTTCTCTGAATTGGTAATAGCAGGAGAACGCATTGAGAATGGCATAAAGATGGGGAAAATTCAAGATGTCTCACGTAGTCAGGCTAGTGAAATTGAACCTCTCTGTAACTCCCAAGAAGAAGAGAATGTGATCATTGTAGTCATGGCAGATGTTGGTTATTATCGAGCTGAATCGGTGAAATTTGTTGGTTCTTCATCTTCTCAGTGGTCAGTATCTTCTGCGTCTCGATATTCTGGACAGACAACTGTGCCTAGGGCACCACA
The DNA here is from genome assembly GCA_963859935.3 of Lathyrus sativus. NCBI lineage: Eukaryota > Viridiplantae > Streptophyta > Magnoliopsida > Fabales > Fabaceae > Lathyrus > Lathyrus sativus. The sequence goes on along the minus strand of OZ012738.1, from coordinate 63,311,932 downwards.
TCAGAAACGTTGGGTCGCTCCTCATGCAAATCAACGAGCTCATGGCCGAGGTTATCCGAATCAGCGCCAGAATCAGAATAGGCCTCGCAACAACTTGGAAAGAAGGACTGCTCATTTTCATCTAGTTCCTGTGTCGTACAGCCAGCTCCTGCCACATCTAATTCAGAACTCTTTGGTGGAGCCTAAGACTCTTAAGCATGTGCCAGAATCTTACCCTCCTGGGTACAATCCCCATGTGCAATGTGGATATCATGGCGGATCCATTGGGCACTCAACCGAAGATTGCAAAGCTTTTTAGGCCAAAGTGCAAAAGTTGATTAACAAAGGGTGCATATCTTTTCCAGAAGGAAGTTTGGTTGTTCATGTCAACCTCTCAGCTGTCTAAGCTCGAAGATTCCAAGAGTTATCTCCAGAAGCCAGTGGTCCAGATAGGCGGACGTCCTCAACATTGGAAGTCCTTAGATTTTTTATCATTTGCATTTGTAGTTTCTTTCTTGTTAGTTGCTACTTGCTTTTAAACATTGTTGTTTTCAATGGTAATATTAATGAAGTGATTATGCATTTTTATGAATTAATCATGTCGCTTTCACTCATTTGTCTTATTTATCACAAAGCACAGGCACATGCACCTCTTATTCACTCCACTTTATCACTTGTTTAGCAAATATTGGAGGGAGGATGACGAAAACTGAATACTCATAACTGATGATCGTATGCTTTCGGGTAGAACCCTGCTGATGACGTACATGCATTGTTTCAAATCCCCTAAACACCAGAGAGATAAGGAGTTAGTCCCTAGTTAACCACTTCGAGCCTTGAAGTAGGAGTTTCTTTCGGACTTTCAAACCCTCACATCTTAACCTGGGGTAGGGTAGTTTTCAGTTAATTTGACCGAGCGTTCAAATTTTGTAGAGGAGTGTCCCTATTCGAGGACCAATCACATATTATCCCTCTCAAGAGGTCATCCCTCATTAACCACGAAGGTTAAACCTCACCAATTATGAGTGAGACAATTGCAACCCTTTTCGAGAAATCAAGACAACCAGTGTCACACGACTTGTTTCAGGAAAAAGAAAAAGAAAATAAAAAGCCCGCTAAGTTAAAAAAGTAGAAAAGCTGGAAAGAAAATACTTAGGCAAAATTGGGGCATCTCGCTGGACTTCAAAATCAAAAGAACTCAAAAAGAGTCAGTCCAGGCAAAAATTAGGGAACAAAAGAATAAAAGAAAGGATCTCAAAAGAAAAATCCTCAAATAAGAACAAAGTCGTGTGATTACAGACACAGAAGACCAAAGGGGTGGTTGTCACTCCGAAAACCTTGTGAGTTCCGCAACCATCACTCCTACCATTCAATAAGCCTTTTGAAGAGGTGAGCGCTTGTGCCAAGTTAACTGAAAGTAGGATTGGAGATCATCACAGAGAAGGGGAGGGTACAAATCATACTTTGAGCCTAATATCCTTTGTTTTAATAACCGTGAACCCGACCACGATTTAACCCTTGAAAGACCTAATTGAGGCACGGTTTATTCTAAAGGAATACTACAATGAGGTTGAGTAACCTGACTCCTACATGATTTTCTAATCATATCATTGTTGTATCTTTCACTAATCAAATCAGCACTACGTTTGGACTGTATAGTCCATTCGTCTTACTATCACGACACTTAATAAGTGACATTTCTTTCAAAATATGCATGAACACCGCATTAAAATTACCATTTGTGAACAAACAATTTTAATTGCAGGTCGGTAGTTGACATGGAGGAAATTCCAATAGGGAATAGTTGAATAGGACTTGATCATTCAGCAGTCTGGACCAGAATTGAATATATTTGGAAGCCTTGTGAATCTGGGGCATTGACATCCAGTGAGTTTGGAATCGGTTAGTCTGAGGCAAATCCCCCCAAGCATCGGTTGATTATGAGGAAAATTATTCGAGAAGCAGTTGATTAGAAGTGAATCATCTTGAGACTCCACTAATCAGGGGCAGGCCACCCAGAGTTTCTTTGATATTGAGGGTAGAATCCTCCAGTGTTCAGTCGGGACCACTTAAGTCGCTTCAATGCTCATTCAGAGGCATATCACTTCAAGAATACATTGAAGCCAATCATTATGAATGTTGTTAATCAAGGATGAGTCCTTTCATTGTACAGATTCTGGGGCAAGCCATCTCGAGATCGTCTCATGGCAAACTACTTTCTTCTCAAGGTGAACTCTTTTCCAAAGATCAGACTGGGGCAAGTTGAACTACTCTGGGGCAAGTTAATCAAGCAAATTCATTCTCCTCAGCAAGAGCCGAGTGTCGGGGAATCGTGTTATCAAATAACCTTAAAGGCCTTGTTGTCATTGGATCGTCATCCCACAGCCTAAACATGTTACTTGTCAGAAGAAATTTCCAAAGCCCAGTTCTCATCTGGCAAACCTCCAAAGCCCAGTTCTCGTCTAGCAAGTCTTCAAACCAGTTCTCGTCTGGTCAACCCGTCAGTACACACCAGTTCTCGTATGGTATACATGTCAGTTTTTAAACCAGTTCTCATTTGGTCACCCTTTCTTTAGCCTATTGTTTAACCAGTTCCCATCTGGAAAACACAGTTCCAAAGTCTAGTTCTCGTCTGGCAAACCAGAAATCAGTTCCCGTCTGATACTCAAAGCAGAAATCAGTTCCCGTCTGATACCAAACCTAGAAGTCAATTCTTGCTTGACAACTTAACCCTTTTGCCACCAGTTCTCGTCTAGTAGTCCACCCTCGAATGCTAGTTCTCGTCTAGTATTTTCCCTTTTAAATCCACTTTTGTTGGTAACCAGAAATAAATCCCTATCACCATGAACCTATTCCCATCCCTAAACCAAAATGCCCAATTATACCTGGCACGATAATTCCTAGTGGCTCACATGCTATCATGTTCCCCGACACGAGGCTTGATTGATCTCACTCCTCCATAGTTGAGATTTTGTATTCCCCATGTTGATGTTGTTAAATCAGGAATATCTCGCCAGCAGAGGTGTGCAATTTGAGTTTGTTTCTCCCTTGCAAGTTGGGATTGCATCAGAGCAGGATCAAGGTTATCCTCATCGGGTCAAGATTGATATCGCCGACAGAGTAGAGCCATCCCCAGCATATTAATTGTATGTGCCTATGCCCAATGGGATGAGAATAAAGTTTTCCCTGACAAGCAAATTTGGGTTTATTTCCCCAACGGTGGGACGAATGCAATGTTGTTCCCCACAGAGTCCAAGTTTTGACTCCTTTCCTCTCAGAGTCTGGGTCATTGACTCATTCCCCAAGCCGAGGTTGATATTGATGAGTTCTATTCTCATTTACCCCAAGCAAAGGCCGACGCGGATTCCCTCACTGAGTAATCCCCAGCAAAGTGGATTTTGATTTCAGGCAGAGGAGGGTTATTTTCAATAGTTTGCTTTGTACCCTAGAAGTTTTTGGGTGTTCTAGGAGGCCATTCAGGGATGTGTTTCCCTAGTAGAGTGGATATGTTTCCCCCAGTCGAGACATTTGTTCCCTAGAAGAGTCGTATTCTGGTAGGCCATCCAGGGCGTTTTCCTCAACAGGGTTTGATTTGATCCCCAGCGGAGTTGGCTTCCTTCTCTCCATCATTTATTTTGCTGGAGGGGCTCCTTTGCAGTTGCATTGTGCATATCATCCTCCCTAAACGCGTAGCATTTCCATTTCATATGGAGCATTACGCCATATTCAAACATATGCATTTGAAACATAAGTCAGGTTGTTACCTCTCTATTTTCAGGTGTATCTCTAGCAGATGGTTGATTTACTTTGCCCTTGTGGTATTCAGACCCTGGCAGGTTATAATGTGATCTATTTTACCCGTGTAGTATCTAGACCATGGCAGTTTATGATGTTATTTTCTTTTGCTCGCGCGGTATCCAGACCCCGGTAAATGTTGATCTTTCTTTATTCCCCACAGTGTTCAGACCATGGTAAAGTGGTGATATTGATGTTCTAAGTTCGTACAGGTATCCAGACCTCGACAAAAGATCCGTGATAGATGTGTTCATGTTATCTTGTGTTCCCCAGTGAAGTCCCAATAGAGTTACTTGGTTAAGTTCCTCTTTTCTCCCCGCCAGAGTTGCTTGGTTAAGTTTCTCTTTTCCCCAGCGGAATTCTCTTATGATTTATCATCAGATTATCTCAGCTTCATGTTGAGCCGGCCTTCGGGTGTGATGCTCCCTTTTATTTAGAGAATTCCTGACGGCGATGTCAGATGTCCTTACCTTTTGAATTCGATGCTCGCTTTTATTTAGCAAATGCCTGACGGCGATGTCAGATGTCCTTACCTTTCGGGTTCGATGCCTGTTTTTGTTTAACAGATGTCTGACGGTGATATCAGATGTCCTCACCTTTGGGTTCAATGCTCGCTTTTATTTAGCGAATGCCTGGCGGCGATGTCAGATGTTCCTTATCAACTGTATGTTGATCCAACCTTCAGGTTCATTGCCTATTGTGTTTAATAGATGCCTGACAGTGAGGATAGATGTTACCAACTTGATGTCGATGCCTGACAGCGATGTTAGATGTTTTACCGACTTAATGTCGATGCCTGACAGCGAGGTCAGATGTTTCTCCAAATTGATGCAGATGCCTGACGGTGAAGTCAGATGTTCATTATTCGCTCCATGATATCAGATAATCTTTCCGACTTAGTGTCGTTGTCTGCGTGTTAGCAGATGTTTCTTCCGACTGCGTGCCGATGTTTTGATTGGTAATCAGTTAGCTTGTTGTCGTTGCAACTATCATATCCAGTTATTTCCGGAGATTTTTGTCCCCAGGAGGGTTTGCAGTTCTATTTCTGTGGTTGGAAAATTTTCGGGTTCTTTGGTATTCAACCGTCTTTTACCTTGATTGTTTGAAAGTCGTTCGCTTTTCACTCATTCAGGTCCAAGTCGCTTGAATAGAGGCAACTGTTGTACCCCAAAATTTGACCAACCGTTTCTTGCAATTTGGCTTATGTTTTGTTTCATTTGCATATGCATATCATTTATCGCATACTGTGCATTTTGTCAGCCAGATTGAATTTATCGGGATTACAACCCTTTTGCTCGTGTTTCAGACATCTCAAGCCAGTTCAAATAAGGAGGTTTATTTTGGAATTTGTGCTCGTTGTCGCTACTGCAAAAATCGGCGCCGGCTATGACAGAAGAGTCGCCATCGTACGTTATTTATCCCAACGGAGGGAAAGGAAACGCTCAGAGTAAACCTAACGCAAAACGGGAAAGGAATGGTCATCACAACCAAACCCTTGGATTCGGGAGTCGATTACGCAAGGGGAAGGTATTAGCACCCCTCACGTCCGCCGTACTCGACGGGATCCACGCTTGTTTTCTTGTACGTATTTTTACTCTATCTACACTAAAGGTCAAGGGACAAAAGGAAAGAAAAGAGAAAAGAGACTCGATAGAGCTTCGCCGCTCTATGCCTACGTATTCCCTCGTGCAATGGGAAAGTTAGAGTCTACGTATTTCGGCTAACTACAGATGAACGTGGGAAGGTTGCTCGCTAGGATACGACATCCTATGCCTATGTACTTTCATATAGCATGAAAGATCAGAGCAAACGTAGTTCGGGCTACGGAAGACACAAGCTTGTCTGACTGTTTTTTATTACCTTATGAAAGGGTTTTTCTTGATTAAGAGTCCAAGTGGACAAAAATGACACTTTGATGTTTGTTTTGAATCTTTTACGAAAGAAGTGTTTTTTAGTTTGTTTGCAATCTCAGACGCACTAGAGACTATGATTTGAGAGTGACTACGTCGCGTGTCACCCAAAGGGTACCACACTAAGCAGCCAGACTACTGAAAAGAAACTCTCCAGCAACCCTTTCTCAAATAGCTTAAGGCTCGTAACGTACGATATCGATTAACCTTATTACTGTGTTTTTGAGTTGTTTTAAGATGAGAAGAGAAAGAAGCTCTAAAAAGCCTAGGGTTGAAAAGGGAATAAAACTAACCTAATGTTATCATGCATGGATAAGAATCCTAATGTCTGTCATAATTCCCTCCTGCACAGAGGAAATCGGAGATCCTAGGGGATAAACAGAAAAGAAAGCAAGCAAATACAGTAAAATGCATGCAATGCAGCAATACAAGCGAGGCAAGGGAGTCCTGCTCTACCTCGAACCTGGGAAAACAACAGGCAAAGTGAATCAACATTCACTTCAAACCTTAAGGGGGCAAGCTGAACAAGCCAACAAACAATACAGAAAAACCAAAATAAAACCAGGAGGCAGCCCAAGCAGCAGCATCAAACTCCCACAGTTGACAGCACAAGCAGCAGCTCTGACAGCAACAGTTGGTTAAACAGCAAAAAGTTGACAGCAACAACCTTCATCTTCATGAATATCTTCAACAAGCTTCTATCTTCACACTCAACATACTTCAACAAGCTTTAACAAACACCTAGCTTCAACCAACAAACAACTTCATCAAGCAAGCAGCTTCAACAAGCCAACAGCTTCAACAAGCAACTGGCTTCAACAAGCAACACTCCTAGCTTCAACAAGCACAAACTTCATTCTCAACAAGTTTCAACAAGCAACCTCCAAAGGGGAATCAATTAACAAGATCAGGTTGAAATGTTAAGTAACTTAATGACAACCAAAGGAAGCCACTAAGAACTTAACATTATAAGAGAATGGCATCCTCAAAGTTCTACTCTTAAAGCATGCCATTCATCCCTCCAAAGGAGAGATGTGACTTCTTTAAGAGGACTTTATGTCATTGGATTGAATGGAGATGAACAATATACTCCATGTTTGAAGAAACAAGCAAAACTAATCTAATGCTCTTCCTAAAACCCTAGTTTCCCTAAGCTCCTGACAAGCACTCCACAAGAGGACAAGGCTTCATCTCCAAGCTCCTTCAAGCTCTCCAAAGCATCTTCAATTGGTCTTCATGTCCATCCAAAAGCAAAGGCACCACCACTTATTCTAAAGGGGAACTATTGAGTTAAACTAGTCAAGTTAGTGTGTTAGAAACACCTAAAAGTTAGTCCTAAAGCTAAATCTAATTAAAAATATTAAAAATGATTGTAAAATCCTATAAAAAATTCTAAGGGTTCCTAAACCTCTTAAGAATATCTCCATACAAAAACCAGGGGGTTAACCATTCATTAAATCCTAAAACTATGCCCTAAACCTAAGGGTACTATCTTAAAACCCTAAAGTTACACCACTTAATGTTTATAGTTCAAAACAGCCTATATTTATCTCACAAAAATATGAGAAAATTGCTAGAGGTACATGCATTTCTAAGCTACATAACCCAAAAAGAATCACCTAAAAATTCTACACCAATCTCCCATACTAAAATCAGCAAGATGACATATCAACCATATTCAAAATAATACCACTTAAACTTCAAAAAATGTAATTAAAATATAAAATGCATGAAAAATTGAACTATTAAATTCCTAAAATTCTAGACTCTCTAAAGAATCAGGGGGAAAACATTTGGATTAAAAATGTTAATTTTCCTAATTATGGTGATTAAAATCCTAAACTGTATGAAACATGTAAAATAAAAGAAATATAAAGAAAATTATGAAAGTGGCGTGTGAAATAGCAATATTCTCCAGTTATTCTCCAGGATGGGCCCAAGGAGGGGGTGTCAAAAGCGCTTAAGACTAAGACCAAACCAATTAAAAAGAAAATCAGGAAAACCCAAGGGAAAATGTAAAATGCTCGTGGCAAATAGCAAGACTGTCACGTTCAAAATCCAACTTGGGTCACGCAGGAGGTGTCAATAACACTTAATTCACTAAACCCACCCAAGGTTGATTAATGAAACGCAGAGTTTCATATCCCTCTTCACTCTCTTCAGAATTCAATTAAATCGTGGCCCTTGGTTTCTATCTCCAGTCAACAGTCAAACGTGATCCAACGGGCATGGCATCATCTTCCCCAAATAATTTGAAAAAGAGAGGGAAGGTTTGGAACGGTGACCTGAGACACAGAGCCACCATCGTCTCCGGCGAGAGGGTACCAAAATGCATCAAACAACACAACTAAACATCCTATCTCACTCAGAATTTCGCCCTGAACTCAAATATGCCATCAGAATTTATTGATCATCTCTCCTACTCTAAAACCGATCCTAGTTTCAGAAAATCACCAAATCTCGATTGTCACGAAACTTAAAACTAAAGTCATCAATGTGAACTACACGTATCAGGCATCAAATCTTGCTATCCAAATGTGATTGAAACCTCAAGAATCCAAAGATATTCCTCTCAACAGAAATGGTGTCACACCCTAAAGTGTCTCTAATCACTCAGTTTTTGTACCAGAATCCAACTACCTAGTGTCAAGAACTTAGCCACATGAAGAAATCTATGCATTTCCCTATAATTTAAGCCAGAATTTGAAAACTGCAAACCTGGTATAATGTGATGAACATATGATGATCTTGCTCGATTCAGCCTCTAATCTTCTCCAGAATCACTCCAAGTTGCACTCTGAAGCTTCTACAATAAGCAATTTGCACTGAATCCACCTTGATCACCAAAACCGATTCTGATATGCACTTGAGAAATTTCAATGGCTTCCTCTTGATTCTCTTCACTTCTTGCCCCAAAAATGAGATGAATGCATTGCATATGTTATATAGAAGGTGTTATAACACTCTAGAACTTTCTAGAGCTAACAGAATGAGAAATTGAATTTCTCATTCTCCTTGAAAATCTCATATGTGAAGCTCGTGTTTTGCTCTGTTCTTGGCCTTGATTTTGCTTGAATTTCTCACCTCATGACATTTAGAATTGAATGGGATGTGTATCTTACTTGTTTCTGATCCAAAGGCAATGAATTGATATGTTACTTCCACCTTAAGTTACAAAAGGGAAGTGTGTGTAAATGACCTCAAATGCAAAATGTAATATTGCCATCCTTCTCAAAATGTGGTTTCTGATGAAAATGACCTATAATATGGACCTGTTAGGACACCAAACAATTTTTCCCAAATCTTGGCCTTTTAATGTGTATTTTTCTCTCCTTTCAAAGCCATTTCAAGCAACCATGTGTTCCAAGCCAAAACAAACTCTCATGACCACTTGGTTGCACTCAAAACATCATTTTGAACAAATTCCATGTTGGACAATTTTCCATTTGAAGCTTGCAAGTTGGAGTTATGGACCTATAATCCAAAGTGACCTATAATCTCACTTCCCAAAATACCCCTGGCTTGCAAAGATCATAACTTGAGTTCTACAAATCCTATCAAGGACTTCTAGTACTATATGGAAAGCTAAGAGGATAAGGAACAACATTCATGTTGACCAAAAGTCCATTTGAAAACTCCTTGAAGGGCAAAGGTTGCTTGGAAGTCAAGTGACTTTCACAGATAAATTCCATAGTCATCTGATGACCTATAACTTGTCTGGGCCATAACTTGAGTTCTATAAATCCCCTTGAGGACTTCTAGTACTCAAATTAAAGGTATTGAGATTATCTAGAAGTTTCATGTTGGCCAAAGATCCATTTGAAACTTGTATTTTGACTTATGTGGCTTTGAAGTTAGGCATTAAACAGGGGATTTTACACTGGAACCCTAATTTAGCAACTCCCCACATCCTTGATTCTTCTTTGCTTAACCTTGGAACAACACCACACATGTATCAACATACCATTCCATGAACCCCATGACCTCAAAGTAGGCTTTTATGCTCTTCAATTACTCAATTGACTTAGGATTGACCCAGATGAAACCCTAGTTGACTGCACCTCAACTGTGGCTCTTGTACTTGAATCAATGACTTGTCTCAGCTTCAATAGGGCCCTCTTGGCATTCCATGAGATCCATACACACCTCAAATTCACATTCCATGCTTCACATCCCACTGATGATTCTCAATATTCCTCAAGATAGGAGCAAAACCCACATGTAGGCACTCAAACTTCTCAAGACTTCAAATCACTTCTTGATGGCTTGGATGATCTCTCAAACTTGGATAAGACCTCTTGCTAGGCTTCTTCTGATAAGAATCACACTTGATCCCCTGTTGGATGAGTGATATACTATGATATGCAAATGATTAGAACTATGTGAATGATGTAACTATGCAAATGAAATGCAATGAAACATAAATCAGGCAAGAAAAGGTTGAGCAAATTTTGCGGTGCAACAGCTGCCCCTATTCAAACGGCTTGGACCCGACTGGGTGAAGAGCGAACGACCTTCAAACAATCGAGGTACGAGACGGTTGAATACCAGGAAACCCGGAAATTTGCCAACCGCAGAAATAAACTGCACTGCTTGGGGAGCAACATCCCCTATCTGAATTCGGTTGTTACGGCAACAACTGATCCAACGTCTGATAATAATTCTGATTTCAACTTCAACCACCTATGTAACGCTACAGGTACTGAACAATTTTTGCGAAAACACCTCCGTCCAAAACTGGACTAACCTTGTCAACACAAGAAGAGAAACAAATTCGTCAACACGAATAGAGATTATGTCGTCACAGGAGTAACCTTGTCCACATCTGGACCCAAATTTCGTCAAATCACGAATAAATACAAATCTGTCCACATCAGGACTCACATTTCGTCAACCCGAAGAAATCTCAACAACACAGGAATGGAACCTTGTCCATGTTAGGACGCTTGTTTCGTCAACACGAAGAAATTCCCTCAACAAGAGCAAAACTTTGTCCACGTTAGGACGCACACTTCGTCAACACGAAGAAATCCCATCATAACCTTGTCCATGTTAGGACTCAAATTTCGTTAACCCGAAGAAATCCTATCGTCATAGGAATAAAACTTGTCCTCATCAGGACTCCACATTCCGTCAACACGGAGAAATCCCGGCGACTTTGATGGGGATGAGTTGTCCGCATCTCGTCAACACGAGGATATCCTATCAACATAGGCAATAAAATCTTATTTGCGTCTTGTCAACACGAGGAACTCCTATCAACATAGGAATAAATTGTCCACGTCAGGACTCACATCTCGTCAACACGAGGAAATAAACCCGTCACCATGAAGAGAAATAAATTTGTCCACGTCAGGATTCCATCTCGTCAACACGAAGAACGGTAAACTTGTCCACGTCAGGACTCGCATCTCGTCAACACGAGGAAAGGTAACTTGATTTGTCCACGTCAGGACTCACATCTCGTCAACACGAGGGAAGGTAACTTGATTTGTCCACGTCGGGACTCACATCTCGTCAACATGAGGAAATCCTATCAACATAGGAGTAAATTTTCCACGTCAGGACACTGTTTCGTCAATACGAAGAAAGATAAATTTGTCCACGTCAAGACTCGCGCATCTCGTCAACACGAGGAACTATAAACTTGTCCACGTCAGGACGCACATTTTGCCAATACGAAGAAAGATATCTGCTGGGGATAAATGGTCCACGTCAGGACACCATTTCGTCAACACGAAGAGTAATCAATTTGTCCACGTCAGGACTTCACATTCCGTCAACACGAAGAAATCAAATCCGCCCACGTTAGGACTAGCACATCTCGTCAACACGAGGAAATAAGTCTGTCCATGTTAGGACGCACACTTCGCCAACACGAAGAAATCCCGTCAATACAGGAATAAATTTTCCACGTCAGGACTCATATCTCGTCAACACGAGGAACTCCTATCAACATAGGCAATACAATTTTGGCGACTTCCGGGGAAATACTTCTGTCAACCAGTAGGAAAATACATCCGTTCATCCATACGGGAAGATACTCTGAATACAGTTTCTCTGCTTATCTCTGCAGCAGCTAACTCCATTGATCCCATCCCACAAATCTTATAGCGCTGACGTGACAGCAACTTTGAGGAGGACTCTACTGGGGATATTTGGAAACCAAACTGCCGGACACCTATTTCGATAACCGGCGGCAGCTTCTGAAATTTTGATTCATGAAACCCTTTGACGCTGATGTAACAGCAAATTTGAAGAAAATAATCCGCTGGCCGGATAAGAGAAACTTCAACAAGCAACTCTGTGGGGAAAATAGTAAGATGAACCGTATCATCACACGTCTCACGGCGAGACCTCGAATACCTGGTAATAGATCTGAGCTAGCACTCCATACTCCTGCTGAGAAAACACACCTGAAAGCAAAAGGTTAACCAACCTGATTTATGTTTCAAAATACGTATGTTTGAAAATGGCGTAATGCTCCGTACGGCACGGAAATGCTACGCGTTTGAGTAGATGCAAATATGACGATATATGCAAATGCAAATGCAGGCTCAAGCTGTCGGGGCCACTCTGATAATGATGTCTCAACAACATGAATGTTGAGGATAAAGCCAACTCCGCTGGGGAGAACAAGTATCATAAGGTATTCCGGTAAAATAAATGCCGGAAACACAGTAAACTTTGCCGGGGAGAGATCAAACATCAATTTCCCCTGGGAGGAAAGAACAAACACCCTGCTGGTGAACAAACTTAGCTGGGGAAAAAGCGACACTTCTGGGCAAAGCACACTGTCTGGGCACAGTTTACACATTCAGAGTTACCACTCCGCTGGGGACAATCATCCCGACGGAGGCAAGACGACCTGTGGGGAGCAAGAAAACCATCCTTCCCGGATATAAACCTTTCGAACCAACAACTTGGTTAACTATTGCGGGAATCTTCCATGCTGGAGATTGAACGTGCACATCTTCGATTCACTGAGGAGCGCAACCTCTGCAGGGGACATTGATTTTGACTTGCTGGGGTTAATCCTATGGACGGCTTTCCATGAGGACACTCTTCTGAGGAAAATAATTCCCTCCTTCGGGAAGGGATAAATGTCATTTCAACTCTCTGGGGATAAGTTGCGACTAGCTGAGGAATGCCATCAACTGGAGTCAGGTCTTACGTCAAACGACCTTGGCTGGGGAATACAATTCCTGACCATTTGCTCCAAAGGTAAGAACCCTGCAAAACACAAACGAGACAAAACAGGCCTATACAACAGAATCTATCCGGGTTAGCATCTGTGACATTACTTCAGTCAATTCGAAGTTTTAGCAATTATTGGCAAGGGCCAGCAAGATTATGTAAGTGCAAGTTTATCAAAAACATCGGCGTTTTTCACAAACAAAACAGTAAAGAACAAGTATCAAGTACTGAATAACATGTTTTATTGATAACGGGTCTCTAATTAGGCAAAGTTTTGTACACTGGATGCAACTCCTGAAAAGAGGAAGTTACGCACAAACACCCATAAATATATGCACAAGAAGCATAAAGAAAATACAAAACAACTATTTGTATACATGTCGGCAACGTGGCACAGACAAACACCATGAGTTGATCCTCCTATGACTCGCCTGACTCTGCGCTTTCCCGGTACTCAATCTTCGGAAGAGATTGTTTTTGGATAGACGGCCCCTAGGTACTCCCAAACCACTAAGCAATGCCGTATCAAATCCGGGCCGCAGTCATTTGCTTTTTCAATCCCTAACTTTTGCGTGAACTGCCCTTTGCGGGTTTTCAATTCACCGGGATACCCTTTTTTGCCGAAGTTGCCCTTTTCAGGTTTTCGACTTCGCGGGTGTACATCTTTTCAATTTTATCCCTAACTTTTGCCCGAACCTTTTATTCATTTTTTATGGTTCGCCGGGATGCCCCATTTTTTCCTGGACTCTCTTTTTACTGTCCAGCGGGTCTCTTTCAAGCAAAGTATTTTTTAACTGCGTCCGAATTCACAGGAGACATAAAGTCCTCACCATCCATGGTGGATAGTAACAAGGCTCCTCCAGAGAAGACTTTTCTGACAACGTAGGGACCTTCGTAATTGGGGGTCCACTTGCCCCTGTGATCTGATTGTGGTGGGAGAATCTTTTTCAAAACAAGATCGCCCGTCTGAAAGCTTCGAGGGCACACCTTCTTGTCGTAAGCTTTCTTCATCCGACTCTGAATCAACCGACCGTATGCTAGAGAAGCCAGTCTCTTCTCAACCATTAAGCTGAGCTGATTCAGTCTATCTTTAATCCATTCTGCCTCGTCGAGTTGGACATCACGTAAAACCCTCAGGGAAGGAATCTCGACCTCCAACGGTAACACCGCCTCCATCCCGTATACCAATGAGAAAGGGGTTGCCCCGGTTGATGTGCGTACCGTCGTATGATAACCGTGCAAAGCGAAAGGTAACATCTCGTGCCAGTCCTTATACGTTACAACCATCTTCTGAACAATCTTCTTTATGTTCTTATTGGCCGCTTCGACAGCGCCATTCATCTTGGGCCGGTAAGGAGAAGAGTTGTGATGCTCAATCTTAAAATTCTGACACAGCTCTTTCATCATTTTATTATTCAAATTTGAACCGTTGTCGGTGATAATCCGCTCAGGGATTCCATATCTGCAGATAATATCTCGTTTGATAAATCTGGCTACCACTTGTTTGGTCACATTGGCATATGATGCTGCTTCCACCCATTTGGTGAAGTAATCGATTGCCACCAAAATGAACCGGTGTCCGTTTGATGCCGTAGGCTCAATCTTGCCAATCATATCAATCCCCCACATCGAGAAAGGCCACGGTGATGACATCACATTCAGAGGGCTCGGAGGCACATGGATTTTATCCGCATAAATCTGGCATTTATGACACCTCTTTGCAAACTTGAAACAGTTTGTTTCCATAGTCAGCCAATAATAACCTGCCCGCAGCAACTTTCTTGTCATAGCATGCCCACCAGCATGTGTACCAAATGTACCCTCATGTATCTCTTCCATGAGCAACTTCGCCTCTTTCTCGTCTACACAATGTAGCAACATCAAGTCGTGGTTTCTTTTATACAGGACACCGTCCGGGTTCAGATAGAAATTGTCAGCCAATCTCCTGAGAGTCTTTTGATCTCGACTGGATGCTTCAGCCGGGTACTCCTTGTTCTTCAGGAAATTTTGGATGTCAAAGTACTAGGTTTTACCATCGGGAGCCTCGTCAATGGCAAATATGAAGGCGGGCCTATCAAGCCGAGAGATAACAATCTGGGGAGCCTCGTTCCAGAAGTTAACTTTATACATTGAAGACAATGTCGCCAGGGCGTCAGCCATTTGATTTTCTGCTCGTGGCACGTGATGCAATTCCACCTTGTCAAAGAAAGGCAACAATCTCCTTGCATAGTTCATATAGGGTATCAAATTGGGCTGACGTGTCTCCCATTCTCCTTTAATCTGATTCACCACTATAGCTGAGTCTCCGTATACATCCAGGTTCTTGATTCTCAAATCAATGGCTTCTTCCAGACCCATGATGCAAGCCTCATATTCAGCCTCATTATTGGTAACAGGAAAAGTCAATCGGGCAGTAAATGGGATGTGTGACCCATGAGGAGTAGTGATAATTGCACCTATTCCGCTACCATAGGAATTAACTGCTTCGTCAAATATCAACTGCCATTTGGAACCCAACTCTGGTCCTTCGTCCGGCAACGGTTCTTCATAATCCTTCATTTTCAGGTACATGATATCCTTGTCAGGAAAATCAAACCTCATCGATTGGTAGTCCTCAACCAGCTGCTCAGCAAGGTACTCTAACAGAACGCTACCTTTAATAGCCTTTTGCGAGACATATTGGATATTGTATTATGTTAACACCATCTGCCATCGGGCAATTCTTCCGGAGAGTGCCTGCTTCTCAAACACATATTTGATTGGATCCATCTTTGAAATTAACATGGTTGTATGATTCAGCATGTATTGCCTCAAACGTTTGGCGGCCCAGGATAGCGCGCAACACGTCTTCTCGAGTATTGAGTATCTGGACTCACAGTCGGTAAACTTCTTACTCAAATAGTAGATCGCATGCTCTTTACGTCCAGTCTCGTCGTGTTGACCGAGAACACAACCCATACTTTCCTCAAGAACCGTCAAATACATAATCAAAGGTTTCCCGGCCACTGGGGGTATCAAAACAGGAGGTTCCTGCAAGTATTCTTTTATCTTGTCGAACGCCTTTTGACAATTTTCATTCCAGGTCAACACCTGATCCTTTTTCAACAACTTGAATAATGGCTCGCATGTCGCAGTTAGGTGAGATATGAACCGAGCAATGTAGTTCAACCTCCCTAAAAACCCACGCACTTCTTTTTCTGTTTTAGGCGTTGGCATTTCTTGTATAGCTTTTATCTTTGCAGGATCAACCTCTATTCCCTTTTCGCTCACAATAAACCCCAGCAGTTTACCCGATCTCACCCCAAAGGTGCACTTGTTAGGGTTCAGTCTCAACCTGAACTTCCTAAGTCTTTTGAACAGTTTCAGCAGATTAACCAAATGCTCCTCCTCTGTCTGAGATTTGGAAATCATATCATCAACATAAACCTCAATCTTTTTGTGCATCATGTCATGAAAGAGAGTCGTCATAGCACGTTGATATGTTGCCCCAGCGTTCTTCAGTCCGAAGGGCATCACTTTGTAGCAAAATGTTCCCCAGGGAGTAATGAAGGTAGTCTT
This sequence comes from Lathyrus sativus, assembly GCA_963859935.3. Lineage (NCBI taxonomy): Eukaryota > Viridiplantae > Streptophyta > Magnoliopsida > Fabales > Fabaceae > Lathyrus > Lathyrus sativus. The sequence goes on along the minus strand of OZ012738.1, from coordinate 63,295,493 downwards.
CTCCATGTCTTCTGGTGCCATTTTGATCTGATTATAGCCTGAGAAGCCGTCCATGAAGGAGAATACAGAGAACTGAGCAGTGTTATCAACCAGCACATCAATGTGAGGAAGTGGAAAGTCGTCTTTCGGGCTCGCCCTATTCAAATCACGGTAGTCTACACACATTCACACTTTACCGTCTTTTTTCGGCACTGGTACTATATTAGCGACCCACGACGGATAAGTTGTAACGGCTAGGAAACCAGCATCCCACTGTTTTTGAACTTCCTCTTTGATTTTCACAGCCATGTCTGGTCTGGTTCTTCTGAGTTTCTGCTTAACAGGAGGACATTCCTCTCGCAACGGCAGACGGTGCACGACCATGTTCGTATCCAACCCAGGCATATCCTCGTACGACCAAGCAAATATATCATTATACTCTCGCAGTATCTCAATCAGCCTTTGCTTGATGTCGCTCTGCAGCGCAGCCCCTATACGGATATTTCTCACAACTTCTTCCGACCCCAAGTTGATAATCTCAATTTCCTCCTGATGAGGCAGAATGATTCTCTCTTCCTGTTTCAACAAACGAGTCAGCTCCTCTGGCAAGTCGCTATCCTCAACAATCTCTTCCTCTGATTGGAATACCGGGTGCTCGAAGTCGAAACGAGTCATAGGCGGTTCATAGAAGATGTCATCTGAAATATTAGTCCTGCAAAGGAAATGGTTAAATGTTTCAAAATGCAAACAAAGCAAATAACCACGTTGCCATTTATTGTTAAAGTAAAAATAAGAAAAACAGGGATCACAATATTTGTATATGAAAAACGCCTTTATTTCATGATTAAAACAATGCAATACACATAATCAAGTAGCCCTAAGGTAAAATCACTATGCCCCGGGTAGGACATAGGATTATTCCACAATTGACAAAACAAATCATTATTGTTTAAGAGTCACTAGGACAGTTTCCCGGATGGACCAGTTGCAGAGACTTTGTCCTGGCACGCTTGGCTTGATCCACGCGTCCATATCGCAGTCACTATATCCGTCTTCAGCATCGGAAATAGCGTTGATTGTCTCAAAGCACACCCCGCTTGGCGTAATCATTATCGGTCCATTGAACCTGGGCGCTCCTGAAGATGACGCTGACGACGTCGGTCCATACCCTAGCCCAAACTTGTCATTCTTCACGGGCATCTCCAGTACCTGCCCCTAACCTTTAGTCTCACCAGTCTGCACTAAAGCCTGAGCTTCCTTATAGGATGACACTGCCACCTCTGGCATTTTGTTGGGACCCTGAGCTTTGTCTTTAATCCGCAACCCTTCGAAGACTTGACAAGGTGTCTCGTGTATTTCTCCATCGACCTCAACATATCTGAACGATGACAGGTGACTGACCAAAATGTCCTCCTCCCCGCAAACGGTAACAACACTATCACCCACCATGCACTTTAACTTCTTATGCAATGTGGACGTTACGGCCCCTGCAGCGTGGATCCACGGGCGCCCAAGAAGGCAGCTATAAGCTAGATGGATATCCATGATGTAGAATTCGGTATCAAAAATTTCTGGCCCCACCTGAAGTGGTAATGTTATTGACCCAAACACTGATCTTTTCGTCCCGTCAAACGCCCTCACAACCAAATCGCTGGGCGTGCAAATAATTCCCCGTATGTCCAATTTCATCATGGCTTTCTTTAGCAATATGTTCAACGACGATCCAGTATCCACCAATACACGCGACATTACGGTGCCCCGGCATTCCACCGATATATGCAAAGCCATGTTGTGCTCTCGACCCCTGGGTGTTAGATCAAAATCTGTGAAACCCAGGCTATGTCCAGCATTGACATGTGCCATTATCCCCTCTAACTGATTTACAGAAACTTCTTGAGGAACAAATGATGTATCCAGAATCTTTAGCAAGGCGTTCTGGTGGGCCTCGGAACATAACAACAACGACAAGATAGAAATCTTCGACGGCGTCTGCTGTAGGTGTTCAACAATTTTGTAGTCGCTTTTGCGAATCAGTCTCATGAACTCCTTTACGTCCTTGAGTGACGTATCCTTTTCTTTCAACTGAGTAAGCCCGCTTTCATTTACTTTGGCTTTGCCTTTGGCCAATCTCTTTGCTTCTATTTCAGGTGAGGTAAAGATCCTTCCGCTACGGGTCATGCCCCCCGTTCCAACGACATTATCAACATCCCCAGCTGGCTGGCTATTCACCACAATCTTTTCACCGTTGCAATATGCTTCTAATCCGTATGTCCACGGGACATCTTTCGTACTCTCAAAGGGAACAGGCCCTGCTTTGGTAATCGTAATAGTTGGCCGCTGGGCAGGCACTGTTATCATTATAGTCTTCCTCGGCATTGTCACCGTTGCAATATCATTCTGCTTATCACATAATGCCTCCACAGGCTTCTCAACCGCAGTTCAATCAAATTGCAAGGTCCCTTCGTCGATCATGGCCTGAATGCCCTGCTTCAAATTAATACAACCCTCAGGCTGGGTCCAACACTCTAAACAATATTCATCACAACCAGGGAATACTCCCCCTCTGAGCAACCTGCTTTTCACCTCACTCAATGCTGTCTTCAGTTCGTTAACATCCATCACCAAGTTCAAATTTTCTTCTGTCAAGATGGCATTTGCCCCATGATTAGGCATAGGCTGTTGTACAATATTGGGCCCCACCTGGCCAAAGTTGATGGCTTTACTGTCCAACAAGTCTTGAACTTTATGCTTGAAAGCATGACAAGATTCTACATCATGTCCGGGCGCCCCGGAATGGAATTCGCAATGCTTATTAGCGCCATACCCATAAGGAAGTATCGGTCCTGTAGGCGGTTCCAATGTTCTTTTCTCGACCAAATTCAACCCCCGCAGTGTCTGAAGAAGCTCTGCATATGTCGACGGAGGCTTATCAAATACCCTCTTCGGCTTTACATTCTGAAACCTTCTCTGACCCTGATTCTGCCTTTGCTGCTGTTGTGGTTGTTATGGTTGGATTGGAATAGTAACACTGGCTATTTGTTGAGGTTGAATGTACTGATTTCTGCCCCTGCCCCGGCCTCTGCCACCAAATACAGCGCTTGTATCACCCTGTCGTCTTCCGCCGAACGCTTTTCTCGCACCCACAGCTGAAGTAGATTCGCCTGCCTGAATCTTTCCAATTTTAATTCCATTTTCGATCCTTTCTCCCATAAGGATCATATCGGAGAAGCTACCCATCGAAACATTGAGTAACTTGTCATAGTACATTCCTGTAAATGTCCCCACAAACATGTCATTCATCTCCCTTTCAACTAAAGGAGGGTGCACCCGAGCTGCCATATCGCGCCACCGCTGCGCGTACTCTTTGAAATTTTCACCACTTTTCTGCGACAGACTCTGCAACTGAACTCTGTTTGGCGCCAAATCGTTGTTATATTTGTAATGCATAACGAAAGCATCAGCCAACTGCTTCCAGCTTCTAATTTGAGTGGGCTCCAGTCCCATGTACCATTCCAATGATGGTCCCGATAAGCTATCCTGATAGAAATGCATGAGCATCCTTTCATCATTGGAATATGCAGACATCCTTCTATAATAAGAACGTACATGGACCTTTGGGCAGGTATCCCCTTTGTATTTGTCGAATGTGGGAGCCTTGAATTTTAATGGCACCCTCAGCCCTGGTGTCGCTACTGCGAAAATCGGCGCCGGCAATACAGAAGAGTCACCACCGTGCGTTATTTATCGCAAGGAGGGAAAGGAAACGCTCGAAGTAAACCTACCACAAAAAAACGGGAAAGGTATGGTCATCGCAACCAAAACCTGGATTCGGGAGTCGGTTACGCAAGGGGAAGGTATTAGCACCCCTCACGTCCGTCGTACTCGACGGGATCCACGCTTGCTTGGTTTGTACGGATTACACTTCTATCTAAACTAAAGGATGAGGTCTGAAAAGAAAAGAAAACATGACTCGGTAAAGCATCGCACTTTATGCCTACGTATTCTCGTCTGGAACGAGAAATCAGAGTCAACGTAGTTCGCCTAACTACGGGTGAAGGTGGGGAAGGTTGCTCGCTAGAATATCGCATCCTATGCCTACGTACTTCCACACAGCATGGAAGATCAGAGCAAACATAGTTCGGGCTACGCACGACACAAGTTGTTCAAGTGTCTTTTATGAAAAATCTCACCTTAAGCAAGGGTTTTCTTATTGCAAAAAGGTTTGTGTTTGTTCAAATCTTTTGACGGAAGAAATGAATTGATTTTGTTATAGCCTTCATTAATGTTTTTCTGTTGTTTTGAAGAAAGAAAAGATGACACTCTAAAATCCTAGGGTTAAAAAGGGAATAAAATCTACCCTAATGTTATCATACATGGATTAACTCCTAATGTCTATCACATCCTCCCTTGAACAAGGAAGAAAGGAAGTCCTACGGGAAAGGAAAACGAAAGGAAGAAACGGAAATACAAGTAATAACCGCATACAAGTGAACATGAATATAGCAATGGTAAGTGCGATGAAAAAGGAGGGAGGAAGGTTCATCTCAACCTCAAGCCCATTCATGGATGGAATAAGAAAATATCAAGTGATCATATGCAAAGAATCGAGTGAAAACTCCGAGTGAAACGCGTAATCCGCTATTTGGAATCGCAACGTGCTATCATGCAAACAAGTCGATAATCGGGCAAGCTACACATACAAATAACAGCCACCTAAGGGTCTTCAAATACCTCTAACCTATCTATAATAAGAAATATAAACCACGGCGTTCACCACGCAAACACAAATCGGCCGTTGGAGCCTTAACAGAAATAAAGTCCGTTCGGAAGTCCAAATTACAAGTTCGAATACAAAAATATAAGAAAAATAGAAAAACGTGCTAAAAAATTCAAATAAAAATCTCCAATGCCCTACATCAAGCCACAAACCAGGGGTGAGAGATACCACAAAAATATCCAAAGAGAAATGGTCAAACAAGGGGAAAACAACGCAAGATATCTCATGTATACCAAAGGAAAGATTAAAGTGGAGCATGTTACAAAAAGCATCCAAAACCAATTAAAATGGTACAATAAAATTCCCACAAAAATATATCACAATACCGCAACGTGTGTATGAGATCCCTGCAAAAGTATTGACATTTAAATTGTGTTTTGATAGGTCAAAGAAATTCAACAAAATGATAGCACCAGCATTGGCCTTTTTATGACGACCCAAATGTAAAAAATCCAAAGAAAATGTCAAAAAATGGTAAAATTATAATTCTAGTTTTATTAAATCCTAGACATCTTAAAGATTCAGCGCAAAAAAATGGGGATCAAAAAGACTAATTTTCCTATTTTTTATGATTATTTGAATTCAGCATATAAAACAGAAAAAATAAAAGAAACATGGCAATAGGAAAATAAAAGAAAATAACATGAATAAATAAAAGTGGCATGAGGCTTATGTGGCCGATTGCGTGGCGCAGTGAGAGGCGTTGGATGAATGGAAGAAACCTTGACTTGGAAATGCATCCGACGGTGTTAACACCTTCTTCTCCAAATCAAATTTTTCAACTTTGTGAATAGTAACCCGCAGTTCCATGAACATGAGTTTTTTGCTACTTTGAAGCACCATAACTCCATCAATAATTATCCGTTTCGCACAAAATTTTGGTCAAACTTGAAGGAAAAAAATCAAGGAATCCAAATATGGTCTTAGATTTTCTTGAAACTCTCTCTAACTCCCAAAACGTGGCACCTCAAGAAAAACTCAAGAACCAAAAATTGTCATAAAACCCATTTTTTTTGTACTAGAATCCATGTAGGAGATGAGAGCAATGTAATGCAACAACAATAATGCAAGAAAGACTCATAAATCATGAGTTATGTCGAATTCTTTATACCTCCGAAAAATGGCTTATGGAGCTTCACTCGATCACCAATTCTTTGAGGAAATGATGTGGACACGTCCTATAATTGATGAGGAAGGTGTTTGGATGGAAAGAAAGGAGTGAATTGATGGAAAACAAAAAATCAATTTTCACTTGGAGCTCACTTTAATGGAGTTGTGTAGCTTGGTTCATGCATCAATTATGGCCAAAAAAGTGTTGAATCAATTGTAAGAATGATAAGGAATGTATTTGCAATGGTGGAATGAACCAAAAGTGGGAGAAAAATGGAATTGAAAATTTGAGTTTTCAAGTGTAGAAAAATGTGGGGAAAATGGAAAAATGGTGAAGAGAAAAATGAAGATTCAATATGATTTACAAATGGAGAAAATGGATTCAACATCAACTATCACCAACCTTTACTCTTAATGATCTCAATCCAATATATAGGAGAGCATGGAAAGATCTAGAGTCTTCTAGATCAATCTAGGATGATTCTAGAAACTTCATAAATTTCTCATGATATGGTATTTTGATGTCTCATGATATCTCACTTCAATCCACTAACATCCCCTTAACCACCTTTTAAAATCTCTTTTCATGACAAATTGGAGTGATATGAGTGAAAAACAAGGGATTCCTTTGCCTTATGTTGAGTTTCTCACATGTACCTTATTATGCAAGTAATGGAATTACAAAGCAAGTTCATTTTTTAACCCTCAAATCAAAATTGTGGCTGAACCAAAGTCTTTAAAATGTTGTTTAGACTCAATTTGATATATCATATGCCCCATTTTGTATTTGTAGATTGCCCATACCAATTTTCAATTTGAACTTTTTCAACTTATGTCCATTTTTTTAGGTCATTTTCACCAACTTTTATCAATCTGAGTTCTATGCATTTCCAAACTTCCATGACCTCTTTTTTAGACTTAAAATTCCATTTTGAGCAACTTTTATGTTGTGAAGTTTTTCATTTGAAGCTTCCTTGAATGAGTTTTAGGCATAGGCTAAGAATGACCTATAATTCCACTTTCCCAAAATACCCCTGACTTGCACAAACTATAACTTGAGCTCTATAAATCACCTTGATGACTTCCACCACTCAAATTAAAGCTATGAAGATACTCTACAAGTTTCATGTGGACCAGAAATTCATATGTGTTGCACCCCAAAATTTGACCAACATGTATTTACCCATCAAGTGTTTGAAGGTTGATACCTTCATCAGAAAGTTCAAGAGATCCTCAGAGGAATTAGTTGAAACCAAGGTTGTGTGCTTCATAGCTTGAGAGTTGTGAGAGCTCCTCAGATGATTCTGAGACTTTGAGAATGAACTTGAAGATTTGAGAAAGCCTATGAGATGTCTTGAAAGCCATCATGAAGCCCAGAGAGGTCATTGTGCAAGAATTCAGAAGATTCAACCATGGATGGTAGAATTAGGGTTTTGACTGGGTCAACCCTAGGTCAACTGAAGATTTAGAGAAGGTTGAGACCTAATCCAAGGGCCATGAGATCATGGAATGATGTATAGAGATGTTATAAAGATGATTCCTAGACCAACTCATCATGATTGAGGAGTTTTGAGAAGTTTTGAGTTAGGGTTTCTAAGGATGGACAGTGAAAAAACCCTAATTTGATCCCTATCTTCCAGGCAGTTTTAGCTCAAGATGTGATTGATATCTCATCTTCCCCACAACATGAATGTTGTAGATATTGTTCTTAGCTTTAATTTGAGTGGTAGAAGTCCTTGATAGGATGTGCAGAGCTCAAGTTATGGTTTTGACAAATTACAGGTCATCTGAGGTATGTGAATCTGGGTCCTTGAAAGTCACCCAACTTGCAGACAACTTTTTCCCTGGTAGGATGATTCCTATGGTCTCTTGGTCAACATGAATGTTGAAGAGCATCTTCTCAGCTTTCTAGAGAGTACTATAAGTCCTTGATAGGATTTGTAGAACTCAACTTATGATTTAAACAAGACAGGGGTATTTTGGTCATTTGGAAGTTATAGGTCATTTTAAGCAAAGGCTATATCCCCTATTTCCAAGCCTCAAATGAAAAAACTCAAAACATCAAAGTTGTTCAAAATGGAATTTTAAGCCTAGAAAAGTGGTCATGAGTTGTTGGAAAAGCTTGTAGCAAGGATTGACATGAATGGGTGAAAATGACCTAAAAATGGCTTATAACTTAAATGGATCCAAGTTGGAAATTGGTTTGGGAGATCTATGAATCCAAAATAGGTCATCCAATATGTCATTTTGAATCCAAACATCATTTTAAAGACAATGGTTTAAACACATTTTTGATTTGAGGTCTAAAAATGGGGGTTACTTTGTAATGTTGTTACTTGCATAATAAGGAACCTTTGGAAAACTTCCCATAACGCAAAGAAAGGCTTGTTTTTCACTCATTCCATCTCAATATCTCATGTAAGGATATTTTGACACACAATTAAAGGCTTAATTCATGAGATGAAGGGATATGCAACATGTCATTAAAAGAGAAATTCCATGACTTTCCATTACTTTCTAGATGATTCTAAAAGCTTCTAGACTCTTCCATTGATTTCTATATATTAAGTGGATCATGATTAGATTGAAGGTTGGTGAATTCATTGGTGAAGAGTGAGGGAGAGAAGTGGATTTCAAAGTTTCTTCAAATACAAGCAAGGCACTATTTGATCTCTACAAGCTTCTTCCATCAAAACCATTGCAAACAGAAGAAAGTACACCATTAGAGGAGTGTTTGGAAGAGATAGCAAGCTCTGAATCCATCTGTTCACACCTCTACCATTACAACTTGACAGGCTGGTGATTCTCCTCATACCACCTTATTTATGTACATTTGATCAAGTTTCTAGGTGTAGAATTAGCATGCTAGGTTAGTTGATTAATTTCTGAGGATTAGAGGAAGATCTATGGAGTTTCATGGCAGGGTGATGGTTCTTTAATTTCCAAGAACAAGCTGTTTAGTAGGTTTTAATCGACATGTGATAGCATAGAATGATGAGGGAAACGCCATGAACAAGTTTATACCATTAGAATTAAGTTGCATCAAGGTTGATATCAGAGAAGTATGGTGGAACCCTAATTTTCGTGCGTTCTGTTAGAGAGATATACGAGGTTTTAGTGAAGGCTATGGATACCATCGTGTTCTTGGAGAGAAAGGGAGCAATTTTGGTCTTTTAAGATTTGGATTTCATTGAGAAACCAGAGAGGAAGAAGAGCTTGAAGTCGTATGCATGGAGAACGAAATCTGAAACCCTAATGGCATTTTGGAGAAGACGAGTTGTCCATCGTTGGATCACCCCTGGATATTTGACTCTTTCATTCCATCTAACGGTCCAGGTTTAAACAAGAAACGGAGGGAAACCCTTGAACCAAAACGCCGCGTTTAAATTAAACCGTGTCCTTGGGCCTCAGCCAATCCATGATATTCGCACCCCACCCAGATGGCCCAATTGGAATAACACGTTAAATGGTTGCTATTCATACCGTCTTCGTTTTAATTTTTCTTTAATTTTTCAATTGTTTTTCTGAGCACATGGGCTTAAGGCGCGTGCTATTCCCACCCCCTGGTCTTGGCCCATTTAATAAAAACAACTAGGCGTGGTTCATTTTAACACCCCCTCCTTTAATTCATTTTCTTTTGATTTAATTTCTTTTAATATTTTTTGCATTCTCAATAAATCATATAAAATAGAAAAATCATTGTTTTTTAATTCTTGTTTTTTCTATAGACTCATAATTTTGTGTAGAAAATTAATAAAAAAATAAAAATTCCATTTTATTTTTAGTTTTATATTTTTAGAATATTATTCTTTTAAATAGCTTTTAAGTATGTTTAGTTTGATACTCAATTTTGTAGAATTTATTCTGGGACCTTCCCTTAATCTTTTGGAGCCATTATTTTTGGTGTGATTAGATATTGAATCATAGTTTCCCATAGGATTTAATTCAAGATTTTTAGATTAAAATTTGATTAGTTTAATTAGGTTGGCATTAGGGTACCAAATTAGGATTTAGGTTATGCATAGATGAAATAATTCATTTTCTTTGGAGAGTTTTGACTTGATTTTTGGGTATGGGCATATAGGGATGTTATGGGTAGGTGTTGTAGACCCTTGTGAATAATTGTTAGACTTTTCCCCCTTGCTTTAGTATTTTTAGATATTTTCTGAAGTTGACTGATTGTATTGACTGTCTGTGTGATGTTTGGCTATCTCTGGGGTTTATCTTTGGGGAATTGTTATGGGGTTTGGTTTGTCTTGAAGACCTTGTTGAAGGAGCATGATGAAGGAGAAGATTGAAGATCAAGAGCCAGAGGTTGAGAGGTTGGAGCTTGTTCTCTGTTTGTGAGGTTTGAGATCCTGAAGTTTGAGGGAAATTCATGGTACTTTCCTGAGGAAGGCACTATGGATGTCTTTCATTCTTTCTTCTCACCTCTTTCTTAAGTATCCAATGATGTTGGAGCCTTCATGTGAGTTTAGTTTCTCCTGAGGAGGAATGTAAACTTATCACAGTTGTTGAGCCACATGGGATACGACTCCTAAGTGGAAGCCTCCTAGTACTTTCCTGAGGAAGGTCCTATGGGTCGGTTCACTTAGTTCCTTTAGTTCATCTAGGATTTCTTAAGTATCCAATGATGTCGGAGCCTTCATGTGAGTTTAGTTTCTCCTGAGGAGGAATGTAAATTGATCACAGTTGTTGAGCCACATGGGATACAATTCCTAAGTGGAAGCCCCCTAGTACTTTCCCGAGGAAGGCACTATGGGTTTGTTCACTTAGTTCCCCTAGTTCATGTAGGATTTCTCAAGTATCCAATGATGTTGGAGCCTTCATGTGATTTTAATTTCTCCTGAGGAGGAATGTAAACTTATCACAGTTGTTGAGCCACATGGGATATGATTCCTGAGTATAAGCCTCCTAGTGCTTTCCTGAGGAGGGCACTATGAGTCTGCCTACTTAGCTCCCTTTCTTTGGTAAGCTTGTTTTGAAGCTTGAAGACTTGGATTGATTTCTTGTGTAGGGTTTTGCTTTAGGGCTCTGCTTAGATTTGATTAGGTTTTTGTTTTAGGGTTAGGATTAGAGCTTAGATGTAGATAATTCCTTTCTCAAGCATGTGGGTTGTTTGCCTGATGGCACTTCATTTCTTTTATCTGTTTATTGCTTGATAGCATGTTGTTTATTTTTCAGTATGATTACTGTTATTTCATGACTGGCTTGAGGTTGAGATGAGCTTGTGGAGGCTGAAGCCCCACACACATTTCCTCCCTCACTTGCATTGCATGCATTTTACTGTTTAAAGCTGATGCTTTGTCTGTTTTGGTGTATCATTGATATGATCCCTTAGGACTCTCATTTCCTTTGATAAGGATTTGATGATAGACTTTTAGGTTGAAACCTATGCATGACAACTTCTAGGAGTTCCCTGTTCAAACCTCAACCATAGGATGAATCCATGGCATGATAACAGTAGGACTTGATAGTCTCCCTCCTAGTTGGGCCTGTTTCTCTTCTCATCTCAAAACAATTTAAGATACAGTAATCATGAATGATTTCTTTCGTACGTTACGAGCCTTAAGCTATCTGAGAAAGGATTGTGGGAGAGTTCCTTTTCCACAGTCTGGATGTTTAGTATGGTACCCTTTGGATGACATGCGACGCATTCACTCTCAGGTCATAGTCTCTAGTGCGATTGAAATCGCAAACACAATAAAAAACACTTCTTTCAAAACAGGAAATAAACCGTAGTTTCCCGAACTACGTGAGCTCTGATCTCTCATACCTGTTGAGAGTATGTAGGCACAATACCGATGTATTGGAGAGCTACCTTCCCCCATAACCCTTCGTAGGCCGAACTACGTTGACTCTGATTTCTCATTCTCTGATGAGAATACGTAGGCATAAAGCGCGACGCTTTGCCGAGTCATTTTTCTTTTCTTTTTCAGCCAGCCTTGATAGGTAGATAGAATAAAACCAACCCGTCCAAGTAAACAAACAAGCGTGGATCCCGTCGAGTACGACGGACGTGAGGGGTGCTAATACCTTCCCCTTGCGTAACCGACTCCCGAACCCAGACAATGGTTGCGATGGCCTTGTCTTACCCTTATTCGTCAGGTTTTTCCGATCGTTTCCTTTCCCGCTCTAAGGGATAAATAACGAAAGGTGGCGACTCTTCTGTTGTGCCGGCACCTTATTTTCACGCAAGCGACAGCTGGCGACTCTGCTGGGGACATACGGCATCTAGGGACTTTTCCCATCCCTTATGCTGGGACCGTTTCCCATCCCCTGCGCGAGTCAATCCTAGCGCTTGTATGTTTACTTGTTAGGTTGCGTTTATTTATCGCATTTTTACTTCTCGCACTTTATTTCCCGCATTTTATTTCCAGTTCGATATGATTATCTGTGCTGTTGTGGGAGAGGGATGTTACTATGAGTGAGAAGCCGGACCTGGGCTTGAGTATACACCTAGACATAGTTGCGGAGAGTAGTAGACGAACCTGTCTGCTGAGCAGGCACAGTTCCCTACGAAATCTGCGCTCAGACGAGGTTCTCGCAGAGGTGCTCCTTTCCGGTCCTGAGGATCTGAGGGGAGTCCAGACGTGAGGATTGTCGACTCTGGGGACCGATCATTTGGAAGTAAGCTAAGTGAGGCCTCTTCATGACTTGATGATGCCACTCCTTCTGGGAATCGTATTGTCACTCATGAAAGTCTGTGACGTTGATGACCGCATAGGATGTCGTACCTTTGTCCGTGGATTAGGTCCATACCTGTGAGTGGGATTGGGTTTATTGCAGGAAACTTTGACCTTCAGACTACCTGGTTTTCTTGACAGTGGATCAGTTATGTTGGTACCAGATTTCTCAGTGGCAGATTTGTTTGTTCTTGATAGAGCAGGTTTTGATCAGAGGATCTTGTCATCAGGTGTATGTCTGTTCTTGATAGAGCAGGTTTGATCAGAGTATCGTCATCAGTGGTTTGTTCTGGATGGAGCAGATTTTGAGTGGGGTCTGAAGATCTCATCAGCAGATGTTGTTTGTTCTTGATAGGGCAGATTTTGAGTGGGGTCTGAAGATCTCATCAGCAGATGTTGTTTGTTCTTGATAGGGCAGATTTTGAGTGGGGTCTGAAGATCTCATCAGCAGATGTTGTTTGTTCTTGATAGGGCAGATTTTGAGTGGGGTCTGAAGATCTCATCAGCAGATGTTGTTTGTTCTTGATAGGGCAGATTTTGAGTGGGGTCTGAAGATCTCATCAGCAGCTGTATGTTTGTTCTTGATAGGGCAGATTTTTGATTTGGGGTCTGAAGACTTCGTCAGCAGATATCTCTTGATCGTACATTCGGGGTCCTTATTATCAGACATTTGTTCTCGACAGAGCAGAATTTTGATCTTATGTATATGGTCCTATCAGAAGGTCGTCCTTAGCAGATCAGATTAGTGGTCTTACACCGGGGATTTCATCCCATCAGTGATTATTGAACCCGAATCTCCGCAGCAGTTACCTGGATATATTATTGCATGCCTGCATTTTGCATTAGTTTGCATGTTCATTTTCATTCCATTAACGTGTGTCTGTGACAGGTACCGTTTCCCCGGTCCAGGATCTCTCTCCTCCTATTGTATTATTACAGCCTCTCTCAAGAAAGACTATTGCGTACGAATTCTTGATCCCTGATGTGTCGAAGTTGACTGTCGCTGATGCTATAGGCTTTCCATATGTACACGAGATTGATGTTTCCATGATTGGGCTCGGATTTCTTCTTCTTATTATTATTGTCAGCACTGGTACTAAGGCGCTAGGATCGGGGGAAATCTCCCAAGCACACAGACACACGCATGCATCCGCATGAAGCATTTGCATGACGTACATTTTGTTGCTTTTCCTAACCTTTAATTTTAACAGGTTTTTCAGGTTCACAGGTTTCGAGCTGCTTCCGGTCTCCAGGATTGATCAAAGACTCATTCACCGTTACTCAACTCGAGCTAATCAGACTAGGATCATGGATCAGGTGCAGTCAGATGTTCAAGAGCTCCGTGAACGGATGGATCGTTTTATGGAACTGATGCAGGTAGTCGCTAATGGTCAGGACCAGCTTCGTACTTTGGTTCAACCTTTGATCTCCAGGGTTGATAGTAATGGAATACTTCACGGAGGGGCTGTGCCAACTCCTCCTCCAGTTGATGCTCCGCAGAATGTTGTTCCTGTTGCCGGGGGCAACGGCAGTGCTAATGGCAATATGATGACCAATATCGGACTCAATGCGACGGGCGTCGGCAATGGTAGTCTGGGAGCAAATGTCAACATAGGGCCGGTCAACGGCAATGCTAGTGTCGGAAATCTGTTGGTGCCTCAACTGTGGCTTGAGGATCATCAGGATGACGTGTTTTCTCAAAGAGGTGTGGAAGCAGAGTTGAATGCTGAAGCACGACTCAGGTTCAAAGCGCTGGAAGACAAAATGAGAGACATTGAGAATCAGAATACATTGGGCGTTGATATGTCCAAGCTGGGGTTAATTGCTGATTTCAAGGTACCTCATAAGTTCAAGGTGCCTGTTTTTGAGAAGTACAAGGGTATTACTTGCCCCCGTGTCCACCTTCAGTCTTATTATAGAAAGATGTCTGCCTATTTTGACGATGAGAAGTTGCTGATGCACTTCTTCCAAGATAGTCTTTCTGGTCCATCCCTTGAGTGGTATATGGGCTTGGAGCCTGCTACCGTGCGCACGTGGAAAGATCTCGCTGAAGCGTTTGTCCTCCACTATCAGTACAACAGCGACTTGGCCCCCAACCGAGTCCAACTTCAGAACCTTTCACAGCGGAATAATGAAAGCTTTAAAGAGTATGCCCAGCGGTGGCGTGAGTTGGCTGCTCGGGTTCAACCGCTGATGGTTGAGCGCGAGCTAGTGCAAATGTTCGTGGCTACCCTTCCTGGAGTCTACTATGAGAAGCTGGTCAGTGGCATGTCTGGGACATTCTCGGCTCTCATCACTATGGGCGAGCATGTCGAGAATGGTATAAAAATCGGAAAAATCCAAGGCGAATCATCCTCAGCTGGAGGAGGTGGTAAGAAACCTTACGCTGGCAAGCGTCGAGAAGGGGACGCAAGTGCTGTCACCAACGCTCGGAGAAAGGGCAAGGGCCCTCAGCAGCAGATTGCTAGCATAAATATCCCGGCAGCTCCGCCGCAGCAGCAGCAGCAGCAGCCACAACAACAGAATCAGCAGGGGTATAGAAAATATCAGAATCGGGCTCCTTTGGCAAACCGTCATTTCGAAGCTCCACCTATATCGTATGCGCAGCTCTTGCAAACTTTGCTTCAGCTTCAGTTAGTGCAAAAGAGGACGTTGGCTCCCTTAACAGGGGCACCACCACCGGGGTATGACGCAAATGCCACTTGCGATTTCCATACCGAGGCACCAGGCCATACGATTGAGAATTGTAAAGCTTTTAAGCACAAGGTGCAGGACCTGGTAGACGCCAAGGTCATTAAATTTTCTGATAATGTGCCCAATGTTACCAAAAACCCTATGCCTCATCATAGGGGAGGTGGAGTGAACGCCATTATCACAGAGGAGAGTGCAGATCTGTTGACTGATGTCAAAGACTTAAAGACACCGCTTAGTTTCGTCAAGGCTAAGTTGTTGAAGAGGGGGTTCTTTCCAGGATGCGGAGAGTTATGCATGGCTTGTGCTACACGTCCTGATGGGTGTGAGCAGCTGGTAGAAGGTATCCAAAGTCTGATGTCTGAGGGTATTTTGCAGTTCAGCCGAAGAGTTGAAAGTGTATCAGGAGAGGTTGTGCTGAAACAGGCAGATGAAGTCGCCACCATCACCATTCCTCGTCAACCTATTACCATTTCTGCGCCCCGACCGCCTACAATCACTATTACCAGAGCCGGGCCAATCCCATTCGAGAGCACTAACGCCGTTCCGTGGCATTATGGCGCTGAGGTCTATTGCAATGGTCAGAAGTTAGAGCTGGAGCCGTACGGGTCGACTGTGCAGAATCTCGCCGGAGTCAGTGGTATTACTCGAAGCGGAAGAGTGTTTGCGCCGACCGAGGTTGTGGCAGAGAGAGCAGTCAGAGCTGATGCTGTGGATAAGGGTAAAGGCAAAGCCGTCGAAGAGGTCCCTTGTGGGGCAGAGAAGGATTTGCTTGTCAAAGATGCTGAGGAGTTCATGCGGTTAATCAAGAAGAGCGACTACAAGATTGTAGACCATCTTCATCAGACTCCATCAAAGATTTCTATTCTCAACTTGTTGCTGTGTTCTGAAGCGCACCGCAACGCGTTACTAAAGGTATTGAACGCTGCCTATGTACCGCAAGAGATATCAGTAAATCAGCTAGAAGAGGTGGTAGCCCATGTTAATGCTGGCAATGGGCTGGGATTCACAGATTTAGAGCTGACTCCTAAAGGGAGAGATCACAATAGCGCCTTGCACGTTTCGATAGAGTGCAGAGGCACTATCATGTCGCATGTCCTGGTGGACACGGGTTCGTCGCTTAATGTGCTTCCGAAGAAGGCCCTAATGAAGTTGGACACTCGTGGATTGCTTTGCACGCCCAGTGATCTGGTGGTGAAAGCATTTGATGGAACTAAGCGCCACGTTTTCGGAGAGTTGACCCTGCCGATTCAAGTTGGTCCGGAGACGTTCGATACTGTTTTTTATATCATGGATATCATGCCTGCCTACAGTTGCCTCTTAGGTCGGCCATGGATCCATGCTGCTGGTGCCGTAACGTCCACGCTGCATCAAAAGCTCAAATATGCTGTCGGGGGAAGCATAGTAACCGTCTGTGGTGAGGAGGACATTATGGTGAGCCACTTGTCATCCTTTAAATATGTTGAAATGGATGGAGAAATCCATGAAACGCTCTGCCAAGCATTTGAAGCCGTTAGGGTGAAAGAGGTAGCTCCTGTCGTCGTAGAGAAGCAAGAGATGAATCTCTCCTCGTTCAAAGAAGCTCGGGCCGCCGTCGAAGCCGGTTCCACCCCAGGCTGGGGGCATGTTTTGGAGATACCGATCAAGCAGGATAAGTTTGGATTAGGGTATTCTCCTGAAGCTGAAGCTTCATCTTCTTCGTCTAGCAGTTCGTCTCGTGGGAAGGGGCCGATCCTATTTACCAAGGGCGGAGTGATTTTCGAAAGCATCAACGCAGCGTCTGAGGACAGCGGGGATAGCGATTGTGATCTTGACGCCTGGATTCAGCCAAGCAAGTTGGGCGAGCGCCTCAACAATTGGACCATCAAGGAGATTATCCAGCTGACAAGTGAAGAGTAATGATTTGCTTTTTACAATCTTTGTACAACCCTATGTCCTGCCCGGGGCATAGTGGTTTTATTGTCAGGGCCTTGTTGGATTATGTACATGCATTTTGTTAATAAATCAAAGGCGTTTTCTTCGTACTCAAATATTGTGTTCTCTGTTGTTCCTGTTTTATGTTTATTTTGAAAAACAGCAAAATGGCAACGGGGTTTGTGCTAACCTGCATATTCTTGCTTTAAACTTAACCCTTGTTATTGCAGGATCCACATAACAGACGACATCGACTCTGGACCCTCTACGGCTTACTACGACTTCAATTGCCCGATTTATCAAGCCGAGGATGAGATTGATGAAGACGAAGACCTTCCGGAAGAGTTAGCCCGCTTGTTGAGACAAGAGGAAAGGGTTATTCTGCCTCATGAGGAGGACATCGAGATCGTAAACCTGGGTTCTGAAGAGCTCGTCAGAAATGTCAAAGTAGGGGCTGCGCTGCAGAATGATGTCAAGCATAGACTGGTCGAGATGCTTCGAGAGTATAGTGACGTCTTTGCTTGGTCATACGAAGATATGCCCGGACTCGACACAGACATCGTGGTTCATCGCTTGCCGTTGCGAGAAGATTGCCCTCCAGTCAAGCAGAAGCTTAGGAGGACGAGACCAAATATGGCTGTAAAAATCAAAGAAGAAGTCCAAAAGCAGTTGGACGCAGGGTTTCTAGCCGTTACCACTTACCCTCTGTGGATTGCCAATATAGTGTCTGTACCGAAGAAGGACGGTAAGGTACGCATGTGCATCGATTATCGGGATTTGAATAGGGCGAGCCCTAAGGATGATTTCCCGTTGCCTCATATCGATGTGTTGGTCGACAACACAGCCCAGTTTTCCGTGTTTTCATTCATGGATGGCTTCTCCGGTTACAATCAGATTAAGATGGCACCGGAGGACATGGAGAAAACGACGTTTATCACCCCCTGGGGAACATTTTGCTATAAGGTAATGCCCTTCGGTCTAAAGAACGCAGGGGCCACTTACCAGCGAGCAATGGTAACTTTGTTTCATGATATGATTCATCATGAGATCGAGGTCTATGTTGATGACATGATTGCAAAGTCCCAAATGGAGGAAGAGCATTTGGTCAACTTATTGAAGCTTTTTGAGAGGCTTAAGAAGTTCAGGCTGAGGCTGAATCCTAACAAGTGCACTTTCGGAGTGCGGTCCGGAAAGTTATTGGGGTTTATCGTTAGTGAACGAGGTATTGAAGTTGATCCTGCGAAAATAAAAGCTATTCAAGAAATGCCAGCGCCAAAGACAGAAAAAGAAGTTCGTGGTTTCTTGGGCCGAATAAACTACATTGCAAGGTTTATCTCTCAGCTCACGGCCACTTGTGAACCGATGTTCAAGCTTTTAAAGAAAGATCAGGCGATTACTTGGAATGAGGATTGCCAGAAGGCATTCGACAAAATAAAGCAGCATCTTCAAGAACCTCCAATCTTGATACCCCCAGTGGCTGGACGGCCATTAATCATGTACCTGACGGTTCTGGAGAATAGTATGGGGTGTGTTCTCGGTCAGCACGACGAGACGGGCAGAAAAGAGCATGCCATTTATTATTTGAGTAAAAAGTTCACTGAGTGTGAATCTCGATACTCGATGCTGGAGAAGACGTGTTGTGCATTAGCTTGGGCCGCCAAACGTCTACGACAGTACATGCTCAATCACACCACTATGCTGATTTCGAAGATGGATCTGATCAAGCACGTCTTCGAGAAGCAGGCTCTTTCGGGCAGGATTGCCAGATGGCAAATGGTGTTAACAGAATATGATATTCAGTACGTCTCCCAGAAGGCCATTAAGGGAAGCGTATTGTCTGAGTACCTTGCCGAGCAGCCAATCGAAGACTACCAGCCGATGAAGTTTGAATTCCCTGATGAGGATATTATGTTTCTCAAAGCGAAGGATTGCGATGAGCCATTGCCCGGTGAGGGGCTAGATAGGAAGTCTCAGTGGAAGTTGATATTCGACGGAGCGGTTAATTCCTATGGAAGTGGTATTGGGGCTATCATCACAACTCCTCACGGATCCCACATCCCGTTTACTGCGAGACTGACGTTTCCAGTTACCAACAATGAGGCAGAGTATGAAGCATGTATTATGGGTCTAGAAGAGGCAATTGATTTGAGAATCAAGAATCTAGACGTATATGATGACTCAACGCTTGTAATCAATCAGATTAAAGGGGAGTGGGAAACTCGTCAAGCGAATTTGGTACCGTACATGAATTATGCCAGGAGGTTGCTTCCTTTCTTCGATCGGGTGGAACTCCATCATGTACCCAGGGCTGAAAACCAGATGGCTGATGCCTTAGCCACGTTGGCTTCAATGTATAAGGTCAATCTTTGGAATGAAGCTCCAAGCATTGTCCTTTCGCGTCTTGACAGACCGGCATTTGTCTTTGCAATCGAGGATGCCGCCGACGGCAAGCCATGGTTCCATGACATCCAGACCTTCCTTATGACCAAGGAGTATCCTGCGGGTGCGTCAACCCAGGATAAGAAGACTCTGAGGAAGCTGTCCGGAAACTTTTACCGCAATCCTGATGGAGTGTTGTATAAGAGAAACCACGATCTCGTGCTACTCAGATGTGTAGATGAGAAAGAGGCAAGTATGCTCATGGAAGAAGTCCATGAGGGCACATTTGGTACGCACGCCGGCGGGCATGCCATGACGAGAAAGATCCTGAGAGCAGGATATTACTGGCTGACTATGGAGTCGGATTGCTTCAGATTCGCGAGGAAATGTCATAAATGCCAGATTTATGCTGATAAAGTTCATGTGCCGCCGTGCCCATTGAATGTCATGTCCTCCCCTTGGTCGTTCTCCATGTGGGGCATCGACATGATAGGCAAGATCGAGCCCACTGCATCCAATGGTCATCGTTTCATTCTGGTAGCTATCGACTACTTCACCAAATGGGTGGAGGCAGCCTCGTACGCTAATGTGACCAAGCAGGTGGTAGCTAAATTCATAAAGAGGGACATCATCTGTCGTTATGGGGTTCCCGAGCGGATCATTACTGATAATGGTTCGAATTTGAACAACAAGATGATGAAGGAGCTGTGCCAGAGCTTCAAGATTGAACACCACAACTCATCTCCTTACCGGCCGAAGATGAATGGCGCCGTCGAAGCCGCCAACAAGAACATAAAGAGGATTGTTCAGAAGATGGTTGTGATGTACAAAGATTGGCACGAGATGCTGTCGTTTGCCTTGCACGGTTATCGTACGACGGTGCGTACGTCGACCGGGGCAACTCCTTTCTCCTTGGTGTACGGTATGGAAGCTGTCCTACCGTTAGAAGTGGAGATCCCTTCTTTGCGAGTTTTGGTTGATGTGAAACTCGACGAGGCAGAATGGATTACGAATCGTTTGAACCAACTCAGCCTGATGGACGAGAAGAGGTTAGCATCGATTGCATTTGGTCGTCTGTACCAGAGCCGAATGAAGAAAGCTTATGATAAGAAGGTGTGTCCTAGAAGCTTTCAGACGGGTGATCTCGTCCTGAAGAAGATTCTTCCGCCACACTCCGATCACCGGGGCAAGTGGAATCCGAATTACGAAGGGCCGTATGTCGTCAGCAAGGTCTTCTAGGGAGGAGCTTTGTTGTTATCCACGATGGATGGTGAAGATTTTGCATCCCCGGTGAACGCGGACGCAGTTAAAAAATACTTTGCTTGAAAGAGACCCGCTGGACAAAAAAGAAAGAGTCCAGGCAAAAAAGGGGCATCCCGGCGAACCAAAAACAGAATAAAAGGTTCGGGCAAAAATTAGGGATATATTGAAAAAATGTACACTCGCGAAGTCGAAAACCTACACTGGGCGGCTTCGGAAAAAAAGGGTATCCCGGTGAACTGAAAACCCGTAAAGGGCGGTTCACGCAAAAGTTAGGGATTTGAATAAGCAAATGACTGCGTTCCGCGTATGAACTTTCATTGTTTAGTGGTTTGGAGGACTTGAGGGCCGTTTATCTGAATCAATCTCTTCCGAAGCTGAAGCGTCGGGGAAGTATCGAAGTCGAGTGGGTCTTAGAGGGATCAACTCATGGTGTTCGTCTACGCCTCGTTGCCGACATTTGTATATACTGATGTATATTTATGTTTTATTTTTGCGCGGCTTCCTCATTCCAGGAGTTTGCCTCTGTTGTAAAACATTTTTGCCCATTCAGGGGTTCACCATCAATAAAATGCATATTATTCAGCAATTCTGCTTACCTGTTTAGCATTTATCTGTTTTGTTTGTGAATGAAAACGCCGATGTTTTTGATAAAATGCGCATACATAAACTTACGGGCCTAGGCCCATTGATTGTTGAAACAATTAATTACCTAAATTTTGTCACGAGATAATAACCTTGATAGGCCCCTTTGAGGAGGGTATCTTGTCTGTTTGTTTGTGTTGTTGCAGGTGTAGCGCCTTCCAGAAGATGTGTCGTGCGCATCCCCGAAGCAGGGCGAGTCCTCCTTCTCCAGCAGAGTTCAGTAGTCTCTCCTCCGCAAAGTCTGAACGCAGAATAGTAAGCATTGATATGTCTCCCCAAGCAGAGATGATTCTCTTCCCTAAGCAGACGCATCCTGAAGGAACGTCACCTCATCAGCTGAGTCGAGGGCCAAAGCTCATGTCCCCAGCACCGGGTCACAAGTGCAGGTTTCATAGAAATGTTCGGGTGCCGAAGCTCGTGTTTTCCCCAGTAAAGCCGCCAAAGCAGGTGTTCCCCCAGCACCGGGTCACAAGTGCAGGATTCTCAGGAAGCTATTCATACACCGAAGGATGCAGTAACTGATGGTGCCAGACTGAAGTCTCCAGTGGAATTGAGATTCCCCCACCGGAGTCATACTCTCTTCTGAAGTCGGATGATTCCCTCTTCCCCCAGTAGAGTGTTGGAACAGCTGATGTTGTATTCCCCTGCAGAGTTGTACTCCCCCCGAAGTCAGATGATTCTTTCTTCCCCAGCGAAATTAAAACTCCTCATCAGAGTCGTACTCTCCAGTGAAGGGGAATGATTTCTCTTTCCCCGGCTGAGTTCGCAAACCCCAAGAGAGCCGAATCCTTGGAAGCAGTTGGGACCTTGAGCGGATGTTCCCTAGCAGATGTTGAGCATCTGATGCTGTATTTCCCCCAGAGTTGTACTCTTTCCAGCGAAGCAGAATGATTTCTCCTTCCTCAGCCCAGTTTGCAGATGTCCAAGAGAGTCGAATCCTTGGAAGTTGATCAGACCATGTTTAGTTGTTTCCCCAGTGGAGTGTTGAGCAGCTGAAGTTGTTTCCCCACAGAGTTATCATCCCCAGAAGAGTAGCCGAGACGACCACGCAGTTTATTCTCGCGATTGATATCAGTAGGTCCAAGTTCTCGTAAAGCTTTGTTCCCCTGCAGCAGTCAACTGAAGTTGTTTTCCCTGCAGTAGTCAACCGAAGACCATTTCCCCAGACAGAGTCCGATTGATATTGGCATGTCCACGTTCTCCTCAGCAGGATGATTCCTCTATCTGAGTAGTTCTTTCTCCTTGACAGGAGAATTCCCCTTCGACATTTATTTTGCTGACAGGATTGCATCATTGTGCATGATTGCATAGCATTAAGCATAAACGCATAGCATTTCCACCATGTGGGGCATGGCGCCGAAGCATATGCATCATAAACATGATCTAGGTTATTATCATTCTTGTTTTACAGGTGTTCCACCAAAGGACCAGTTGCTCAGGATGATTCCTGACATTCTCCCCAACGAAGCCGTTTGCTCAAGATGATTTTTGAGATCCCCAGCGAAGTCTTCAGTTCGAGATGATTCTCGAATCCCTCAGCAGGGCCGTTTGCTTAAGATAATTCTTAAGACCCCAACGCAGTTTCCAAAGTTGGTTTGCTTAAGATGATTCTTGATCTCCCCAGTGGCGTCCCCAGTGAGGATCACCCAGGACAATGCCTGAAACTCCAAGAGAGCCAAGTCCTTGGAAGCTGCTCAAGTCGTGATTGGTTTGTACCCGGCAAGAGCTGTCCAGGAAGATTCCTGGAATCCCCAGCAGAATAAAGTCTCCAGAATGGTTATCGGTTCAGGATGATTCTTGAAGGTGCCCGATGGAGTTGTTTGTTCAAGATGATTCTTGAAGTCCTTAGCAGCGTGATATGTTTGCTCCAACAGTGATGTCTAATCTGAAGATTGACTTTGTAAACGCCTGAAGGCGGTATCAGAAGGTTCCTGTGGATTCAGATTTCCTTGTTGATGAATCAACGTTTGTCTGAAGACAAGGTTCAAAAGTTTGTAGATCCAACTTTTGTATGCAAGGTGATCCGTGTTGGCCTGAAGACCAAGTCAGTTGTCCTGAGGTGATGATTGATTGCGATCAAGTGATAAGTGTTTCTTCTGACTGAAGTCGAAGATGTTTCTCCAGCTGAAGCGGAGTTTGCCTGAAGGCAAAGTGTTTGAATCCCCGTAGAGTCATGAATGGCTCAGGATACCACTTCTCTGACTGAAGTCACAGATTTCCCAAGCTGAAGCGAAGGTGCCTGAAGGCAAGGTTATCCCCAAAGTCATGAATGACTTAGGATTCATTTTTCGGACTGAAGGCCGAAGTATATCCCTGACTGAAGTCTCGGATACTCTATAGCAGAGGCGGAGTTGCCTGAAGGCAGATCCATGTATCCTTGAAGGACAAGGATCATTTTCTTCAGACTGAAGTCGAAGATACCTCCTGCAGAGTTGCCGACAGGCAAAGTTTACATCCTTGAAGGCCAAGGATGCTTATCTTCAGAAATACTTGAAGATCTTTTCTGGCTGAAGCTGGAAGTGGCCAGGGGCCAGGGTTTCACATAGCTTTGATGTTGAAGTTCTATGGTGGGATCAGTATGCAGTAGTATTTGGATGTTCGTTATGGTTCTGAGGGAGAACCCCAGATCAAAGTGTGCTCGGTTAAGTCTCTCATTCCCAGAGGAGCAGTTTCAAATACGCAAGTGTACCTTTTGTTCCATTTACCAGGGGTGAACCCCAGGTCAGAGTTGTTCAGTGTTGTATCTTCTCCAGCGGCGAGGTTGGATGTTTGGATTTGACGGCGAGGTCAGATTATGTTTGGTTCCGGCGGCGAGGTTGGATGTTTGATTGGGCGGCGAGGTCAGATTATGTTTGTTTCCGGCGGCGAGGTTGGATGTTTGTTTGACGGCGATGTCAGACTCTTTAAATCCCCAGCAGAGATGATGTTTGTACGACGGCGATGTCGAGTGTCTCTCAGAGTGATGTTTGATTGTCCGACGGCGATGTCAGATGGTTTAGTCTTCCAGCGGCGATGTTGGGTGTTGTGGTTGTCTGAAGGCAATGTCAGAAGAAGTTAACATGGATAACTGGCGGCGATGTTAGATCAGTATTTCTCCAGCTAGTTGTTGGGCGGCTGGCATTGCAGTATTCGAAGATTTGTTCCCCGCAGAGTATCGTGTGCTCGTGCAGTTGGCAAATTTTCGGGTTTACCGGTACTCAACCGTCTCGCACCTTGATTGGCTGAGAGTTGTTCGCTCCTCACCCAGTCAGGTTCAAGCCGTTTGAATAAGGGCAGCTGTTGCACCCCAAAATTTGACCAACATGTATTTACCCATCAAGTGTTTGAAGGTTGATACCTTCATCAGAAAGTTCAAGAGATCCTCAGAGGAATTAGTTGAAACCAAGGTTGTGTGCTTCATAGCTTGAGAGTTGTGGGAGCTCCTCAGATGATTCTGAGACTTTGAGAATGAACTTGAAGATTTGAGAAAGCCTATGAGATGTCTTGAAAGCCATCATGAAGCCCAGAGAGGTCATTGTGCAAGAATTCAGAAGATTCAACCATGGATGGTAGAATTAGGGTTTTGACTGGGTCAACCCTAGGTCAACTGAAGATTTGGAGAAGGTTGAGACCTAATCCAAGGGCCATGAGATCATGGAATGATGTATGGAGATGTTATAAAGATGATTCCTAGACCAACTCATCATGATTGAGGAGTTTTGAGAAGTTTTGAGTTAGGGTTTCTAAGGATGGACAGTGAAAAAACCCTAATTTGATCCCTATCTTCCAGGCAGTTTTAGCTCAAGATGTGATTGATATCACATCTTCCCCACAACATGAATGTTGTAGAGCTTGTTCTTAGCTTTAATTTGAGTGGTAGAAGTCCTTGATAGGATGTGCAGAGCTCAAGTTATGGTTTTGACAAATTACAGGTCATCTGAGGTATGTGAATCTGGGTCCTTGAAAGTCACCCAACTTGCAGACAACTTTTGCCCTAGTAGGATGATTCCTATGGTCTCTTGGTCAACATGAATGTTTAAGAGCATCTTCTCAGATTTCTAGAGAGTACTAGAAGTCCTTGATAGGATTTGTAGAACTCAACTTATGGTTTAAACAAGACAGGGGTATTTTGGTCATTTGGAAGTTATAGGTCATTTTAAGCAAAGGCCATATCCCCTATTTCCAAGCCTCAAATGAAAAAACTCAAAACATCAAAGTTGTTCAAAATGGCATTTTAAGCCTATAAAAGTGGTCATGAGTTGTTGGAAAAGCTTGTAGCAAGGATTGACATGAATGGGTGAAAATGACCTAAAAATGGCTTATAACTTAAATGGATCCAAGTTGGAAATTGGTTTGGGAGATCTATGAATCCAAAATAGGTCATCCAATATGTCATTTTGAATCCAAACATCATTTTAAAGACAATGGTTTAAACACATTTTTGATTTGAGGTCTAAAAATGGGGGTTACTTTGTAATGTTGTTACTTGCATAATAAGGAACCTTTGGAAAACTTCCCATAAGGCAAAGAAAGGCTTGTTTTTCACTCATTCCATCTCAATATCTCATGTAAGGATATTTTGACACACAATTAAAGGCTTAATGCATGAGATGAAGGGATATGCAACATGTCATTAAAAGAGAAATTCCATGACTTTCCATTACTTTCTAGATGATTCTAAAAGCTTCTAGACTCTTCCATTGATTTCTATATATTAAGTGGATCATGATTAGATTGAAGGTTGGTGAATTCATTGGTGAAGAGTGAGGGAGAGAAGTGGATTTCAAAGTTTCTTCAAATACAAGCAAGGCACTATTTGATCTCTACAAGCTTCTTCCATCAAAACCATTGCAAACAGAAGAAAGTACACCATTAGAGGAGTGTTTGGAAGAGATAGCAAGCTCTGAATCCATCTGTTCACACCTCTACCATTACAACTTGACAGGTTGGTGATTCTCCTCATACCACCTTATTTATGTACATTTGATCAAGTTTCTAGGTGTAGAATTAGCATGCTAGGTTAGTTGATTAATTTCTGAGGATTAGAGGAAGATCTATGGAGTTTCATGGCAGGGTGATGGTTCTTTAATTTCCAAGAACAAGTTGTTTAGTAGGTTTTAATCGACATGTGATAGCATAGAATGATGAGGGCAACGCCATGAACAAGTTTATACCATTAGAATTAAGTTGCATCAAGGTTGATATCAGAGAAGTATGGTGGAACCCTAATTTTCGTGCGTTCTGTTAGAGAGGTATACGAGGTTTTAGTGAAGGCTATGGATACCATCGTGTTCTTGGAGAGAAAGGGAGCAATTTTGGTCTTTCAAGATTTGGATTTCATTGAGAAACCAGAGAGGAAGAAGAGCTTGAAGTCGTATGCATGGAGAACGAAATCTGAAACCCTAATGGCATTTTGGAGAAGACGAGTTGTCCATCGTTGGATCACCCCTGGATATTTGACTCTTTCATTCCATCTAACGGTCCAGGTTTAAACAAGAAACGGAGGGAAACCCTTGAACCAAAACGCCACGTTTAAATTAAACCGTGTCCTTGGGCCTCATCCAATCCATGATATTCGCACCCCACCCAGATGGCCCAATTGGAATAACACGTTAAATGGTTGCTATTCATACCGTCTTCGTTTTAATTTTTCTTTAATTTTTCAATTGTTTTTCTGAGCACATGGGCTTAAGGCGCGTGCTATTCCCACCCCCTGTTCTTGGCCCATTTAATAAAAACAACTAGGCGTGGTTCATTTTAACACCCCCTCCTTTAATTCATTTTCTTTTGATTTAATTTCTTTTAATATTTTTAGCATTCTCAATAAATCATATAAAATAGAAAAATCATTGTTTTTTAATTCTTGTTTTTTCTATAGACTCATAATTTTGTGTAGAAAATTAATAAAAAAATAAAAATTCCATTTTATTTTTAGTTTTATATTTTTAGAATATTATTCTTTTAAATAGCTTTTAAGTATGTTTAGTTTGATACTCAATTTTGTAGAATTTATTCTGGGACCTTCCCTTAATCTTTTGGAGCCATTCTTTTTGGTGTGATTAGATATTGAATCATAGTTTCCCATAGGATTTAATTCAAGATTTTTAGATTAAAATTTGATTAGTTTAATTAGGTTGGCATTAGGGTACCAAATTAGGATTTAGGTTATGCATAGATGAAATAATTCATTTTCTTTTGAGAGTTTTGACTTGATTTTTGGGTATGGGAATATAGGGATGTTATGGGTAGGTGTTGTAGACCCTTGTGAATAATTGTTAGAATTTTCCCCCTTGCTTTAGTATTTTTAGATATTTTCTGAAGTTGACTGATTGTATTGACTGTCTGTGTGATGTTTGGCTATCTCTGGGGTTTATCTTTGGGGAATTGTTATGGGGTTTGGTTTGTCTTGAAGACCTTGTTGAAGGAGCATGATGAAGGAGAAGATTGAAGATCAAGAGCCAGAGGTTGAGAGGTTGGAGCTTGTTCTCTGTTTGTGAGGTTTGAGATCCTAAAGTTTAAGGGAAATTCATGGTACTTTCCTGAGGAAGGCACTATGGATGTCTTTCATTCTTTCTTCTCACCTCTTTCTTAAGTATCCAATGATGTTGGAGCCTTCATGTGAGTTTAGTTTCTCCTGAGGAGGAATGTAAACTTATCACAGTTGTTGAGCCACATGGGATACGACTCCTAAGTGGAAGCCTCCTAGTACTTTCCTGAGGAAGGTCCTATGGGTCTGTTCACTTAGTTCCTTTAGTTCATCTAGGATTTCTTAAGTATCCAATGATGTCGGAGCCTTCATGTGAGTTTAGTTTCTCCTGAGGAGGAATGTAAACTGATCACAGTTGTTGAGCCACATGGGATACAATTCCTAAGTGGAAACCCCCTAGTACTTTCCCGAGGAAGGCACTATGGGTCTGTTCACTTAGTTCCCCTAGTTCATGTAGGATTTCTCAAGTATCCAATGATGTTGGAGCCTTCATGTGAGTTTAATTTCTCCTGAGGAGGAATGTAAACTTATCACAGTTGTTGAGCCACATGGGATATGATTCCTGAGTATAAACCTCCTAGTGCTTTCCTGAGGAGGGCACTATGAGTCTGCCTACTTAGCTCCCTTTCTTTGGTAAGCTTGTTTTGAAGCTTGAAGACTTGGATTGATTTCTTGTGTAGGGTTTTGCTTTAGGGCTCTGCTTAGATTTGATTAGGTTTTTGTTTTAGGGTTAGGATTAGAGCTTAGATGTAGATAATTCCTTTCTCAAGCATGTGGGTTGTTTGCCTGATGGCACTTCATTTCTTTTATCTGTTTATTGCTTGATAGCATGTTGTTTATTTTTCAGTATGATTACTGTTATTTCATGACTGGCTTGAGGTTGAGATGAGCTTGTGGAGGCTGAAGCCCCACACACATTTCCTCCCTCACTTGCATTGCATGCATTTTACTGTTTAAAGCTGATGCTTTGTCTGTTTTGGTGTATCATTGATATGATCCCTTAGGACTCTCATTTCCTTTGATAAGGATTTGATGATAGACTTTTAGGTTGAAACCTATGCATGACAACTTCTAGGAGTTCCCTGTTCAAACCTCAACCATAGGATGAATCCATGGCATGATAACAGTAGGACTTGATAGTCTCCCTCCTAGTTGGGCCTGTTTCTCTTCTCATCTCAAAACAGTTTAAGATACAGTAATCATGAATGATTTCTTTCGTACGTTACGAGCCTTAAGCTATCTGAGAAAGGATTGTGGGAGAGTTCCTTTTCCACAGTCTGGATGTTTAGTATGGTACCCTTTGGATGACATGCGACGCATTCACTCTCAGGTCATAGTCTCTAGTGCGGTTGAAATCGCAAACACAATAAAAAACACTTCTTTCAAAACAGGAAATAAACCGTAGTTTCCCGAACTACGTGAGCTCTGATCTCTCATATCTGTTGAGAGTACGTAGGCACAATACCGATGTATTGGCGAGCTACCTTCCCCCATAACCCTTCGTAGGCCGAACTACGTTGACTCTGATTTCTCATTCTCTGATGAGAATACATAGGCATAAAGCGCGACGCTTTGCCGAGTCATTTTTCTTTTCTTTTTCAGCCAGCCTTGATAGGTAGATAGAATAAAACCAACCCGTCCAAGTAAACAAACAAGCGTGGATCCCGTCGAGTACGACGGACGTGAGGGGTGCTAATACCTTCCCCTTGCGTAACCGACTCCCGAACCCAGACAATGGTTGCGATGGCCTTGTCTTACCCTTATTCGTCAGGTTTTTCCGATCGTTTCCTTTCCCGCTCTGAGGGATAAATAACGAAAGGTGGCGACTCTTCTATTGTGCCGGCACCTTATTTTCACGCAAGCGACAATATGAAGCTTGCATCTTGAGTTACACTGCTTTAAAGTTGGACCCAAATCAGGGGATTTTACACTGAAACCCTAATTTGGTAACTCCTCTTCTCCTTGACTCCTATTGATTTTTCTTCGGCACAACACCACATCCATATCCATGTAGCAAATAATGAATCCCACATTCTTCAAATGAGCCTTAATGCCTTTCAAATCAAGCCCTTGACCTAGGATTGACCTAGATGAAACCCTAGTTGACTGTCTTCAACTGAGGCTCTTGCAATCATTCCAATGACTTGGTTATTCCTCAAAAATGATCATCTAGGCTCTTCATAACATCCATACACACTCCATGCTCTTGGCTCATAGCTCATATACCCTCTGATGATCCCCAAACAACCTCAAGATAGGAGAGAACTCACTGATCAACCTGTCAACTCTTTAAAGTTCAAATTCTTCCCTGATGACCTGAGTAGTCTTGAATATGAATGAAACCCCTTGAACATACCTCTTGAGACAAGAATAGCACTTGATCCCCTGATTAAGATATCTTGCTTATGCTATGCAATGCAGATGAATACACTATGTACGTGATGACAATGCAAATGACTATGCAATTGAAACATAAACCTAGGTTAGAAAAGGTTGGGCAAATTTTGGGGTGCAACAGCTGCCCCTATTCAAGCGGCTTGGACCCGACTGGATGAAGAGCGCGCAGCCTTCAGACATTCGAGGTACGAGACGATTGAATACGAAAGAACCCGGAAATTTGCCAACCGCAAAATAAATTGCGTACGACTACTGCTTGGGAAAAATATCATTCAGAAAACCGAATCCGGTTGTCACGGCAACAACTGATCAATTATCTGATAAGAACTGACTTGATTTCATCCTCAACTACCTGCGTGACGCCACATGCCTTGAATCCACAATTAATTCCAAATTTTGCTACAATAAGCATGCATCGAGCCAAAGGACCACGTCGAAAACATAACAGTCTTGACCTTCATTTGTAGAGAAACAAACAAAATGCTACGTAAAGTGCGAATCAGGCATCCGGTGACTTGAACAAGTTACTCTGCGGGATACATCTCCGACGAGACAGATACTTGAACAAATAATTCCGCAGGGAGCCACTCCGTTAACACGGGTAATGATCCTGCCAACACCGATAATAATTCCTTTGACAAAAGGTAACAACTCCATCGACCAGGATAACAAACTGCCTCAAACAAGGCATAATAACTCCTCAAACCAGGGTGTAACTCCATCACCCAGGGTGACAACTCCCTCAACCAGGGTAATAACTCCTTCAACCAGGGTATAAATCCTTCAACCAGGGTAATAACTCCTTCAACCAGGGCAACAACTCCCTCAACCAGGGTAATAACTCCTTCAACCAGGGTATAACTCCTTCAACCAGGGTAATAACTCCTTCAACCAGGGTATAACTCCTTCAACCAGGGTAAAACTCCTTCAACCAGGGTAATAACTCCTTCAACCAGGGTATAACTCCTTCAACTAGGGTATAACTCCTCCAACCAGGGTATAACTCCTTCAACCAGGGTAATAACTCCTTCAACCGGGGTAATAACTCCTTCAACCAGGGTATAACTCCTTCAACCAGGGTAATAACTCCTTCAACCAGGGTATAACTCCTTCAACCAGGGTAATAACTCCTTCAACCAGGGTAATAACTCCTTCAACCAGGGTATAACTCCTTCAACCAGGGTATAACTCCTTCAACCAGGGTAATAACTCCTTCAACCGGGGTATAACTCCTTCAACTAGGGTATAACTCCTTCAACCAGGGTATAACTCCTTCAACCAGGGTAACAACTCCCTCAACCAGGGTAATAACTCCTTCAACCGGGGTATAACTCCTTCAACCAGGGTAATAACTTCTTCAACCAGGGTAATAACTCCTTCAACCAGGGTATAACTCCTTCAACCAGGGTATAACTCCTTCAACCAGGGTAATAACTCCCTCAACCAGGGTAATAACTCCTTCAACCAGGGTATAACTCCTTCAACCGGGGTATAACTCCTTCAACCAGGGTAATAACTCCCTCAACCAGGGTAATAACTCCTTCAACCAGGGTATAACTCCTTCAACCGGGGTATAACTCCTTCAACCAGGGTAACAACTCCTTCAACCAGGGTATAACTCCTTCAACCAGGGTATAACTCCTTCAACCAGGGTAATAACTCCTTCAACCGGGGTATAACTCCTTCAACCAGGGTAATAACTCCATCAACCAGGGTAATAACTCCTTCAACCAGGGTATAACTCCTTCAACCAGGGTATAACTCCTTCAACCAGGGTAATAACTGACGACAGCCGTCAAACACCTACTTCGACGGCAGGTAGTAATTTCAAGATTTTCAATACTGACGTGACAACAGTCTGAAGAAAACTTCGCTGGGGAAGAAGAGAAGCTTAACCAAGCAACTCTGATGGGGAAGAAACTCTACTGGGGAAATCACGGCGATAACTCCAAAAAATCTGAACTATGAAATCTTGTAATGCCGACATAACAGCGACCTGAGAAGGACTCAGCTGGGGAAAAGAGAAACTCAACCAAGCAACTCTGCTAGGGGTCCACATGATAGGACGAACACGATCACTGCTCGCCTTGCGCCACAAATCCGACTATCCGAACATCTTCCTAAATCATAATCTCAATTATCTGCAGGGGAAAACAAACATCTGAAACCAACGAGGTAACCAACCTGGTTTATGTTTCTGAATACGTATGTTCGATAATAACGTAATGTTTCCATATAGCATGGAAATGCTACGTATTCGTGTAAAATGCAAGTGCTTATGATGCATGCAAATGCAATGAGGCGCTCCAGCAAAATAAATGCTGAAGACAAAGCTAACTCCGCCGAGGATAACCGGATATCACAGAATTATTCCAGCCAAAATAAATGTTGGAAAAGTGAAACCAACTCCGCTGGGGAATAACATATGTGCCAAGTATGATTGGGCTCCTCTGGGGAAAACAGACGGAGTCTTCCTGCGTACTAATGAAGATTGGATTTGAAACTGACGCGCCAACACGGACGGGCCTTACAGTGATTGCCAATACATTTTTCTGGTTGAAGAATCGGAAGACAGTAACATGACTTCCAGACGTTCGTCTCACACTTTAAGATTGACTGAATCTGCTCGAATAGCTCTAAGTAGCTCTGATGAT
The DNA here is from genome assembly GCA_963859935.3 of Lathyrus sativus. Lineage (NCBI taxonomy): Eukaryota > Viridiplantae > Streptophyta > Magnoliopsida > Fabales > Fabaceae > Lathyrus > Lathyrus sativus. The sequence continues at coordinate 63,262,535 of OZ012738.1, read as the reverse complement.
ACGGAGAAGAACAATTCCTTTGCTTCTGATATGCCCCGGTCTGTGGGACCTCTGTGGGGATAGTCCTCAAAAGGGAATCTGAACATTGTACCCCGTTGGTCTGATATAAACTGCCCTAGCATTCTGAACTTCGGAGAAATACTTCACACCAAATGCCCCCCGAGTAAAGAATAACTTCTGCGCTCTTAAGATGGCCTGCCCCTGATTGCAATGACTTTGCCCCTGATAAGCTGATCCAGAGCAGTACCTCCAACTACGAGAGATTTACCGAATCTCGACCTGATTGCCCCAGAGTAACTGACTTTGAATGGCTGACCTGACTGGGGATCACCGGATGATAGCTTGCCCCTGCTCTCGGAGCATTCGGGCGTTCTGTATTCTATCCTGACCATACCTTCCATTGTAGAAAACTTTCCTGCTGTCAAGCGCTTACTCGCAAGTAAAACAAGTTGTTCTGCGTAAAAGACATACTAATGCAACACATATGACAGCTTTGACATCCAATCTGTTCACTGGGAAAAGGGAAAAACAGTTTATAGCATATAATGCACAAAACATTTATCAACATCAGTACCAACATGGTAAGAGGAACCCTTTCAGGAGTCAGAATCGACGCGACCTTTACCGAAGTATGCTTTCGAAACAACCGGCTTCAATTAGGACTTTTGAAGGTTATAACGTGGCCAGATTCACGGTTTTGAAGGAAAGGATAAAGGCTCAAAGTTTATTTTAACCCACCCACTCTCCTTGATGTTCTCCCATCCTACGTTCAGCTAATTCGACCTTAGCGCTCACCTCTCAGAGGCTGAAAGATAGGAGTGATAGTTCGAGAACCCATGAGTTTTTGGAGTGACAGCCACTCACTTTTCGTCTTTGACACTTAGGGTCACACGACTCGCATTTGATTTGAGGATTTTTCTTTTTGTCCTCCTTTCATTTTTGTTTTCTTATCCCTAACTTTTGCCTGGACTGACTCCTTTTGAGTTTCTTTTGATTTTTTAAGTCCAGCGGGATGCCCTCATTTTTGCCTAAGTCATTTGTCTTGAAGTTTTGACTTAGCGGGCTTTTGATTCTCTTTGCTTTCTTTTTTCGAACAAGTCGTGTGACACTGGTTGTCTGACTCATTGGAGAATGATGTGACTGTCTCACTCTTGATTTGACCATTGTGGTTTTTTAGGCACGACCTCTAGAGGTGTGATTGATCCTCGAACGGGCACTCCTTTTTGTAATTTGGGCGTTCGGTCAAATTAGCTAACACCTACCCTGCCCCAGGTTAAGATTGAGGGTTTTTCGTTTTCAGAAAGAACTCCTACTACTAGGCTCAAAGGGGTTGACAAGGGATTATCTTCCTTATATCACCGGTGTTTAGGGATTTGAAACAATGCCTATACATCATCAACAGGTTTTATTTCAAAAGCATACAATCAGAAGCTTGCATGTCGTTCATTTTCGTCATCCTCCGCAGATCCTTCTTAACCAAGCATTGGACATTTGCAAAAACGATTGGTGAACACGACTGGATTTAATCAAAACATGCATATTTATTTCATTATCATCAATTGAAATGAAAACAACAAGTTTTACGAACAAGATTGCAATTTAAACATGAAAGAAACTACAAACGTAAAGAAATGACAAGATAAAACAAAGAAAAATGCCAGCTTCCGAGAACCGGGCTTTCACATCTGTCCTTCTGCTGAACCAGCTATCTTCATAATCAGTTATTAGAGGCAGTCTGCCACTGTTCTGATATACTTTTAACGGCCCACCCGAACTATAGAACTCCTCTTTGTCCACCATACTCCAGCCTATTCATGGTTTGGCATCGGTTGTTGTGTAATATTGGGCCCTTCCGTACCAAAATTAATAGCAGTGCTATCAAGCAAATCTTGCACTTTATGCTTGAAAGCGTGGCAGTTTTCGATATTATGGCCGGGTGCCCCAGAGTGGAATTCACAATGCTCATTAGCGTTGTAACTGGGTGGGGGTATCCCTGTCGGAGGAGCCATCGTTCTTTTCTCGACCAATTGTAACCGTAACAAATTCTGAAGAAGCTCAGTGTACGATACTGGCGGCGGATCAAATACCCTTTTCGGCTTCCCGTTCTGAATTCTTCGCTGAGCCGGATGTTGTTGCCCCTGCTGCTGCGGCTGTTGCTGATGTTGCGCGGGGGTTGTCACACTTGCAACTTGTTGCGGTTGGTATTGCCTCCATCCCCTATTTCTTCCCCGAGAGCTACATACCGAATTGGCATCTTCCTGTTTTCTACCCCCGAAAGCTTTCTTATTGCTTCCAGCTGAAGCAGACTCTCCCGTTTGAATCTTACCGATTTTTATCCCGTTTTCTATACGCTCCCCCATCAGGATCAACTCGGAGAAGGTACTCATTGAGAAGTTGAGCAACCGGTCATAGTATATTCCTGATAATGTCCCTACGAACAAGTCCATCATTTCACGCTCCACCATAGGAGGTTGTACCCTAGCAGCCAGATCTCGCCATCTCTGGGCGTATTCTTTGAAGCTTTCACTGGGCTTCTGAGAGAGGCTTTGCAGCTGAACCCGGTTAGGGGTGAGATCGTTGTTGTATTGGTAATGCTTCACGAAAGCTTCCGCTAGCTCTTTCCAGCTTTTTATCTGTGTTGGCTCTAGGCTCATATACCATTCCAGCGACGGCCCTGACAAGCTGTCCTGGAAGAAATGCATGAGCATCTTTTCGTCGTCAGAATACGCAGACATACGCCTGTAAAACGCGCGTACATGCACCCTAGGGCATGTATCCCCTTTGTACTTATCAAATGACGGCGCTTTGAATTTCAGCGGGACCCTTAACCCTGGGACTAACCCCATATTTGACATATCCAGCCCGAGAGCATTCTGGCTGGCCAATCCATTCACCTTCTCTTCTAGCAATCTTATCTGATGGTTGTCATCCCTAGCTCTTTCATAACCCTCGTTCTGACCAGAGAACACATCCTCCTGACGATCCTCCCAGCGAGGTACTGCATCGTATCCAACATAATCTGCATCACGGCCCGGACCCGTTTGGAAGTACCTGGGGTCATACCTCAGATTGCCCATCTCTTGAGCGTTGTATGCACCAGTTCCATATCCAAGATTACCGTAACCATAGCCACCAAACCCAGCCTTGGCGCCAGCAGTGCTGCCATACCCCATGTTCATACCATTGAAGCCCTGATTACCATTGATACCATTCATTCCGACATTCTTAACGCCCCCATTGAAACCCTGGTTGACATTACCCACAAATACCCCAACAGTATCTGCATTGGCATTCATATTACCGGCGTTCCCCCCTCCACCTACAGGACCTGTTTCTCCAGCATTCAAACCGTTTACGGGAATAACATCAGCACTTTGACTATTCTCAACTCGGGGAGAAACAACAATATTTTCACCATGCGGTGTCCCGTTGTTTTCAGCCCGTGCGACTATCGGTTGAACTAGATTCTGCAGCTGCTCTTGTCCTTTGGCGATGGTCTCCATGGTTTGCATGAGCAGGGCCATCCTGTCACGCATCTCTTGCATTTCACTCTGCACGTTGTCCATGATCTTCTTGTGATTAGTTCTGGTAGAGTAACGGTGGACCCGCTTTTCTGCAATCCTGAAAATACCTTAAATGGATGCAGGAGATAAGATACACAGATCACAAACCTGTAATGCAAATATGAGTATGTATGCAAAATGCAATATGTGTCTGCGCATTAGGGAATATTACTCCCTCCGTTCTAGTGCTAATACATTTGATACAGGGCAGCACCGTGACAGTGCGGTGACGAGAGTTGCAAGAAGTTGAAATTCGATCACAAAAGAGTAAACAACTCATATATTGAACAGGAATTCAAAGGCTAAAGTATAACTCTTCTTGAAGCTAGCCCTAACCTCATCATCCGCAAGGGCAATCAAACTCAATATAGAATTCACATCCGGAGTGGGCAGCTTATACGCAACTGTCTTCCGCACACTACCCATATCAACAATCAGAAGTCCGGAGCACTAGAACAGGGAAGTATGTAATGCACCTGCAGCACAGACACACGTTAATGATATGCAATGATAAATGGGTATGCAAACAATGCAATGCAAACAGCTGCAGCAGGGGATCAAGTGCCCTGAATAAGAGGCCCAAGTCACACCAAGAACAGGTCTCAGACAGACCCTCCAATACTCATCAAACCCTGGTCTCAGACAGACCTCACAAAGAACTCCAGCCTGGTCTCGGATAGACCCAATAATATAACCCACACCTGGTCTCTGACAGACCTAGATAACAGTCCATAAAATATCCACAATCCTGTATCTCATGAGAAATAAACCGGTAGTCTGAAGGTCAAGTTACCTACATGCCCCAAGTCCCTCTCACAGGTAGATGTCCCTATAACTGGCACAAGGTACGACATCCTATGCGGTCGTCGGTGTCACAGACTTTCAGGGTTGATGATACGATTCCCAGAAGGAGTGGCATCATCAAGTCCTGAAGAGGCCTCACTTAGCCAACTTCCAAATGATCGGTCCCCGGAGTCGACAATCCAACTAACCAACAGCCCACTGCACCCAAAGGGTGAAACAGGAAGTCAACCAGAAAGACCTCGTCCGAGCGTAGATTTCGCGGGAAGCTAGTACATGCAAAGCATGCACACCCCCACTAATCTCTACTCTAATTCTAGGTGCACTCAAGCCCAGGTCCGGCTTATCTCTCCATCATAGAACCCCCATCAAACCCACAATACAGCAATAATAATGATAATAAAATGCTGAAATGTAAATACAGAAATGTAAATCCATACAAAGCCCACGACGGGAAAACAAGCGCTAGGATTGACTCGTGTAGGGAACCGTTGGAATCCCCAGTAGAGTCGCCAGCTGCTGGGGATGACCCAGGCAGCTAGGAAGAAAATCCAAGGCGAGACTCGCATAGGGAACCATCGCAGTCCCCAACAGAGTCGCCAGCTGTCGCTACTGCGAAAATCGGCGCCGGCAATACAGAAGAGTCGCCACCGTGCGTTATTTATCCCAAGGAGGGAAAGGAAACGCTCGAAGTAAACCTACCGCAAAAAAACGGGAAAGGTATGGTCATCGCAACCAAAACCTGGATTCGGGAGTCGGTTACGCAAGGGGAAGGTATTAGCACCCCTCACGTCCGTCGTACTCGACGGGATCCACGCTTGCTTGGTTTGTACGGATTACACTTCTATCTAAACTAAAGGATGAGGTCTGAAAAGAAAAGAAAACATGACTCGGTAAAGCATCGCACTTTATGCCTACGTATTCTCGTCTGGAACGAGAAATCAGAGTCAATGTAGTTCGCCTAACTACGGGTGAAGGTGGGGAAGGTTGCTCGCTAGGATATCGCATCCTATGCCTACGTACTTCCACACAGCATGGAAGATCAGAGCAAACGTAGTTCGGGCTACGCACGACACAAGCTGTTCAAGTGTCTTTTATGAAAAATCTCACCTTAAGCAAGGGTTTTCTTATTGCAAAAAGGTTTGTGTTTGTTCAAATCTTTTGACGGAAGAAATGAATTGATTTTGTTATAGCCTTCATTAATGTTTTTCTGTTGTTTTGAAGAAAGAAAAGATGACACTCTAAAATCCTAGGGTTAAAAAGGGAATAAAATCTACCCTAATATTATCATACATGGATTAGCTCCTAATGTCTATCACATCCTCCTTTGAACAAGGAAGAATGGAAGTCCTACGGGAAAGGAAAACGAAAGGAAGAAACGGAAATACAAGTAATAACCGCATACAAGTGAACATGAATATAGCAATGGTAAGTGCGATGCAAAGGAGGGAGGAAGGTTCATCTCAACCTCAAGCCCATTCATGGATGGAATAAGAAAATATCAAGTGATCATATGCAAAGAATCGAGTGAAAACTCCGAGTGAAACGCGTAATCCGCTATTTGGAATCGCAACGTGCTATCATGCAAACAAGTCGATAATCGGGCAAGCTACACATACAAATAACAGCCACCTAAGGGTATTCAAATACCTCTAACCTATCTATAATAAGAAATATAAACCACGACGTTCACCACGCAAACACAAATCGGCCGTTGGAGCCTTAACAGAAATAAAGTCCGTTCGGAAGTCCAAATTACAAGTTCGAATACAAAAATATAAGAAAAATAGCAAAAGGTGCTAAAAAATTCAAATAAAAATCTCCAATGCCCTACATCAAGCCACAAACCAGGAGTGAGAGATACCACAAAAATATCCAAAGAGAAATGGTCAAACAAGGGGAAAACAACGCAAGATATCTCATGTATACCAAAGGAAAGATTAAAGTGGAGCATGTTACAGAAAGCATCCAAAACCAATTAAAATGGTACAATAAAATTCCCACAAAAATATATCACAATACCTCAACGTGTGTATGAGATCCCTGCAAAAGGATTGACATTTAAATTGTGTTTTGATAGATCAAAGAAATTCAACAAAATGATAGCACCAGCATTGGCCTTTTTATGACGACCCAAATGTAAAAAATCCAAAGAAAATGTCAAAAAATGGTAAAATCATAATTTCAGTTTTATTAAATCCTAGACACCTTAAAGATTCAGCGCAAAAAAATGGGGATCAAAAAGACTAATTTTCCTATTTTTTATGATTATTTGAAGTCAGCATATAAAACAGAAAAAATAAAAGAAACATGGCAATAGGAAAATAAAAGAAAATAACATGAATAAATAAAAGTGGCATGAGGCTTATGTGGCCGATTGCGTGGCGCAGTGAGAGGAGTTGGATGAATGGAAGAAACCTTGACTTGGAAATGCATCCGACGGTGTTAACACCTTCTTCTCCAAATCAAAATTTTCAACTTTGTGAATAGTAACCCGCAGCTCCATGAACATGAGTTTTTTGCTACTTTGAAGCACCATAACTCCATTAATAATTATCCGTTTCGCACAAAATTTTGGTCAAACTTGAAGGAAAAAAATCAAGGAATCCAAATATGGTCTTAGATTTTCTTGAAACTCTCTCTAACTCCCAAAACGTGGCACCTCAAGAAAAACTCAAGAACCAAAAATTGTCATAAAACCCATCTTTTTTGTACTAGAATCCATGTAGGAGATGAGAGCAATGTAATGCAACAACAATAATGCAAGAAAGACTCATAAATCATGAGTTATGTCGAATTCTTTATACCTCCGAAAAATGGCTTATGGAGCTTCACTCGATCACCAATTCTTTGAGAAAATGATGTGGACACGTCCTATAATTGATGAGGAAGGTGTTTGGATGGAAAGAAAGGAGTGAATTGATGGAAAACAAAAAATCAATTTTCACTTGGAGCTCACTTTAATGGAGTTGTGTAGCTTGGTTCATGCATCAATTATGGCCAAAAAAGTGTTGAATCAATTGTAAGAATGATAAGGAATGTATTTGCAATGGTGGAATGAACCAAAAGTGGGAGAAAAATGGAATTGAAAATTTGAGTTTTCAAGTGTAGAAAAATGTGGGGGAAATGGAAAAATGGTGAAGAGAAAAATGAAGATTCAATATGATTTACAAATGGAGAAAATGGATTCAACATCAACTATCACCAACCTTTACTCTTAATGATCTCAATCCAATATATAGGAGAGCATGGAAAGATCTAGAGTCTTCTAGATCAATCTAGGATGATTCTAGAAACTTCATAAATTTCTCATGATATGGTATTTTGATGTCTCATGATATCTCACTTCAATCCACTAACATCCCCTTAACCACCTTTTAAAATCTCTTTTCATGACAAATTGGAGTGATATGAGTGAAAAACAAGGGATTCCTTTGCCTTATGTTGAGTTTCTCACATGTACCTTATTATGCAAGTAATGGAATTACAAAGCAAGTTCATTTTTTAACCCTCAAATCAAAATTGTGGCTGAACCAAAGTCTTTAAAATGTTGTTTAGACTCAATTTGATATATCATATGCCCCATTTTGGATTTGTAGATTGCCCATACCAATTTTCAATTTGAACTTTTTCAACTTATGTCCATTTTTTTAGGTCATTTTCACCAACTTTTATCAATCTGAGTTCTATGCATTTCCAAACTTCCATGACCTCTTTTTTAGACTTAAAATGCCATTTTGAGCAACTTTTATGTTGTGAAGTTTTTCATTTGAAGCTTCCTTGAATGAGTTTTAGGCATAGGCTAAGAATGACCTATAATTCCACTTTCCCAAAATACCCCTGACTTGCACAAACTATAACTTGAGCTCTATAAATCACCTTGATGACTTCCACCACTCAAATTAAAGCTATTAATATACTCTACAAGTTTCATGTGGACCAGAAATTCATATGAAGCTTGCATCTTGAGTTACACTGCTTTGAAGTTGGACCCAAATCAGGGGATTTTACACTGAAACCCTAATTTGGTAACTCCTCTTCTCCTTGACTCCTGTTGATTTTTCTTCGGCACAACACCACATCCATATCCATGTAGCAAATAATGAATCCCACATTCTTCAAATGATCCTTAATGCCTTTCAAATCAAGCCCTTGACCTAGGATTGACCTAGATGAAACCCTAGTTGACTGTCTTCAACTGAGGCTCTTGCAATCATTCCAATGACTTGGTTATTCCTCAAAAATGATCATCTAGGCTCTTCATAACATCCATACACACTCCATGCTCTTGGCTCATAGCTCATATACCCTCTGATGATCCCCAAACGACCTCAAGATAGGAGAGAACTCACTGATCAACCTGTCAACTCTTTAAAGTTCAAATTCTTCCCTGATGACCTGAGTAGTCTTGAATATGAATGAAACCCCTTGAACATACCTCTTGAGACAAGAATAGCACTTGATCCCCTGATTAAGATATCTTGCTTATGCTATGCAATGCAGATGAATACACTATGTACGTGATGACAATGCAAATGACTATGCAATTGAAACATAAACCTAGGTTAGAAAAGGTTGGGCAAATTTTGGGGTGCAACACCTGGTACCAACCCCATAGTAGTCGTATCTAACCCAGCGGAGTTCTGATTAACCACACCTTTCATCTGCTCTTCTAGCATTCTGATCCTCTGAACAGGGTCAATGGGGCCCTTAGGTCCCATACCTCTTCCTGAAAAAGCGTCGTCCTGGTGATCCACATTCCAGTCATTGCCATACCCATCGTAACCCACGTTATGGCCAAATCCTTGCTGATTGAACATAGGACCCTATCCTCGATTTCCGAACCCTTGATTGACCCCAGCAGGTCCAAAACCATTGTTGAAAGGAAATGCTCCAGCGCCGTTGTTATTCACATTACCGAATCCGCCATTACCGTGGCCATACCCCTGATTGTTGTCGTAACCGTCATTACCAAAGCCTTGATTGTTGAACCCGAAGTTCCCGTCCTAATTGACATTGCCATACCCATTTTTTCCAAAGCCAGCATTGTCACTGAATCCTTGATTGGCATCCCCAGTGTTGCCATTGTTGTTAACAACATGCCCATCACCACCATTTCTAGTATTGCCATTACCAGCGCCAGCACCTGCACCAGTACCAGTGTTTTCGTTGACAGTCGCAACAGGTGGAGTAACTACCGATATCTCATCCTCCCGGCGAGGAGTTCCAACAGAATTGTAGTCAGTATTTCCATTTAAGTTTGTCCGCGTCAGCAGCGGCTGTACCAAGGTCTGAAGGCTCTCCTGGCCCTTGGCCATGCTCTCCATAGCTTGCGTGAACAGAGTCAGCTTCTCACGGATTTCTTGCATCTCGACTTGAACTTGATCCATTGCTTTCTTACAGTTATTTCTGGTTGAGTAGCGGTGGATTCTTTGGTCGTCAATCCTGAAAAACCTGTGAGATGCAGGAAATAAGATACAGATTCAACAAGTAACTGGCAATGCAAAAATGAATATGCAGATGCAATGTGTGTCTGTGCGTTAGGGAGATCAACCCCTGATTCTAGTGCCAGTGCAGTGACAGTGCTAAGAAGCTTGGATTCATCCACGGAGAAAACATCTCATATATTGCTGCAAAGAGCCCAACAAGGCAGAAATACAATATCTCTGAGTGTACACAATAACAAGAAGGCATGACCTCAACCAACAAGCCTGGTGATGGTCAGTACAATGCAAATAAAGCATATACAACAGTCAAGTGTTACAATGAGCACGGTACTCTTCTAATAACTTCTTGGTCTCTGGATGATCTGGCTGAGTGAGCAACCCTTCGTCGAGCAACTCTAACTGCCGTATAGTGAACTGGAGGCCTTCGTTGGAGTTTTCCCAAGCTCCCTTGCCAAAACAGTCTTCTAACTTCCTCTTCTTGGCTTCAAAGTTCTGTCTGTGCTCCTTCAGGTTTTTGACAGCTTTGTTCAACGAGGCTTGAATGGAAAAACTACGCACAACTTCTTCTTCAAACTTCCTCTGGATAGCTTTCAACTGATCCTCTAACTTGGAGATTTGCAACTTCAGCTTATCTTCTCTCTCCTTGTTGTTGGTCAATGTAACGTTCCAAGTTTTGTTGAACGTAGAGATCTCCAAGTAAGCTATATCAAGTGCCTTCTTCTTAGACTCCAGCATGTCATGAGAGCTCTTGAAATCTATCCCCAAACGTTCACGCTTCTTTCGTTGTTCAGTCAGTTCTGTACCTAACTGGTTCACCAGCTTTGTTTGCTGTTTGAAGGAGTGTACGACTTCATTCTTTTCGCTCCTGAGTTGCGCTAGCCCTTCTTCCAACTTCTCGTTGGCTTTCATCAGCTCTTCTTTCTCCTTCCCAACCTGCTCATATCTCTCAATAGACACAGTAGTTGGCTCCTCAACCACGAGGGGAGCAGAAGGTAATACTGCAGGAAACGGCATCAGCGCCTGCTTTGCCCTATCTTGGATCCAGACTTGGTACGGAGGATAGGCTTGACTATCATTCTTACCCAACAACGGCTTCCCTTTCTTGCAGATGTTATTCCAAGCATGTTGAAGCTTGGATAACAATTCTCCACTCAGATCGCCTGTGAAGTACAGAGAGTCCTGCACTTCCTCCTCTTTTGGCGGGCTTCTCAAAGCATAACCGAATTGCCTGATCAACAATGACGGATTGTAGTTAATGCACTCTTTTCCTCCCAATCAGAGGAACGTTAGGATATCCTGTGCAGTTGTAAATAATCTCAGATCCTAGTAAATCCCTATCAAACCAGACAACATCTTTTAAAGAAAGCCCCATCAGATGCTCAGACCATTCCACCGTAGCTGCAGACTCAGCAAAGATACCCTTCTTGGGCAGGTGACTATCAAACCACATATACAACAAAGGCACACAACAAGAGACATTCTTGCCCCTCCTATTCTCGTTCTTGTAATGCAGAGATTGATAGAAGTCTCCAATCAGTGTAGGCACAGGATTGCCTGAAGCAAATATATGGAATGCATCCAAATCAACAAAGTCAGGCATATTAGGGAACAGTACAATGCCATAGTGTTGCGGTGAAAATTTTATATCAAGCTATTAATTAACTTGAACCTTATTTCTTTTTACAACCGGTCTTTAATTTATCCAAAGGATAGTTCTAAAGAAAGAAAGAACCTTTTGCGCGATGTGACAACAACGCTTTAAGAGATTCGGGGATTCGGGGGTTGGTTATATCTAGGGAAGGTATTAGCACCCTAAATATATGTAGTACTCTACAGGAACCTTTTGTTTAATTACTTGCTAAGTTTGGGAATTGTGCACTATGGTTTAAGGATTGGGAATTGAGATAAAATAAATAAAAAGGCCTAAGTGATTTTCTAAGTTTGCTCGCAAAGGCATCGCACCTTCTGCCTACGTATCCTGACTAGGATAGAATCAGAGTAATCGTAGTTCGCCTCACAAGGGAAAGAACACCTGATGACGATCAAGGTTCAAGGGGGGAACAAACATGACAATGTTTGTGTGGAGTTTGACAAAACTCCCTAATCTAAGTTGCAAAAAGGGGAAAGTAAGAGATCATGACGATGATTCTTACACAGAGTCGACGAACTCTTTCCTAGGGTTCTAGTTGAAGAACACTCCTAGTACGGGCGGGTCTCTTAGACTCAAGCAAAGTCTAAAGGTTTCTAAACTAGGGTTGAAGTGACTTAACAAAGTCAAGAGGGTTAAGATTTTGGTCCAAGACATTGACAGTCAAGTGGACAGACCTTCCTTTGGAGGGACAGATAGTGGGCAACTGGATGAAAGCTAACAAGCTTCAACACTTGGGGATAAAAATAAAAACAACATACAAAAGCATTCATGGTAACAACCAATGAAAAAGATCAAAGATGAAAAAGCAATGATAACAATCAAAGCAGCTGATTCAGTATGAGAACCGTGACGACAGTTCACACCTGGAGTATAGTTAACAAACAGATGAGGTAAACATGATAATAATTCAAGGTAAAATTTCTAACATGTTGACAAACATGTATAGGTATGATAACAATCAAATTTCCACAAAGAAAATAAGTGAAACCCTTTTAACTTTCATCTGCAACCGATTAGGGTTAGTACTGTCAATGCGCGGATCACGCATAATCAAACATGGTGAAAAAATAATAAAACATGGGAAATAATTACATGGTACGAAAGTACATATAAAAAAAACACAATGAAAAAAGAACGGGCGCAAAACGATAAAAAATGAGGGAGTTATGATTTTTTGAAGTTTCATGTGAAAAATGACAAAAAGTGGCAACAAGGGTTATCGCCAAGGATCAAACCCATGCCAAGAACAATACGCGCACAAGTTTCTACCGCTGGGGCGGCCATACATAAAATAACAAATGTGCATCAATAAATATATAAAGCTTGCTTGGTTCCATGGCTGGGCAAACACATAATCAAAACCAAATACGATTTATACCGTATCTCGCTAACCGCTTATCGGATCGAGGCAAATTTTATATGGAAATTGGGTAGAATTGAATGAGGAAGAGGATGGTGGTGTTGGTTTTTTGAAATTCAATTTCTACTGCAAAACCCGATAGTACCTTCTTTTAGGCTCAAAAATTGCATTTTCTCATGAGTAGCCTCACACACTCAAATTCAAACTGTAACAGCCATACATACATCATGGGTAAAGGGTAATGAGTGAGTTTAAATCCTTCTTGGAGCTGAAACTGAACTGTATTGAAATGTCACATACAAAATGCAAAGATAACATAAATTATGCATGAAAGTTGGTATTTCTGTTTCAGATAAGTATTGATCATTCTAACCTTACACACACCTCTAAAATGAGTTAAGAACTGAGTTCACATGAAAAACCAGGGGCTGTAATGACAGTATAAAGTTTTGGTGTTCAAAGTGCCTTTCTTGTGTGTGAGCATGCATTTCAATGTGTGATTCTTGTTCCAAACAGTTTTAGATTCAAGTAGCTATGCAAACACTCTATAAATGATAGATATGAACTGTTGGATCAAGTGTTTCAATCCAAAACAAAGTTGATGCAAAGATGATGTGTGATATGTCACTTTGTGGAAAAAATGAGCATTTGATGAGATTTTGATGTAAAGGGTTTTATGACAAAGTGATCATTCTAACATCTTATAAATGACTGATATGAAGTGTGTGTGATGTGGTTTTAGTGAAAAATAAACTTGTGCAAAAAGTAGCAAGTGTATGGAAGTGTATGTGACCATTTTGAAAAAAGGCAAATTTAACACATAACTTCCACCAGTGGAGGTTAAGTACAAAATGTGACATTTTTGAAAAAAGCCTAAAATAACACTAACCTCCACCAGTGGAAGTTAAGTGCAAAAAGTGACATTTTTGAAAAAAGCCTAAAATAACACTAACCTCCACCAGTGGAAGTTAAGTGCAAAAAGTGACATTTTTCATTTTGAAAGTGATTTTTCATGACAGTGAGTTTTTCAAAGAAATGATCATACATACATGTTATAATTGACCAATATGAGGTGTGTGAGGTGTTGTTTTAGTGAGAAAACAAGTATGTGCAAAAAAACAACATTTGAGTGATTTTGTGCATTTTGAATCTTGGTGTCAATAGGTGACTTTTGATGCAAGACAGCAAAACAGTAAACCACACACATAGGCATGCTTAGAATAATCAAACAAACATGTGGAAATGAGAAAATCAAACATATCATGTGTTATGCCAAGAATGTCAATGTTAAGTGACTTGTGTGTATCATGAAATTTGGTGTCCACAAGTGAGTTTTTTTTGATGCAATGCTCAAAACAGCACAGTGAATACACAAACATGTTACCTATGATCATATTAATCTGTTGCCATCAAAAGATCTCAAGGAACTTCATTCATTTTCAAACTGGTGTAGCATAGAGAGCATGTAAAGGCAAGAATGCATTTTGTGGTACATAGATCATGATAGTTTGTTTTGATTCCAAGAAATTATGCACACACACTCTAAATGGTTAGCATGAGGTGCTCAAAAGGTGTTTTTAGTGAGAAACCAGTTTATGCAACAAAATGGTATGTGAGTGATTTGAAGATTTTAATGAAATGCTATGAAAACATGTGGATATGTGTGCTATGCACAAAGTGACAAAAGTGAATACATAGACAAATTCTAAATGTACATCTAAACATGTTCCAACCATGACAAAATGATTTTCAATGCTCATGCAGAAAATGGTTTTCAAACTGCTTTCCAAGTTCTTGACAGCAAGTTACAAGTTCAAGTAGTATGCTTATTGTATGATCATAATGTTAATGCATTTGAGAAAATAATTATAAACCATAAGAACATGAATTCAGTGTTTGGTTCAATTTGCCAGATACATCAAAAAGTAAGAATCACACATAACAACATCATCAATCAACAATGTGCAAAAGCTGTAATAATGATAGCAACCTAAACAGTCATGGTTTTATGAAATGCTCCTCAAACTTGTTAAGCCAGCATGCACATAAACAGATAATTGAAAATTTTAAACAGAATGTCTAAGCAATCCTCATACTCACTCTCCACAAGGGACTCTAGCATCAATAGGTTTGGCAACAACAAAACTGTCAGCAGCATTTGACAGTAACAACACGCTCTTGATAACAGCAAAAGGTATACCAAACAATCAATCCAATTGACTTTCAATACCAGGGTTCAGTTTCATGACAGCAGGTAGGGGGAAAATATCTAGATCAAACCTCAGTCTTCTAAGTGAATTTCCCAAACAGTGGGGCAAACAGGCTAGGGTTTTGCTTATCCTAGTCTAACTGGTGCAGCCCTTATCACTTCTTGGTGAAGCATTGGTTTCAATCATGACATCAGTATGTTCTATTGAGGAATAACTAGAGAATATAGCAGTTTATCAAAACAATTCCAGCATAGAAAACAAATTAAAACCTACAGTCAAACACTGTCCACTTAAACCAAACTTATTATGAAGAATGTACTTGACAGCAACCATGATAAAAACACACACACCACCTGTTTCAGCAGCACTTTTGATGTTTCAACCTAGCTCTTAACAGCAAGTTTATGAACAACACTTAAAGAATTTTTCAAATGCAAAATGTGATTAAAGAGGTTTTACAGAAGCAACAACATAATTTTAATGAGTTGTAAACACAAACATTTCAAGGCACACCCTTGATGCAAAAGCCAACACCAGGGCTGGACAGATTCAGAAGCATGAACAGAATTTATGCTTTACAAATGATAAACATCAGTCATAGCAAGATTTAAGATCAAAACAGTTAGACCATACTTCTCCATGTTGACAGATTTTCAAAACAGTCTTGGTTATAGGGAGTTTACAAGCCTTATCACTTACAAGACATAATAGAACCAAGGGCATCAAAAAGGATTGAGCTATCATAAATCATGATAAACAGGTCAAGACATGTAGGCTAAAGCTTATGAGAAGTCCTTCCATTCATTGAGACATACATGGTAAACATACACCAAAGCATAAACCATAAATGAGCAACATGAGTTTTATGCTACCATGATGCAAAGCAATAATCTAAATGTTACATACCTGTTGGGAAGCTTGTTTAAACAATCAAAAGCTGTTGAGAAAACCAGAGGTGCTGAATCCTAGTCTTTGCTTTACTTGAAGCTTAAGAATCAAGCCACTTGAGATGCCAAAATGAGATTTATGAGTCTCTAATGATAGGTGAAGGCTTGGACAGTTGAGGTATATGGTATGTGAGGTGTATGAGTGGTCACAACCTCAAGAAAATGCTTGGAGATCAGTTTGGTGTTTTTT
The DNA here is from genome assembly GCA_963859935.3 of Lathyrus sativus. NCBI lineage: Eukaryota > Viridiplantae > Streptophyta > Magnoliopsida > Fabales > Fabaceae > Lathyrus > Lathyrus sativus. The sequence goes on along the minus strand of OZ012738.1, from coordinate 63,246,366 downwards.
ATGGACTTTGGTCAAAGTAAGCCAAGTGAAATGTTGACTTTTTGATTTCTTGTGATTTTTGGTGGTTCAATGGTTTGTACACCTTCTATATGTTATTTAGAAGGTGTATGGATGATGATTTGGGTGCTGGAACATGTAGAACTTGATGTGGTAGCAAAAATGCAAAGTGCAGAATTTTGGCTATTTTGGACACTTTGAATGATTTTGCAAAATGTAAGTGAGAGAGAGATGTGATGAGGGAGCTTGGTTTAGCAGGTTTTCAGAATGAAATTGATGTCTTGAATGAGGGGTATGAGGTCCCTATTTTATGCAAAAAGCAAGGAGGTGCTTGCTTGAGAACCTTACTTACAAATGAAGTTATCCTTGATATTTCCATCCATTTGCCAACTTGCTTTGCTTTTTCTGATCTTTGGCTGTCTCCTTAACCCAATGGGCAAGTTTAAATGATGTTTCTACTGATAAATTGCAGCCTAGATGCTTGGTAGAGTGGCTGGAGCAGAATCACTTTCCACCTCATGCTTGGAAAAGTAAAAAATGGCAACTTAGGCAATGAACTTCCAATCTTTAATTCTATGCTATCTCCATGCAATTTCTTTTCTTCAACCTGCTTGAGATGTTCAATATATCAGATAGTATGAGTTTGACAAGTTAGAATTGGCCCACTTGGGTGGGAGAGGTGCTTTTGCAAAATTGGTCAATGTGGGACTAAAGTGACAAAACACCAACTTTGAACACATGTATCTTTCTGCTCATAAATCATATTGAGGAGTTCTTGTACAATTTAGAAAGCCCTCACATAGTACTAAAACTTTCATGTTGTCCAGAAGTCTTGATTCTATTTGAAACTAGGTGAAAAATCCTCTTGAAGTTGGCTGATTTTAGCTTTTAAAGTGAAAATAACTTAGAAATTTTCTAAGTTATTTTCCCTTCTAGGAATGTTTTTGCTTCTATCTCAAAAAGTATGCATTTTCTGGTTGTGGACTAGTATGGGACTTTTGTAGGACTTGCCAAGAGCTTTCAAATGAGACTAGAACCAACTCAATTGGATGTGTGGTTAAGGAGTTATGGTTTAGCCCTTTTCAAAACCCTAATTTCCCGATTTCTCGATTACTCTCTCATCCTTGATCCAATGATCATGAAAATTGATATGCAAGTCCATTATGACATAAGGAACAACTTTGATTCACAACTTGGGTTCCAATTCTCAAAATTTGAGGAGTTGACTTATCGGTCAACCGTACGATCGATCGGTGCCGATTGAGCCGTCTGTTGATATTCTGGACATCCTGAGACTTTGATACTTCTTGAATAGTCTTAATAGTATATATTAACTTCATGGACCTCAATACCACCATTAAAACATCTTCCAACATCAAAGTCAAACCACAGTTGACTTTTCACTAGTTAAAAACCCTAATCGGGGCCTCCTGACTGCACTGTTCTTGATTCTGAAATGATTTCTTCAAATTGACTTCTCTTTTGACTTTGATATTATCTTTGATTTCATTCAATGATTGAATTGGCCCAAATCATTGGTTGATCATTCCTTGGTTGTTTTGAATTTGTCGGTGCGAAAACCCTGATTCATCTGTAACTTGACAATAATGAACTTGCACTGATTTAGGGTTAGATAATTCATGATCATGCTTCTAAAAATGATAATGAGGATCTAAGGGGTCAAAATTTGGGGTACAACAGTTGCCCCTATTTAAATATCTTCACGAGATGACTGAGAGATGACAATTCTCGGAAAATCGCAGTGAAAGGTATTTAAATATAGATAACCAAAAATTTTGTCCCTTAGATTCGATGTCATGTTTAAAGGACAAGTTATGATATGCCATGAATCCTAAATGATGCTTTATGATGCTTGAATGCAAACAACACAGACGCAAAGATAATCATAAAAGAAACAGTAAAACAAACAATGACAGATACAAGGACTCGACACTGGGGACTCGTACTGAAAAACTAAATTAACAGTTCAGACATGACTGATAGCGTAAGAAGGAAAACTTCACATGGGGAATAGGCAAATCCAATAAAGATGACAATCTTTTTGGAAAAGAAGTACTTCACCGGGGAGAAGAATAGGCTTCTACTGGGGAAAAGGATATACTTTTACTGGGGAAATGGAAAATTAATTTCGTCGGGAAAAGAGAAGCAGACTTCACCGGGGAAGCGAAAGACTGGATACAACCTTACTGGGGATGATCAGATGAGGAACTTCCTATATCGAAGAGTTCAAACGAGATCTTCAGGAATGGACTAGAAACAAGACTAATCACACACGGAGGACACTAATGACGACTAGATCTCTGGGACTTGACTGGGAACATGGATCACTGGGGATATATCCTCAGCTTATGTAAATAGTTCGCACAGTGCTGGTAATTACGAAACGTCCTGGGGAAATTGGTAACGACCAGAATTCCAAGTAATGCCAGTGACGACTGGTCTTTTAATGGTGATTGGTGACGACCAAATCAGGGTACCAATGACGATTGGTTTTAAAGGATGCTAGTGATTACTAGATCTTAGCTAGGGTGTTGGTAACGACTAAAACGAAACAGATTCCCATAATGATTGGACTCTAGATGATGATACCAGTTACAACTGGGTTTCAAAGGGAAAAAATGGTGGCAGACAACAAGATTCCAATGACGATTGGATTTAAGCAGTGCCTAGTGACGACTGGACTTCATGGGGAGAGTTAGTAACAACTAACAAGATACCAATAACAATTGGAACAATACCAGCGACGACTGGATTTCCCGGGGAAAGGTTGGTAACGACCAAACCAAGAGGTGTCAATGAAAATTGGACTTTTAACAATGCCAGTAACGACTGGACTTATACGTGGATTTGTTAGTGACGACTAACGAGATACCAATGACAATTGGATTTAGACAATGCCAGTGACGACTGGGCTTAAAAGGAAATAGATGGTGACGACCAAATGAATGCCAATGACAATTGGTTTGAACAAAATTCCAGTTACGACTAGACTTTATATTTAGAAATGAAGCAAGTAATAACTTAGACTTCACGGGGATTGATAGATGTCACCGAATCGGGGAACAACCGAATCACACTGATCCCATGATGAGGGGTGTACGTAGACTTGGGAAATAAACCCGAAGACCTACTAGGGAATAGAGCCTGTAGGTAGATTTTGCTGAGGTGAATTCAAACAGATGTCCAGAAATACTTCGCTGGGGAAAGAACTTTCATATTATCACAAGAAATCCTGAGGGATAATATTCAATCTTGATAACCATACATGGCCAAAATAGCTCAAATTTACCTATACTTCACTGGGGAGGATGATGTATCAAAGTTTCTGCTATTCCGAGGTTTCGGGGAAGTATGATTTTCCTCGAATCTTTTCCGTGAGTTAAACGTTTTTTGTTAGTCTTTTCAAGTTTATTTGAATCTAATGCTTTCAAAATTTGAAGAATGATAAGCTTCTCTGAAGAGACTGCCACTTATCATTTGAAGAAAAATAAGCTTCTCTGAAGAGACTGCCACTTATCGCTGAAGAAAGATAAGCTTCTCTGAAGAGACTGCCACTTATCGCTGAAGAAAGATAAGCTTCTCTGAAGAGACTGCCACTTATCATTTGAAGAAAGATAAGCTTCTCTGAAGAGACTGTCACTTATCGCTGAAGAAAGATAAGCTTCTCTGAAGAGACTGCCACTTATCGCTGAAGAAAGATAAGCTTCTCTGAAGAGACTGCTACTTATCGCTGAAGAAAGATAAGCTTCTCTGAAGAGACTGCCACTTATCGCTGAAGAAAGATAAGCTTCTCTGAAGAGACTTCCACTTATCACTGAAGAAAGATAAGCTTCTCTGAAGAGACTGCCACTTATCACTGAAGAAAGATAAGCTTCTCTGAAGAGACTGCCACTTATCACTGAAGAAAGATAAGCTTCTCTGAAGAGACTGCCACTTATCGCTGAAGAAAGATAAGCTTCTCTTAAGAGACTGCCACTTATCTAAAAATGCTCTTCTTGATAGATAGTGCAAAATAAATGCACGTCCAGGTAGGTTTAGCGACCGACAGGGACCAAAGTTCAATCTAGAATAGAACTAGAAAGAAACTGTCAAACAAAACTCCAACCATTGAGAAATGAACTCGAATGGTGACTTACTTTATCCAAACATGGAAAAAGATAACTGAAGCAACCATCATCCACGAGGATTAACTCTACGGGGATTTGATAAAAGACGGACGTTTTCATGCCTAAAGACTGACAACTCTATTGGAAAGAGACAAAACACCCAATCACTAAGGAGGGAACCAAAGTGAAACATGAACAAGTAACAACCAGAGATAGAAAAAATGCACAGATGCCATGTTATGTATGAATGCAAGTATGCCATGTTTATGCTTATGCTGACGAAACAGACAAAACAAAACTGGAGATGAAATAAACATCTCGACACGGAGACCCAATCCAATTTCACCAAAGCTGGACATCCACAGGGATGATCATGAATAATATCAATTCCACTTCAAGGTTACCACCTTCTCAGGGAGAGAGTGATCGTCTCAGACCAAAATTTCATGACTTCACTTGGATTACCATCATGAGTTCGAATTCTTTGCTGAAGAAAAACCACATTGAGAGACTCCCAGATCGACTGAAGTAACAACTTAACTGGGGAGTTGACAAGGGTAACATGAGACCAAAACATTTATGCCCCATTATGATAATAATCCTCTTCAAGTGAGCGACGGTTCTTACGACGAACAATCTTCAACCTTTTTCTGCCCCAGATTATGTATCTTGTGAGAAGAAGTCAGCAGGATGCTTTTTACAAAGGAATTGGTATAAAGATGCTCAATATCCTCAAACCCTTACAAATCTCGACGTGATTGCCCCAGTTTAACTATATTTGCACAACAAAGTCATCAGACTGCAGAAGTAACGATTGAGGAACAAACTTGCCCCTGCTAGCTGGTACTGTAACAAAACTTCCCTGGACTAAGCTGTTCATTTGAAAGTTTCATCCGATCTTGATCTGGTTGGTTCTGCTGGCGAACCTGGAGTAACTGGCCTTGACAACAATTCATTTTAAGATCTCAAACAATGTGCCCCAGAACACATGGTTTGCAAGAAGAAATCACTAAGAGGATTTTACAGAAGAATTGTCATCCAAGATGCATTCAATATTTTCAAACTCTTAGAGAGATTCACAAATCTCGACGTAACTGCCCCAGTTTAACTGTCTTGGAGAGATTAATCTAATCTCGACTTGATGGCTTCTGATTGACTGTTTTCGAGAGTTCTAATCTTGAAAAGTTCTGCCCCATTTCAAATGTCTTTGATTGGCTTGGATTAACGGTGTTACAAATGATTGACCAATCCTTCAAATTAGTTGCCCCAGGCTGAGCTTCCTTTATCGAATCCCATTCCCTAGCTGACAGCGTTTGTTGGGATTCCTATGACGTTGGATTGTCTTGCACGCAATGTTGTTCATTAAAAATTGGCAATTCTTAATGTAAAATTCATGCAATCTTTTGGAAACATATTTTGATGGAACACACACGGTGGAGTGGTCAAGTGATCAAAGTGAAAATGATTCAGTCATTTACAAATGATGGATAAAGTGATGAACACACACAGTTAACAAAGATCATTAGGAGTCAGGTTATCCAACCTTGCTGTAATATGCTTTCAAAACAACCTTACCTCAATTAGGTCTTTTAAGGGTTGTAACGTGGCTCGGTTCACGGTTCATGAAACAAAGGATAAAGGCTCAAAGTTATTTGTCCCACCCATTCTCCGTGATGAACTCCACTCCTATGTTCAGTTAACTCAAACTATTCATTCAGGTTTTTACCCGTTCTTTAAGAATTGAATTGATGGTAGTTAGTGATGGTTTACAAACCTAATGTAGTCACAACTCCCTTACATTATTGGGTTGTCTTTTTCTATTTTGAGGATTTTGAAAGTGAAAGCTTTAAGGTTTTCCTCTTTTTATTATCCTTGACTTTTGCCTGAACTGTTTTCTTTTGAATACGCAGTCAGCGGGATGCCCCATTTTTCCTAAGTCCCCTTCACCGGTTTCGACTTAGCGGGCCTTTCAATTTTCTTTTTTTTTTCGTTGAGAAAGAAGGTGACTACCTTGATTAATGGCTTACAGTGAACCATCATCGTGTTTCATGATGAAAAGCATCTTTGACACTTGTTTGTTGTGTACGAAGGAAAACCTGAGTGCATCAACTCTATATGAAAAGTGTCATGTATGCACATATCTCCAAGTTAATTGAGAACTACCCGCCCCAGGTTTGAGATTTAAGGTTTTATTTATGTGAAGAAAGAAGACTCCTACTTCTAGGCTCGAAGGGTTTTAACGAGGGATTATCTTCCTTATTTCTCCAGTGTTTAGGGATTGAAACAATGCCTTACATCATTGGTAAAGTCAAATTGAAAGCATATCAACAGCAGTTATGAATATAGTTTTCATCATCCTCCCCAATCTTTGCTTCAAACAGAAATTTGATGAAGAAAAGAAATTCTTGCATTTTTGTTTTTTCATTTTTGTTTTTGTTTTTGTTTTCTTATCACAATGAAAGACAAAGAGTGAAACGAATGAATTTAATCAAAAGATGCATAAACATTTCATTAATATGCCAATTTAAAATGAACAACCAACTTGCAAGCAAACACAAATGCAAAGAAACCACAACACAATGCTGAAACAGTTTACGAGCTGCCAGCCTTAGGGAATTACACTGTTTAACAAAACAAATTTCAAGCTTGATGCAGAGAAACACCTTCCACAACCACTTGCTCTTTGTGGTATAGTATTATGAGGGGCCTCGTAGGTCCTTTGCCACTTGCTTCAAGAGCTGAGCCACTGGTACTTGGTTTATCTTCTTGAAGTTCTAATAGCTCTAACAAGCTTTGCACTTTTAACCCGGAAGCTTTGCACTCTTCCACCAGATGCCCCACTGTCCCAGTATGGTACATGTATTTAATCTCTGGGTGATCTTCTTCAAGGATCAGATCTTTGTCAATAATCAGCTCTTGTACAACATGTCCTAATGCCAAACAATTGTCTAGTTCATGTCCTTCAGCCCCTTTATGGAACTCACAAGTCAAGTTTGCATTATGCCATGACCCTGGCACAGGGTTAGAAGCTCGTGGAGTCACCAATGAATTCTGAATTAGTAGCGGGTACAACTTACTTAGCGGCACAGGAACTGACCTGTAGCATGCCTTGTTCTTTTTGACAGGATCTTTCTTATTCATGCTCTGGCTTTGGGAACCTTGAGGGGAAGCAGCCAATGGGTGCTGAGATATTCTTTTGGTGACCACCTGATGAGGTTTTGGCGCAGGCCCAAATGCTGGTTGACTACGGCCTGACCGTTGAAACTTAGGAGGTCCTTGAGCTGGAAGAGTCACTGGAAGTGACGGACTGACAACCTCTCTGGGTGTAATAGGATGAGAAACTCCCTCACTTTTCATCAAACTCTGCAAAGTTTCCAAAACCCAATTCATCTACCCTTTGAGGATCTTGATTTCCTCCTTCAAGGTTTCTTGTTCTTTCAACAGTTCATTCATTGTTGCCATTGGTCTAGAATATTCTCTCTCTCTGACACAAAGAAGAGGATAAGACTCCAGGCTGAGAAATGAAAATGTGAATGCGAGGACATGCTCATGCAATGCAAAAAGTTTCATGGAACTTGAAATATTTACAAACATCAAGATATACCAAAAACTTTTCATTAATGTCAGTACTTCTTACAAGAGTTCTCTTCCTTTTAATGTCCATAATAACCTCTTGATGTTTACAAACAAAAAAGTCTGAGTTCCATGAAACTTTCATGATATGATGCTTATGGATGCATGAATGCAACAAACACAGGTAAACACATATTCACATATACACATAGATAAACAGACAAAGGTTTGGGGAAATTCGAGCATGGGGCCAAGGTCTACCCTTCCCAAAAGGAGTGTACTAGAGTTTTTTCACCACTGTAGAACAAGGTTCTAAAGAGTTCCCAGAGTCCTCAACCCATCTTTCGGATATTATCAATTTCCCAAATAACTCGGTGGTCGATAATATTCTCAAGAGAGTCTCGTCCGAGTGTAGTATCGCGTATCAACTATTTGGAAATACTCCCTCATAGTCATCGCACTACATCCTAATAAGGCCAAGTGGGGTAATAAGTGATCTAAAGGTCCTCAATGGCATGGGTCCCTTATAGAAAGCAACATTGTTTTCACGAATACTCGATCAACAACACTGACCCTCAAAAAGGACCTCCATTGAGCGGTGGTTTTCTCAAGTTAGCTTAGTCGGGAATCAACTCCATATAAGCCTTCTTGAATATACCACCTTCCTATCATAAGTACGCTCGAGCACGGGTATAGTGTTGTCTCACCACTTGAAATTCCCAAGAACCAAACATAACAAATATGCACATATTTACAAATATTCACAAATAGCAAGTATTTAAACAAAATAGGCTAAACCCTCAAAACAAAAGCATAATCTCCCCAGTGAAGTCGCCATTTCTGTTGCGGTGAAAATTTTATATCAAGCTATTAATTAACTTGAACCTTATTTCTTTTTACAACCGGTCTTTAATTTATCCAAAGGATAGGTCTAAAGAAAGAAAAAACCTTTTGCGCGATGTGACAACAACGCTTTAAGAGATTCGGGGATTCGGGGGTTGGTTATATCTAGGGAAGGTATTAGCACCCTAAATATCTGTAGTACTCTACAGGAACCTTTTGTTTAATTACTTGCTAAGTTTGGGAATTGTGCACTATGGTTTAAGTATTGGGAATTGAGATAAAATAAATAAAAAGGCCTAAGTGATTTTCTAAGTTTGCTCGCAAAGGCATCGCACCTTCTACCTACGTATCCTGACTAGGATAGAATCAGAGCAATCGTAGTTCGCCTCACAAGGGAAAGAACACCTGATGACGATCAAGGTTCAAGGGGGGAACAAACATGACAATGTTTGTGTGGAGTTTGACAAAACTCCCTAATCTAAGTTGCAAAAAGGGGAAAGTAAGAGATCATGACGATGATTCTTACACAGAGTCGACGAACTCTTTCCTAGGGTTCTAGTTGAAGAACACTCCTAGTACGGGCGGGTCTCTTAGACTCAAGCAAAGTCTAAAGGTTTCTAAACTAGGGTTGAAGTGACTTAACAAAGTCAAGAGGGTTAAGATTTTGGTCCAAGACATTGACAGTCAAGTGGACAGACCTTCCTTTGGGGGGACAGATAGTGGGCAACTGGATGAAAGCTAACAAGCTTCAACACTTGGGGATAAAAATAAAAACAACATACAAAAGCATTCATGGTAACAACCAATGAAAAAGATCAAAGATGAAAAAGCAATGATAACAATCAAAGCAGCTGATTCAGTATGAGAACCGTGACGACAGTTCACACCTGGAGTATAGTTAACAAAAAGATAAGGTAAACATGATAATAATTCAAGGTAAAATTTCTAACATGTTGACAAACATGTATAGGTATGATAACAATCAAATTTCCACAAAGAAAATAAGTGAAACCCTTTTAACTTTCATCTGCAACCGATTAGGGTTAGTACTGTCAATGCGCGGATCACGCATAATCAAACATGGTGAAAAAATAATAAAACATGGGAAATAATTACATGGTACGAAAGTACATATAAAAAAAAACACAATGAAAAAAGAACGGGCGCAAAACGATAAAAAATGAGGGAGTTATGATTTTTTGAAGTTTCATGTGAAAAATGACAAAAAGTGGCAACAAGGGTTATCGCCAAGGATCAAACCCATGCCAAGAACAATACGCGCACAAGTTTCTACCGCTGGGGCGGCCATACATAAAATAACAAATGTGCATCAATAAATATATAAAGCTTGCTTGGTTCCATGGCTGGGCAAACACATAATCAAAACCAAATACGATTTATACCGTATCTCGCTAACCGCTTATCGGATCGAGGCAAATTTTATATGGAAATTGGGTAGAATTGAATGAGGAAGAGGATGGTGGTGTTGGTTTTTTGAAATTCAATTTCTACTGCAAAACCCGATAGTACCTTCTTTTAGGCTCAAAAATTGCATTTTCTCATGAGTAGCCTCACACACTCAAATTCAAACTGTAACAGCCATACATACATCATGGGTAAAGGGTAATGAGTGAGTTTAAATCCTTCTTGGAGCTGAAACTGAACTGTATTGAAATGTCACATACAAAATGCAAAGATAACATAAATTATGCATGAAAGTTGGTATTTCTGTTTCAGATAAGTATTGATCATTCTAACCTTACACACACCTCTAAAATGAGTTAAGAACTGAGTTCACATGAAAAACCAGGGGCTGTAATGACAGTATAAAGTTTTGGTGTTCAAAGTGCCTTTCTTGTGTGTGAGCATGCATTTCAATGTGTGATTCTTGTTCCAAACAGTTTTAGATTCAAGTAGCTATGCAAACACTCTATAAATGATAGATATGAACTGTTGGATCAAGTGTTTCAATCCAAAACAAAGTTGATGCAAAGATGATGTGTGATATGTCACTTTGTGGAAAAAATGAGCATTTGATGAGATTTTGATGTAAAGGGTTTTATGACAAAGTGATCATTCTAACATCTTATAAATGACTGATATGAAGTGTGTGTGATGTGGTTTTAGTGAAAAATAAACTTGTGCAAAAAGTAGCAAGTGTATGGAAGTGTATGTGACCATTTTGAAAAAAGGCAAATTTAACACATAACTTCCACCAGTGGAGGTTAAGTACAAAATGTGACATTTTTGAAAAAAGCCTAAAATAACACTAACCTCCACCAGTGGAAGTTAAGTGCAAAAAGTGACATTTTTGAAAAAAGCCTAAAATAACACTAACCTCCACCAGTGGAAGTTAAGTGCAAAAAGTGACATTTTTCATTTTGAAAGTGATTTTTCATGACAGTGAGTTTTTCAAAGAAATGATCATACATACATGTTATAATTGACCAATATGAGGTGTGTGAGGTGTTGTTTTAGTGAGAAAACAAGTATGTGCAAAAAAACAACATTTGAGTGATTTTGTGCATTTTGAATCTTGGTGTCAATAGGTGACTTTTGATGCAAGACAGCAAAACAGTAAACCACACACATAGGCATGCTTAGAATAATCAAACAAACATGTGGAAATGAGAAAATCAAACATATCATGTGTTATGCCAAGAATGTCAATGTTAAGTGACTTGTGTGTATCATGAAATTTGGTGTCCACAAGTGAGTTTTTTTTGATGCAATGCTCAAAACAGCACAGTGAATACACAAACATGTTACCTATGATCATATTAATCTGTTGCCATCAAAAGATCTCAAGGAACTTCATTCATTTTCAAACTGGTGTAGCATAGAGAGCATGTAAAGGCAAGAATGCATTTTATGGTACATAGATCATGATAGTCTGTTTTGATTCCAAGAAATTATGCACACACACTCTAAATGGTTAGCATGAGGTGCTCAAAAGGTGTTTTTAGTGAGAAACCAGTTTATGCAACAAAATGGTATGTGAGTGATTTGAAGATTTTAATGAAATGCTATGAAAACATGTGGATATGTGTGCTATGCACAAAGTGACAAAAGTGAATACATAGACAAATTCTAAATGTACATCTAAACATGTTCCAACCATGACAAAATGATTTTCAATGCTCATGCAGAAAATGGTTTTCAAACTGCTTTCCAAGTTCTTGACAGCAAGTTACAAGTTCAAGTAGTATGCTTATTGTATGATCATAATGTTAATGCATTTGAGAAAATAATTATAAACCATAAGAACATGAATTCAGTGTTTGGTTCAATTTGCCAGATACATCAAAAAGTAAGAATCACACATAACAACATCATCAATCAACAATGTGCAAAAGCTGTAATAATGATAGCAACCTAAACAGTCATGGTTTTATGAAATGCTCCTCAAACTTGTTAAGCCAGCATGCACATAAACAGATAATTGAAAATTTTAAACAGAATGTCTAAGCAATCCTCATACTCACTCTCCACAAGGGACTCTAGCATCAATAGGTTTGGCAACAACAAAACTGTCAGCAGCATTTGACAGTAACAACACGCTCTTGATAACAGCAAAAGGTATACCAAACAATCAATTCAATTGACTTTCAATACCAGGGTTCAGTTTCATGACAGCAGGTAGGGGGAAAGTATCTAGATCAAACCTCAGTCTTCTAAGTGAATTTCCCAAACAGTTGGGCAAACAGGCTAGGGTTTTGCTTATCCTAGTCTAACTGGTGCAGCCCTTATCACTTCTTGGTGAAGCATTGGTTTCAATCATGACATCAGTATGTTCTATTGAGGAATATCTAGAGAATATAGCAGTTTATCAAAACAATTCCAGCATAGAAAATAAATTAAAACCTACAGTCAAACACTGTCCACTTAAACCAAACTTATTATGAAGAATGTACTTGACAGCAACCATGATAAAAACACACACACCACCTGTTTCAGCAGCACTTTTGATGTTTCAACCTAGCTCTTAACAGCAAGTTTATGAACAACACTTAAAGAATTTTTCAAATGCAAAATGTGATTAAAGAGGTTTTACAGAAGCAACAACATAATTTTAATGAGTTGTAAACACAAACATTTCAAGGCACGCCCTTGATGCAAAAGCCAACACCAGGGCTGGACAGATTCAGAAGCATGAACAGAATTTATGCTTTACAAATGATAAACATCAGTCATAGCAAGATTTAAGATCAAAACAGTTAGACCATACTTCTCCATGTTGACAGATTTTCAAAACAGTCTTGGTTATAGGGAGTTTACAAGCCTTATCACTTACAAGACATAATAGAACCAAGGGCATCAAAAAGGATTGAGCTATCATAAATCATGATAAACAGGTCAAGACATGTAGGCTAAAGCTTATGAGAAGTCCTTCCATTCATTGAGACATACATGGTAAACATACACCAAAGCATAAACCATAAATGAGCAACATGAGTTTTATGCTACCATGATGCAAAGCAATAATCTAAATGTTACATACCTGTTGGGAAGCTTGTTTAAACAATCAAAAGCTGTTGAGAAAACCAGAGGTGCTGAATCCTAGTCTTTGCTTTACTTGAAGCTTAAGAATCAAGCCACTTGAGATGCCAAAATGAGATTTATGAGTCTCTGATGATAGGTGAAGGCTTGGACAGTTGAGGTATATGGTATGTGAGGTGTATGAGTGGTCACAACCTCAAGAAAATGCTTGGAGATCAGTTTGGTGTTTTTTATGGACTTTGGTCAAAGTAAGCCAAGTGAAATGTTGAATTTTTGATTTCTTGTGATTTTTGGTGGTTCAATGGTTTGTACACCTTCTATATGTTATTTAGAAGGTGTATGGATGATGATTTGGGTGCTGGAACATGTAGAACTTGATGTGGTAGCAAAAATGCAAAGTGCAGAATTTTGGCTATTTTGGACACTTTGAATGATTTTGCAAAATGTAAGTGAGAGAGAGATGTGATGAGGGAGCTTGGTTTAGCAGGTTTTCAGAATGAAATTGATGTCTTGAATGAGGGGTATGAGGTCCCTATTTATAGCAAAAAGCAAGGAGGTGCTTGCTTGAGAACCTTACTTACAAATGAAGTTATCCTTGATATTTCCATCCATTTGCCAACTTGCTTTGCTTTTTCTGATCTTTGGCTGTCTCCTTAACCCAATGGGCAAGTTTAAATGATGTTTCTACTGATAAATTGCAGCCTAGATGCTTGGTAGAGTGGCTGGAGCAGAATCACTTTCCACCTCATGCTTGGAAAAGTAAAAAATGGCAACTTAAGCAATGAACTTCCAATCTTTAATTCTATGCTATCTCCATGCAATTTCTTTGCTTCAACCTGCTTGAGATGTTCAATATATCAGATAGTATGAGTTTGACAAGTTAGAATTGGCCCACTTGGGTGGGAGAGGTGCTTTTGCAAAATTGGTCAATGTGGGACTAAAGTGACAAAACACCAACTTTGAACACATGTATCTTTCTGCTCATAAATCATCTTGAGGAGTTCTTGTACAATTTAGAAAGCCCTCACATAGTACTAAAACTTTCATGTTGGCCAGAAGTCTTGATTCTATTTGAAACTAGGTGAAAAATCCTCTTGAAGTTGGCTGATTTTAGCTTTTAAAGTGAAAATAACTTAGAAATTTTCTAAGTTATTTTCCCTTCTAGGAATGTTTTTGCTTCTATCTCAAAAAGTATGCATTTTCTGGTTGTGGACTAGTATGGGACTTTTGTAGGACTTGCCAAGAGCTTTCAAATGAGACTAGAACCAACTCAATTGGATGTGTGGTTAAGGAGTTATGGTTTAGCCCTTTTCAAAACCCTAATTTCCCGATTTCTCGATTACTCTCTCATCCTTGATCCAATGATCATGAAAATTGATATGCAAGTCCATTATGACATAAGGAACAACTTTGATTCACAGCTTGGGTTCCAATTCTCAAAATTTGAGGAGTTGACTTATCGGACAACCGTACGATCGATCGGTGCCGATTGAGCCGTCTGTTGATATTCTGGACATCCTGAGACTTTGATACTTCTTGAATAGTCTTAATAGTCTATATGAACTTCATGGACCTCAATACCACCATTAAAACATCTTCCAACATCAAAGTCAAACCACAGTTGACTTTTCACTAGTTAAAAACCCTAATCGGGGCCTCCTGACTGCACTGTTCTTGATTCTGAAATGATTTCTTCAAATTGACTTCTCTTTTGACTTTGAAATTATCTTTGATATTATGTTTGATCATTCCTTGGTTGTTTTGAATTTGTCGGTGCGAAAACCCTGATTCATCTGTAACTTGACAATAATGAACTTGCACTGATTTAGGGTTAGATAATTCATGATCATGCTTCTAAAAATGATAATGAGGATCTAAGGGGTCAAAATTTGGGGTACAACACATAGATACACAAAGTAAGGATAGCATTAAACACAATCCAACAGCCACTCTTGGCATACTCTTGTGCTTTCCCAACCAAGAACTTGAGAGAAAAACCAGAAACTCCATTCCACGAGGTTAACAACAACTCTGAGGAGTCTAAATGCAAAGCAACAGCCAAATCCTCCAACTTGGGCTTAGCATCCATATGAATGAAGGGTACCCTATTCTGGATGGTTAACTCCAAGATCTCGGCATATTCCTCCATGGTCGGAGCCAGAATGAAGTCAGGGAAATTAAAACACCTCAGCAGGGGATTATAAAACTGCATAAGTGCATATAATTCGTTCAGCTCATACGTAGTTGGTTTGCAGACCAACCTAAGCAGTTTCCCATAACACTTCCTGAAACTTCTCTTCACATCATCATCAGCTAGAGATATCAAACCAAGCAAAGAAGAAACATCTGGAGTAGGCAACTTGTAAGCCATAGTCTTCTTCAGAGTATCCATAATAGCAGCCAGAAATCCGGGCAACTAGAATCAGAAGGTATGAAATGCACCTGCAGCACACACACACGTTAATGATATGCAAAATGAGTATGCAACAATGCAATATGCAAACATGCAACAGGGATCAAGTGATATATTGCTGAAGAGATCCATCCGCATCTATCTCAACAGACCTGTAATACTGCTCAAACCTGGTCTCAACAGACCCATAACAATGCTCCACTTTGGTCTCAATAGACCTATAACAAAGCTCCAACCTGGTCTCAACAGACCTATAACAAAGTTCCAACTTGGTCTCAACAGACCCATAACAATGCTCCAACCTGGTCTCAACAGACCCATAACACTGTCCTGATGAAGAACCCCAAGTAACCACACATACTGATCCAATATTAAGAAAACCGGGTAGTCTGGAGGTCAAGTTTCCTGCATGTCCCAATCCCTCTCACAGGTAGGTGTCCTATCAACCGACGCAAGGTACAGCATCCTATGCGGTCGTCGGCGTCACAGACTTTCAAGACTGATGATACGATACCCAGAAGGTGTGGCATCATCATGTCTTGAAGAGGCCTTACTTAGCCAACGTCCGATTGATCGGTCCCTAGAGTCGACAATCCAACTAACCAACAACCCCCTCAACCCAAAGGGTTGAAAAAGAAGTCAACTAAAAGAACCTCGTCTGAGCGTGAATTTTGCGGGACACTAGTACATGCAAAGCATGCACGCGCTGTCGCACCTCGAAAAATCACGGAGACATTTCGGAGAAACGACCCTCGCGCGAAAGGCTCGGAAATGCGGTTCGACAGAGTCGCCACCGAACTTTATTTTTCCCGAATAAACGGGAGAGGAAAATATCGAGAAAACCTCTTAAAACGAAAGGGATAGGAACAGGGCTGTCGCAACCATGTTCCGGGTTCGGGAGTCGGTTACGTGAGGGGAAGGTATTAGCACCCCTCACGTCCGTCGTACTCGACGGGAACCTCTTAAGGTAATTGTGCGGAGTGTTGTTTAGGTTTACTTGTTTCTTCTCGTTGCTAATGCGAATTGGTAGGGTAAAAGGTTAAAGACGCTAAGGAGAGATGGGTGGTTAAAGGATAGGGTGCTCGCCAAGGATTGGGGCCCTTGTGCCTACGTATGCTCATTCGGACGAGAATGAGAAATCAGAGCGTCGTAGTTTGACTACGGGAAAAGATGGGGGGAAATGGGAGATGGATAGAAGGTAGCTCGCCAAGATCATCGCAATCTTGTGCCGACGAGAATGAAGAATCAGAGCAGTCGTAGTTCATGGTAGCAACCACGAAAAGATGAGGTTGAAAAGGGTTGAAGTTTGAGTTTGAGACGAAAGGGTGACTGACAAGCAACCCAAGAGCGCGTCTCAAGAGCTTGTCACTCAAGAATTCAAGGAATGCGAGATTCCAAGAACTCAGTTCTTTCGGGAATTGACTAAATAAGTTAAAGATAAAGAGTTGGATGTTTTGAAATCGAAAGAATGAATTAATAACAACTTAAGGGCGTGCCTCGAGAGTTTCTTATTCGAATATTCAAAGAATGCTAGATTCTAAGAACATCCCTCTTTCGTAAGTTTAAAAAATGTATGTGAAAAGATCGAATCAAAAGATGGAATGTGAGGCCAAAAGGAAGTTGTTTTGAAGTAGCTAGACGACGTATCGAGGATTTGTTTGAAAATGAAACCGACTTGACGACGTGTCAAGGGTTAGGATAGTGAGAAATGATATTGGTCCCTAAGGGTGCCCCCAATATCGAAACCACGATGAATTATGAATGTGTGGGTTGCGAATGCGGACGAGCATTCGACTTAGGAGAATGCTGGAAAATGATTGAGTTTGAAAAAGTCGAAAGGTTGAGTGGATAACAACTCAAAGGCGTATTTTGAGAATTATTCACTCGAAGACACAAGGAATGCTAGATTCCAAGTGCCTCTTTCTTTCGGGGTTTTAATCAAAAAGACGTTGAGAATGTGTTTGAGAAAATCAAAAGATTGAATGAATAACAACTCAAGAGCGTGCCTCGAGAATTATTCACTCGAAGATCCAAGAAATGCTAGATTTCAAGAATCTCCCTCTTTTGGAGTTTTTTCGAGAAAAATGCTTAAAAATGATTTGAAGCGAAAATGGCGTAGTCTTGACTAAATTATCATCTATCAATAATTTGACCGATAATAGTCATTAAAGTCATCATTGACTAGGGAATAAGAAAAAGTGGATAAAAACGAAAATGAAAGCTTTTAAAAGAAATGGTCTCGGGTTTGTTATTATCTGTCAATAATTTGACAAATTATAACTCGGGGTATCGTCATCGACCCATAAACGGTAAAAATGGGAATGAGAAGGTAAAAAGAAAGTTTAAATAAAAAATGAAGAGAAACACGATATTCAAAATAAATCCTAAGTCATTAAAATCATTCTATATCCTTCACCAAAATACTTATTGAGATAAATAATTAAAAGAAAACTCTTAATAATATTATAAGTTCTATAATTTATTAATGAGAGAAAAAAAAACAAGGGGTGAAAAAAATGGGTTAGGGATCATATGGGTTGATAAACCCATCACCCGGAGATACAGTTCAAACATGGGTGGAGTTAGGGATATCCGAAACCCACAATAGGCTCTCCACCTATCCAACACCCTAGAAAAAAAAGAGGGAGAAAAAAAAAAGTCCATGAACACCTCCTTCACAATGCAAAAGAGGTTCTCCCAATTCACATCCTGAATAGATATTTCAAAACCCTAAAAGCCAATCCTTGTCATTCTCAGAAACTCTCAACAGGGTCAATCGGCGGAAAGAAGTGAAAAAAAACACCAACGAAATACCTTCTCGTCTCGCTTAAATCAATGTTGACGTTGGAGTTTGCTCCCTCATTCTGTTCCAATCGCTTTGGGTATGATTTGGATTGTTGTTATCTTGATTCGATTTAACTCCTTCTCATCCTCTTAATATCATTCTCTGATTCATTATGTAGATTTTATGAAAGTTAGACGAAAAATGGATTCGGTTGCGGTTGAAGAGGAAACTTTAGGGTTCAGAGGTGAAGGTTAAAAGGTAGTTTAGGTTAAAGGAAATTAAAAGAGGGTTAGAGGTTAGAGAAGAAGATTATGTTGAGGATTGAAGGTGATTTTCAGCTTGTGAACTTTGGGAAGTTTATGTGAAACAAGAACGGATCCACATTATGATTGAAGATGGAGTCGAAGTCGCATCATGAAGAAGTTGGTGGTGTCGATGCGAGAAATGTTTGACTAACTTCGGAGCCGTTTGAGCACCTCTCCATCTCAGGTCTCAGCTCAATTCGAAAATCTATTATTCTTTTTCCCTTCTAGCTTTGTTTGGTTTTGGCAATTTGTGTTTGTCACTTGGTTATGGTTAACAGGTTATGGGTGTTCGGTGGAGGAAACGATATTGACGAAAGTGATGAAGTTTAATGGTGAGGACGATGGAGGAGGGATTGAAGATTGATGAAATATCACAGTTCATTAAAATGGTGGAGAAACAGGGGTTTAGAGTTGAAGAAGATTTGGAGGTTATGTTTTGAAGGTTGAATGGTTTTCTTTTGAAGGTTGAGGAAAAATCAGAGAGGAGAGTTGACGTTTGAAGAGAATTTCTGGGAAATTTCTGGGAAATTTTTGAAGCACGTTTCTGGGTTATTCCTTAAAGAGATGGTGGTTTGTGTGCTTCGGCGTAAGAGTTAGGAAGTTTGAAGTTTGGTTGAAGGTGATGTCTTTTTTTTCTGGAAGGTATGAAGGTGATAAATAGAGTGAAAACAGGTGTTAGCAGAGAGGAATAAGTGATGAAAAAGAAACGAAAAGCTTATCGTGTTTGCTGCAGATTTATGATCAAGATCGAAAAGTTTGTTTGATGAGGATTGGTGTTGCGGTTTTTACGGTTTAGGATTGGTTCTATCTCATTTTATCCTTCTGATCAGTTTTGAATTTCTGATTTGCAGGTGGGAATTTGGATTGAAGAAGACAGTTTAACGGTAATGTTTTATTGTTTGGCTATGCAATGAAGGTTGGGGAATGGAAATAAACTGGCAGCGGATGGAAGGAAAGAGGGTGGTCAAAGGCAGCTCGGTCATGGTGTTTTTTGTGATGTTTAGGGTGAGTTGATGTTTGGGATGAACTGATTATTGAGAGGTTCTGTTGATGAAAGGAGAAATATGAAGATTATGTTTTTCTTTGTAGGTAATGTCCCTGATGTTCCTGCTTGTTGAGCTGTTGTTGTTCGTTCAGAGTGAATGGAAATGGAGGAAGCGAGTTATATTGTTGCTGCTAAACCGAGTCATTGGTTGGAGAGTAGGTGAGGTTTTTTCGGTTATGGAAGATGGTTGAAGAATGGTTTTAAGGTTGGGGGTTGTGATAGCAGGTTTTTAGAGGTTTGCTGCAAGGTTTTTGTTCTATATTGCTCTCCTCCTCCCTTTTCATCCTTTATGAATAAATGGTTATCTATTGTTTTTGTAGAATCGTGCAGGATTTGGTCTGGTGTGAACTTGTAGTAGTAGCAGGCTTGGTTGTAGCTGGCGGTACCGTTTTTTTTTGTTTTCTGCAGGGTGTGAGTTGTGTTATGCAGGCATTGTTTTTTTTGTATTGTTGTGGTTGTGTGCAAGGATATCATACGATTAGTGTGGGCAATGGCAAGGCATTCGTACAGTTTCAGTAGGTTTTTGTCTTGAGATGAACCTCAAATTGTTTTTTTGTGGGAATCCTGCTGTAGCTACAAATTTGCAAGTTGTAAGTTTGTTAAGCTTTTTCAGCACAATATAGGGTGTAGCAGGTTATTGTGTGGTTGTACGAAGGTTGGAGTAGTGTGTAGTAGGACGTACGAAGGTTGTAAGCTTGGCGATTTGTAGCAGATTATGATACAGGTAGTATGATGGTGTTGCAGCTAGGCGTGATGGTATGGTATCAAATGTAGGTTTTTTTTGTTTTTTCTCTCATGAATACGTGGCCTTTTTAATGTTGAAAGGTTGAAGGTTTTTCCCTTGTGGCAGCGGTTGATGGCAAGTAGCATGAGTCTTATGGCTCTTTTTTACAACTCTTTCTTTTTGTGTATGGTAGGCCCCCTTTTTTAAAAATGAACTATGTAAAACAAAAATGTAATTGGAAATTGGATTCTAATGATGATTTTTTTCCATTTATGGAACCTCCCCATTTTTGTGCAAATGGGCTCATAATTTTGGGATTTTGTAATGGCTTTGGAATCTTGACATGATATTTGGATTGTGAATGGACTTTGAAACCATTTTTACACCTCACTCATAAACAAAACTTGGAAATCTCCATAAGATCATGATAACCAAACTCGAAGTTCTTGACTTAAAATGACGAAAACTTGACATTCCGTGAGAACCAAACAAAATTATTGACTTGAAATAATTGCCACTTGAGTTAATCTTGAGAAGTAGAATTGACCATGAATTAATCTTGAATTATCCTAAATTGGGAATGGAATAGAGCCTTTAATTAATAAATCAATTTGAATCTGGCTATTTGAACATCAACAAACCAAAGTCTCTAATATGAAACTCCTTGAGCCAGAACATGCCTCAAAATCAGAGAACCATGATCAAACTTTAATTGAAGAATAAACTTGATCCTGATGATTATCGACAATGAAACATTTGATTAACCACAGTCCTAACAACTGACCCACTTACAGATGATATTGGTACATAAACCTTGATTGAAAACTTATGAAGCAATCTCTTGACTGACTAGCCAATTTAAGTCAAAAACCACCGAATAATACTCATCACTTGCCTGAGTCACCTTACACAACCTTGAACCACAAGCAAATGTAGCCTCTTTTTTTTGGATTTTCTAGATATAGTTAGTGAATGAATGCACAGGTGAAGGTATATATCGGTAGGACAAATTTGGGGTATGACAGATGCCCCTATCTAATTGTCTTAAACCTAGTAAGAAGAACTGCTACAATGTTCTTTCTTTCGAAGTAGAAGACAATTAGATATAAAAGACCCTGAATTTGTCCAAAAGAAAGAGAGATGCCTGAGAGTTGAAAAAGCTGGATGAGGTAAAACTCTGAGTAAACTGTGAATAATAGGCAAAAGGTCGTCATCATCAAAAGGATGATGGAAAGAAATGAACACGGCTACTACCACCAAAAGGGCGGTAGAGCAAAACACAATCGCACAATCTGACATCGACAAAATGCCAGACCCACCACCAAAAGGATGACGGAGCGAAACACAACACACATCGCACAATCTGACATCGACGAAATGTCAGACCCACCACCAAAAGGATGACGGAGCGAAACTCACACCAGCCACTACCACCAAAAGGATGATAGGGAAAACACAATCGCACAATCTGACATCGATGAAATGCCAGACCCACCACCAAAAGGATGACAGAGCGAAACACAACACACGTCGCACAATCTGACATCGACGAAATGCCATACCCACCACCAAAAGGATGACAGAGCGAAACACACCAGTCACTACCACCAAAAGGATGATAGGACAAACACCATCGCACAATCTAACTTCGACGAAATGCCAAACCCACCACCAAAAGGATGACGGAGTGAAACTCACACCAGTCACTACCACCAAAAGGATGATAGGACAAACACCATCGCACAATCTGACATCGACGAAATTCCATATCCACTACCAAAAGGATGACGGAGCGAAACACACACCAGTCACTACCACCAAAAGGATGATAGGACAAACACCATCGCACAATCTGACATCGACGAAATGCCAAACCCACCACCAAAAGGATGACGGAGCGAAACTCACACCAGTCACTACCACCAAAAGGATGATAGGACAGACACCATCGCACAATCTAACATCGACGAAATGCCAGACCCACCACCAAAAGGATGACGGAGCGAAAACACAAAAACTATCGCACAATCTATCATTAATGACCATGATAGACCCCCCACCAAAAGGATGACAGAGCGAAACACACACCAGTCACTACCACCAAAAGGATGATAGGACAAACACCATCGCACAATCTGACATCGACGAAATGCCAGACCCACCACCAAAAGGATGACGGAGCGAAACTCGCACCAGTCACTACCACCAAAAGGATGATAGGACAAACACCATCGCACAATCTGACATCGACGAAATGCCAGACCCACCACCAAAAGGATGACGGAGCGAAAACACAAAAACTATCGCACAATCTATCATTAATGACCATGATAGACCCCCCCCACCAAAAGGATGACGGAGCGAAACACACACCAGTCACTACCACCAAAAGGATGATAGGACAACACAGATTTGAAGTTTACCAACACCAAAAGGATGCAGGCTAGGTTGAACTGACGAAGTTCGACTATCACCAAAAGGATGATAGTAAGGCAATTGACAACAGTCACGCTTGCCGGGTACAGCTCATTGGGGAACACCCAAGAGGAAGATTGAATTGAAATGAGTCAGCGGGGTACGCCCACCGTCTTGTTTGGAGATCATCGTTTTGCCAAAATGATTTCATGGTTACGCCCATGAACTCTGAAGAGGATGTCCTTGACTGGGCTGAGTTTGTCTTGATGTCTTGTTTTGCTCAACAAAAGGTTGAACAACTTCATGAGGAACGCTCATGGTATTGCTGAAGATGCCCCTGCTCGGGTTGGATCTTGCCCTGAACTTCTTGGATTTGCCCAACAAAAGTTTGAACAACTTAGTGGGAATGCCCACGGTCTTGAATGGTATGCCCCTGACTGGGCTGAATGTTGATTTGAAGACCTAATCAACCACGAGGTTGAAATACGTCATGGGAGACGCCCATGGTCTTTGAAGAATGCCCCTGACTGGGCTGAATCTTGCTTTGAATAACTTCAAATTTTGTGGAAGAAACCCACAATTGCAGAAGATTGCCCCTGACTAGGCTGATGACTACTTTGAAGCTTTTGAAAATCGTGGGACAAAACCCACAATCTTGCAAAAATGCCCCTGATTGGGCTGATGATTGTCTTGAAGTTTCTTCGAGGTTGATCCTGGACCTTGACTTGCGTATATGAATGTTGGATGATAAATGATATTCCATACGAGTGGAAGTGCAAATGCAAGTGCTGACGCGCGGAAATGCAAGAGCCGGGGAAGTATGATATGGTTGGGTATGCATATGATGCAAGATGCTTATGATAGCGAATGCAATGCGTATGATGCGCATGATTGCAGACAGGTGATTGGAAATGCAGGTGGCAATGCCAGCGTGGTGGATTTTTGGTAGTTGCCAATGTGGATTGGACTTCGGGTGGTGGGAGGGATTGACTTCCTTGACACGCAGCTCGTTGAAGACGCCATGATTGGAGCAGAAGACGTCCTGGATGCCCCAAGTCTGGGTACTTGGTGATTTGTTATGAATTTCCTTCAGAGAAGGTTGCAGCTCTGCCTGATGATTAGGGTAACTTGGTTTTGCCCCAGTCCGAATATGGTAATGATATGCCCCTGCTCGAGCTGTTTGAATGATTTGCCCCAGCCTGTGGGCTTTGAACTAATCTTGCTTCGTGTACGCCACTGAAAGTCAAGTTCCTCCTCGGTTGGACCTTGTTGAGATGTCCTAGAATACCTAGCACTGATTTGCAATTAAAATTGTACATTCATAAATGGTAATATTAATGCAAAGTTCAATGTAAGTTTTGAAAAAGTGTGTCATTTATTGAGAGTGTCGTGGTAGTGAGACGAGTGGACTGTTAGTCCAAACATTGTGCTAATTTTGGTTGGTGCGTGAGATATAGCAAGGATAATGACACCAATGCTGATGATTAGAAATCATGTGAGGAGTCAGGTTACGCAACCTTGCGACAATATGCTTTCAGAATAAACCTCGCCTCAATTAGGTCTTTTGAGGGTTATAACGTGGTCTGGTTCACGGTTATGAAACAAAGGTTATTAGGCTCAAAGTATGATTTGTACCCACCCATTCTTCTTAATGATCTCCAGTTCTACGCTCAGTTAATTCTACACTTGTCTGGACGGTATAAACTTGAAGGTTCAAGGTTTGCTCGACGTGGCAATCACCTTATTTTGGTTTTTTGATGGATGTCAGCGACCCTTTGATCTGGGTGGCCGCTGCATATTATTTTGTTTTTTGTTGAGGGTTTCGGGGTCCTCTTTTGCTTTTGTTTTTGATCCCTAACTTTTGCATGGATTGACTTTGCTTGTCAGATCCATCGGGATTGCCTTGATTTTGCCTAAGTCCCCTCTGAGGTGTTTGACTTAGCAGGCTTTTGATTTTTTTTGGATTTTGTTGGAGGGTTGTGACTGCCATAGCATGGGTCTTTGATGAACCACCATCTCTGGGATTTCGCTTTGTTGATTCAAGTGCGGAGTTGAATTAACTAAACACTACCCTGCCCCAGGTTGAGTGTAAAGGTTTGAATATCCGAAGGAAACTGCTACTTCTAGGCTCGAAGTGGTTTACTAGGGATTAACTCCTTATATCTCCAGTGTTTGGGGGATTGAAGTAATACATGTACATCATTGACGAGATTCTATCTGAAGGCATATGAGTTCGCAATTATGGGTATCTCGTTTTCATCATCCTCCCTCAAATCATGCTAAACAACAGTGAATAGAGCGGAGTGAATAAACGTGTCGATGATAAGTGAAAAATGAGTGAATACGACATAACCAATTCAAAACATGCATAAACGATACATTTAATGAAACCAGATACGAGTGGCAATTGTTCAAAGCATACAGTACTTAAACACACAAAGACAAAATATAAGAAATGCGAAAGATTAAATGGCAGCATGACGGCCTTCTTCAGAGAATGGACTTGACTTGATTGGATTCGATGTTAGCACTAGTTGGCTGATGGCAACGGATCATTGATGATATTCGGAGACTTTCCATTAAAGTTGATAGCATCCCTGTCGATCATGTCTTGAATTATGTGCTTGAAAGCTCTGGAGTCCTCAATGGTATGACCTGGAGTGCCCTTATGAAACTCACAATGAGCATTTGCATCGTAATCGGCAGGAATGACAGTTGGAGGAGCCAAATCTCTCGGAACAACAGCCTTCTTCTCCATCAACTGAGCAAAGATACTAGCATATTTCATCGGCAGGCGATCAAAAACTCTATCTGGCCTCCACGTTCTCTGCTGACGCTGTGGGCGAGCACTTTGTCGTTGCTGAGTAGCTTGCATCTGCTGTTGCTGAGGAGGATATTGATATCCTTGCTGGTTATAGGCTTGTTGTTGAGGAGCCTGTTGCCGTGGCATCTGAGCTTGCGCTGCTTGAACAGCTGGCTGATAAGGCATTGGAGCATATTGCGCAGCAGCAACATATGGATACTGATAGTAGGGAACTTGATAAGGCATAGGAGCAGGAGCTTGTTGAGAAGCTTGCCCTTTCTGCAAAAAGATGGCATTTGTTTCGCCCTCCTTCTTCTTGTATCCGTTGAAAGGCTTCTTGGCATTAGCCTGGCTGTTAGAACCTCCTGGGATCTTCCCACTCTTCAGCCCTTCTTCAATTCTCTCACCGACGATCACCAAGTCAGAGAATCCAGCGGAGACACTACCGATTAGCTTTTCGTAGTACTGGCCTTGCAAGGTACCCATGAAGATGTCAATCAATTCACGGTCAACAAGAGGTGGATGCACCCTTGCGGCTAGCTCTCTCCATCGTTGTGCGTACTCCTTGAAGGATTCGCTGTCCTTCTGAGTCATACTCTGAAGCTGAGTACGGTTAGGAGCAAGGTCGGTGTTGTACTTGTACTGCTTGACAAATGTGTTGCAGTGAGAATCGTGATACCAAGTTATTGATTAACTTGAATCTTTAATTCTTAAATTCATAACCGGACTTTAATTTATCCAAAAAGGAAAGGTTTAAAGAAAGAAAAATCTATAAAAATGCAAAGCAAAAAGCAAGGCTTAAAGCTAAGCAAAGAGAGATCTAAAGGTTCGGGGGTTGGTTATGCCCAGGGTAGGTATTTCACATCCTAAACATCTGTAGTACTCTACAAGAACCTCTTGTTAATATTTGTGTTTGCTAAAGTTTGCTTGCTAAAGGAAAAATGCTAGGGTAAAGAGATAAAGTATAAAGTATGTACAAAGTTTGGTAAAGTATGCTCGCGAAGACATCACATCTCGTGCCTACGTATCCTAACTGGAATGGAATCAGAGCAACCGTAATTCCCCTTAAAAGGTGTGAGGAACTCTTGACTGTGGTCAAGATTCCAAAGAGAAAGTAAATGTCTGTGGCGAGACACTTACATAGAGTGTGGCGACTCTAAACTAAAGTTAAGTTAGAAAAGAAGGGAATGTCCACAGCGGGACGACTAAATAGAGCACTGCGACTCCAATTCTAAGTTGTAAATGTTAACAGAGGGAATGTCCACGGCGGGACGACTAAATAGAGCACGGCGACTCCAAGGCTAAGTTGTAAATATTAACAGGAAGTTAGTTGTTAGTGGGTGGCTCGCTAAGACGTCGCATCTTATGCCTACGTATTCTCAAAGAGAAATCAGAGCGTTCGTAGTTCCCCTCAAAAGGGGTGAGGAACTCTTGACTGTGGTCAAGGTTCCAAGGGGATGTAAGCATTCATAGGGAAGTACTTACATGGAGTGCGGCGACTCCTGAATCTACGTTGAGATTGTTATGGTAAAGAATGTCCACGGCGGGACGCTAAACATGAGTACAGCGACTCAGATCCTAAGGTTAGGATAAAAGGGTAAAGGATGTCCACGGCGGGACGCTAAATGTGAGTACGGAGATTCAGATCCTAAATTGATAAAGGTAATAGGAAATTAGTGGTTAGTGAGCTCGCCAAGAAATCGCATCTTGTGCCTACGTATCCTCAAGAGGGACTTGAGAAATCAGAGCGTCCGTAGTTCGTGAAACTACGATTTGTTACGTTCTAAGAACCAAGAACAACTAAGACAGGTAAGCAAGGGACATGCACAATGATAATAAGTCAACACACAGTCCCTTCCCTTGGATTAGGTCAACAAGGAATAGAAGTAAAGTAACATGTACATGGAAGAAAATCAGTCACAAATAGAATCAGGTAACCAACAAAATTATTAATCAATTTAAATATAAATATTTAACAAGATTAACTAATAATTTAATTAATCAAATTAAATACAAATATTTAAATTAATTAATAATTACAACATATATTTTTGCATTTTTAAATATTTAACAATTAACTAATAAAAGATAAATAATTAAAAATCCCTTTTTGTCTTTCCAAATATTTTACAAATTAAAATAAACTAAATAAATAAATAAAGTAAAAGAAAAGAAGAAAAAAAAAACCTGATAAAGATTAGATGAGGGAGTATTGTGTCTACTTGGAGGATGATATTTTATGTGAGGTTAGAGGTAGCATGAAGAAAAAGAAATGTAGGTGGTGGTTTATTATTGGAATAATGAAGGTGAGTTATTCATATCATGGAAGATATTGTGTATGAAAGAGTGATGATAGAATATGGTGGATAGTGAGTTTTTAATTTATGTGGAAGTGTGATAAGAAAAAGAGCATGAAGTGTGAGATTTTATGGTGTGGTTGCTTCCTTTATATAGGTTGAAAAAGAAAGAAGAGTGTATGAGACTTATTTGACAAGTTTCTAAAAAGTAAATAATTTAATGAGACTTATTTGACAAGTTTCTAAAAAGTAAGTAATTTATGAGACTTATTTGACAAGTTTCTAAAAAGTAAGTAATTTATGAGACTTATTTGACAAGTTTCTAAAAAGTAAGTAATTCATGAGACTTATTTGACAAGTTTCTAAAAAGTAAGTAATTTATGAGACTTATTTGACAAGTTTCTAAAAAGTAAGTAATTTATGAAACTTATTTGACAAGTTTTTAAAAAGTAAGTAATTTATGAGACTTATTTGACAAGTTTCTAAAAAATAATTAAAATAAAAAATTAAAATTAAAACTCAAAAATTAAAAATTAAATATAAAATAAGAAAGGGTATTAACTAAAAAAATTGATTAATTAAAAAATATATTATTTAAAAGTATAAATAAAAACGGTAAAAAAATGAAAAAAATTGGACCGGTATCGAAGTGCTCGAAAAAATAAAATGAATACACCAAAGTGATCAGCAAAAAATACACGATTCGGAAAAATACAGCGTTTTGTCAAATTTTGAAATAAATTTTATCCGCTAAAACGACTTAAACTGCCTAAAAAGTTTATTTCAGCTGATAAATTGGATATTATGAAAAATGTAAGAGATGATAAACTATACCGATGATGCAAAAATATGCGGGATCTTAGAGTCAAAAATTAGGATGCAACAAAATGCATTAGCTAACTCGGCCCAAGTGTGCACACTGTTACGTTCCAACTGCATATACCATTCGAGTGATGCCCCAGACAAACTGTCTTGGAAGCAATGAATCATGAGCTTCTCGTCTCTGGCATAGGCAGCCATCTTGCGACAGTACATCTTCAGATGAATGTTTGGGCAACTGAGACCTTTGTACTTCGAAAATTCGGGCACCTTGAACTTGGGAGGAATGACAACATCAGGCACCAGGCATAACTCTAAAGTACTGAAAGAATTTGAATTATGCCCCTCCATGGCTCGGAGTTTCTCGGCTAGATCTCGGCACATTTTCATGGCTTCAGAATCCTGAGCAGCAACAGGACTGGCGATGGGGATAGCAGCATGATAGTTCTGAACGTCGTCATACTGATCCATCAGAGTATCTTCGATATGGGGAACTGGGATTTGCACAGCAGTAGGCTGGGCCTGCGGGATAACTCCAACAGTAACTCCAGGTGCTGGGATTGGCTGAGAAGTGTTCCCTTCGGCTGTGTTATTGAAGTTCAACGGCATTCCATGAGGATTTGGAATTGGAACCAAAGGGATGGCAGTAGACCCCTGTCCTTGACCATTGTTGTTGATGACAGCGGAGGCTTCACGCTGTTCTTCCTCTCTTCTGGCCGCGAGGATGGCTTCGAGGATCTGGTCGATCTTTCCTTTCATAGAATCCAGCTCTTCCCTGAAGGCGGTTTGCTCTTGCTGAATCTGCTCCATCATTCGTCTTGTATTGGCTCTAGTTGCGTATTGGTGTCGAGGAATCAGCTTGATTTACTGGAGAGGAAGGAACGAAGACATAAGATTCTGTTGAAGGACTGGGAATGCAAAATGCACAACATATGAAATGCAATGCAAATGATATGCAAGATGCAATGCAAGACACAAGATCCAGGATCACAGGATCACAATCAAACAACTCCTGAAGCTGGTAACTGTAACAGATAAGTAACCATAATTCCTGCTCAAAGAAAATTGACAAGTACAACCTATACGAGAAGGTCTAAACATTCTACCCATAAACCCACTTACGGAATGGTTTCTACGTTTGGTTTCCAGGATCACGGATACTAATCGTATTAGCGTCACGCAACAGGCTGGCCGTATTATGACGATAATGACGATAAGGTCTCTCTTGAGTGGGGTCCTCATGCTAGGCGCACAAGGAGCGAGCCCTTGGAGACTAACACTACACGACCACCAATATCGGAACTAGTGCTAACAAAAAGGTTCCCAGAATCACGGACCCTTCATTAATCAAGTCGTGCAACAGGCTAGCTGTGTTATAACGAGATCTACGAATAGGTCTCCTCTGGAGGAGTTTTCATGCTAGGCACACAAGGAGCGAATCCTTGGTGACTAACACTACTCGACTACCAATTCTAAACTATGTGTTCTCTCTGCTTTTACCAAAGCTCGGGCGTAGAGTCTTACTCATGATGTTATCCCAAGAACCAACAGGAAACCAAGATAACAAGCGCAAATAAAATTTACAAGAGAACAAATACAAAAAGAAAACAAATAAAAAACAAACACTCCTCACAAACCAAAAGATAGAGTCGACTCTCTCTTTGAATGGAGCAAAAATGTCCCCAGCAGAGTCGCCACCTGTCGCACCTCGAAAAATCACGGAGACATTTCGGAGAAACGACCCTCGCGCGAAAGGCGTGGAAATGCGGTTCGACAGAGTCGCCACCGAACTTTATTTTTCCCGAATAAACGGGAGAGGAAAATATCGAGAAAACCTCTTAAAACGAAAGGGATAGGAACAGGGTTATCGCAACCATGTTCCGGGTTCGGGAGTCGGTTACGTGAGGGGAAGGTATTAGCACCCCTCACGTCCGTCGTACTCGACGGGAACCTCTTAAGGTAATTGTGGGGAGTGTTGTTTAGGTTTACTTGTTTCTTCTCGTTGCTAATGCGAATTGGTAGGGTAAAAGGTTAAAGACGCTAAGGAGAGATGGGTGGTTAGAGGATAGGGTGCTCGCCAAGGATTGGGGCCCTTGTGCCTACGTATGCTCATTCGGACGAGAATGAGAAATCAGAGCGTCGTAGTTCGACTACGGGAAAAGATGGGGGGAAATGGGAGATGGATAGAAGGTAGCTCGCCAAGATCATCGCAATCTTGTGCCTACGTATCTTACATTCGGACGAGAATGAAGAATCATAGCAGTCGTAGTTCATGGTAACAACCACGAAAAGGTGAGGTTGAAAAGGGTTGAAGTTTGAGTTTGAGAAGAAAGGGTGACTGACAAGCAACCCAAGAGCGCGTCTCAAGAGCTTGTCACTCAAGAATTCAAGGAATGCGAGATTCCAAGAACTCAGTTCTTTCGGGAATTGACTGAATAAGTTAAAGATAAAGAGTTGGATGTTTTGAAATCGAAAGAATGAATTAATAACAACTCAAGGGCGTGCCTCGAGAGTTTCTTATTCGAATATTCAAAGAATGCTAGATTCTAAGAACATCCCTCTTTTGTAAGTTTAAAAAATGTATGTGAAAAGATCGAATCGAAAGATGGCATGCGAGGCCAAAAGGAAGTTGTTTTGAAGTAGCTCGACGACGTATCAAGGATTTGTTTGAAAATGAAACCGACTTGACGACGTGTCAAGGGTTAGGATAGTGAGAAATGATATTGGTCCCTAAGGGTTCCCCCAATATCGAAACCACGATGAATTATGAATGTGTGGGTTGCGAATGCGGACGAGAATTCGACTTAGGAGAATGTTGGAAAATGATTGAGTTTGAAAAAGTCGAAAGGTTGAGTGGATAACAACTCAAAGGCGTGCTTCGAGAATTATTCACTCGAAGACACAAGGAATGCTAGATTCCAAGTGCCTCTTTCTTTCGGGGTTTTGATCAAAAAGACGTTGAGAATGTGTTTGAGAAAATCAAAAGATTAAATGAATAACAACTCAAGAGCGTGCCTCGAGAATTATTCACTCGAAGATCCAAGAAAGGCTAGATTTCAAGAATCTCCCTCTTTTGGAGTTTTTTCGAGAAAAATGCTTAAAAATGATTTGAAGCGAAAATGGCGTAGTCTTGACTGAATTATCATCTATCAATAATTTGACCGATAATAGTCATTAAAGTCATCATTGACTAGGGAATAAGAAAAAGTGGATAAAAACGAAAATGAAAGCTTTGAAAAGAAATGGTCTCGGGTTTGTTATTATCTGTCAATAATTTGACAAATTATAACTCGGGGTATCGTCATCGACCCATAAACGGTAAAAATGGGAATGAGAAGGTAAAAAGAAAGTTTAAAGAAAAAATGAAGAGAAACACGATATTCAAAATAAATCCTAAGTCATTAAAATCATTCTATATCCTTCACCAAAATACTTGTTGAGATAAATAATTAATAGAAAACTCTTAATAATATTATAAGTTCTATAATTTATTAATGAGAGAAAAAAAACAAGGGGTGAAAAAAAAGGGTTAGGGATCATATGGGCTGATAAACCCATCACCCGGAGATACGGTTCAAACATGGGTGGAGTTAGGGATATTCGAAACCCACAATGGGCTCTCCACCTATCCAACACCCTAGAAAAAAAAGAGGGAGAAAAAAAAAGTCCATGAACACCTCCTTCACAATGCAAAAGAGGTTCTCCCAATTCACATCCTGAATAGATATTTCAAAACCCTAAAAGCCAATCCTTGTCATTCTCAGAAACTCTCAACAGGGTCAATCGGCGGAAAGAAGTGAAAAAAAACACCAACGAAATACCTTCTCGTCTCGCTTAAATCAATGTTGACGTTGGAGTTTGCTCCCTCATTCTGTTCCAATCGCTTTGGGTATGATTTGGATTGTTGTTATCTTGATTCGATTTAACTCTTTCTCATCCTCTTCATATCATTCTCTGATTCATTATGTAGATTTTATGAAAGTTAGACGAAAAATGGATTCGGTTGCGGTTGAAGAGGAAACTTTAGGGTTCAGAGGTGAAGGTTAAAAGGTAGTTTAGGTTAAAGGAAATTAAGAGAGGGTTAGAGGTTAGAGAAGAAGATTCTGTTGAGGATTGAAGGTGATTTTCAGCTTGTGAACTTTGGGAAGTTTATGTGAAACAAGAACGGATCCACATTATGATTGAAGATGGAGTCGAAGTCGCATCATGAAGAAGTTGGTGGTGTCGATGCGAGAAATGTTTGACTAACTTCGGAGCCGTTTGAGCACCTCTCCATCTCAGGTCTCAGCTCAATTCGAAAATCTATTATTCTTTTTCCCTTCTAGCTTTGTTTGGTTTTGGTAATTTGTGTTTGTAACTGTTGGTTATGGTTAACAGGTTATAGGTGTTCGGTGGAGGAAACGATATTGACGAAAGTGATGAAGTTTAATGGTGAGGACGATGGAGGAGGGATTGAAGATTGATGAAATATCATAGTTCATTAAAATGGTGGAGAAACAGGGGTTTAGAGTTGAAGAAGATTTGGAGGTTATGTTTTGAAGGATGAATGGTTTTCTTTTGAAGGTTGAGGAAAAATCAGAGAGGAGAGTTGACGTTTGAAGAGAATTTCTGGGAAATTTCTGGGAAATTTTTGAAGCACGTTTCTGGGTTATTCCTTAAAGAGATGGTGGTTTGTGTGCTTCGGCGTAAGAGTTAGGAAGTTTGAAGTTTGGTTGAAGGTGATGTCTTTTTTTCTGGAAGGTATGAAGGTGATAGATAGAGTGAAAACAGGTGTTAGCAGAGAGGAATAAGAGATGAAAAAGAAACGAAAAGCTTATCGTGTTTGCTGCAGATTTATGATCAAGATCGAAAAGTTTGTTTGATGAGGATTGGTGTTGCAGTTTTTACGGTTTAGGATTGGTTCTATCTCATTTTATCCTTCTGATCAGTTTTGAATTTCTGATTTGCAGGTGGGAATTTGGATTGAAGAAGACAGTTTAACGGTAATGTTTTGTTGTTTGGCTATGCAATGAAGGTTGGGGAATGGAAATAAACTGGAAGCGGATGGAAGGAAAGAGGGTGGTCAAAGGCAGCTCGGTCATGGTGTTTTTTGTGATGTTTAGGGTGAGCTGATGTTTGGGATGAACTGATTATTGAGAGGTTCTGTTGATGAAAGGAGAAATATGAAGATTATGTTTTTCTTTGTAGGTAATGTCCCTAATGTTCCTGCTTGCTGAGTTGTTGTTGTTCGTTCAGAGTGAATGGAAACGGAGGAAGCGAGTTATATTGTTGCTGCTAAACCGAGTTATTGGTTGGAGAGTAGGTGAGGTTTTTTCGGTTATGGAAGATGGTTGAAGAATGGTTTTAAGGTTGGGGGTTGTGATAGCAGGTTTTTAGAGGTTTGCTGCAAGGTTTTTGTTCTATATTGCTCTCCTCCTCCCTTTTCATCCTTTATGAATAAATGGTTATCTATTGTTTTTGTAGAATCGTGCAGGATTTGGTCTGGTGTGAACTTGTAGCAGTAGCAGGCTTGGTTGTAGCGGGCGGTACCGTTTTTGTTTGTTTTCTGCAGGGTGTGAGCTGTGTTATGCAGGGATTGTTTTTTTTTGTATTGTTGTGGTTGTGTCAAGGATATCGTACGATTAGTGTGGGCAATGGCAAGGCATTTGTACAGTTTCAGCAGGTTTTTGTCTTGAGATGAACCTCAAATTATTTTTGTGGGAATCCTGCTGTAGCTACAAATTTGCAAGTTGTAAGTTTGTTAAGCTTTTTCAGCACAATATAGGGTGTAGCAGGTTATTGTGTGGTTGTACGAAGGTTGGAGTAGTGTGTAGCAGGACGTACGAAGGTTGTAAGCTTGGCGATTTGTAGCAGATTATGATACAGGTAGTATGATGGTGTTGCAGCTAGGCGTGATGGTATGGTATCAAATGTAGGTTTTTTTTTGTTTTTTCTCTCATGAATACGTGGCCTTTTTAATGTTGAAAGGTTGAAGGTTTTTCCCTTGTGGCAGCGGTTGATGGCAAGTAGCATGAGTCTTATGGCTCTTTTTTACAACTCTTTCTTTTTGTGTATGGTAGGCCCCCTTTTCTAAAATGAACTATGTAAAACAAAAATGTAATTGGAAATTGGATTCTAATGATGATTTTTGTTTTCATTTATGGAACCTCCCCATTTTTGTGCAAATGGGCTCATAATTTTGGGATTTTGTAATGGCTTTGGAATCTTGACATGATATTTGGATTGTGAATGGACTTTGAAACCATTTTTACACCTCACTCATAAACAAAACTTGGAAATCGCCATAAGATCATGATAACCAAACTCAAAGTTCTTGACTTAAAATGACGAAAACTTGACATTCCGCGAGAACCAAACAAAATTATTGACTTGAAATAATTGCCACTTGAGTTAATCTTGAGAAGTAGAATTGACCATGAATTAATCTTGAATTATCCTAAATTGGGAATGGACTA
Source organism: Lathyrus sativus (assembly GCA_963859935.3). Lineage (NCBI taxonomy): Eukaryota > Viridiplantae > Streptophyta > Magnoliopsida > Fabales > Fabaceae > Lathyrus > Lathyrus sativus. The sequence continues at coordinate 63,211,265 of OZ012738.1, read as the reverse complement.
GAGCCTTTAATTAATAAATCAATCTGAATCTGGCTATTTGAACATCAACAAACCAAAGTCTCTAATATGAAACTCCTTGAGCCAGAACATGCCTCAAAATCAGAGAACCATGATCAAACTTTAATTGAAGAATAAACTTGATCCTGATGATTATCGACAATGAAACATTTGATTAACCACAGTCCTAACAACTGACCCACTTACAGATGATATTGGTACATAAACCCTGATTTAAAACTTATGAAGCAATCTCTTGACTGACTAGCCAATTTAAGTCAAAAACCACCGAATAATACTCATCACTTGCCTGAGTCACCTTACACAACCTTGAACCACAAGCAAAGGTAGCCTCTTTTTTTTGGATTTTCTAGATATAGTTAGTGAATGGATGCACAGGTGAAGGTATATATCGGTAGGACAAATTTGGGGTATGACACGCGCCCACTACTTCCCACAACTAATTCTAGGTGCACTCAAGCCCAGGTCCGGCTTATCTCTCAATCTGACCCCCTACCCAGCATAACAACAATAATATAATGCAGAAAGTAAATACAGAAAGGTAAATCCATACAAAACCCACGACGGGAAAACAAGCGCTAGGATTGACTTGCGTAGGGAACCGTTGGAGTCCCCAGCAGAGTCGCCAGCTGTCGCTACTGCGAAAATCGGCGCCGGCTATAACAGAAGAGTCGCCACCATGCGTTATTTATCCCAACGGAGGGAAAGGAAACACTCAGAGTAAACCTAACGCAAAACGGGAAAGGAATGGTCATCGCAACCAAACCCCTGGATTCGGGAGTCGATTACGCAAGGGGAAGGTATTAGCACCCCTCACGTCCGCCGTACTCGACGGGATCCACGCTTGTTTTCTTGTACGGATTGTTACTCTATCTACACTAAAGGTCAAGGGACAAAAGGAAAGAAAAGAGAAAAGAGACTCGATAGAGCTTCGCCGCTCTATGCCTACGTATTCCCCCGTGCAATGGGAAAGTCAGAGTCTACGTAGTTCGTCTAACTACGGATGAAGGTGGGAAGGTTGCTCGCTAGGATACGACATCCTATGCCTACGTACTTTCATACAGCATGAAAGATCAGAGCAAACGTAGTTCGGGCTACGGAAGACACAAGCTTGTCTGACTGTTTTTTATTACCTTATGAAATGTTTTTTCTTGATTAAGAGTCCAAGCGGACAAAAATGACACTTTGATGTTTGTTTTGAATCTTTTACGAAAGAAGTGTTTTTTAGTTTGTTTGCAATCTCTGATGCACTAGAGACTATGATTTGAGAGTGACTACGTCGCGTGTCACCCAAAGGGTACCACACTAAGCATCCAGACTACTGAAAAGAAACTCTCCAGCAACCCTTTCTCAAATAGCTTAAGGCTCGTAACGTACGACATCGATTAACCTTATTACTGTGTTTTTGAGTTGTTTTAAGATGAGAAGAGAAAGAAACTCTAAAAAGCCTAGGGTTGAAAAGGGAATAAAACTAACCTAATGTTATCATGCATGGATAAGAATCCTAATGTCTGTCATAATTCCCTCCTGCACAGAGGAAATCAGAGATCCTAGGGGATAAACAGAAAAGAAAGCAAGCAAATACAGTAAAATGCATGCAATGCAGCAATACAAGTGAGGCAAGGGAGTCCTGCTCTACCTCGAACCTGGGAAAACAACAGGCAAAGTGAATAAACATTCACTTCAAACCTTAAGGGGGCAAGCTGCACAAGCCAACAAACAATACAGAAAAACCAAAATAAAACCAGGAGGTAGCCCAAGCAGCAGCATCAAACTCTCACAGTTGACAGCACAAGCAGCAGCTCTGACAGCAACAGTTGGTTAAACAGCAAAAAGTTGACAGCAACAACCTTCATCTTCATGAATAGCTTCAACAAACAAACTTCAACAAGCTTCTATCTTCACACTCAACATACTTCAACAAGCTTTAACAAACACCTAGCTTCAACCAGCAAACAACTTCATCAAGCAAGCAGCTTCAACAAGCCAACAGCTTCAACAAGCAACTGGTTTCAACAAGCAACACTCCTAGCTTCAACAAGCTTCTAGCTTCAACAAGCACAAACTTCATTCTCAACAAGCTTCAACAAGCAACCTCTAAAGGGGAATCAATTAACAAGATCAGGTTGAAATTTTAAGTAACTTAATGACAACCAAAGGAAGCCACTAAGAACTTAAAAATTATAAGAGAATGGCATCCTCAAAGTTTTACTCTTAAAGCATGCCATTCATCCCTCCCAAGGAGAGATGTGACTTCTTTAAGAGGACTTTATGTCATTGGATTGAATGGAGATGAACAATATACTCCATGTTTGAAGAAATAAGCAAAACTAATCTAATGCTCTTCCTAAAACCCTAGTTTCCCTAAGCTCCTGACAAGCACTCCACAAGAGGACAAGGCTTCATCTCCAAGCTCCTTCAAGCTCTCCAAAGCATCTTCAATTGGTCTTCATGTCCATCCAAAAGCAAAGGCACCACCACTTATTCTAAAGGGGAACTATTGAGTTAAACTAGTCAAGTTAGTGTGCTAGAAACACCTAAAAGTTAGTCCTAAAACTAAATCTAATTAAAAATACTAAAAATGATTGTAAAATCCTATAAAAAATTCTAAGGGTTCCTAAGCCTCTTAAGAATATCTCCATACAAAAACCAGGGGGTTAACCATTCATTAAATCTTAAAACTATGCCCTAAACCTAAGGGTACTATCTTAAAACCCTAAAGTTACACCACTTAATGTTTATAGTTCAAAACAGCCTATATTTATCTCAAAAAAATATGAGAAAATTTCTAGAGGTACATGCATTTCTAAGCTACATAACCCAAAAAGAATCACCTAAAAATTCTACACCAATCTCCCATACTAAAATCAGCAAGATGACATATCAACCATATTCAAAATAATACCACTTAAACTTCAAAAAATGCAATTAAAATATAAAATGCATGAAAAGTTGAACTATTAAATTCCTAAAATTTTAGACTCTCTAAAGAGTCAGGGGGGGAAAATCTGGATTAAAAATGTTAATTTTCCTAATTATGGTGATTAAAATCCTAAATTGTATGAAACATGTAAAATAAAAGAAATATAAAGAAAATTATGAAAGTGGCGTGTGAAATAGCAATATTCTCCAGTTATTCTCCAGGTTGGGCCCAAGGAGGGGGTGTCAAAAGCGCTTAAGACTAAGCCCAAACCAATTAAAAAGAAAATCAGGAAAACCCAAGGGAAAATGTAAAATGCTCGTGGCAAATAGCAAGACTATCACGTTCAAAATCCAACTTGGGCCACGCAGGAGGTGTCAATAACACTTAATTCACTAAGCCCACCCAAGGTTGATTAATGAAACGCAGAGTTTCATATCCTTCTTCACTCTCTTCAGAATTCAATTAAATCGTGGCCCTTGGTTTCTATCTCCAGTCAACAGTCAAACGTGATCCAACGGACATGGCATCATCTTCCCCAAATAATTTGAAAAAGAGAGGGAAGGTTTGGGACGGTGGCCTGAGACACAGAGCCACCGTCGTCTCCGGCGAGAGGGTACCAAAATGCATCAAACAACACAACTAAACATCCTATCTCACTCAGAATTTTGCCCTGAACTCAAATATGCTATCAGAATTTATTGATCATCTCTCCTACTCTAAAACCGATTCTAGTTTCAGAAAATCACCAAATCTCGATTGTCACGAAACTTAAAACTAAAGTCATCAATGTGAACTACACGTATCAGGCATCAAATCTTGCTATCCAAATGTGATTGAAACCTCAAGAATCCAAAGATATTCCTCTCAACAGAAATGGTGACACACCCTAAAGTGTCTCTAATCACTCAGTTTTTGTACCAGAATCCAACTACCTAGTGTCAAGAACTTAGCCACATGAAGAAATCTATGCATTTCCCTATAATTTAAGCCAGAATTTGAAAAGTGCAAACCTGGTATAATGTGATGAATAGATGATGATCTTGCTCGATTCAGCCTCTAATCTTCTCCAGAATCACTCCAAGTTGCACTCTGAAGCTTCTACAATAAGCAATTTGCACTGAATCCACCTTGATCACTAAAACCGATTCTGATATGCACTTGAGAAATTTCAATGGCTTCCTCTCGATTCTCTTCACTTCTTGCCCCAAAAGTGAGATGAATGCATTGCATATGTTATATAGAAGGTGTTAGAACACTCTAGAACTTTCTGGAGCTAACAGAATGAGAAATTAAATTTCTCATTCTCCTTGAAAATCTCATATGTGCAGCTCGTGTTTTACTCTATTCTTGGCCTTGATTTTGCTTGAATTTCTCACCTCATGACATTTAGAATTGAATGGGATGTGTATCTTCCTTGTTTCTGATCCAAAGGCAATGAATTGATATGTTACTTCCACCTTAAGTTACAAAAGGGAAGTGTGTGTAAATGACCTCAAATTCAAAATGTAATATTGCCATCCTTCTCAAAATGTGGTTTCTGATGAAAATAACCTATAATATGGACATGTTAGGACACCAAACAATTTTTCTGAAATCTTGGCCTTTTAATGTGTATTTTTCACTCCTTTCAAAGCCATTTCAAACAACTTTGTGTTCCAAGCCAAACCAAACTCTCATGACCACTTGGTTGCACTCAAAACATCATTTTGAACAAGTTCCATGTTGGACAATTTTCCATTTGAAGCTTGCAAGTTGGAGTTATGGACCTATAATCCAAAGTGACCTATAATCTCACTTTCCCAAAATACCCCTGGCTTGCAAAGATCATAACTTGAGTTCTACAAATCCTATCAAGGACTTCTAGTACTCTATGGAAATCTAAGAGGATAAGGAACAACATTCATGTTGACCAAAAGTCAATTTGAAAACTACTTGAAGGGCAAAAGTTGCTTGGAAGTCAAGTGACTTTCACAGATAAATTCCATAGTCATCTGATGACCTGTAACTTGTCTGGGCCATAACTTGAGTTCTATAAATCCCCTTGAGGACTTATAGTACTCAAATTAAAGGTATTGATATGCTATACAAGTTTCATGTTGGCCAAAGATCCATTTGAAACTTGTATTTTGACTTATGTGGCTTTGAAGTTAGGCATTAAACAGGGGATTTTACACTAGAACCCTAATTTAGCAACTCCCCACATCCTTGATTCTTCTTTGCTTAAACTTGGAACAACACCACACATGTATCAACATACCATTCCATGAACCCCATGACCTCAAAGTAGGCTTTGATGCTCTTCAATTACTCAATTAACTTAGGATTGACCCAGATGAAACCCTAGTTGACTGCACCTCAACTGTGGCTCTTGTACTTGAATCAATGACTTGTCTCAGCTTCAATAGGGCCCTCTTGGAATTCCATGAGATCCATACACACCTCAAATTCACATTCCATGCTTCACATCCCACTGATTATTCTCAATATTCCTCAAGATAGGAGCAAAACCCATATGTAGGCACTCAAACTTCTCAAGACTTCAAATCACTTCTTGATGGCTTGGATGATCTCTCAAACTTGGATAAGACCTCTTGCTAGGCTTCTTCTGATAAGAATCACACTTTATCCCCTGTTGGATGAGTGATATGCTATGATATGCAAATGATTAGAACTATGTGAATGATGTAACTATGCAAATGAAATGCAATGAAACATAAATCAGGCAAGAAAAGGTTGAGCAAATTTTGGGGTGCAACACTCGTCTCGGTGATTCAGTCTATACTGTTATTTTTAGGGATATTTCGGTGTCCGCCTTTTTACCGTTTATTTCGCTGCATTCTCGTATTTTTATTCACTTATTTAATTGCGTTTCATTCTTTTTTTTATGGAATTATCTTTAATTTTCAAGGTTTATTTCATTAATTTTTGGCATAGAAATTAGATTTTAAATAGATTTCTATCTTTTATTTTCTAGTTTAGAGTAATAATAGTATTTTCTAGAATTAATTGATTAGAATATTAGGTTTTTTATTATTCTAGAATAATTTAGATTATCTTTTCTTTTAGATTTTAATTAGATCTTTATTAATCTATATTAGATTTGATTAGAGGTTTTAGACTAGAATTTAATATTGGAATATTAGTTGTTATTAGGATTTTAGGGTATTAATTAGTTTTTATTTTTAGTTAATTGATTTGGTTTTTAAATAAGGACACGTTGCATCAGCTTTAATATTAACCAACTTTCGGTTAATTAATTTTAGTTAGTTTTAGTTAGCTTTTAGTTTAAGTTCTTATTAAGATAGTTCATTAATATCAGTTAATTTCATTAGTCTCTAGTTTAATTAATTAATTTGTCATTAACTGTGTGCCAAGTGTCTTATAGTTTTTATTAGGTTTTTTTTAGAGTATTATATAGAGAGTTTATATATTATATTTTATATACTCATTTTTGTTTTAAATTTCTATGGAACTTTTATTTTTCTATTAAAATTTTATTTCAATTTTAGAAATGGATTCTTCTTCCCATTTGTTATTGGGCTTTTTATCCCATTTTCATTTTATTTTGGTCGATGACCAGACCTCCGTAATTCATTACCAGTCAAATTATTGATGAATAATGTTAGATCTGAGACCACCTCCTCTCTCTCCTCATTTCTTTTCATATTTTTAATTTTATTTTGACTCTCTTGGATCGATGAAGTCTTGTATCCGTAAGACGAGATCCCACTTCTGTTTTGGTCCGTGCGACACGATTCAATTAGAGAACGATCGTCAATATCGTTTCTCTATCTTGTCCATAGCACGGATATCAATACGCGACCTTTTAAAGTTTGACTTCCCTTATAAATCGAATTATGATGGTTTAGTGTCACATTGGTCCCGATTCGAGTCTAAAGCATCATCACCAAGGATCAAAGAGAAGAAGTTTGGAATGGAGCATGCACATAATGTCAAGGGTCAACGGAACCACTCCGTTCAGTAACATCTTTCTAATTCAATCTTTTTCATTAACTGCCGAGTGTTGTGAGCCGTAAGCGATAGACACGTGGGAAATGATGAGTGGGGAGCCTCTTCTCATTCATCTAGAGTGTTTAGCGTATGTCCTTTGGACAATATGCAACACATTCGCTCCTACGTCTAGGTTTTAGCATGTGCGTCCCGTTCCGAACCTTTTCTCTCGTGTCCTTGCGATTGAGATTTCTTTTCTCTCACATCCGTGCGATCGAGACTTTCTTTTCTCTCGCCCCCCTGCGATCGAGACCGTTTCCCGTAGTTGGCTGAACTACGGCTGCTCTTATCTCTCATATCTGTTGAGAGTACGTAGGCATAGGATTGCGATAATCCTAGCGAGCACTTTTCCTTTTTCTTACCCGTTAGGTTCCCCATACCTTTTAACCAATGACATACTATGTTCGTTCTACTGCAAACAGGTAACTCCTAAGTCTCCAATGGTCGAGCAGCAATACACCTAACTGCTAGAATGTGTGCGCTAGTATCGTCTACCTTTTCTCTCGCTCCCCGTGCGATTGAGAACACCCCATTTTCCCGTAGTTAACCTGAACTATGTTTTGCTTTCATTTCTCATACTAGATGAGAATACATAGGCACAAGACGGTGATGTCTTAGTGAGCAATCCCCCCCGTAGTTTCCCAAACTACGTTGACTCTGACTTTCCCATTGCACGAGGGAATACGTAGGCATAGAGCAGCGATGCTCTATCGAGTTAGTTCTTTCTGTTAGCATTAGTAGTTGTAGATAGTTTGTTTTTCACCCATAGTTTGAGTTTTGGAGGAGGATGTTGCTGCTTGGTTGTGTAAACCCAGGACCAGATTGGTGCAATACTGCTTAGATCCTCATAATGTGTATCACTACCAAAACCTGTTGGCTTTAGTACATGAAGGAGGTATTTGGTAGGCCACAGATTTGTTGAGTATGATTGGCATGTTTGAAGTAGGCTGGGGGGGAGTTGGAGTGATAAGGCTGAGAAGAGTTTCTTTGTTTCAATTTGTGGATGAGGTTGTTGTCACAGTTTGAACTTAGGCCAGAATTTTGTCAAGCATTGATGACAGGGTGGATTTTATCTTGTTGCTCTACTTGCTGTCCAAGTTTGCAGAGAGGATAGTTAGTCTATATTCCATCAGAACCTTGTTTAATTTCATATTTTTGGCTGATGCATGATGTTTGGGGGCTATTAAGATTTGTGTTATTACTTCTAATCATGAACTGATTTGGTGACTGTCATGAGGATAATGTGATGCCAAACTGTGTTGTTGTTTCTGTTTTCAAACCAAACCATTTTGAACTATGTATTTGTGTTGAAAAGCTTCTAATCATGTTGAGTGAGTTTGCAGTTGGAGTTGTGTATGTATGCTTGCATTAGTAACTGTCATGAAGGCATTGTTTTGAACTAGTGTTTGGATATTGTAATGCTAAACTATGTTACTGCTTCTGTTTTCAAACAAAGCTACTTTGAATTATGTTTCATGTGTTGAAAAGATCAAGCTTGTTTCTAGGATCCAGTTTTAAAGCAATACCTGTATGTTGTTGTTTTTATAAAAGCACTGTTGTGCACATTGCTAGCTGGATGACAGCTGCTGTTTTAAAGTTTGGCCAGCCTATGACAATTATCATCAAGCTTCATTTTTAAAGGCTATTGCATCTTATGTATTGAAGGTCATAACCTGTTATAGATTGGTAAACATTATGTTGGATCATCATTGAACACATTGGTTATGTACAAAGAAATTCCTTAAAACACATTTTTGCAACTTGACAGCCATATATTGATTTAATGAGGGAATGAGTTTCTTCTTTGAACTTAATCCATGAGTAGCATATTTCAAACATGAGCAGACCATTGTTGGTCTTGAATTCACCCATTCTAATCACTTTGTCTTGGCTTATGTACAACTCATGCTCTTTGATGCAACTCACATACCTTTTTTTTTGTTCCAATGCTGTTTTGAACAAACTCTCTGTTGAGACTCATTCAAAATCATGCTTAGACTTTGCTCAAAATATCTTCTACCAATAATTGCATCTGTTTGGATCTAAAAACTTCAAAATGCATCTCAAAAACCATAACTGCATTTTCATTCGAATTTTGTTGTGTGTGTTTCATTTTGAAAAATGGTGGTTACCATTGTATTCCTCATGAAAAAACTAGCAGGTTAGACTTAAATTTCACTGAAAATGATTGAGTTTTGACAAAGTTATGATCGAATCGTATTTGGCTTTTTCACTTGGTTTTGCCTTGCTCATTGCCCAGCCATGCGCCTCTTTTAATACTTATAAGCATGGGGTGGCTTGATACAACGCATGTATCGCCGCCCCAGTGGTTGTAACCTTGCCTTGCCATGCCTTGAACCTGAGTTCGACCCCCGGCGGGGGCGTTTTTGCTTCCTTTTTAATTATTTTCATGCTTTTAATATTTTTTTTCTTTCTTTTTCCTTTTCATTTCACACGCATATGAGTGGTAGAACTGGTTTTGTTTTGAGCCTGCAGCCCCAAGATCTTGGGTTCAAGCCTTCGGGAGACACTTTCTTATTTTTAGTGACTTGTTTTTTATATTTATTTCATTTCTCTTTGTTTTATTTTAATTGTTTCTTGTTTTTGTTTTATTTATTTGAAAATAGTTTTAAATACTATAAAAATCCAAAAAAATCATATTTTAATGTGTTAATTTATTTTTCATCACTTTCATTTTATTTTTCCATTTACTTTTTATTATTGAATTAACAAATTAATGTGCTTTGTGTGTGCTTTGATTTTGTCATGAATTTTAGTGTTTGTTTGCCTACTTTGGTGTTTATTTGCATTGTTCTGTTTGCATTGCATTGTGTGAATCTTAAGAAATGTTGGTTGAGATATGCATGTGGCGGTGGATGCCCCACACTTTTTCCTCCCTCTTTTCTTTGTGTATGCATCTTTTCTTTGCATCTCATTTGTTTGCATCGCATGTTGACTTGTTCAAGTCAAATTCATTTCTTCCTTATTTCATCTGTGATTGAGTTATTTAGTGTTTACTTGGTCTTGTGCCATGATCCCCCTAGGATTCCTAGTCCCTTCGTTTAGGATGGGAGTAGGAGAGACATTAGGTGTTCAATCCTTTGCATAACAACATTAGGATAGTTTCATTCCCTTTTACCCCAACTTTAGGAGCATTATGCATGATAACTTTAGGGTCCAGTTTCCCCTTAGTTCGAGTCTTTCTCTTCTCATCTCAAAACAATCATAAAACACCTAATAAAGGTTAATGATTATTGTGTGTTACGAGCCTTAAGCACTTGGGAAAGGGTTGTTGAGGGGTTTCCTTTCAATGGCTTGGAATTTTAGTGTAGCACCCTTTGGGTGATATGCGAGGCAGACACTCCTAAGTCATAGTCTCTAGTGCGATATGAATTGCAAACAATTCAAAAACACTTCTTCTCTAAAAAACACAAAAACAAATCATTCAAACTTCTTTTTGCCCTTTGGGGCCTTTAATCTTGGAAAATTATTTTCATAAGGAGAGTGTTGTTAACTCTTGGTTCTATCGCAGACGGTAACGCCTAAGTCTCCAATGGTCGAGCTGCATACACCAAACTGCTAGACCTGATTGTTAACCTTACTCGGGTAAAACAGTTGAATAAACCTATGTTCCCTTTTAGCCCGAACTACGTTTGCTCTGATCTATCATACCAGATGAAAATACGTAGGCACAAGACGCGATGTCTTGGCGAGCAACCTGCCCCTCTTTCACCCGTAGTTAGTCGAACTACGTTGACTCTGACTTCTCACTTCAGATGAGATACGTAGGCACAAAGCGTCGTTGCTTTGTTGAGTCACTTCTTTTTCTTTTGTCCTTGAGCCTGTAGTTAGATAGTTTCAATCACCCTTTTAGATAGACAACAAGCGTGGATCCCGTCGAGTACGACAGACGTGAGGGGTGCTAACACCTTCCCTTTGCGTAACCGACTCCCGAACCCGAGATTTGGTTGCGATGACCGATCTTATCCCTCTTTTCGTTAGGTTTTCTCTGAGCGTTTCCTTTCCCTCTCTTGGGATAAATAACACACGCTGGCGATTCTTCTGTCATTGCCGACCTCGATTTTCGCAGTAGCGACACTCCTGATTGTAGAACTTTAGTAACTGTAAAGGGACCTGTCCACCTTGAACGAAGCTTGCCAGGAAAGACTTGTAATCTAGAGTTGAACAGGAGAACAGGGTCTCCTATATGAAAATCTTTATTTACGATCTTCTTATCGTGCCAGGCCTTAGTTCTTTCTTTATATATAATGGCGTTCTCGTAGGCGGATTGGCGGAGTTCTTCTAGTTTATATATATATATATATATATATATATATATATATATATATATATATATATATATATATATATATATATATATATATATATATATATATATATATATATATATATATATATATATATATATATATATATATATATATATATATATATATATATATATATATATATATATATATATATATATATATATATATATATATATATATATATATATATATATATATATATATATATATATATATATATATATATATATATATATATATATATATATATATATATATATATATATATATATATATATATATATATATCAAGGACGCAGTTTTGTCCAATAGTCAAATAGTCAAAGTTTAGGGTTTTTATGGCCCAATAGGCCCTGTGTTCTAATTCAAAGGGTAGATGACATGATTTTCCATAGACTAGTTTCTAAGGAGTTGTTCCAATAGGGGTTTTGAAGGCCTTTCTATAGGCACATAGCCCATCTTGCACCTTTTGAGACCAATCTTTTCTTGATATAGAGACCGTTTTTTCTAAGATTTGTTTAATTTCTCTATTGGAAACTTCTATTTGGCCACTAGTCTGTGTGTGATAAGGTGTCGCTATCCTATGCTTAACTCCATATTTTCTTAAAAGTTTTTCGAAGATTCTTGATATGAAATGTGATCCACCGTCGCTGATAACAAGGCGGGGGATTTTGAATCTAGGGAATATGTAATTCTTAAACAGCTTAATGACTACACGTGTGTCGTTGGTGGGAGAGGTTATCACTTCGATCCATTTAGACATGTAATCAACTACAACTAAGATGTATTTGTTTCCTAAGGAAGACAAAAATGGTCCCATAAAGTCTATGCCCCAAATATCAAAGAGTTTCACCTCTTGAATGTTTCTTAAAGGCATTTCGTCACGTCTTGAGATGTTTCCAGTGCGCTGGCACCGGTCGCATTTGACTATATAGGTGTGTATATCACGCCACATTGTTGGCCAAAATAGGCCTGCTCTAAGGATTTTGGCGTGAGTTTTGGATGTGCTAGAGTGTCCTCCATAAGGTGCAGAGTGGCAGTGTTCTATTATCTTTCTTACTTCTTCTTCTGGGACGCAACGGCGAAAAATACCCTCCGTGCCTCTTTTAAAAAGGAGTGGTTCGTCCCAATAGAAGTGTCTTACATCGTTAAAGAACTTCTTTCTCTGCTGGTAGTTAAGATCAGGAGGTATAATATCGACAGCTAGGTAATTTACAAAATCTGCGTACCAAGGTACGTTGCCTACTGCCAGAGATCTCTCAGGGTTCTTAGAAGGTTCTAGGTTGCTTTCTTCTACGGCTTCTATCCTAGCGATTAACCTGTCATAGGTAAAATCATCGTTAATAGGGAGTGGGTCTGGTTTTAGATACTCAAGCCTAGAAAGGTGGTCGACAACTACATTTTCTGTGCCTTTCTTGTCTCTAATATCCAGATCAAACTCCTGTAATAGGAGGATCCACCGAAGTAACCTAGGTTTAGCATCCTTCTTGCTCAATAAGTAACGGATGGCAGCATGATCTGTATAAACTATAATTTTGGCTCCTACCAGATAGGATTGAAATTTATCCATAACAAAAACTACGACAAGAAGTTCTTTCTCTGTGGTAGCATAGTTAAGCTGAGCAGCATCTAGGGTTCTACTAGCATAGTATATAACATGTAATTTCTTATCCTTCCTTTGCCCTAGAATAACTCCTACAACATAGTCGTTAGTGTCACACATGATTTCAAATGGTTGGTCCCAATCTGGAGGTTGAATAATGGGTGTCGAGATCAATGCTTGTTTTAGAAAGTTGAATGCTTCAAGGCACTTTTTGTCAAAGTTAGAATCGATATCTTTCATTAGGAGGCCGGTTAAAGGTATAGTTATTTTAGAGAAGTCTTTAATAAAACGCCGATAGAAACCAGCGTGTCCAAGAAAACTTTGGACTTCTCTGACAGTGTTAGGGGTTTTAAGGTTTTCAATCGCTTCTACTTTGGCTCTATCTACTTTGATACCTCTTTCGGAGACTATATGTCCTAAGACTATACCTTCGGTGACCATAAAGTGACATTTCTCCCAGTTCAATACTAGGTTGACGTCAACGCATCTTTTCAGGATTTTCTCAAGGTTAGCGAGACAGTTGTTAAAATCAAATCCGCACACCGAGAAGTCATCCATGAATACTTCCATAATTCCATTAAGGTAATCGGCGAAGATCGCCATCATGCAATGTTGGAAGGTTGTTGGTGCATTACAGAGACCGAAAAGCATTCGTCTGTATGCGAAAGTTCCATAAGGGCATGTGAAGGTAGTTTTCTCTTGATCTTCTAGATGTATCGGGATTTGGAAAAATCCTGAATATCCATCCAGATAGCAAAAATAGGAGTGTCTGGCCAAATGTTCCAGCATTTGGTCTATAAATGGTAATGGAAATGGTCTTTTCTAGTAGCTTTGTTTAATTTCCTATAATCTATACACATACGCCATCCTTCTTCTATCTGTTTTGCTACATGTTCTCCTTTTTCGTTCTGCACGACCGTGATGCCTCCCTTTTTAGGTACTACATGCACAGGGCTCACCCACTTACTATCTGAGATCTGATAAATTATACCCACTTCTAATAACTTGAGAACTTCCTTTTTTACAACATCACTCATTATAGGGTTTATCCTTTTCTGATGTTCTCTTGAGGGTTTTGAGTCTTCCTCAAGTGAGATCCGGTGCATGCACACGGATGGACTTATACCTAATAGATCAAAGATGTTATATCCTAAGACAGAGGGATATTTGCGTAAGACACATAAGAGTTGGTACGTTTCTCCCTGGTTTAAGGTAGCACTGACTATAACTGGACAATTCATTTCTTCGTCCAAGAACTTGTATCTTAGATTCTTAGGTAGCTCCTTAAGTTCTAAAGCTGGCCTTTTTTGGTATGGCATAGGATCTGGGGTAAGGGATAAACATTCGTACAGGTTATCATCAATGTAGGGTTCTATAAATCCATCATCTTCCTTTATGAAGGTTGAAGGCAGTTTGATGGTTTCTTCTAATTCTAGCTCCCTAACATATTCATCGATGATGTCTATGGCATAACATGCATCTCCTAATACTGGTGCCATAAGAAACTTCAACAGAATGAATTCTATCTTTTCGTCACCTACCTCAAAAGTCAACTTCCCTATCTTGACATCAATTATGGCTCCAGCGGTTGATAAGAATGGTCTGCCTAGAAGGATTGGAATGTCATCATCTTCTTTAATGTCCATGACGACAAAATCGGTCGGGATGAATAATTGACCGATCCTAACGGGGACGTCTTCCAATATGCCAACCGGATATTTGGCGGATCTGTCGGCTAATTGAAGTGACATCTTCGTAGGTTGTAATTCTCCTAGTTTTAACCTTTCAAAAACTGCCAGAGGCATGAGTCTTATGCTAGCTCCTAAGTCTAAAAAATCTTTATTGATGACATGACTTCCCAAAATACACGGTATGGAGAAACTTCCAGGATCTTTCTCCTTCTTGGCAAGTTTATTTTCGGAAATGGAATTGCACTCTAAAGGTTTTGGATCGTCGAGTCTATGTTTATTGGTAAGGATGTCTTTGAGGAACTTTGCATATGACGGTATTTGGGTGATGGCTTCTATGAAAGGGATTTCCACATGAAGTTTCTCTATGACTTTAATAAATTTCTGGTATTGGTTATTGATCTTGGTTTGTTTTAGTCTTTGCGGATACGGTATGGGAAGTTTATATGGTGGAGGTGGTTCGTTGGCTCTGTCCTTATCCTTCTGCTTTTCAGATCCTACTGGTTCCTCTACTTCGCTCGTGGGTACCATGCTTTCCTTAGGAGCCTTGGGTTCGCTCAATGCCGGGTTAACCGGTTCATCGTAAGCGGTACCACTCCATAAGGTAATTGCACTGGCTTGCCCTTGGGGGTTCTGTTGAGGTTGACCAGGGAATTGTCCTCCGGGTGTAGTCTCAGGAGCTTGTTTTAAAGCTATTTGAGAGATCTGGGTTTCAAGCATCTTATTGTGGGTGACTATCTGGTCTACTTTGGTTCCTAACTGGGTAATCAATTCATTTACATGAATGTTTAGGTTTAGGAATTCTTTGTTTTGCTGGGTCTGAGTCGTAATGAACTTTTCCATGATTTTCTCAAGGTTTGGCTTAGGTTGCACAGCTTGCATAGGCGGGTTTTATCTTTGAGCTTGAAAACCGGATGGTCTCGGAGGTGCAGGGTTTTGGATAGGGTTATTATTTTTGTAGGAAAAGTTAGGGTGATTCTTCCATCCAGGGTTATAAGTGTTTGAAAATGGGTTTCCTTGGGTATAATTGACCTCTCCTGAATGAGTTTCGCTCGGCAGATTACATTCCGCCGATTGGTGTCCTTTGGCTCCACATAATTCGCATACAGTTGGAACTGCTGCTGCAGCTATAGGTTTTGCATACATACGTTCGACCTTAAGGGCCAAGGCGTCCATTTTGGCTTGCATCATGTCTATAGAACTTATCTCATGTATTCCTCCCTGGGCTTCTTTCTTCTCCAACATTGACAATGGTTTTGAGCCATATCCTCGATGAGAGCGCAAGCTTCAGGGTAAGGTTTATTCATCAGAGCGCCCCCTGCGGCGGCGTCGATGGTCATCTTTGTGTTATAGTGAAGTCCATTATAGAAGGTATGAATGATCATCCATGATTCCAGGCCATAGTGTGGACATATTCTCAACAGGTCTTTATATCTTTCCCAAGCCTCAAAGAGTGATTCACCTTGGTTTTGGGTAAATATGGTTATTTGGTTTCTAAGAACAGCTGTTTTGCTCGGGGGAATATATCTAGCGAGGAAAACTCTCCTAAGGTCTTCCCACGTTGTTATAGAATTGGCTGGAAAGGAATCTAACCATGTAAGGGCTTTGTCTCTGAGGGAAAAGGGAAATAATTTTAACCGAATCGCCTCAGGGGTAGCACTATTGGTTTTAAAAGTGTTAGCTAATTGAATAAAGGTTTTTAAATGTTGGTTCGGGTTCTCGATAGCGAGTCCCGCGAACTGTTTTTGTTGCACTAATTGTAATAGGGAAGGTTTTAGCTCAAAATTGTGAGCAGGAATATTGGGGTTCATAATACTAGAACTAGGTTTGTCATTACATGGTTGGGCGAAATCCTTAAGGGGTCTTTGGTTACGGTCTTCGCCTATAGCTTTCTTAATTCTACGAAATAAGATATGTGCGTGAGTGTAACGTTCAGGTTCCTCTAAAGGGTCTATAAGAGTACCAGTGCTGCAAGTTCTTCGCATTGACCGGTGGGTATAGCCTTAGTCTAGACAGTGTAACAATAGGGCACGAAATTTTGACTTAATTGGTCCCCGGTGTTGCACCCTAAAATTTGCTCAACCTATTTCACCTGGGTTATGTTTCAATTGCATTGTCATTTGCATACTAAGTCATGTACATAGTCTAATCATTTGCATAACATAGCATAACAAGGCATCTAACAGGGGATCAAGTGCCTTTCTTATCAGAAAGAGGCCCATCATGGGGTTTTATTCAAGTTCAATACCATCCAAGTAATCAAGAAATGAGGTGAAGCTTTGAAAAGTTTGAAGGTCAACCAGTGGATTTCTCTCCCAATCTTGGGGATATGTTGAAGATCATCAATGAGTGTGTGAGCCATGGAAGGTGTACAAAGATCATGGAAGACCTAGAGGGTCATTTTGAAGATGATACAAATCATTAATACAAGTACCAGAGCTACAGTTGAATGCAGTCAACTAGGGTTTCATCTGGGTCAACCCTAGGTCAAATGATTGATTGGAGGGCATCAAGGCCTACTTGGAGTATATGGAATTCATGATTTGGTATGTGGATGCATGTGTGGTGTTGTGCCAGAAATCAAAAGGAATCAAGAAGAAGGGGAGTTACTAAATTAGGGTTTCAGTGTAAAAAAACCCTAATTCAAGCCTAACTTCCAAGCCAGATAAGTCAAAATTCAAGCTTCAAATGAATTCTTGGTCAACATGAAACTTGTAGAGCATCTCAATAGCTTTAATTTGAGTACTATAAGTCTTCAAGGAGATTTATAGAACTCAAGTTATGGTTCCTGCAAGTTATGGGTCCCTAGAGGATACTGAAATTTATCTGTGAAAGTCACTTGACTTCCAAGCAACTTTTTCCCATCAAGGAGTTTTCAAATGGATTCTTGGCCAACATAAGAATTTTATATCTTGATCTTATATTTAATTTGAGTACTAGAAGTCCTCAAGAGGATTTGTAGAACTCAAGTTATGGTCTTGGCAATCCAGGGGTATTTTGGGAAAGTTGAATTACAGGTCATTTTTCAACATAGGTCCAAATCTCCATCTTCCACTCTTCAAATGAAACAATTTTCAACATGAGATGTGTTCAAAATGATATTTTTAGGCTAGATAAGAGATCATGATAACTTGGATTGGCTTGCTTCACAAAATCATAAAAATGGCCTAAAATTAAGGTATATTTTAAATGAACCAAAGTTGGAAATTAGGGTTTTTGATCTACACAACCAAACCAAGGCATATGACATACCATTTTGATTGTAAAAATCATTTTGAGAACATTGACATTGTCACAATTTTGAATTGAGGATTATTTTTAGGACTTGCTTTGTAAAAGGCTTACTTGAATCATAAGGCACCATTGCAAAACCACTTGGCAAGGCAAATACAAGGCATTTTTCCATCCATACACCTCCAATATCTCATTGGGAGAGATTTCAAACTCATAATAAGTACAATTGCAAGCAAAATCATGAGTTGGTATGAGTACATAGCATGATGTGAGATCTCATGACATGAGATGGTGATTTTCTCATTGGATCAATCTAGATCTTTCTAGAGTCCTCCAACACACTCTATATAAGATTCAGAAATGATCCCAAGCAGGATTTGGGGAGAATTGGGAGAGATTTGTGAGATTGCAACTTGAAACTTCCATGTGCAATTCAGAATCGGTTACAAGCATTCCATCCATTTCAATCCAAGATTTTGATTGTTACAACTTCCATTGATACTAGTGAGTGTTTCCAGATCAATTTCCAAGCAATTTGGTGGCTGAATCGTGTTCTTGCAATTGAATTTCATCACCTGCAACTCAGAATCGGTTTCCACAATTCAAGACTCCTCAACCAATTCTTTTGCATACAGAAGCAAGCTTGTGATTCATTGAAGGTGCATTGAAGTTCTCACAGCTTGATTTGGAGATTTCCTACCTCTGTTCATCTCAAATTTGCAGGTAGGTAAACTTCAATCCACAACTTGATTCATGTAGTTTCAATTGGTTTTGATTAGTTAGATTCATTGTAAATGATCATGTGGAGCTTTCTGGTAGCTTTAGGGTTGATTTAGAGACCATTGGTTAAGTGATGCAAAATCTATTCATGCGTGTATCTTGTTGTTCTTGATGATATAACCTTAGATTAATGGTTATAAATGTTCAGTGAAACGTGGGGAAGAGATTGAGCCACTCAATTTCATGTTTGGTGAGATTTGGTTCTTGAGTGATTTTCTGAGAGTCAATCGTGTTTTGAGCTAGGTGGTGTTTCAATATGTTTAATTGCCATGGTTGAACTCAGTGTGAAATTTGGAGCATGTTAGGATTTTTAATTTTTACATTTGATGGAGATTTGATGAGATACGATTGGAGGAAGAGGAAGCTTCAAACTCTGCTCAGCCATGGCCTTTCCCTCCATGAGAGTTCAAAGGAAGAAGACGAGTTAGACACCCTTGGATCAGAGCAAGACTTTGACTGGAATCAAGATCCAACGGCCACGTTTTGTTTTCAGTTTGTGAAGGATTTCAGAGTTATCAAAGCGCAGCGTTTCATTAAACGCTGATGCTGGGCTTAAGTGAACTTTATGATATCCACACCCCTTGTTCAGAGCCCAATAGGAAATACACTGAATTTGCTTACTTCTTGCACCGCGAGTTTTTCTTTTTCCTTTATATTTTTCATTTTATTTTCTGATTGCATAGTGGGCCTTATGCGCGTTGCTACCCCCACCCCCTTTTGGGCCCAGTTACTGAAATGAACCATTTATAATTGCTATTCGCCACACACATTTTCCATTTTCTCATATTTTCCCATATTTTCACATATTATTTTAATTTCTTTGAAAATTCATAATAAATTGGAAAATCAACATTTTTGTATGGGAGTTTTTTCTACATTCTCATAATTGTCTCAAGAAAATTATAAAATTATAAAAAATATCATTCCATGAATTTTTCTATTTTTGGTTTATTTTTACTTTTAATAGCTTTTATTTCATTTTCATTTGATACATGCTATTTGCTGAATTTAGTATGACCATTTTATTTTACATTTTAATGCCATTATTTTTGCTATGATTAGAGTATAGTATTAGGTTTCCCTTGGAATTTTATCACATTTTTGTGATTTAATTTTAGTTAATTTTGAACATCAAACTTTAGGGTGCTAGAATTAGGGTTTTCAACCTGACATAGGTGCATTCAACACATAGTTCTTGGGTTTTTAGTTTGATTTAGGCCTTAGGGTTTATGTGGGGTATTGGGTACATAGCTAGGGTCCCTTAGAAGTAAATCTAGTATCTTATGATGAATCTTTTCATTTTATTTGATTTTGGCAAGTTGATTGATATTGGTGGGTTTCCCTCTTGGGAAGTTGTTTGTTTGTTGGGTTTTGGGCATTGCCATTGGGTGATTAAGCTTGTGCTTGGCTTGAGGAGTATGTGAAGACTTTGAGGATGATTGGAAACAAGTATTGATGCTTGGAGCTTGTGCTTGAAGATTGCTTGATGAAGGCTTAGGAGATAGGAGATATAGGGAGAGCTCTAGAGGTAGAATGACTTCTTCTGTCAAACATAGAGAGCTTCTTGTGCCTCTATTCCATCCTATGATACAAGGTCCCCTAAAAAGAGCTCCATCTCTCCTTAGGAGGGATGTAGAGCATGCTTTGATTGGGTAGAACCTTAAGGATACCTGTCACTTGCTGTGTTAAGATCTTGGTGATTTCCCTGTGTTAGCATTAAGCCTCTTAACATTTCAACTTCCTCTATTAGTTAATCCTCTCTTGTGAGTGCTTGCCTTGAAGTTGAAGACTTATTGAAGCTCAGAAATGCATTAAAGACTGGAGAAATGAAGCTGTCAAAGCTGGATATCTGTTGAAGGTTAGGGTTGTATTGCTGTTTGATGCTGTCTGCTTATTGGATTTAGTGCTTGCTAAAGTTGAAGATTATTGGAGATAAGAGCTTACCTGAAGTTTGGACATCATTGGAGAATGAATATAGGATCTTGCCTAAAGTTGTTACTGTCAACCTTTTGCTGTTTATCAACTGTAGCTGTCAGAGCTGGTGCTGTTTGGACTGTTTGCTGTAGAAGCTAGTGTGGCTTTCTGAATTGGTGTTGAGTATGGATTTCTTTGCCGTATGGTTTGTTGATTTGCCCTTAGGTTTGAGGTGGAGCTTGTCTCCTCTTGCCTATTGCTTTCTCCTTTGCCTATTGTGTATTGCTGCATCTCATGCATTTTACTGCTTTACTGTATATATGTTGTTTCTTTTCCGTTTATCCCCTAGGATCTCTGATTTCCTCTGTGCAGGAGGGAATTATGACAGACATTAGGTTGTAATCCATGCATGATAACATTAGGGTAGTTTTGATTCCCCTTTCAAACCCTAAGTTTTTAGACTTCTCTTCTACCTCAGAACAATTCAAAACACAGTAATACGGATAATCGATGTCGTGCGTTACGAGCCTTAAGCTATTTGAGAAAGGTTGCTGGAGGGTCACTCTTCAGTAACCTGATTGCTTAGTGTGTCACCCTTAGGGTGACATACGACGTAGTCACCCTCAAATCATAGTCCCTAGTGCGTCAGAGATTGCAAACATCATAAAAGACAGTTCTTGCGTAAAAGACTGATAACAAACATCAAAGTGTCATTTTTGTCCGCTTGGACTCTTAATCAGGAAAAACCCTTTCATAAGGTAATAAAAAACTGTCAGACAAGCTTGTGTCTTTCGCCAGCCCGAACTACGTTTGCTCTGATCTTTCATGTTGTATGAAAGTACGTAGGCATAGGATGCCGTATCCTAGCGAGCAACCTTCCCCTCCTTTCCCGTAGGTAGACGAACTACATTGACTCTGATTTCTTGTTCTAGACGGGAATACGTAGGCATAAAGTGCGATACTTTGCCGAGTCATTTTCTTTTCTTTTTAACCCCAGACCTATAGAATAGATAGAATAACAATCCGTACCAGAAAACAAGCGTGGATCCCGTCGAGTACGACAGACGTGAGGGGTGCTAATACCTTCCCCTTGCGTAACCGACTCCCGAATCCAGGATTTGGTTGCGATGACCATTCCTTTCCCGTCTTTGCGGTAGGTTTACTTCGAGCGTTTCCTTTCCCTCTGTTGGGATAAATAACGCACGGTGGCGACTCTTCTGTTCAGCCGGCGCCGATTTTCGCAGTAGCGACACCCGGCAACGGCGCTAAAAACTTGATGTTAGATTTGCAAGTGCACGAATAACGTCTGAGTAATATAAAAGATTATCGATCCCACAGAGACCAAACGTCAATCAACTGCTCATTAGTGTTACGATGTTTATCTAAGGCAAGTCAAATAAAAGGTTTAGTTGAGCGAAATAAAAGTAAAGTGCGGAAATAAATTCAATAATAAAATAATAGGCATAGATGCAATTCACATAGCTACGTAGTATTCCAAATGTGTATAAGTAGAATGCCTTATGGGGTAATGTTTTCTACTCATGAAAAGAACTAATTTAACGGGAAATGTCGCTTTCGCGTATTCAGAACCGAGTTTATCCCTAATCGATCCCTCTTATTGTCACTTATAAAAAGGCGCGTATTGTGTTAGGATTAATAAACCTATTTTTAAGAAATATAGTTTCTTAACTTAGTTGAAAAATATTTTGACCTGGAATTTCTAACAAAATAAGGTTCTTGCAAACCGGACCTTAAATCCATAAACGCGTCCGAAAACAGTTTTAAAATCGGTTTTCTTAAAAATTAAAGATTCCTAATTAACTGAGCCAAACGCTTTTGCTTCCTTTGAACAGTTAAAACTGACCAAATTTATCTAAAGGTTGGACGGCTTTCGATCTTACCCAACAAATTTTAAGTACATAAAATAAGTGTTAAAAGTCAAAATAACCCCTAAGTAATTCTATCAACAGCCGCATGGAATACTATTATAACTATAATCCTTGCATCCTAGCTTTTAAGATTTAGCCGGACATGGTAAAGTAAATAGACATGGTAAATAAATGCGAGTAAATAAAGTGCGGTAAAGGGTGCGATAAATAAACGGTGCGAGAAATAAAAGCGGTGCAAGAAATAACAGCGAATAAATAAAAGAGCGATAAATAAACAGAAACATGTTCTAAACAAGAGGCTTTAAATCTTGGTACAACTGGAAGTAAATGACAGAAATAAAATGGCGGCAGGATTAACTTCTATCCAAGTGCTCCAAACCCGATTACAGACTCGATTAAACAGTGTGATAACCCCTTGATGTGAGAAGTTTATCACTTTACAATAGGTAAAATGTATGGCTTGAGTTCTGTAACTAAGCTTGGATGATTAGAAATGAAACAGAACCCCTATATTTATAATGGTGGGAAAGTACATGTAAGGACAAGAATTCCCCTCAACTCCTTTTGGGAGGGAAACGAGATTGTGAAGGTGGCGCCCACCACCTCCCTGTGGCGCCCGCCACTTGAACTAGGGTGGACAGAAGTGGGAGACATGGCAGTTGTCAGCAGTTGTCTTCTATCCAATGTGTGGCATCCCCTATGGCGCCCGCCATGGTGGAAGCCATGTGTACAATTCCTCAGAATGTTGGTCTTTTAGCTCGTTTTTCTTCATTTCTTCTCGAGTAGCTTTAAAAATACAAAAACCTGAAAAAGAAACAAAACAAAGGCATAATACAAGAAAGTGGAAATAAAATCCTAAATAATGTGCGCAAATCGAGTCAAATAAACAGTATATTTTAGGTCTATCATTGGGCAAAGCCCAATCCAGTTTAGCCTAAGGTCAGGCCCAATAAGGAGATTGGGCATAATATATCCGTTGGACATAATATAGCCATTGGACACAATATAACCGTTGGGCACAATATAACTGTTGGACACGATATAGCCGTTGGAGCACATATTCGTTGGGGACATCCCTTTTACGCGCTTGACAGCTCACGCGACCAACTTCCCCTTCGAAATTCATGGAGAAAGTTGGACCAGGTCAAAGATTACGTGCTAGATCTTCCACCTGGCAGTCTCCCATTGGTCGACCAGATATTTCAGCCACATGGGAGACCTTGGCCCTGCGCTGGAGGGAATCTCATAAATACCCTCACTCTTAAGAGGGTCAGGTATTCTAATCATTCCCACTCATACCTAAACACTTGTACTTGTTTTCTCTCTAGCCCAAAAACTTACTTTGGCATCAGAGTACCTTGCAGGTACACCCCCTTCTTTCCTACAACCACTGTTACTGCCCTACATTGAAGGCCAAGATGATCAATTATGATCACTCCAGATCACTAGGCTATAGCAATAAAAGATGACTCGTAGTTTTAAATTTATACAAACTTAAAGAAGTCTTGAAGATGCTAGAAGTCTCATATGTTTGAAAACCTTAATTTGTGTCAATTAAAATGTCGTTGATGGCCAGTTTTTGGGTTCGAGGTTAGAGTATTCCTTCTTATACCTAAATCCTTATTCCTTAGCTCGCGTTTTTTATTTGGCATCCTGAGATCTTTTTTCAATGTTACTTTCCTCTCATTTGATGTAGCATTCCGCTCGGGTAATAACCTCATCTATGTTGGATGTCGGCTTTTGCGCTAAGGATTCATTGAACTGTCCAACTTTGAAGTCACGCTGAAATGCTCCAATGAACATTTCCTGATTCGGGTGAGATATCTTAATTATTTCTTCATTGAATCTTTCTAGATATTCCTTGATAGATTCTGAGTGCGCTTGTCAGACGTTAAATAACTGGTAGTCGATAATTTCCTATGCCTACTTACTGAAAAATGTTGTATAATCTTCTTGGTTAAGTCCTGATAGCTAACGATCGAGAACCTAGGTAGAATCATATATTATTATAACGCTTATTCTTTAAAAGTTTCGTCCATGAGTTTACACTTAAGGGAGTCAGAATCCCCTACTATTGCCATCTGACTATTGATCGCAATGATATACTCTCGTGGGTCGGTTTTACTATTAAAAAACACCAGCTTTAATGGTTTGAAGTTCTCTAGGACTTGATCATCCTAGATAGCTTCAGACAAAGCTTAGGAATTAGAGGCTCCTTCTTTGTGTCCCTTTCCTGTTGGCTTTGTGTTTGCCATACCTGAACACTGTCTTGCAAGATTTTATGTTGTTGACAAAGAGCCTCCACCACAGCAAGCAACTGAGTTATATCTGGTGGAAGAGGTGGATCACTTCAGCTAGGAGATGATCCGAACATCGCACAACTAGGTTGTTAGTGATTTTGATGGTTTTGTGTGGCTTGTGTAAGTCTTACTGAGGCCCCACGGTGGATGCCAAATGTTCTTGCTAAAAAATCATTAAAAGGTTGACTTTCTTGTTATAAGTCAAAGAAAGCCTAAAATGACTAGTTTAGGTGTCTGTTATGTATATACTTGTTGGTTTCTATCTCCAAGCAGTCTCATATTTATATGGCTCGATTCTCTCATCACCCCTCCGTGTTTGCTCTTTCATGATCCTTCATAAATACAACCTTAGGTGATGGCTGCCACCCATATAATTGTCTGATAATGTCTCTCCCATTAATAAGTGTAACTCTCATGCCATAATGGATCATTCTGTAACTACCACTTACGCCTCTTTAGATGGTATCCTAGCATTGACATCGGTCTCGGCTTGTACAAATGAGGTTAGTCTCGATTTCTATGAGTAAGATCGACCCCTTTGTGTTTATTTTAGTATTTTTAACTGGACTCCGACTTATCTGAATGATTATGACCAGCCGACCTGTTTGTTTTGTCGAGCTCGACCTTCTTACTAACTCGACCTCAAGAAATTTTTGGAATGCACAATTAGGCATGGCAATATAACGCATACCCACTTAAATCCGCCCCAAAGTTGACGGAGAAAATCCTCTTTGATTAGGTTTGGGTTTGGGTTTTTCCCGATTATAAAATATGGGGATGAGTCGGATAATGGGGACGCTAGTACCCACCCCGAACCTGACCCGTTCACTTTATTATATAGATTATTATTTAATTTTGATAATTTAGAATATTGGGTATTTGACTAATATTTTGATATTTTGATTTGTATTTATTATTTAAAACATTTGTAATATGAAATTCTTTGAGATTATTTTATTTTATTATTTGTAATGTAATTTTATATTAGAAAAAATAAAAAATTTTATTAAAAAAATTTATTTCACTTAAAGGATGGTGGTGGAGATACTCGAACCCAACCCAAACTCATTTAAGACGGATTTAAGTTTTAATTCTCCATCTACATTTGAGTTTAGGACAGGAAACGAGAATTATTTAAAAATTCAAGTTTAAATTTAAAAGAAATAAAAATCGTCTCCAAACCAGTTCTGTTGTTATCTCTAAACCCGGCTTAAAGGCAAGGGAACCCAGGCCTTTTCCTTGGGCCTCCCATTTTTCTCATAGTACTTGTAAATTAGGTGCATTGATTATCAAATTTTTTATTATTATATTTTTATTGTTATGTAGTGTGTAAGCTTACATTTATGCATAGAAGTAAGTACCTATTAATTTTAAAGAAGCGTGTATCAATTAATTAGACTTTGGAGAGAGAAATAACAAAAGCTACTTTATAAATGTTGTGCGGAAAAGTAGTTGGAAAATAACACTGTAAGTAAAAGCTAATAATAATATTGATATTTGAAGAGAGGAAATGTTGATTTTTTTCACAATCATGATATAATATTATTAATAATTAAAATTAAATTAAAAATTAATATAATTTCATTAAAAATTAACTAAATTGATTATTTATTTACTAAATAATATTTATTGAATAAAACTGATTTAATAAATGATTTTTTATTTTAAAATTTCTAAAAAATCTAAACAAAAATATAATTATTAATTTTAAAAAAAACTAATCTAGTCATGCCTATGCACAATAGACTTCTTCCAATCTTATAGTTCAATTGGTCAAACTAATACTAATTTTTCAAAATATACAACGTTAATCCCGGCTAATATATTGATAGGGTCCTCTACCATCCTCCAGAGAAGATGGGAATGATAGGGTTCTCTCTATCGCATTGGTTTGAGAATTTATTCTATCTTGAATTACCTGTAATATAAATTCCCATTTGAAACCAGACAAAACTAACTTTTATGAATGAATAGTTCATTTTTAATTCACTATACTTTTAATAATGCATTTTAATTGCATTAACTTCCATGTGCTAAGAAATCACATCCATGAATGAAAGCCGAAAGTATCTAAACTACTCCTTTAACCGTACAACATTTCAATTCTATAATAAATGGATCTGAACTAACCTTCACCCGCTCATAATATATTTCAACCACTATGACAGAACCATCACCTTCCAAACGAAACTCCACCATAGATCCATACAAAATTCTCAAAATCAAACTCAACCCCGATGGTTCCCTAACAAGAAACCCCATCGTTCCCACCGTACCACCATCTTCCGATCCCACCAACTCGCCTCCGCAACCATCTCTCTCTAAAGACATTACCTTAAACGCCGCCACAAAAACCTCCATCCGTCTCTTCATCCCCCACCCTCCGCCACCTGCAAAACTCCCTCTCATTCTCTACTTCCACGGCGGCGGTTTCATCCTCTACCACTCTTCCTCACTGATCTTCCACCACTCATGTTCCGAATTTTCTGCTCAAATACCTGCCGTTATCGCATCCGTCGATTACCGTCTCTCGCCGGAGCATCGTCTTCCCGCAGCCTACGACGACGCCGTCGATTCCCTTCTCTGGCTCAAATGCCAAGCGCAAAATCCAAATGAATCTGATCCGTGGATTAGAAACCACGTGGACTTCGATAATTGCTTCTTGATGGGAAACAGTGCAGGAGCTAACATTGCCTACTTTGCAGGTCTACGTGCACTCGACCTCGATCTCTCTCCGATTAAGATCCGAGGGCTGATATTAAACTCTATATTTTTCAGTGGGGTCGAGAGAACGGAATCTGAGCTTCGTTTAGTTAACGATCGTATATTGCCATTACCTGTGGGTGATCTCATGTGGCGCCTATGTTTGCCGGAGGGTGCAGATCGCGACCACGTGTACTGCAATCCGACGGTTGCGAATAGCGTATATGGTGAGAAGATCGGACGGCTGCCGAGGTGTTTTGTTAATGGATATAGTGGAGATCCGTTGGTGGATAAGCAAAAGGAGTTGGTGAGGATATTGAAGGCACGTGGGGTGCACGTGGTGTCGTGGTTTTGTGAGGATGGGTATCATGCCGTGGAAATCTTTGATCGTTCTAAAGCGCGGGATTTGGTTGATAGTGTTAAGAAATTTGTAGCTACTCGTCAATCCTCTTTGTGACTTTTTGGTCAAGGATGTGTGTGACTGTGTGCCTTTTAATCTTGTAAGATAATATTGAACAGTTAGTGATTAAATTATGAGCATTATATTATTGCAAATTACATTGAAAAGAAAATTTTCCGAAGGTTATTTGCACTTTAATTTTTTAAGTATGATAATAGTGGGTATATCAATTTGTTCTTCCGAAGATCGTAAATGGCGAAATCGAAGTAGAAATTGAGGATGAAGATATTGAAGTAGAAATTGAGGATGAAGATGTGAAAACGGAGGTATGATTTTGAAAATTTTCCTTGATAATGTATGTTATTGGAGCAAATATGAGCATAAATGCTGTGGAAAACTTCATCAAGTTCTGTGATTTTGTGAAGCCGTCGGAGATGTTTTACAATAAATGATACTTCATCCTGAAGTTTAGAACGGAGAAGGAGAGGGATGAAGTGCTCATGAAGGGGTCGTATTCTATACATAATAAACCAATGGTGCTATTGGAATGGAGGACGGATTTCTCACTGGAACGTGATATGATGAGTGTACTTCCTATTTGGATCAAGCTTCCTCAACTGCCCCTCCACCTCTGGGGGGGGGGGGGGTTTAAAAGTCTTGGTAAGTCTTGGTAAGATAGGAAATGCTATTGGAAAACCTCTGTTCACGGACAAATGTACGGCTAATAAGCTGAGAGTTACCTATGCTAAAATCATGCTTGAGGTGGATGTAACTCAGAAACTTTGCAAAATTATACTTATTAAGGATAATGAAGGTAGGAAAATTCAACAAAGGGTGGAATATGAGTGGAAGCCAACCACAGTTCTGCGAGAAATGCCAGAAGACTGGTCACTAATGTAATAAAGAGAGGAAGATGAAACAATGGCAGCCAAAGACAGAGAAATCAAATCAACAAATCACAATTGAAGAACAACAGATGCAGAGTCAGTCTAGTGGAGAGGACAATACTGTGAATGTTTAACAAAGAAACAACCAATGGGAGGATGAAGACCAAGGAAACAAGGAAGACGATGAATGGACTGCAGGGAACAAAAAGTCAAGGGATAAAGGGAAAAAAACCTATGGTAACAATGACACTAATGCAGGTTAGTAATGATAATGGATTTGCTTCATTGGGGATTTGGAATGACCCCAGAATGGATCCCCTCTTCAACAAATGATGGTTGTAATACCCCAAATTTTACCCTTAGATTAGTCTATTCATTTTGCATTCCATTGCATTTTTGCATTGCATTTAACTAACCACTAACGGGTTTGTGTAGTCTGTTTGATTTTGTAGGAAAATCACATTATATGCAGTTTAACTGAGAAAGGGTAAAATGGTCATTTATTTGCAGCCGCTGACAATTTATGGAGCTAAGTTATCTTTAGGAATTCCTCAAGTGATTAGGGTTTCCATCTCCGAGTCCTGTGATTTATTTGAGGATAATTTGATTTTTACAGCAATTTCAATGTCAGGATTCTCGAGACACAATAATCTATTCAAGGGCCAAGATTTTGTCATCAGAGGATTTCAGAGACGTTGTTTAATCACATGGGGTTGAGGGTGTTGAAATGTCAGTTGGTGTGGTTTAAACCGATGCGAGATTTCACTATGCGGAAGTT
This sequence comes from Lathyrus sativus, assembly GCA_963859935.3. Taxonomy (NCBI): domain Eukaryota; kingdom Viridiplantae; phylum Streptophyta; class Magnoliopsida; order Fabales; family Fabaceae; genus Lathyrus; species Lathyrus sativus. The sequence goes on along the minus strand of OZ012738.1, from coordinate 63,181,806 downwards.
ATTTTAACAGACGCCTATTTCTCTGTTTTTTTCAGCTACCTGCCAGTCAATCTTAAAGGGAAATGGTGGAAATTTCAGCTCGCGTTTGGATTTATTATATCTGTTTAGTCTTAATTTGCAGCCGAGTTGGTTCGTGGCATCGAATTTATCCATGGGAGATGCGAATTGAATGTTTCAATGCGAAGGATAATTTTGTTTCGTTGTTAATCAGATTTATCTGTTTTATTCGTTCAAGGCCGTATTTACTATTTCTATTATCAGGCACGACTTAATTTGGAAAGGGATTTGTCTGGAATCCAGTTACGTCAGGTTCCAATCGGGCAATATGTTTAGTCGTCGAATCCGGAATCGGAATGGCAACGTTTATCCGGATAATTTTCATGGGATTTATGCGTACGAGTTTATTTGGTGGATTTAATCTATTCGGTTGAGTTTAATCGGTTAAGTTTTAATCGGTCGAGTTCATCTGGGGGCACTTAATCGTTTGGGTTTAGTCGGATAATTTGGTTTAAGTGATTCATTCGGTTGTGACGAGTTAGTTGAAAAGAGTAATCAGGAGAATTTTAATTGGAGAAAAATAATGTGAATTTTTATTCATATTTATTTTTGTTACAAATTACAATAGAAAGTAAAATACATCTTTTCGATTTCTAAGTCTAAAGAAAAATCCTAAATTGTCCTAAAAAGTCTTCCGCTTCCGATTCTTCGAGTTTCCAATCTTTTTCTTTGAACCTACAAATCAACAAATAATGAAAATGTTAAAGTTAGTTAAAAGTGTTTTTATCGTTCCGATACCCTCAGAAAATGTTCATCATCGGGTACGTCGGGAGGGCAACGACGAAGTCGGATCCAACTCCCAACTCATTTTCTCGACCTCAGTAAATCAGGCAACATCTATTCTAAGAGAGAGAGAGAGAGAGAGAGAGAGAGAGAGAGAGAGAGAGAGAGAGAGAGAGAGAGGAAAAAGTGATTTTCCGGAAAAGTGATTTTTTAAAAAGCGCTTTTGAGAAAAACACTTTTTCTGGAAAAATGAGTTTTGCCAAACACGGCCTTAACAGCAATTTCCAGAAAAGTCCAATCCCAACGGATCAAACAAGCACTTTTGGAAAAACGCAAAAACAAGGCAACGTAAGTCGCGAGTTGCGCAACAAGCAGTTTCCTTGGAAAGCTGCATTCAACAACCAAAACAAACTCATCCTGAAAAAACGCAGCAAGAACAAAACGCCACAACAACAAATCGTCATCCCTGAAAAATGCCAAGCGAAACACAACGTTTCCGAAAAAAGCAACCGTATCGCAACAATCAAACTCAACAAAACCGTGAGAAATTTTCGCAACCAATAGCCACAAAATCCTAAAAATCAACATAATCAAGGCATCATTTTCGCAACAAGATTGTAAGATCCAAGCCCATGAAAGAAAATAGAAGAACTATAAAGGGAAATCGCGAACCCAGAAGAAAGGGATCGAAACGCATCACCATCAAGACGTGAAAGAAAAGCCAGAACTTCACACCGTCGGCTCCGGACGGAGGAAGATCCCAACGACACTTCGTTCAAAGTATCGTGGCCAACCTTCATCGCGCAACCGCAAAGCCTCAGTCGAAAAACATCACTGGCCGGAAACCATCCAAAGCGCTAACTCAACCAAATCGTGGAAACCCAGCGGGCTCGGAGACAGAAGTCTCTTCATTGCCACCAAGTCCGCCCGCGAACCACTTCCGCAAGTCCAAGAGCAAACACAAGCAATTTGCCACTGTTTTTTGAGGTAAAGATGAATTGTTTAACTTTTTCTCTTATGTTTATTTCAGAGAAAGCAGAAGAAGTAACAGAAGTGGAAGGAGAAGCATCGCGAAGCCACATGCAAGCGAAAGTTGAAAAGGAAAAGCTCAACACCGAAGCAATAATGGCTTCCACCGCCGCTTGGTTCGAAGGAGAAGGGGGGTTTGAAAAAAAACCCTAAAAGTTGTTTCAACCCAAGTCGTCCGCCCCTTCCCCTTTTTACAGCTTTTTATCATTTGTTTTTTTTTCTTTTTTTATTATTATTTTATGATGTATTAAAATATCACTCTTTAATCAAATTTTAATTAAGAAATTAAAACTTTTAATTAAGGCATGATTAGAAAATTGAAGACTTTTAATTAAAACCTATTTTAAAACCACTTTTTTTAATTCAAAATCTTTCTTTGAAAAAACTTAAACATCTCAAAAATTAAAACATCAAACATTTCTTATTAAAATTAACCTCTTTTTGGTAATTTAAGATTAAATTTTTTTAAAAGTAAGATCAAAACCCTTTTAGTAATTAGGATTAAACCTTTTTTTTAAATTAAGACTTATTTTAATTTTTAAATCGAAACTTTCTTTGAATTTTAAAACCTTTTTTTCCTAAATATAAGACTTTTGTTAATAAAGTTCAAATTCTTTTTCTTGTAAATTCCTCCATTAATCTTAAACTTTTTCTCTTTTATCTCTTCCTAAAAGTTTGTCGAGTATTTTCAACTTCAGGATCGAAGTAAGCTGTCACCTAATGACAGAAGTGTCTTCGTTTATTCTCGTCTAATATTACTGTCGTTCTTTTCGTTGCTTTCTCCTTGGTGCAGTTATTCACCCTTTTATTTTTCCGTATTTATTTTTCACGATTGTAAATCATGATAAGGCATTGTTGATTTTATTTCGTATTTTTGGTTGTAATTATGCGAGGCATTCGTCGCTGTCTTATTCTTGTTTTTTGGGTTTTATAATTTATGCGAGTAATCGTCGCTTTGCACCTTTTATTATTTAAATGCTTTCATTACTTCCCCGTATTTTAATTATCGTCGTTGTAGTGATTTTTCATTTGCATTATTTATCGTTAACCCCTATGAAGGATTAGGTCTAACAGTTTGACCGCCGAGTCAATAGTCCTCTCCTTTGATACATTCAAAACCCTAATTGCCTAGGTGTCCCACCGTGGACTCAGATACCCTTTACCATAGCATTAGGTCAAGGATTCGCCGCACTCCGTTTTAGGGTTTCCCGTTGTGGAATGTTTTGTTTAACCCTAATTTCAAATTAACTATTTCAATGTAGAAATAGGAGTCACCGCACTCCACGTAAGCGCTTCCTTAAGAACGCTTATTCCTCGTGAAACTTTGACCACAATCAAGATGTTTCTAACGTCCCTTTCAAGGGGAACTACGATTACTTTGATTCCATTCCCTACCCGGGATACGTAGGCACAAGATACGAATCTTGCCGAGTAAACTTAGGACTAACCCTTAGGTCTTTCAGTCACTCTTAACCCTTAGCTCAGTATATATCCTCAAGCAAATAATAAAGAAAATAGTAAACTTTAAACAAAAGGTTCCTGTAGAGTACTACAGAAGTTTAGGGTGCTAGTACCTTCCCTAAGCTTAACCAACCCCTTACCTAGAGCTCTCCCCACATTGTTTACGATGCAAAAATTAGGTTTTCCTTCTTTTGACCTTTTCATTCGGATAAATCAAAGCCGGTTATGAATCAAAGATTTGCGTTTCAAACTAATTAATAGTTTGATATCCTATTCTCACCGCAACAGAAAATGACGACTTCACTAGGGAAGCCATAATTTTTAAGGGTTACCCCTACTTTGTTTATTGTATGCTATTTACTTTATTATTTGTTTGCTTATATATAATATCTATTGTACTTTGCTTGGGGTATCTATTTTGTTGTGAGATAAGTCCTACACCCGGACTTGAGTAAACTTATTATAGGAGGTGATATATTCGACGAGGCTTATAGGGAGTTGAATCCCGACCAAGGTGACTTGAGAATCACCGCTCAGTTGAGACGCTTTTGAAAATGGTTCGGTTGAACGAGTAGTCGTGAAAACTTTTACTATTATCGATTGGAGTCTGTGATACTGGGGACCGTAGTTACCTTAACACCATCTTGGCCTTATCTAGTACGTAGTATGGGAACTATGAGGGAGTAGTCCCAAAATAGTTGTTACGCGATACTACACTCAAAAGAGGTTCTCTTGAGAATATTATTAACCACCGTGTCAGTCGGGAAATTGATAATATCCGAAAGATGGATTGATAACTTTGGGCACCTCTCTAAAACCCTTGTTCTGCAGGTACAACTAACCTATAGTACATGCCTTTTGGGGATTGGTATACCTTAACTCCATTCATGTTCCTTTAACCTAGGACTTGTGTATATTTCTGCATTGCATTCATAAAGCATCACATTGCATTACATTTCATGGAATTCAAACTTTATTTATGAATATTGAAGGATACCATGGAGTACAATAAGAAAAGTACTTTAAAATATTGTTTTAAGAGTCTTAAGTTGGATGACCTAAGGAAGTTAGGAACTTTGGTTCAAGATTAAGAAGGATTCAGAAACAAGTATTGAAGGTCGTTATCTTTGTTGAAACTTCAAGTAGACAAAGGACTTCTCTCTACTTTGTTACAGTTATAGGATCCAGATTATCTTTGCTTTACTTTCCCCGAGTATCAGCTCTTGCATACCCTAGAAGAGTACTCTCAGTTGGTTGACTTACCTATTTTGGATGACTCTCCTTTCTCTTTCTTGGGGAAGGACCCTAAAGAGCAAGACATTGCCAGACCCTTATGTTCAAAGTTATCTGACAGCAAGGACATTAATCACCAACAGTTGTAGAGACTTTTCCAACGTACCCTTGCTCGGGGTTAATGGAGAATTTATTTTCCACCGACTCTCAATCTATCTTTTGAAGACAGGCTCATCCTCAAAAAGGCCCAGCTAGAAGAGCAGATCAAGGAGTAGAATACGAAGCTTCCTTGGGATCTTATTAGCTTTTATTTAGCTATTTTGTTAAGATTTCTTTTAAGAATATTATTGGTAATCCAGTTTTCAAATTAATAAATAAAACTTCTTTGGTATTCCGCGATATTCGTAAATATTTAAATTCCATGAAGTCATTTCATTTGCATTGTAGCATCATATTTTTGCATTGCATTGGTCCCCCGGTTTCTCATTCTCGGTTCTCTCGCCTTCCAGTTTCGTCACCCTGGGTCCTCCGCATCAGTACAACACTAGAGCCCAAGCTCGGAAAAGGATGGAAGAACAAAACCAAGAGATCGACTGTGTCAACCATGAACTCGAAGATCTTCGAGGGAGTGTGGGGCAGATTATGGATATGCTACAAGCTTTTAATACAAAGATGGACAGTCAGCCTACTATTGATTATGAGATTACCAATATTGTTGCAGATCCTCAACCCGCTGCTAATGTTAAGAACACACCTCCTCATGGTCTTCAATCCAGTTTGGGGCATCCTACTATTGCTCAACCAGTTCAGCAAGTTGGTCCTCCAGAGTTCAAAACTCCGAGCTTCGACCGTCACAAAAGTGCTACACACCGGAGGAGTCTCTCACACAGGCATAAACGTAAAATGACTGCTAATCAACCGTGGCAACATCAGCAGAAGTATGTTCAAGGTCATCCCGTTCAGTACGCTCAACAACCTTATATAGCTACTGTTGCACCTCCCTTCATTCAGCAGTTTCCTATATATCATCCCGTGCAACCGGCTCCGGTGCATTAAGCTCCGGTTTATCAACAACCTCCCAGTTATCATCCTGCACAAACTTCTGTCAACTGTCAACGAGCGCCCAACGCTCCTGCTTATCAACAGCCGAGGAGTCAGACACCTCGTCAAAATGGTCCGAATAGGAGACAGTACAAGCCCTGTCCTCCGATTCCGGTGGCTTTTACCGAGTTTTACCCCTCATTAGTGCAACAAGGTTTGATTACCACAAGAGCTTTGGGTCCACCTCCCAATCCTTTTCCTGCCAATTACAACACCACTGCTCATTGTTTATTTCATGAGGGTGCGTCCGGCCATGATTTGGAAGATTTTTATGCTCTTAAGAACCTTGTCAGAGATTTGTTGGAAAAGAAGATTCTGTCTTTTGATGATCCTCAGCCGAAGATCAGGACTCCTCTCAGAGTTTTCCATTTGCCAAGATCAAATTCTTCCAAGCCAGTGTTCAACATATCTAGGCATGTTACTCCTACAGTGAGCAAGCCGAAGCCAGTAATTGCTCAGAAGCCTAGTCCATTTCATTTAAGTATTCCTCAAGACGACGTGACTGTGATTAACCAAGAATCCGAGAAAGTTATTCCAAAGGAAGATTTAAAGACTGATAATTAAGCAGTGGCAGACACAACTGGGGCAAGCAAGACGACTCACAATGAGCGTATCCACACTCCCTGTTCTAGTGAGGCTCTGCCAGAGGAAACCACTACTACCATGTTGGTCTTGAATACAAAGACTTCATAAGCTCCTTCAGACAGTTCATTTCGTTTATTTAGATGTATTATGTTTCTTTGATTGAGCTTAATTAGCATGTACGAACTCGTTTATTTTGATGCATAATGTTTGTCTTGGAGAAATCTATCGGTTTCACTCACAAAAAATACTTTTTCATAACTTATAATGCCAACTTTACCTGATCTCTCGCTTTGATAGAGATTTGGGAGGAGGATGATGAACCAAAAACATCAGATTCTCTTGTTGCATGCTTTCGATTGAAACCTGCTGATGATGTAAGGCATTGTTTCAAATCCTAAACACTGGAGATATAAGGATGATAATCCTTCTTTAACCCCTTTGAGTCTTGAAGTAGGAGTTTTCTTTTCCAAATAAGAACCCTCATTTTAACCTGGGGCAGGGTAGTTTTTTAGTTAAGCGGATCGAGTGCTCAGACTTTCAAAAAGGAGGAGTGAACACTCGAGAATCCATTTTTATCCTTAACATATTAGGAGGCTGAAAATAAAAATGCGATGACTATCCCTCTACTACCTAAAGAGTGGGGCAGTCACAACCTTTCAAAAGAGTCATACGACTTGTTAAAAAAAATATAAGAGCCCGCTAAGTCAGAACCTATGAAGGAGACTTAGGCAAAACTGGGGCATCCCGCTGGACTCCAATGTCAAATAAAAAAAGACGCCGTCCAAGCAAAAGCTAGGGAATAAAAGAAAAACGAGGGTACCATAAAGAACCCCCAGTAAAGAATTAAGTCGTGTGACCAATCACACAAAAGAAAATAGGTGAGTGACTGCTATATCCGAAGGCTTAATAAGTTCTCGACCATATCAAATCCGGTTGAGATATGAGTGCTCGTATCCGGTTAGCTGAGTTAGGATTGGCGAACATCAAGAAGAATGGGTGGGTACAAATAACTCTGAGCCTTTATCCTTTGTTTCTTAAACCGTGAACCAAGCCGCGATACAACCTTTAAAAGACCTAATTGAAGTAGGGTTCATTCCGAAAGCATACTCAACGAGATAACATTTTCTGACTCCTATGAGCTATGCTCAATTTAATGTTGGCTTTACAAATTAAACTCATATCTTGACTATGTGATTTCGGTCACGAGCTATTGCGATATCTTTTTTCAAAATAAAAAAAAAGCTTCAAGACAAATATACATGTTGCATTGACAATTTCAGGATAGGCATCTCACGCGTGTTGACTTTGCTTGATATCTTAGAAACTTACATATAGACATAATCAATGGAACTTGAAGATCATGCTAAACAGGGGAAGGTGGTTCTCCAACCGTTTACTGATGCAAGCCTGGCGTACTTAAGAGCTATTTCTTGTAGACTCAGTCGTAACCCGGTTGATCCGTGCCAGTTACGTCGAGATCTCATACATCTCTCCAAGAGTTTGAAAACAGTGGGGCAATCGAACCCTATTGTTGTACCCCAAATTTTGACCCCTTAGATCCTCATTATCATTTTTAGAAGCATGATCATGCATTATCTAACCCTAAATCAGTGCAAGTTTATCAGGGTTCTCGCACCGACAAATTCAAAACAATCAAGGAATGATCAACCAATGATTTGGGCCAATTCAATCATGGAATGAAATCAAAGATAATATCAAAGTCAAATGGGAAGTCAATTTGAAGAAATCGTTTCAGAATCAAGAGCAGTGCAGTCAGGAGGCCCCGATTAGGGTTTTTAACTAGTGGAAAGTCAACTGTGGTTTGACTTTGATGTTGGAAAAGGTTTTAATGGTGGGAGTGAGGTCCATGAAGTTAATATAGGATATTAAAGACTATTCAAGAAGTGTCAAGGTCCCAGGATGTCCAAAATATCAACAGGCGACTCGATCGGCACCGATCGATCGTACGGTTGACCGAAAAGTCAACTCCTCAAATTTTGAGAATTGGAATCCAAGTTGTGAATCAAAGTTGTTCCTTATGTCATAATGGACTTGCATATCAATTTTCATGATCATTGGATCAAGAATGAGAGAGTAATCAAGAAATCGGGAAATTAGGGTTTTGAAAAGGGCTAAACCGTATCTCCTTAACCACACATCCAATTGAGTTGGTTCTAGTCTCATTTGAAAGCTCTTGACAAGTCCTACAAAAGTCCCATACTAGTCCACAACCAGGAAATGCATACTTTTTGAGATATAAGCAAAAACATTCCTAGAAGGGAAAATAACTTAGAAAATTTCTAAGTTATTTTCACTTTAAAAGCTAAAATCAGCCAACTTCAAGGGGGTTTTTCACCTAGTTTCAAATAGAATCAAGATTTCTGGCCAACATGAAAGTTTTAGTACTATGTGAGGGCTTTCTAAATTGTACAAGAACATCTCAAGGTGAGTTATGAGCTGAGAGATACATGTGTTCAAAGTTGGTAATTTGTCATACTAGTCCCACATTGACCAATTTTGCAAAAGCACCTCTATCACTCAAGTGGATCAATTCCAACGTGACAAACTCATGCTATCTGATATATTAAGCATCTCAAGCAGGTTGGATCAAAGAAATAGCAAGGAGATAGCATAGAATTAAAGTTTGAAGTTTCATTGCCTAAGTTGAAAACTTTGACTTTTCCAAGCATGAGGTGTAAAGCAATTCTGCTCCAGCCACTCTACCAAGCCTCTAGGCTGTGTTTTCTCAGTAAAAACATCATTAAAACTTGCCCATTGGGTTAGGGAGACAGCCAAGAACCAGAAAAAGCAAGGCAAGTGGACAATTGGATGGAAATATCTTAGTTTTCTTCATGGTGAAGCAAGGTTACATAGCAAGCTCCTCACTCCATATTTCTATAAATAGGGACCTCAAACCCCTCATTTAGGACATCAACATCATTCTGAAAACCTGCTAAAAGAAGCTCTCTCATCACACCTCTCTCTCACTTACATTTTGCAAAATCACCAAAGTAGCCAAAATCGCCAAAATTCAGCATTTTGCAATCATGCTACCACATTGAGCTACACATGTTCCAGCACTCAAATCTTCATCCACACATCCTAGAAATCATATATAGGAGGTGTAAACACTTAAACCACCCAAAAATTCAAAGATTCCAAAAGTCAACTTTCCATGGAACTTCCGTTGACCAAAGTCCATAAAATACACCAAATCTTGATCCAAACACTTGCTTGAGGTTTTGATTGTTTGAACACCTCAAATATCATATATATAAGCTGTCCAAACCTTCATTGGCCACTAGAAATTGACAGAACTCATTTTGGCCTCTCATTTGAATTGCTTCTTAAAGTTCAAGTAAAGCATCACACAAGTTTGGACTTCATAAACTCTGGTTTTCTCCACACTATTGGCTTGCTCACAAAGAACTTCAACAGGTATGTAACATTTGGACTACTACTTTGCATCACTTTTAGCATAAAACTCATGGTACTCATTTATTACATATGCTTTAATGTATGTCTACCATGTATGCATTTGATTTTGATGGCTATGTGATTCAGCTTTGTCCCTTTAATGATGTTTGTTTCTGTTGTTGTATCTTGGTTTATTATACTCAATATGCTTGAGTCTTGTGCTATGTTACTAAGTGTGTGTCATGTGTTGCTCAATTGCTGTCATACTGTTAAGACACTAATGCTGTTTTTGAACCAATGATGCTGTTACATATTTGGTTTGCTTGCCAAAACTGCTGTATTAAAAATTATTGGATGATGCTGTCGCAAATGTGAAAATAAAAATGAACTCATCCTGCAATACCAGATCCTGTTTATTGGTATCAAGTGTTGTTTACTTTGTGTTATGCATGAGTTACTGTCATCAAGCCATAAATATCATGAGCATGCTGTGTGGAAGTTGTATTGTTAGTTTCAAATTTGCTGTCAAAGAATGCTACAGCAGCTAGGACATCTGTTGCATAAGATAGTCATGACTTATTTCATCTTGCAAGCATGTTTCCATGTACATCTTGGACATGTCTGTATGCTATTTATGTTTGTTTTGTGTATGCTGCCAAAATCACATGTTGACATGAACACTCACATACATAAGACACTCACTTGGTCATTTTTGCACAAAGCATGACAAACACCTTTTTCATCATCATAACATGTCATAATAATCATTCCTAACATGTATGTATGCTCATCTGGCTGATTTGTGGCTTTGCTTTAAATTTCACATAATGACATGAACATCCAAAATGACAAAACCACATAATTGGCCATTTCTTGCATCAACTCATTTTTTGCCAAAACTTTAGTGCATACACCTCATATTGAACATACTTGTGATGTTTGAATGCTCATCTTACACAAAAAATGCAAAGAATCAAAATTCACACACTCATGTGCATACTTGTTTTTACAACGTGCATATACTAGGTCAGTTTTCATGACAGGTGGTTTCTTGGGAACGTTAGTGTTTGAATCATCTAATTATCACATACATATGCTGTACAAATGATTAGATTGCTTGAATTTGATCTGGAACTTCATCTGTGCCTCATCATGCATAATTGTTCATATTTTTGCAAAATGTCTCATTCTCACATATCAATTTGGGAAGGCCTGTGTATTCTTGCTATCTCATTGTTTCTGCAGCTTCACATGATCATATGTGTTATGTTTGAATGATCCAAAGCATTGAAAACCACCTGTACAATGATTTGCCTCACATCATGCTTCACACACACATAACACACTCAAAATGCAAAATGAACACCACCTCACCACACACCTGTTACAGATATGATCTTTTCACATCCACACACTTTAAAACACATATCAAAGATGTTGTGATGATTGGAACAACTCAAAACACTCCAAACTCAAAAACCACCTTGTTGTGCATTGTCATGATTATGTGTTTTTACAACTTGAATATGACAGTCACATTCATGCATGCCTTGGTCTTAATCTTGTTTGCTATTTGTTTTACATCATATATGGGATGTGTATGTGGACTTACTTGACATTTAACATGCTTGTATCAAAGTGTTCATGTCATTTTGCAAGTCATAAAGTCATAATCATACACCCTATCGGGTTTCGCAGAGGAAAATGAGTTTCAGAAAACCAACACCACCATCCTCTTCCTCTCATTTTTCTACCCAATTTCCATATAAAATTTGCCTCAATCCGATGAGCGGTTAGTGAGATACGGTATAAAACGTATTTGGTTTCGATTATGTTTCCATGTCATTATGCATTCAAAGCACACACACACACCAGCTATCGTTTTTTTCACTAGGTAAACAATTTGGAAAAACTAACACCACCATCCTCTTCCTCTCATTTTTCTACCCAAGATCCATATAAAATTTGCCTCGATCCGATAAGCGGTTAGTGAGATACGGTATGAATCGTATTTGTGTTGATTATGTATTTTTGCCCAGCCATGGAACCAAACAAGGCATGTATATTTATGGTTTCCATTTGATTAATGGATGTAACAGCCGCCCCAGCGGTAGAGACTCGCGCGTGTATCAGTCTTGGCATGGGTTCGATCCCTTGCTGCCACTTTTTCTCATTTTTTGTACATAAACTTCAAAAATTCGTAACTCTCTCATTTTTTTATCGTTTTTCACCCCTTCTTTTTTCATTGTGTTTATTTTAATGTGTACTTTCATGTCATAATTTTATTTTCCATGTTTGATTATTTTTTCACCACGTTTGATTGTGCACGATCCGCGCGTCAACGATACTAACCCTATTTGGTTGCAAATGAAATTTAAAAGGTTTCCTCTTGTGTTTTCTCAGGAAAATTGATTGTTATCATATCTATATATGTTTGTCAACATGTTAGAATTTTTACCTCGAATTATTTTTATGTTTATCTCATCTGTCTGTTAACGGTATTCCAGGTGCGAACTGTCGTCACGGTTCTCGTACCAAAACAATTGCTCTGATTGTCATCATTGCTTTCTGTCTTTAATCTTTGTATTGGTTGTCACCATGAATGTTTGAATAATGTTTGTATTTTATTTTATCCCCAAGCGACGAAGCTCGTTAGCTTTCGTCCAGTTGCCGACAATACTGTTCCTCCAAAGGAAGGTCTGTCCACTTGACTGTCAATGTCTTGGACCAAAATCTCAAACACACCCTTGACTTTGTTAAGTCACTTTAACCCTAGCTTAGATACCTTTAGACTTTGCTTGAAGTCTAAGAAACCTACCCATACTAGGAGTTTTCTTCACCTAGAACCCTAGGAAAGAGTTCGTCAACTCTGTGTAAGAATCATCGTCATGATTTCTTACTTCCACTATAACTTAGCTTAGGGAGTTTGGTCAAACTCCACACAAACATCGTCATGTTTGTTCCCCTTTGAACCTTGATCATAATCAAGTTTTCTTTTCCCCTTGTGAGGTGAACTACGATTGCTCTGATTCTATCCTAGTCAGGATACGTAGGCAGAAGGTGCGATGCCTTTGCGAGCAAACTTAGAAAACCACCTAGGCCTTTATTTTCATTTTCTATTCCCACTTAAACCATAATGCATATTTCACAAACTTAGCAATTAATTAAACAAAAGGTTCCTGTAGAGTACTACAGATGTTTAGGGTGCTAATACCTTCCCTAGATATAACCAACCCCCGAATCCCCGAATCTCTTAAAAGCGTTGTTGTCACCTCGCGCAAAAGGTTCATTCTTTCTTTAGACCTATCCTTTGGATAAATTAAAGTCCGGTTGTAAAAAGAAATACGGTTCAAGTTAATTAATAGCTTGATATCAAATTTTCACCGCAACAGAAATGGCGACTTCACTGGGGACGTAGAATGCTTTTGCTTTTATTTTGAAGGTTCAACCTATTTTGTTTAACTATTTGCTATCTGTGAATACTTGTATATATTTGTGCTCTATTGGTTTGGGAAACTTGAAATGGTGAGACAGCACTACACCCGTGCTTAAGTGTACTTATGATAGGAAGGTGATATATTCAAGAAGGCTTATAGGGAGTAGATTCCCGACCAAGCTGACTTGAGAAAATCACCACTCAGTGGAGGCCTTTTTGAGAGTTAGTATTGTTGATCGAGTATTCGTGAAAACAATGCTACTTTCTACATAGGTGCCCATGACACTGAGGACCTTTAGATACCTTTTCCCCCACTATGGCTTTATTAGGATGTAGTGCGGTGACTATAAGGAAGTAATTCCAAAGTAGTTGATACGCGATACTACACTTGGACGAGACTCTCTTGAGAATATTATCAACCACCAAGTATTTGGGAAATTGATAATATCCGAAAGATGGGTCGAGGACTCCAGGAACTCTTTTAGAACCTTGTTCTGCAGTTATGGAAACCTTAGTACATACCTTTGGGGAGGGTAGACCTTGACTCCTTGCTCATATTTTCCAAACCCGAAACCTTGTCTGTTTACTTGTGTAAATCTGTGAATATGTGATTACCTGTGTTTGTGCATTCATGCATCCATAAACATCATGTCATAAAAGTTTTATGGAACTCAGAGTCGTTTATTTATAAAATATCAGGAAAATCATGGACAACGGAAAAAAGAAAACTATAAAGTACACTTACAAAAGCCCTAATATAGATGAGATTGAAAGGTTGAGCACTCTGATCACAGATGTAGAAGGATTCAAGAGCAGGTACGGGAATTTGTTGTCTCTACTGAAAACAAGGAAGAAAATGGATTCGGGACTCCTTTCCACATTACTCCAGTTCTATGATCCACTTTATCACTGCTTCACATTTACGGATTATCAGTTAGTGCCAACACTTGAAGAGTATTCCTGTCTGATTGGGTTACCCATCCTTGATGCATCTCCTTTTCCCGTCATGGAGAAGGACCCTAAAAAGGAAGAAATTGCTAAAGCCACACGTATCGGGTTGGTAGACATTCAGAAGAACATGGTTACTAAAGGAGGAATCTTTGGGCTGACTGCAAAATTCTTGATTGGGAAGGCTCAGTATTATGCCGATCACTTGAGTATGGATGCTTTTGAGGCTATTCTAGCCTTACTTATTTATGGGATCTTTCTTTTTCCGAGCTTTGACAACTTTGTGGATCTCAATGCCATCAAAATATTCTTGAAGAAGAATCCGGTACCTACTCTACTAGCTGATGCTTACCACTCTGTTCATCAAAGAAATCTTCACAAAGGAGGAATGATCGTCTGTTGTGTTCCGTTGTTGTATAAATGGTTCGTTTCTCATCTACCCAAAGCCCATACTTTTTGGAGCAAAGGATGGTGGTCTGAAAAGATTATGGCTCTTACTCACTCCGATATTGACTGGTACAGCCGTAGTTATGATGGGATCAAAATCATTGATAGTTGTGGAAGCTTCGGGAATATACCTCTCCTTGGTACAAATGGGGGAATCAGCTATAACCCCGTGCTTGCTCGTCGACAACTTGGTTATCCGCTGAAAGACAAACCCAGCAGTGCTCACGTAGAAGGTATTTTCTTCATAGGAGTTTCAGAATTAAAAGATGAAATTCTCAAAGCATGGGGGCATATACACAGGAAAGGAAAAGAGGACTTGGGAAGACCTAACTGCATCTCTTTTGAACCTTATCTCCAATGGGTACGAAAGAGGGCCATTCAGTTGAAAATGCCTTATCCTCCACAAAAGCCTATGGTATTAATAGAAGAACAACCATTGATTTTCATGTCTGAGGAAGAGAAGCTGAAGATCGCTCTGAGGAAGTCACAGCAGACTGAGGTATCCTGGAAGTACAAATATTAGGTGGCTATGGAAGAAAACGAGGAACTCCGCAAACAACTTCAGTCAAAAGAAGAGGAAGCAGTTGCAAGCAAGAAGAGGAAGGCACAGGAAGATGCATTTTATTCCAACCATCAATCAACTCCTTGGAAGGCTATGGTAGACAAACTCATCTTTGAGAAAGCGCAGGTGGAAGAAGAGCTCAAAAGAATCAAGAAGAGAGAGGATTTTCTTTTAGAGCATATTGAGTTATAATGTTAGGGCTTTTGTAAGATGTACTAAAATCTTTTGTAATACCCTTTTTGAAAAATCAATGAAATGAAAGGATATTTTGGTAAAATTGAGTTCCATAAAACTTTTGCATTTAGGGTTGCATTCTTGTTATTTTAAACATTCAAGGAACTAAAAGATTATTTTGCAGACATTATAAGATGGATTCCGGAAAGAAAGAAGAGGTTGTGTTCCGAAGACCGAGATTAGAGAACTTGAAGAAGCTGGTGAGTTTGGTAGAAGACCCCGAGGCGTTCAGAGAAAGACATGGGAATATGCTGTCATTGCTGGAAGTTCAAGTGTACGAAGAAATGTTATCCGCACTCGTGCAATTCTATGATTCAACCTATCATTGTTTCACGTTTCCAGATTATCAGTTGCTACCAACTTTGGAGGAGTATTCCGCCCTAATGGGGGTAGGTGTTACCCCCAGTCCCTTTTCTGGAAGGGAAGGGACTCCTAATGAAAGAGCAATTGCAGAGGCCGCGTATTTGGAATTGGACGAAGTGCGATCTCATATGGGTGCTAAGGGAGGATTGTACGGAATTTCAGCCATGTTCCTATATGAAAAAGCTCAGAGCTACGCCTTGTCACAAAATACTGAAGCATTTGAAGCCATCCTGGTGTTACTTATTTACGGACTATTCCTGTTCCCAACTGCTAGTGATTTTGTGGACACAGATGCGATCAATCTTTTCTTGATCAAAAATCCTGTACCCACCTTGCTGGCCGACACTTATTTTACCCTCCACCGAAGGAACCGCTATGGGGTTGGACGAATTGAATGTTGCACCGTTCTCCTGCACAAGTGGTTTATTTCACACTTGTCAGAAATTCCAGCCATTTGGGATAAGCAAAATGGACTCTCATGGACGGAAAAGCTGTTGTTGCTCAAACACTCAGACATTAAATGGTTTGATCCTATGTATGGAGGAATTTCCATGATCCAAAGCTGTGGAGACTTCCCGAATGTACCTCTCATCAGCGTCAATGGGTGCATCAACTATAATCCTATTCTGGCCCGTCGACAGTTGGGGCACCCCATGGAAGATGAACCAGATCCGGACTATTTGAGGAAATTTTACTTGGAGGAAAGGAAGAATCCTGCTTATAGGGCTCGAATCGCGTACGCTTGGCGTTATGTCCACACCAGAGGAGTAACTGCCCTATGCCCCCACAACGCCACTGTTTCAGAATCTTACCTGTCATGGGTGAGAGAAGCGGCAATGAAGATGTTCTATACCCGCTTTGAGCCTGACTCGCCCGAGCCTACCCTCGTAGAAGAGTTGAAAGCCGCCTTGGCAAAAGCTGAGAAAGAAGGGAAAATGTGGAGAGATAAGTATTTCAAGGCTATGCAAGAGAAAGAAGAACTTCAAGAATTGGTACGTCAAGGGGGAAGAAAGAATCAGTCTGAAGATGAAGGACCATCCAGCAGAAGAATCTAGAATCTATTGTTGTTGTTTTTCGTGTTCTGTAGAAGCTTGTATTTTCATTTCCCATTTGATGTTGTAAACTCTCCAGATATTATCAATGAAGATTTGGCTGTTTTTCCTATTTTTTTGTTATAATATTCGCAAATAACGCTTTTAGTCCCTTGAATGTTTTAAATCTGCATTTTGCATGTCTACATTTCATAAGCATCGCATACGCATGTTCCTGAGTCGTGTCTCATTCCTCTGTCTTGTCACAGAATCACACTGAGACCTCGCCATCAGTACAACACACAAGCCCAAGCTCGCTTAAGGATGGAAGAGCAGAACTTGGATGTAAACAGAATCGACAATGAACTTGGAGAGCTCCGAGGAGGCATGGGACAGATCAAAGAAGCCTTGCAAGTCATCCGGGCAATGTTGGACACTCAAGCCACCGTTGTCTCTGAATCACTGCAGAACCGATCCCGACAGCCGTGACCATTGCAAATGTGCCACCTTATGGATTGTCTCCAGGTTTTGTGCCACCACCGAGAGTCACTCAACAAACAATTCCCTTGGGAGGTGAGATTCCACAAGTTTTTCCCACCTACACTCCAGCTACAGTTCAGGTTCAAGCACGCCCCATCTTTCATAATCCACCACCGGTATACGAAGGACCCGAAGGGTATGAAGAGGAAAATGAATCACATGAGAGGTTGAGGGAGAGTGTTGAAACGATAGGGAGAAAGATCCGAGCAATGGAAGGAAATGATACCTTTGGCACTGACGCCAGAGAAATGTGCTTGGTATCTGGACTAGTAATACCACCAAAGTTCAAAATCCCAAATTTCGATCAGTACTCAGGAGCTACTTGCCCACGAACTCACTTAATCATGTACTATAGAAGAATGGCAGCACACGTCGAAGACGACAAGTTAATGATCCATTGCTTCCAAGACAGTCTGAAAGGAGCTCCAGCAAAATGGTATCTAAGTCTAGATCAGTCCAGAATCCACAGTTTTCAAGATTTGGCAGATGCATTCATGAAACATTACAAATATAATATGGATATGGTACCTGACCGAAGGCAGTTGTTGAACATGTCCCAGAAAAGCACAGAGTCATTCAAAGAATACGCTCAGCGGTGGAGAGAAACAGCATCCCAGGTAGAGCCACCCCTAAGTGAGAAGGAATTGACAGACTGGTTTGTTGACACAGTGAGACCAGAATTCTATGAGAAAATGATCAGCAGTGTGTCTGCAAGTTTTTCAGACATTGTAGCCGTGGGAGTAAGGGTAGAATTGGGGATGAAAAGTGGAAAGGTAGCCAGCAGCTCCGGCAGTTCTAACAACAGCAGTATTAAGAAGGTCAGCAGTGGGTTTCACAAGAAGAAAGAAGGTGAGACAAATGCCATAATGGGGTGAAGAATCCGTACCATGAGACCTCCATATCAGCAATATCAACCGCCTCAACAAAGTTTCTTCCAGCCAATCCAGCCTAACTATGTTCAACAGTTTCATCAACAAAGACCCGTGTACCCGGTACAGTATGCCCCTCCGCAATATGTGGCAGCTGTGACCCCAGCATTCAACCATTCCACTTCAAACTATCAATCAGGGTGACCAGCGCCCATGTATCAGCAAAACCAGCAAGGGCATCAACGAGCGCCCAACGCTCCGCCCTTTCAACAAAATCAGCAGCAAAGGTTACCACAGCCCAAGCAACAATACCAGAACCGGAGGCCAATCACAAAACCTCCACTCCCACAAATACCAATGACGTACACTGAGTTATATCCATCTTTGGTCCAGCAGGGGTTGATCACGACAAGACCACTTAATCCAGATACCACATCTCCACATTATAACCCAAATGTCCATTGTGCTTTTCATGAAGGTGCTGCCGGCCACGACTTAGAAGGATGCTTTGCCTTAAAACATCTGGTCAGAGAGTTGATGGAGAAGAAAATCTTGTCCTTTGATGATGTACCACCTAACGTCAAAAGTAACCCACTGCCAAACCATGGAGGGGTCAGTGCCATTGAAAAGTCAGATGAAGAGATAATTAATGATGTGTCAAAAATCAGAACGCCATTAAAGACATTGCATGATAAGCTGACAGAAGCGGGGTTGTTGGGAAGTGTTCATGACAAATGTGAAAAATGTACTGTTAGTTCCAGTGGATGTAATGGGATACAGGAAGATATACAAAGGTTGATAAATGAGGGGATGTTACAAGTATGTGGTAAGGAAAGGAAAGAAGAGGTTTCCGTAATAGAGCCAGTTTTCGACCTGTCCAGGAAAAAAGAGAAAGTCCCAGTGTTTAACAGGGGTGCAAGGCCAGTTTTCAACAGAGCTGCTATAGGTCAACCACGACCAATCGTAGTTCAAAAACCGAGACCGTTCCATTATGACAATACAAAAGTTGTTCCGTGGAAGTACGATGTGACTGTGGTAGATAAAGAAACAAGAAAGGTTGTTCAGACAGATAATCAGAAAGATGTGACCAATATTGCCGGCACTAGCAAGATGACTCGCAGCGGTCGGATCTATCAGCCGAAAGAATCAGTAACTATTCCAAAAGAAGTCATTCCTGCTGTGGTAATCAAAGGAAAAGAAGCTCCAAGCACAGAAGAAGAAAATGATGAATTTTTGAGGATTATCCGAAGAAGTGATTACAAGGTGATAGATCAGCTTCATCAGACGCCATCAAAAATATCAATCTTGTCACTCTTGATAAATTCTCCAGCTCACAGGGAAGCATTACAGAAAGTATTGAGACAAGCACACGTAACTAAGGATATTTCGCTTGGGCAATTTGATTCAGTAGTAGCTAACATCACGGCGTGCAATACTTTAAGTTTCAGCGACGCCGAGTTACCCAAAGAAAAACGTGATCACAATCGTGCACTACACATATCCATCAAATGCCAGGAAGATACTTTGGCACGAGTACTGGTCGACACAGGATCCTCGTTAAACGTGCTACCCGTAAGATCACTGTCCAGACTAGCCTATGCCGGGGCAGAGATGAAACCAACCTCATTGATTGTAAAAGCCTTTGATGGTTCGAGGAGGACGGTCATCGGAGAAGTAGAATTACCAATTTTGGTGGGACCCCATGAATTTAACATTGTATTTCAGGTGATGGACATAAATCCAGCTTATAGCTGCTTACTGGGACGTCCCTGGATCCATGAAGCAGGGGCGGTAACTTCTACCCTGCACCAAAGAATGAAGTTTGTGGTAAATGATAAACTGGTGATTGTTCACGGTGAAGAGGAATTAATGGTCAGTAATCTTTCATCATTCCGGTACATTGAAGCAGAAGAGGATGCGCTAGAGACATCATTCCAAGCACTAGAAATAGCAAACGCAGTGATGATAGAAGAGACGGTGGCAAAAAGTAGTCCAACTTTCGCATCTGCTCAAGGCGCCAAAGCTACACTGGAAGAAGGCACTCCCGCAGGATGGGGAGAGGTCATTGAGGTAAAGCCGAAGACGAACCGCCAGGGGTTGGGTTACAAACCAACTCAAAGTGAAGAACCGAGGCATGACAACAGCCGGCCAAAGGCTATTCAAGAAATATTTATCAGTGGCGGTTTTCAAATTAACGCCGTGGAAGGAAATCTTGAAAGTGAAGACATAGAAGCACTAGTGTATCATGACGAAGCTACTCTGAACAACTGGGAGGCTATCGAAGTTCCTGTAGTTTTTCCCGAGTTAAAGTAATTTGTTGTTTTTCTTTGTTATTTTTAAAATCTCCATAGCCGTGCCCAAGGCTATAGGAATGTTTTGTAAGGGCCCCATGCTTTCAAAAGAAATATCAATGAGAATGGACTATTTTGTTAAAAATCCTCGTGTTTGTTTCTTTACCGTCTTTTTGCTTTTTACTTTGAAAGAAAAATGGCAATACAAAAAACCAAAACAAAAACAATTTTCTCTTTATGTGTTGCATTTTGTTGATTGTGTGTTTTGATAAAGTAAACCCTTCAAACATGCAGTGATGACCATAACCCCATTGAATCCTGTGACCATGCATCTCCTCCTGACCCTGATTCACCAATTTACCAAGCTGAAGATGAGGATGAGGACTGTGAAATTCCTGATGAACTGGTAAGATTGGCCCAAAAAGAGGATGCAGAGCTTCAACCCCATAAGGAACAGGTAGAAGTTATCAACCTTGGTACCAAAGAAGATAAAAAAGAAGTCAAAATTGGGGCAGCCCTAGGGGAAGAAGTAAAACAGCAGTTAAAGGAACTCCTAAGAGAATATGTAGATGTGTTTGCTTGGTCTTATCAGGATATGCCTGGTTTGGATACAGACATAGTGGTTCATAAGTTACCGCTCCGACCTGAATGCCCTCCGGTTAAGCAGAAACTCAGAAGAACCAGACCCAACATGGCTCTTAAAATCAGAGATGAGGTAAAAAAGCAGATTGATGCAGGCTTCCTGGCAGTGGCCAAGTATCCAGAATGGGTAGCCAACATTGTTCCTGTACCAAAGAAAGATGGAAAGGTAAGGATGTGTGTGGATTATCGAGATTTAAACAAAGCCAGTCCAAAGGACGACTTCCCTCTACCACATATTGACACTTTGGTAGATAATACAGCTCGGTTTGCAGTGTTTTCCTTTATGGACGGGTTCTCTGGTTACAATCAAATCAAAATGGATCCTGACGACATGGAAAAGACAACCTTCATCACTCCATGGGGCACCTATTGTTATAAGGTTATGCCATTCGGTTTGAGAAACGCAGGCGCAACTTATCAAAGAGCTATGGTGGCTTTGTTCCACGACATGATGCACAAAGAAATAGAAGTATATGTGGATGACATGATCGCCAAGTCTCAAAATGAAGAAGACCATCTAGAACATTTGTTGAAGTTATTCAAAAGACTCCGGAAATATCAGTTGAGGTTGAATCCCTCAAAGTGCACTTTCGGAGTCAGATCAGGAAAATTACTCGGTTTTATTGTCAGCCACAAGGGGATTGAAGTGGATCCAGACAAAGTCCGTGCCATCCAAGACATGCCAGCTCCGCGGACCGAAAATCAGGTTAGAAGCTTCCTTGGAAGGTTGAATTACATATCCAGGTTCATTTCCAATATGACCCCCACCTGTGAACCGATCTTCAAGTTGTTACGAAAGGATCAAACGGTCGTATGGAATTCTGATGTCAAACAACATTCGATAAAATCAAAGGTTATCTCCAAGAACCTCCAATTTTGATACCACCCGTTCCAGGAAAGCCTCTCTTTATGTATTTGACAGTGCTTGAAAACTCAATGGGTTGCGTTCTGGGTCAACAAGACAAATCTGGACGGAAAGAACATGCCATTTATTATCTGAGCAAGAAATTTACTGATTGTGAAAGCAGATACTCACTCCTAGAAAAGACTTGTTGTGCTTTAGCATGGGCCGCTAAGCGTTTGAGGCAGTATATGATTTGTCACACCACTTTATTGATCTCGAAAATGGATCCAATAAAGTACATCTTTGAGAAACCTGCACAAACCGGAAGACTCGCCCGGTGGCATATGCTACTATCAGAATATGATATTCAATATATGGCTCAGAAATCTATCAAAGGCAGTGTGTTATCAGAATATCTCGCAGATCAACCTGTCGAAGATTATGAACCTCTGAAGTTTGAGTTTCCGGATGAAGATATCATGTTAGTAAAAGATTGTGAAGAAACAAGTTCTGACAAAGGTCAACAGACAGAGAATTGGTGGAAAATGATGTTCGACGGTTCCTCCAATTATAGCGGACATGGCGTAGGTGCAGTTTTAATGAATCCTGAAGGTGGTTACACTCCGTTTACAGCCAGACTAGATTTTGATTGTACAAACAACATTGCTGAATACGAAGCATGTATCCTTGGTCTCGAAGCAGCCATTGATCTCCAAATCAAAAATCTCGAAGTCAGTGGAGACTCAGCATTGGTTATCTACCAAGTCACGGGTGAATGGGAGACAAGACATGAAAACCTGATCTCTTACAGAGCTTATATCGTTGAAACGATCAAGTATTTTGACGAAATCACCTTTAAACATGTTCCAAGAGCAGAGAATCACATCGCCGACGCCTTAGCCATGCTGGCCTCAATGTGGAAAACTAGAGATGTCAATGATGGCACACTTATCAAAATTGAACGCAAGACAGAGCCTGCTTACTGTCAAATGATTGAAGAGGAACCCGATGGCAAGCCCTGGTATCATGATATAAAGAATTATCTGTTGAAGCAAGAATATCCCACAGATGCTACGGCACTTGACAAGAAAACACTAAGACGATTAGCATCCAAATTCTTCCTCAGCAATGGTGTACTTTACAAAAGCAATCATGATATGGTCTTACTCAGATGTGTTGACAAAAGGGAAGCGGACTTGTTAATGAAAGATGTTCATGAAGGAATGTTTGGTACTCACGCCAACGGATACGCCATGTCCAAAAAGATCTTGAGAGCTGGTTACTACTGGTTGACCTTGGAAACTGACTGTATTCAGTATGCCAGAAAGTGTCACAAATGTCAGATCTACGCAGACAAAATGCATGTGCCTCCAACACTGTTGAATGTATTGTCGTCGCCATGGCCTTTCTCTATGTGGGGGATTGACATGATTGGGGCAATTGAGCCAAAAGCTTCAAATGGACACCGTTTCATTCTGGTTGCCATCGACTATTTCACAAAATGGGTTGAAGCTGCATCCTACACCAATGTTACACGTCAAGTGGTGGCTCGTTTCATTAAAAAGGAAATCATCTGTCGCTACGGGATCCCAAGCAGAATTATAACAGACAACGGAACCAATCTGAACAACAAAGTTATGAAAGAATTATGTGATGACTTCAAAATCGAACACCACAACTCTTCCCCTTACCGTCCAAAGATGAATGGAGCTGTGGAAGCTGCAAATAAAAACATCAAGAAGATCTTGCAGAAAATGGTTAAAACCTACAAAGATTGGCATGAAATGTTACCATTTGCCCTGCACGGATACAGAACCTCCGTCCGCACTTCCACAGGGGCAACTCCCTTTTCTCTGGTATATGGAATGGACGCAGTTCTTCCCATCGAGGTCGAGATACCATCCCTCAGGGTCATCATGGAAACCAAGTTAGAAGAGGAAGAATGGATTAAAGAAAGATTTGATCAGCTGAATCTCATCGATGAAAAGCGCATGTCTGCGATGTGTCACGGCCAGTTGTATCAAAAAAGAATCAAGAGGGCGTTCGATAAAAAGGTCCGTATCAGAGAATTCCGTGAAGGAGAACTTGTGCTCAAGAAGATCTTACCAGTTCACAAAGACGCAAGAGGGAAGTGGATGCCTAATTATGATGACCCCTTTATTGTGAAGACAGTATTCTCCGGAGGTTCACTGATCCTTACTACCATGGACGGAGAACAACTCACACACCCGATAAATTCTGACGCAGTTCGGAAATATTACGCCTAAAAAGTACCCGATAAACCGGAAAATCCAAAAGAACGATTTATGCAAAAGTTAGGGTAGAAAAGAAAAAGAGAAGAAAAGAAAAAAGAGAAAAGAAATCAAAAAGCTCGCTAAGTTGAAAACCCGAAAGGGCGGCTTAGGCAAAAATGAGCGTCCCGGTGGATTGAAAACCCGAAAGGGCGATCCAGGCAAAAATTAGGGACAAAGGCGTTTCGCTGCATCAGACCAAGCCATCAACACTGCAGACTCAACAAATATTCATCTCCACAGCTCTCGTCAGAAGCAAGGATCTTGGAGAATTCTAGTCTTTAGGGATAGTTAGGTCACAGGATTCAATGTAACCTTATCCACTTTTGCCATTTTACTTGTAAAAACTTCCATGGAATATTGTCATTGGCAAGATTTCATCCTTTAAATAAAATCAGCCTTTTGAGCCTCTCTTTCTTGTGCAAATTATCAGTTCCTTATTTTCTTTGTTATGCAAAATACCGTTCGTTAATCAACGATTATTTTTGAAAGCATTAAAATCTAGATTTTTTGAAAAAAAATAATAATAACTTGGAAATATTTTACAAAATGTTTTAACTTGTGGAAAGACTCGAGGAAAATCATACATTCCCCGAAACTTCAGGGTAGCAGGAGTCTTGATACACAGTCAGGATTTGCATTTCCCAATGAAATGCTAGCAAGTTGGGCGACGAAGAGTCCTTTGGCCATGCATGATTACCAAAATTGAAGATTATCCCTCAGGATTTCTTGTGATGATATGAAGGTTCCTCCCCCAGCAAAGTATTTCTGGACATCTGTTTGAATTCACCTCAGCAAAATCTACCTACAGGCTTTATTCCCCAGTAGGTCTTCGGGTTTATTTCCCAAGTCTACGTACACCCCTCATCGTGGGATCAGTGTGATTCGTTTGTTCCCCGAGTAAGTCGATGACATCTATCAATCCCCGCGAAGTCTAAGTTATTACTCACTTCGTTTCTGGCAGTTTGTTCAAACCAATTGTTGTTGATATTCATTTGGTCGTCACCATCCATGTCCTTTTGAAACCCAGTCGTCACTGGCACTGTCTAAATCCAATCGTCATTGGTATCTCGTTAGTCATCACTAACAAATCCACGTATAAGTCCAGTCGTCACTGGCACTGTTTAAAAGTCATATTGTCATTTGCGCCTCTTGGTTTGGTCGTTACCAACCTTCTCCCCGGGAAATCCAGTCGTCACTGGTATCGTTTCAATTATTATTGGTATCTTGTTAGTTGCCACTAACTCTCCCCATGAAGTCCAGTCGTCACTGGCACTGCCTAAATCCAATCGTCATTAGTATCTTGAGGTTTGTACCAATTTTTCCTTCGAAACCCAGTCGTAACTGGTATCATCGTCTAGAGTCCAATCGTTACTTGAAGTCTATTTCAGTTTGGTTGTCACCAACCTCCAGCTAGAAGATCTGGTGATCCCTAGCATTTTTGTATAACCAATTGTCATTGGTATTCCCCAGTATGGTCGTCACCATCTTCATTAAAAAATCCGGTCGTAACTGACATTGTTTAAAACCAATCGTTATCGGTACCCTGATTTGGTCGTCACCAATCACCATTAAAAGACCAGCCGTCACTGGCATCGCTTGGAATTCTGGTCGTCACCAATTCCCCAGGAAGTCTATTGATTACCAGCACTGTGTGAACTATTTGCAGAAGCTGAGGATGTATCCCCAGTGATCCATGTTCCCAGTCAAGTCTCGGAGATCTAGTCGTCACTAGTATCCTCCACGTGTGATTAGTCTTATTTCTAGTCCATTCCTGAAGATCCCGTTTGAACTCTTCACTATAGGAAGTTCCTCATCTGATCATCCCCAGTGAGGTTGTGTCCAGTCTGTCGCTTCCCCAATGAATCCTGATTCTCTTTTCCCGATGGAATTAATTTTTCATTTCCCCAGTAGAAGTCTATTCTTCTCCCCGGTGGAGTACCTCTGTTCCAATAAGATTGTCGTCTTTATTGGATTTGTCTCTTCCCCATGTGAAGTTTTCCTTCTTACGCTAGCAGTCATGTCTGAACTGTTACTTTAGTTTTTCAGTACGAGTCCCCAGTATCGAGTCCTTGTATTTGTCACTGTTTGTTTACTGTTTCTTTTATCATTATCGTTGCGTCTATGTTGTTTGCATTCAAGCATCATAAAACATCATTTAGAGTGCATGGCATATCATAACTTGTCCTTTAGCCTGGCATCATATCTAAGGGACAAAATTTTCGGTTATCTATATTTAAATACCTTTCACTGCGATTTAACAAAGATTGTCATCTCTCGTTCGCCATCTAGTGAAGACATTTAAATAGGGGCAACTGTTGTACCCCAAATTTTGACCCCTTAGATCCTCATTATCATTTTTAGAAGCATGATCATGCATTATCTAACCCTAAATCAGTGCAAGTTTATCAGGGTTCTCGCACCGACAAATTCAAAACAATCAAGGAATGATCAACCAATGATTTGGGCCAATTCAATCATGGAATGAAATCAAAGATAATATCAAAGTCAAATGGGAAGTCAATTTGAAGAAATCGTTTCAGAATCAAGAGCAGTGCAGTCAGGAGGCCCCGATTAGGGTTTTTAACTAGTGGAAAGTCAACTGTGGTTTGACTTTGATGTTGGAAAAGGTTTTAATGGTGGGAGTGAGGTCCATGAAGTTAATATAGGATATTAAAGACTATTCAAGAAGTGTCAAGGTCCCAGGATGTCCAAAATATCAACAGGCGACTCGATCGGCACCGATCGATCGTACGGTTGACCGAAAAGTCAACTCCTCAAATTTTGAGAATTGGAATCCAAGTTGTGAATCAAAGTTGTTCCTTATGTCATAATGGACTTGCATATCAATTTTCATGATCATTGGATCAAGAATGAGAGAGTAATCGAGAAATCGGGAAATTAGGGTTTTGAAAAGGGCTAAACCGTATCTCCTTAACCACACATCCAATTGAGTTGGTTCTAGTCTCATTTGAAAGCTCTTGACAAGTCCTACAAAAGTCCCATACTAGTCCACAACCAGGAAATGCATACTTTTTGAGATATAAGCAAAAACATTCCTAGAAGGGAAAATAACTTAGA
This sequence comes from Lathyrus sativus, assembly GCA_963859935.3. NCBI lineage: Eukaryota > Viridiplantae > Streptophyta > Magnoliopsida > Fabales > Fabaceae > Lathyrus > Lathyrus sativus. The sequence continues at coordinate 63,154,621 of OZ012738.1, read as the reverse complement.
AAATTTCTAAGTTATTTTCACTTTAAAAGCTAAAATCAGCCAACTTCAAGGGGGTTTTTCACCTAGTTTCAAATAGAATCAAGATTTCTGGCCAACATGAAAGTTTTAGTACTATGTGAGGGCTTTCTAAATTGTACAAGAACATCTCAAGGTGAGTTATGAGCTGAGAGATACATGTGTTCAAAGTTGGTAATTTGTCATACTAGTCCCACATTGACCAATTTTGCAAAAGCACCTCTATCACTCAAGTGGATCAATTCCAACGTGACAAACTCATGCTATATGATATATTAAGCATCTCAAGCAGGTTGGATCAAAGAAATAGCAAGGAGATAGCATAGAATTAAAGTTTGAAGTTTCATTGCCTAAGTTGAAAACTTTGACTTTTCCAAGCATGAGGTGTAAAGCAATTCTGCTCCAGCCACTCTACCAAGCCTCTAGGCTGTGTTTTCTCAGTAAAAACATCATTAAAACTTGCCCATTGGGTTACGGAGACAGCCAAGAACCAGAAAAAGCAAGGCAAGTGGACAATTGGATGGAAATATCTTAGTTTTCTTCATGGTGAAGCAAGGTTACATAGCAAGCTCCTCACTCCATATTTCTATAAATAGGGACCTCAAACCCCTCATTTAGGACATCAACATCATTCTGAAAACCTGCTAAAAGAAGCTCTCTCATCACACCTCTCTCTCACTTACATTTTGCAAAATCACCAAAGTAGCCAAAATCGCCAAAATTCAGCATTTTGCAATCATGCTACCACATTGAGCTACACATGTTCCAGCACTCAAATCTTCATCCACACATCCTAGAAATCATATATAGGAGGTGTACAAACACTTAAACCACCCAAAAATTCAAAGATTCCAAAAGTCAACTTTCCATGGAACTTCCGTTGACCAAAGTCCATAAAATACACCAAATCTTGATCCAAACACTTGCTTGAGGTTTTGATTGTTTGAACACCTCAAATATCATATATATAAGCTGTCCAAACCTTCATTGGCCACTAGAAATTGACAGAACTCATTTTGGCCTCTCATTTGAATTGCTTCTTAAAGTTCAAGTAAAGCATCACACAAGTTTGGACTTCATAAACTCTGGTTTTCTCCACACTATTGGCTTGCTCACAAAGAACTTCAACAGGTATGTAACATTTGGACTACTACTTTGCATCACTTTTAGCATAAAACTCATGGTACTCATTTATTACATATGCTTTAATGTATGTCTACCATGTATGCATTTGATTTTGATGGCTATGTGATTCAGCTTTGTCCCTTTAATGATGTTTGTTTCTGTTGTTGTATCTTGGTTTATTATACTCAATATGCTTGAGTCTTGTGCTATGTTACTAAGTGTGTGTCATGTGTTGCTCAATTGCTGTCATACTGTTAAGACACTAATGCTGTTTTTGAACCAATGATGCTGTTACATATTTGGTTTGCTTGCCAAAACTGCTGTATTAAAAATTATTGGATGATGCTGTCGCAAATGTGAAAATAAAAATGAACTCATCCTGCAATACCAGATCCTGTTTATTGGTATCAAGTGTTGTTTACTTTGTGTTATGCATGAGTTACTGTCATCAAGCCATAAATATCATGAGCATGCTGTGTGGAAGTTGTATTGTTAGTTTCAAATTTGCTGTCAAAGAATGCTACAGCAGCTAGGACATCTGTTGCATAAGATAGTCATGACTTATTTCATCTTGCAAGCATGTTTCCATGTACATCTTGGACATGTCTGTATGCTATTTATGTTTGTTTTGTGTATGCTGCCAAAATCACATGTTGACATGAACACTCACATACATAAGACACTCACTTGGTCATTTTTGCACAAAGCATGACAAACACCTTTTTCATCATCATAACATGTCATAATAATCATTCCTAACATGTATGTATGCTCATCTGGCTGATTTGTGGCTTTGCTTTAAATTTCACATAATGACATGAACATCCAAAATGACAAAACCACATAATTGGCCATTTCTTGCATCAACTCATTTTTTGCCAAAACTTTAGTGCATACACCTCATATTGAACATACTTGTGATGTTTGAATGCTCATCTTACACAAAAAAGGCAAAGAATCATAATTCACACACTCATGTGCATACTTGTTTTTACAACGTGCATATACTAGGTCAGTTTTCATGACAGGTGGTTTCTTGGGAACGTTAGTGTTTGAATCATCTAATTATCACATACATATGCTGTACAAATGATTAGATTGCTTGAATTTGATCTGGAACTTCATTTGTGCCTCATCATGCATAATTGTTCATATTTTTGCAAAATGTCTCATTCTCACATATCAATTTGGGAAGGCCTGTGTATTCTTGCTATCTCATTGTTTCTGCAGCTTCACATGATCATATGTGTTATGTTTGAATGATCCAAAGCATTGAAAACCACCTGTACAATGATTTGCCTCACATCATGCTTCACACACACATAACACACTCAAAATGCAAAATGAACACCACCTCACCACACACCTGTTACAGATATGATCTTTTCACATCCACACACTTTAAAACACATATCAAAGATGTTGTGATGATTGGAACAGCTCAAAACACTCCAAACTCAAAAACCACCTTGTTGTGCATTGTCATGATTATGTGTTTTTACAACTTGAATATGACAGTCACATTCATGCATGCCTTGGTCTTAATCTTGTTTGCTATTTGTTTTACATCATATATGGGATGTGTATGTGGACTTACTTGACATTTAACATGCTTGTATCAAAGTGTTCATGTCATTTTGCAAGTCATAAAGTCATAATCATACACCCTATCGGGTTTTGCAGAGGAAAATGAGTTTCAGAAAACCAACACCACCATCCTCTTCCTCTCATTTTTCTACCCAATTTCCATATAAAATTTGCCTCGATCCGATGAGCGGTTAGTGAGATACGGTATAAAACGTATTTGGTTTCGATTATGTTTCCATGTCATTATGCATTCAAAGCACACACACACACCAGCTATCGTTTTTTTCACTAGGTAAACAATTTGGAAAAACTAACACCACCATCCTCTTCCTCTCATTTTTCTACCCAAGATCCATATAAAATTTGCCTCGATCCGATAAGCGGTTAGTGAGATACGGTATGAATCGTATTTGTGTTGATTATGTATTTTTGCCCAGCCATGGAACCAAACAAGGCATGTATATTTATGGTTTCCATTTGATTAATGGATGTAACAGCCGCCCCAGCGGTAGAGACTCGCGCGTGTATCAGTCTTGGCATGGGTTCGATCCCTTGTGATAACCCTTGTTGCCACTTTTTCTCATTTTTTGTACATAAACTTCAAAAATTCGTAACTCTCTCATTTTTTATCGTTTTTCACCCGTTCTTTTTTCATTGTGTTTATTTTAATGTGTACTTTCATGTCATAATTTTATTTTCCATGTTTGATTATTTTTTCACCACGTTTGATTGTGCACGATCCGCGCGTCAACGGTACTAACCCTATTTGGTTGCAGATGAAATTTAAAAGGTTTCCTCTTGTGTTTTCTCAGGAAAATTGATTGTTATCATGTCTATATATGTTTGTCAACATGTTAGAATTTTTACCTCGAATTATTTTTATGTTTATCTCATCTGTCTGTTAACGGTATTCCAGGTGCGAACTGTCGTCACGGTTCTCGTACCAAAACAATTGCTCTGATTGTCATCATTGCTTTCCGTCTTTAATCTTTGTATTGGTTGTCACCATGAATGTTTGAATAATGTTTTTATTTTATTTTATCCCCAAGCGACGAAGCTCGTTAGCTTTTGTCCAGTTGCCGACAATACTGTTCCTCCAAAGGAAGGTCTGTCCACTTGACTGTCAATGTCTTGGACTAAAATCTCAAACACACCCTTGACTTTGTTAAGTCACTTTAACCCTAGCTTAGATACCTTTAGACTTTGCTTGAAGTCTAAGAAACCTACCCATACTAGGAGTGTTCTTCACCTAGAACCCTAGGAAAGAGTTCGTCAACTCTGTGTAAGAATCATCGTCATGATTTCTTACTTCCACTATAACTTAGCTTAGGGAGTTTGGTCAAACTCCACACAAACATCGTCATGTTTGTTCCCCTTTGAACCTTGATCATAATCAAGTTTTCTTTTCCCCTTGTGAGGTGAACTACGATTGCTCTGATTCTATCCTAGTCAGGATACGTAGGCAGAAGGTGCGATGCCTTTGCGAGCAAACTTAGAAAACCACCTAGGCCTTTATTTTCATTTTCTATTCCCACTTAAACCATAATGCATATTTCACAAACTTAGCAATTAATTAAACAAAAGGTTCTTGTAGAGTACTACAGATGTTTAGGGTGCTAATATCTTCCCTAGATATAACCAACCCCCGAATCCCCGAATCTCTTAAAAGCGTTGTTGTCACCTCGCGCAAAAGGTTCTTTCTTTCTTTAGACCTATCCTTTGGATAAATTAAAGTCCGGTTGTAAAAAGAAATACGGTTCAAGTTAATTAATAGCTTGATATCAAATTTTCACCGCAACACCTATGTTCTCTGTAAAACCCTCTCGAGATGACTTTCTCACAAAGCAGGTACTCTGGGGCATGATGTTTTTCAAAATGGCAACTACTACAAAGTCCATTGAGATCAAATTTATCTTCGTTTCACAATGTTCTTCAGGCGCCCAATAGATTTTACTCCCGGCGGTCTCCATTCCCCAATCAATCTCATCGTTGCAGAAGTACTTTAAACCATCGCCTCAGAGCAGTTCCCAATGAGACTTTAAGCTGACAGCATTCTGGATGAATCTGGTAATCTCTAGTGACTTTCAAAACTGCAGAGATCATACCAGCATTTTTCAAGTGAGACAACTTATTTGAGGACCCACTCCTAGTGGAGCCATCTTTTCCGCACCGAAGTTTCCATCCTTTCCTCAGGAAATAGTCCCCAACGAGACTTTAAGCTGACCACATTTCTGGACGAATCCGGTTATCCCCAGTGACTCTCAAGACTGCAGTGATATCCCCGGTATCCTCCAAGTGATATATGTTTTAGAAGACCCATTCTCAGTGGAATTATCTGTTCCTCAGTGAGATTGCCTTACCTTCCTCAAGAATATTCCCCAGGAGTTTGCCATATTTTCCCCAAGAAGTCGAGATACTTTCCTAGGGATGTCTGCTGATTTCTCCCCAGTAAGTCTGACGAACTCTCCCCAGGGAAGTTTGATACATTTTATCCCCATTCGGATGTACCTTTCCCCCAGGAAGCCGATGTATTATTCCCAGGGAGTTGCTACACTATCTCTATGAAGCTTCCTAGCTCTACATCTTCCCCATGAAGCGGATATTTAATCCCCAGAAGTCTCTGATCCTAAGATTTTCTTCGACTAATTATGATTCATGATAACAATTCCTCCAGTGAAGTCATGACATCATGATCTCCAGTGGAGTCGTATCGTATCCCCATGAGGAAGTCATGATACCGTATCCCCAATGGAATTATTTTCTCCATAGAGAATTTGGAACTTTGAAGCAAGATTTGGTTCTACCATCAACTTTTCCTATCCTCCGATAGATGTACCGTTGCAGAGGTCACCGGATATCCCCGTCGAGATGTTTATTTCATCTCATGTTTCCTCCTCTCATCTATTTTATCAACATAGGCATATGCATAATCCTAAGCATGAACATATTCATAACATTTTCATACACATTAGCATACACATTAGCACAAGCATTAGCATATGCATGGTTGCTATCCTTGTTGTCCTTCGTTGTTACCGCCGAGTAACTGGGTTCGTCCGTTCTCTCCAAGTAGATCGTCAGCCCTAAGCATAAAATACCTACTATTTTCCAGTTTCCCCCACGGAGATCGAACCTCGTGGACGATGGTTATTTAAGTTATCTTTCTGTGCCCGGATAAGATAACCCCCATTTGAGTTCATTTTCTCAATGGAGTCCTGTTTGACAATTTATTTCTAGTTCGAGTCTAGATTGAACCTTGGTCCCGGCGGTCGCTGAACCTACCTGGATGTGCATTTATTTTGCACTATCTTTCAAGAATAGCCTTTGCAATCCTTTGCAGATATGCGACAACTCTCGCCTGAGAAGCGTATCACCACATCTACAACAACATACAAGCAACAGTTCTCAGCCGAGAAGCTTATCATCATTACATTCTATGATCTTGATGTTATTACGTTTTCAACGTCGATATGCGACAGTTCTCACCTGAGAAGCCTATCATTATATCATTACATTTTACAACGACCAGTATGCAACTGTCCTCGCCTGAGAAGCATATCACTACATCTACAACAACAGACAAGCAACAGTTCTCAGCCGAGAAGCTTATCATCATTACACTCTATGATCTTGATGTTATTACATTTTTCAACATCGATATGCGACAGTTCTCACCTGAGAAGCCTATCATTATATCATTACATTTTACAAAGACCGATATGCAACTGTTCTCTGCCGAGAAGCTTATCATTACATTACAACTTTCATTACATTAAAAATATTACAACAAACGGTATGCGACAGTTCTCGTACAAGAAGCTTATCATTACATTCAATCGGTATGCGACAGTTCTTGTACAAGAAGCCTATCATTACACACTACCTTACACTACAAATGTTCGTTACAATCTTCATTACAACCTTTATTACAACCTTTATTATAACCTTCATTACAATTGACATTACCTGTTACCATCTCTACAAGCAAGTCTCGTTCGAGATGCTTATCCTTGCTACTCTTGCAAATAAGCGGTATTTCTCGCCTGGGAAGCTTATCCTATCTTCATCATGTAGAGAAGCAAGTGGCCACCTCCATCGAGAAGCTGGTTTCCATTTCCTTGTCATCTTGAAGTGCAGAGAGGTTTAAACTGAATTATGCTCGGGGCGCCGACCTTGAAGTATGAAGAAGTTTAGTTTATCCTTTAGTAAAAGAAGAAACTGAATTATGCTCAGGGCGCCGACCTTGAAGTATGAAGAAGTTTAGTTTATCCTTTAGTAAAAGAAGAAACTGAATTATACTCAGGGCGCTGATCTTGAAGTATGAAGAAGTTTAGTTTATCCTTTAGTAAAAGAAGAAACTGAATTATGCTCAGGGCACCGACCTTGAAGTATGAAGAAGTTTAGTTTATCTTTTAGTAAAAGAAGAAGCTGAATCATGTTTTTGCTCATGGAAGCTTATTTTTTATCAGATGAGTGACAGTCCCTCCAGTGAAGCTTATCAATCTATTCATATATTATATCTAGATAAGCAACAATCTCTTTACTTGAGAGCTTATTCAGTTTGACATGTGTCGCATCGCTGCGAAGAGGGGCCGACAATGACAGAAGAGTCAACACCGTTCGTTATTTATCCCAAAGAGAGGGAAAGGAAACAATCAGAGAAAACCTACGAAAAGGGAATAAGACAGGTCATCGCAACCAAATATCGGGTTCGGGAGTCGATTATGCAAGGGGAAGGTATTAGCACCCCTCACGTCCGTCGTACTCGATAGGATCCACGCTTGTTGTCTAGTCTATAAGGGTGTAAATCTATCTATTCTAAAGGCTCACGGGGGAAAAAGAAAAGAAAAGTGTCTCAACAGAGCATCACCGCTCTGGGCCTACGTATTCCCTCGTGCAATGGGAAAGTCAGAGTCAACTTAGTTCGGACAACTACGGGTGATGGGGGGAAGGTTGCTCGCTAAGACATCGCTGTCTTGTGCCTACGTATCCTCGTCTGGTACGAGAAATCAGAGCAAACGTGGTTCGGGCTAACACGACCACAGATTGGTTCAAGCGTTTTAAACCGAGTAGGGTTAAACACTGATTCCAGCAGTTAGGGACGATGCCTGTTTGCGGTAGAATCAAAGCTTAACAAAACTCTTTCTGAAAATGGTTTTCCAATTAAAATTCCGAAGGATAAAAAGGTTTGATGTTTTTTTTTTATGTTTTTTAAGACAAGAAGTGGATTGAGTTATGGTTTGAAACTCATGTCGCACTAAAGACTATGACTCAAGAGCGAATGCGTCGCATATCGCCCAAAGGGCATACGCTAAACACTCTAGACAATTGAGAGGAGGCCTCCCAACCATCATTCCTCGAGTACTTAAGGCTCGTAGCGTACGACACAAACCTTTCTTTATTAGGTGTTTTGAATTATTTATGAGATGAGAAGAGAAAGACTCAAACTAAGGGGAAACTGGACCCTAAAGTTATCATGCACAATACTCCTAAAGTTGGGATGAAAGGGAAGATACTATCCTAATATTGTCATGCAAAGGATTGAACACCTAATGTCTCTGCTACTCCCATCCTAAACGGAGGGACTAGGAATCCTAGGGGGATCATGGCCAAAGGCCAAGAAAACACCAAATAATTCACTCACAAGCGAAATGAAAAGGAAAAGAAATGATGAATTCAAAATAAAAATGATAAAATGAAATAAAATAGAATGGAAAATAAAAAAAAATAAAACAAAAAGGGATGGAAAATAAAATAGCACATTAAAATAAAAAATATTTTTTTTTTGGTTTTTATAATATTAAAACTAATTTTAAAATAACTAAAACAAAACAAGAAGAAAAGAAATAAAATAAACAAGTCATAAAAAATTCAGGCAATGTCTACACAGGAGTTGAACCCTTGACCTTGGGGTTCCAAACTTGAAATAAAACCAACTCTGCCACTTTGCGCGCGTGAAAGGACTGGAAAAGAAAAGGAAAAATATAAAACGTAAAAATAAAATAAAAGCAAAAAATGCCCCAGTCGGGCTCGAACTCAGGACATGGGCGTGATATGGCAAGACATTTAACCACTGGGGTGGCGATACATCCATGTATTAATGCCACCCCATTTCTACATATACCAAACGCACGCGTACAAACTGGGCTGGGCTAGGCAAGATTCAAGGCAAAAATCCAAAATGCATTTTGATTACAACTTCCTCAATTCTTCATCAAATTTAACAAAATTTTAGTCAAACTCACTTGAAATTTCATAAGGATCATAATAGTGTTATTAGTTTCCTCAAAAAATGAACACAACTTAAAACACGAATGGAAATGCACATGAGGCTTTTGAGATGCGTTTCTAATGTCAAAGTTTAAAACAGAGGCCAACCAATGCAGGTGAGGGTTTGAGCAAGTCTTAAATGTGATATGTGATGAGTTCCAATAAGAAGTGTCAATCAAAAGACATTTGATCAGAATATAGGTATGTGAGTTGCAATGAACATAAGTTGAAACAACATGATAAAGACATTGAGCCAAACAAAAATCAATCCATCAAAGCTTCACACACAAAACTGAATCTGAAGTCTAAACAACATCTTGACCAACTGTCAATTGGAAGGTTTGAAAATCATTTCTTTTAAGTCAAGGCCATGATTTAGAACAAAATTACCAAGTTTGTGAGCTAATAACATGCTGTAGCAGTGGATTGTAAATCCAAATAATGTTGAGGCAAGGAACCAAACTACTTTAACACACCAGTTACACTGAATTAAGAAATTCATATACATAAGTTGAAGTAGCTTAAATGAAACATAAAGCAACAAAAGAAAGTGAAGTTTTGGACAATGGCATGACAGTGTATCAAAACTGTTATAATTGGCTTCACAATCCCACAAAGTCAGAAAACTCATAATCTAATCCACCTTAACAAAACAGATGGCAATTCAACAACAAACAACAACTTTATCCTATGAAATGAAACTGGTAGCAGACAAACAAAGAGCTAACAAACTTAATCTCTAAGGGAATTCATAGATGAATTCAGGATGTAATGCCCTTATGGAAGTGAAACCTTGACAGTAAGTTCAAACCAAAGCTAATCACCATTGAACAACAAAATATGCAAAAACCTGTTATGACTACAGCAAAAACCCTTCCCATCAGAGCATATTAGCAGAGAAGCCTCCTGAATTTCTCAACCTAGGCTCAAAATTCCTACCTAAAGCATCGACATGTAAATAATGGTCAATATGATCACAACCTGAATCACCAAACTACCCTCATGGTAAACCTCCAACTGCTATCCAAATCCAAATTAAAACACACTCTTCAGATGGAAACCAACAATAAGCAATCTCTTATCATGTACAAAATACCTTTAGCAATAGCTATGAGTTAACCAACTCTACTCTAATAGCAGTCATGAATATCACCAAACTAAACCTCCATCCTAGATTAAACAACATAAGGCTTACAACCTAACCTCAAAGCCCTGAAGGAAATCCTAAGGCTGAGCAAAAACAACACTGTCACTACAATGCATATGATATCATGAAAGAGAGTTAACAACCCTGAATGTCCTACCATGGCCTGATGAAAACTAGCTTCAAACACTCTGTCAAAAGTCCCTAAATAAATAACTGTCAAACAACTCCAAACCTGCCTAGACAATAGGCATAACACCAAAACAAAAGGTCCACCAATTGAAATCATCATATCCTACCATCAAATAGATTTGGAAGAAAACAACCCTCTCCTAGACTGTTTATGATTTGCCATCATGAATTTAACAATTCACACACAAACATCTAGCAGCAGCCTTAAACTTAAGATCCTAATGACAACCACAATGCTAACTATGCAAGCTAAACAGATCCAGTAATGAGCAAATTTAGGTGTTCAACAATGAGAAATATCAACCATAATACTGTCATCTTAATAGCAACCAAACGAGTTCAGCTAGCCAACAACCAAAACATACCATCCTTGGAGATCTGAACAAAGCTGAGGTCTACAAACTCCTAATCCTTTATGGCAGTGGGCAGTTGAAAAATAAATGCATCCTTCCTTGGCATAACAACACCAGTTAATCCAAAATAGTAGCCCTTAAACATGAGGAACATAATTGACAACAATAAAACATGAATCTTAACACATCAGAATCAAACCTCAATGCAGTAGTACTTTTTACAAAAGTGGCAAAGGATAGCAGCATATCCACAAACTAAACATGTGATCCAAGTTTAGAAGCCATAGCTATGAACACCAAATGGGAACACTTATCCTCATCAGCCAACTTGTCTAGACTCATTACATGATGGGACAAAGGTTGAATCACTAAAAAGTTTGGTCATGAGACAAAGGCTTTGGTGGCAATGAAAATGAACTCAACAATAAAGATCAACACATGTCTGAGCATCAAACCCTGGCTTGTATTCCACTTAGACACATATGGTAACACCTCTAGCAACAGCTAAAATTCCTATTAAGCCAGCTGAACAACAGTCATAGCAACAATATAAATAAAACATGTCTCAAGGGTATAAGTCCAACATCCAACAACATGAACTAGTTTGTATTACCAATTCAAACATCAGAGTTTTAACTAATCGAAGCCAGATAAAAACACATGAAATCCAACTGTCTCAAATAGGGAGAAACCATGAACCTAGATCAGCAATTCTAAGAGAAAAACTGAGATTGGATGAAGGATGTTGTCAAAACATGGTATAGGTTCTCAGCAGAATACTAACATAAACCTCAATAAAAGGCCAATGGTACTACCAAGCACATCATGGCAGATCCTCAAAACCACATGGCAAAGGCATGCATAAATATGCTTAAAAACAATTGATATTGGCATCAAATAAAAGTCAAGTTCACAACCAAAGATAACATCACAAGACTGAAATAGATCCTATCATGGTGTTCTCACAATTATGCATCAACCAACTAGCAGAGTTCTAATGGGATCTAGGTTAACTAAACTCCCTACAAACCTGGATAACAAGCTAATCATCAGTGCAATAGGTCCACCAATTATCCATTCTGCTAAGAATATCAACTAGACTCATGATGACAGTCTTCCTCTCATCAGAGCTCACCTACTGATCATACCCCTATAGCTTCAACCAGCCTGCCTAAAACAACCTGTGAATATAGCTCAGTAAGTTGAAATACTCATAAGGTTTTCCTCCTTGTAGCATGCCAACTGCACTAATCAGTCCATACCATTCATGACTACAAACTTGGTTTACACATCTTATTCCAAACAAAACCTCCTTACCTGCCACAATGTGAACCAGTCTGTTGTACCAAAAATCCACTGAACACAAAAAACTTGATGATAACAGCTAATCCCTTCTTCCATCTCAAGATAGTAACAACCCTAAATCTAAAGACAACCTCCAATGTAAACCATAATGTTGGACATATCCACTAATGCCTTATGATAGTAACATGGTCATCCACCTTTGCTCCAAACCAAAACTCTTGGATAGTGTTGTACCCCAAAATTTGACCAACCTTTTTTTCCCCAGTAATTTGGCTTATGTTTTGCATATCATTTCTTGCATACGGTGCATTTTTGTCAGTCAGGACGAATTATCGGGATTACAAACACTTTCCTCGCATTTCAGGCGATTTAAACCAGTTCAAATAGGGAGTTTTATTTCAGAATCGAGCGGAGATTGCTCTTTCTGGTGGTCCAGTCCATGCTGGTATTTTCGGTGACATTTCGGTGTTCACCCGATCTTTCCGTTTTTATTTACTGTTTTATTTTACTTAATTAATTAAATTTTAGCATAGTTCAATTTATTTTTAGCATAGAATTTAATTTTAGTTTTTTTATTTTAAATAGGTTTTTATTTTAGAATTTAGAAATTTAATATAGATTTTATTTATTTTTTAGAATATTTTGTTTTAGAAGATAGTTTTTAATTATAATTTATTTGTTTTATTTAAATAGAAAATAGTTCTTATCATTTAAAAATAGGAATATATTTTATTTTTTAGTTTTTAAATAGAATTATCCTTTTTTAGGTTTTATTAGGATTTTAATTAATTAGGTTTTACTAATTTAAATCTGTTTTTAGTTTAGATTAATTATAGTTTTCATTTAATTTAGATTATTAGTTAGATTAATTTGTTAATTAATATTAGAATTGTTATTAGTTTAATTATAATTTATTTTATTTTTTAGAATTAATTTGTTCGTAATTAAACCAACTTTTATTTATTAGTTATTTAAGTTTAGAATATTTAATTAGGTTTTATTTTATTAATATTAGTTGTAGGATTCTAATTAGTTATTGTTTAATTAATTGAGTCAGCTTTTCACATTAGTGTTAATTAATTTAATCATCAGTCATTAAAGCCAACCGCCACGTGTCACTTTTCTATATATACGTGCACTATTCATTGTCCCCCTTCCTTGGGGACTGAAACCCTAACCCTAGGTCAGCTGCCCCTTCCTTGAGCCACTGAAACCCTAACCCTAGGTCAGCCGCCCTTCCTAAAACCCTAGAAACCCTTCGCCGGCAAAATCAAACCCACCGTCCCCTCACCGGAAACCTCAACCATTTGCCGGAAAGTTCATGATGTTCATACGCATTTGTCAAGATTTTCCAGAATTTCTTTGAATGTTCATCATATTCATCCATTTTCATCATGATATTCATTATGTTCATCGTCACATTCATCGTGTTCACCATTTTTTTTCCAGCAGAAACTCATCCCGTTCATCATATTTATATCATTTTCCAGATTTCACCATCAATCTTCATATGTGTTCATAAGTGTTTTTCAGAAACCTTCATGGAATCTTCATACGTTTCCTGAAACATTCATACGAAACTCATCCGTTTTCGTCCCCAATCTCTCTCCCTCAAACCAGATCTGAAGTTTCATGAACAACTCCAGATCTACATTCATCCTTTCATCACCTTCGAACAGTTTTCTCAAGATCTTCAGATATCACCAAGATCTAAACTCAAACAGATTCATATCTTCATACAAGATCTTCGAGCATTCACAATATTCTCCAGAACTTCGAATCTTCATTCATACCCTCATATTTTTTCCCCAGAATAGCAATCACATTCAAATCATCATTGCGCCTTCATCACTAATTTTCTAGAAAGTCGCCTTTTCTTCATAACCTCATATTTTTTTGTTCAGATCCAAACTACATCCATAGATCTTCGTCATGAATCCCCAGATTTTCACGAACAAGCCTCAGAACAACTTATGAATCGCAAACCCAGATTCGAACAGCTTACCCAGATCTTCATGAGCGAACACCACAACAACAATTTCAAACCAACTTCATCTGAACTTATCTCCGAAAATCCTCACACCTCCAAATAACTCAACATGCAAACCCTCCGATAACCGATTTTATTATTCAACAACATTGAACCTAGATCTGAACCTTCCTTCTTCACCGATTCCAGATTTGAACCCAGATCTTCGTCCTCTCAACTTGCAACCTTCAAACACTTCCCAGATCTCCAACACAGAAGCGTTCAACGAATTTCCTTCAGAACTTCATCTCCAACAATGACCTCACACCAAACCGAAACCCACACTCGATGTTCATCTTTGCAGCTTTCTCGTCTTCTCCGAAAATCATATCAATCAACAAGAAGCGGAAGAACAACATGAATTTTTGAGTTTTTGTTTACTATCTGATTTTGTGGTTTCTTTTTTTAAAACAGGAGAAGAAGGAGGGCTTGAGATCAGAGAGAGAGAGAGAGAAGTTGGAGAACTGGAGAGAGTGTTTTAGGAAATGATGAGCTGAAAGAGGAGACATGTTTTGATCGGAGAAGGTTTGTTGGAAGAGGTTTAGAGGACGGATGAGATCAGAGGACGACGGAGCTAGGGTTTCGAGAAATGTGAGGAAGAAGAAGATGACTTTTGAGGCCCCTTGGATTGGTTAATGGGCCTCACGACCCAACCGTTTCTTTTGGACTCATACCCCCGTATTCTATCATTACACCCCCTTGTTATTTGCTGTTTTGGTGTTCTAATTATTGGATGTGGGCCTAGCCCAACTGGATCTTATATGCACCCTAATTTTACTGCCGTACCCCCTGTTTCCATTTCTTTTGGATTTTGTTTCCTTTATTTTTTGTAATATACTTCTCATATATATTATATTTTCTTTTTTTTAAAAATTTATATTATAGTATTATTTTTTCTCTTATAATATTATATGTATATATTTTATTTAGAGTTATATAATTTTTTTCATATTCAATCTCTTTTAATATTTCCTTTAGAATTTATTTTTCTATTGGAATTTTATTTCAATTTTAGAGTTGATCTTATTTTTCATTTGCTATTGGACATTTTGTTCCAATTTTGTTTTGGTCGATGAAGAAGTTTCCACCGTTTAGCCGTCAAACTATTGACGTGAAACAAAGGATCTAAGACCACCTTTTTCTCTCCTTATTTCTCTTCATCTCTTTGATTTTATTTTGACTTTCGGTGATCGATGAAGTCTTGTAAGACGAGATCCCACTGTTTTGGTCTGTGCGACATGATTCAATTGGAGAACGATCATCAATATCGTTTCTCTATCCTGTCCTCAGCACGTATATCGATACGCGACCTCTTAAAGTTTGACTTCCCTTATAAGTCGAGCTTTGATGGTTTAACGTCACATTGGTCCCGATTCAAAGCATTATCAAGGACCAAAAGAGGAGAAGATTGGAATGGAGCTTGCACACAATGTCAAGGGTTAAGGGAACCACTCCGTTTGGTAACATCTTTCTAATTTAAGTCTTTTAATCAACCGTCGAGCGTTTTGAATTTTAAGCAATAGATACGTAGGAAATGGTGATTGAGGGTTTTCCCCTTAATGGCCTAGAGTGTTTAGTGTAGCACCCTTTGGGTGATATACGACGCATTCGCTCCTACGCCTTAGGTTCTTGCGTGTGTGTCCCGAGTTCCTTCCTGTTTAGGCGTGTTAGGCCTGCTTCCTCTTTTCCCTCGCCCCTGTGCAATTGAAACCCCGTTCTCTCGCATCCTGGCGATTGAGCTACCCCTTCTTGCATCCGTGCAATCGAGACTCCCTTTTCTCTCGCTTCCGTGCGATCGAGATCGTTCTCCGTAGTTAGCTGAACTACAACTGCTCTGATTTCTCGTACAATACGAGAATATGTAGGCATAGGATGCGATATCCTAGCGAGCACATTAACAACTAACTTCTCTGTTCTCTCGTTGTCCTGCGATCGAGACTCCCTCGTTGACGACTAATCTTTCCCTTTATCTTGCCCTAGCGCAATTGAGACCAGACCGTAGTTCTAGAACCCGTAGGTCCCCATACCTTTAAACCCCAATATATTACGTCCGTTCTACCGTAAACAGGTAACGCCTAAGTCTCCAATGGTCGAGCAGCATACACCTAACTGCTAGAATGTGTACGCTAGTATCATCAACCTTTTCTCTCGCCCCGTGCGATCGAGAACACCCCGTTTACCCGTAGTTAGTCTGAACTAAGTTTTGCTCTGATTTCTCGTGCCAGATGAGAATACGTAGGCACAAGACGCGATGTCTTGGCGAGCAATCCCCCCCTCCCCCGTAGTTTTCCGAACTACGTTGACTCTGACTTTCCCATTGCACGAGGGAATACGTAGGCATAAAGCAGCGATGCTCTATCGAGTTAGTTTCTTTCCGTTCTTTTCAGTTCCTTCCGTTTAGCATTACCAGCCGTAGATAGTTTGTTTTCACCCTTAGACTAGACAACAAGCGTGGATCCCGTCGAGTACGACGGACGTGAGGGGTGCTAATACCTTCCACTTGCGTAACCGACTCCCGAACCCGAGATTTGGTTGCGATGACCGATCTTATCCCTCTTTTCGTCAGGTTTTCCCTGAGCGTTTCCTTTCTCTCTCTTGGGATAAATAACGCACGGTGGCGACTCTTCTGTCATTGCCGGCCTCGATTTTCATAGTAGCGACAGCTGGCGACTTTGCTGGGGAAAGAAATATACCTTATGCGAGTCAATCCTAGTGCTTGTCTGTTTTTGTTTGTGGGTGTGTGTATCTGTATATATTTGTGTGTTGTATTTTATATATTGTTGTATTTACATTTTCCGCACCTTATTATTATCTGTTGCTGCTGTGCTGTGGGTAGGGATTGTTCCTTTGAGAGATAAGCTAGACCCAGGCTTGAGTATAGACTTAGCATTAGAAGTGGAGATTAATGGTGAGCCTGTATGCCTTGCATGCACCAGCTAGCCATGAAATTCGCGCTCAGACGAGATTCTCTTTGATGATTTCCTTTCTGGCCCTTTGGGCTTGAAGGGATTTTAGATCTGAGGGTTGTTGACTCTGGGTACCGATCACTTGGGAGTCAGCTAAGTGAGGCCTCTTCGGGAGGTGATGATGCCAAACCAGAAATGGTGAACGTATCATCATTTCTTGAACGTCTGTGACGCTGACGACCGCATAGGATGCCAAACCTTATCAGAGATAGGTCCACACCTGTGAGTGGGGTTTTTTTTGTAGGAAAACTTGACCTTCAGCCAACCCAGTATTCTGGTTTTCTCTTCAGGATTGACTTTTGAACTTGTCCAGTCAGGAGCGCAACAATATTCAGAGCTTTGTGGGGGCTGTGATCCCGTGTTTGCTGCATCTTGCATTGCATTTGCATAAGCATCTTTGCATCATTTTGCATATCATTTCTCCAGCTAGCCAGAGCTCTTATCCAGCCTTTGTTTTGCTTCAGCAAGGTGATTCCCCGGTGCCTGTTCTGAGCAAGTGGTGATTGTTGGGAGACGACCAAGTGGTTTGAAGCAGAATCAAGAAGTGAAGTCAAGTTGGGAATTTTTGTTAGCTATGTCAGAGAACGACCTCCAGAATGTTGGTAGCCTGCCGGGTTTTACTGTGATGACCAATCCTCTGTATGGTTCTCTGCCTGATGAAGGTTCTCTGCGAGTGAACAATCTTACTGAAGCTCAACCTGTGCAGCCTTCTATTGAAGACCAGGGCCTACATGAACAGTTTGTTGTTCGAAGTGAACGTTCTTCTTCTCCTGATACTATAGATCGTCGTGATGTTTCTTTCACTATGCCGAATTCCCAAAGAGAGGTTCCGGTAATGAAGATTAAGGACTCGAGAGCTCTTGAGTATGCTAAAAGGTTTCATGCGTTGGATGAAAAACTCAAGGCCTTGGAAGTTAAAGATACTATTGGTCTCGACACTTCAAATATGTATCTGGTTCCCAGCCTAGTGTTACCTCTAAATTTCAAAACACCGAGGTTTGAGAAGTATAAAAGGGATAGCTGCCTGAGGCAACATTTGGTGATGTTCTGTAGAAGAATGACTTTGTTTGTGCACGGCGACAAGTTGATGATCCATTGTTTTCAAGACAGTCTGATTGGGGCATCCCTGAGTTGGTATATGCAGTTGGAGAGTAGTCAGATCCGGTCATGGATGGACTTAGCCAAGGCTTTTCTGAAATAGTACGAATATAATCTTGACATGGCTCCCAGTCGAATGTAGTTGCAAAGCTTGTCTCAGGAGAACATTGAACCCTTCAGAAGGTATGCTCAGAGATGGAGAGAATTTGCTTCCAAAGTGCAACCGCCGCTTCTAGACCAAGAATTGGCAGATATGTTCATAAACTCCTTGCAGAGCCCACATTTTGAAAGGATGCTTGGGATTGCACCAAATTTCTCTGAACTGGTAATGGCAGGAGAACGTATTGAGAATGGCATTAAGACTGGAAAAATTCAGAATGTCTCGAGCAGTCAGGCTAGTGAAACTGAATCTCACCATAGCTCCCAAGAAGAAGAAAATATGGTTGATGCAGTCATGAAAGATGTTGGTTATTCTCAAGGTGAATCGGTGAAATCTTCTGGTTCTTCATCTTTTCAGCGGTCATTATCTTCAGTGTCACGTTATTCTGAACAGACGACTGTGCCTAGGGCACCACATCAAAAAATTTGGGTCTCTCCTCATGCAAATCAACGAGCCCGTGGACGAGGTTATCAGGATCAGCGCCAGAATCAGAGTAGGCCTCGTAACAACTTAGAAAGAAGGACTGCTCCTTTTCATCCAGTTCTTGTGTCGTATGACCAGCTTCTGCCACATTTGATTTAGAATTCTTTGGTGGAACCTAAAGCTCTTAAGCCAGTGCTAGAACCTTACCCTCCTGGGTACAATCCCCATGCTCAGTGTGGATATCATGGCGGATCCATGGGGCATTCAACTAGAGATTACAAAGCTTTTCAAGCAAAAGTGCAGCAGTTGATTGACAAAGGGTGCATTTCCTTTCCAGAAGGAGTTTTGGTTGTTCATGTCAACCTCTCAGCTGTCTAAGCCCGGAGATTCAGAGGGTCATTTCTAGAAGCCAATGGTCCAGACAGGCGGACATCCTCAACATTGGCAGTCCTTGTACTTTTTATCATTTGCATTTGTAGTTTCTTTTCTGTTAGTTGCTACTTGCTTTTAAACATTGTTGTTTTGAATGGTAATATTAATGAAGTGAATTTGCACTTTTCTAGATTAATTATGTCGCTTTCGCTCATTTTATGCACTGCACAGACACATGCACCTTTTATCCACTCCACTTCATCACTCTTGATTAGCAAAGAATGGAGGGAGGATGACGAAAACTAAATGCTCATAATTGATGATCGCATGCTTTCGGATAAAATCCTGCCGAGGATGTATAGGCATTGCTTCAAGTCCCCTAAACATCAGAGATATAAGGAGTTAGTCCCTAGTCAACCACTTCGAGCCTAGAAGTAGGAGTTTCTTTCAGAATTTCAAACCCTCACATCTTAACCTGGGGCAGGGTAGTTGTCGGTTAGCTCGGCCGAGCATTCAAATTTTATAGAAGAGTGTCCTTATTCGAGGACCAGTCACATCTCATCCCTCTCAAGAGGTCGTACCTCATCAACTACAATGGTTAAACCTCGCAAATCAGGAGTGAGACAGTCACAACCCTTTCAGAGAAATCAAGATAACCAGTGTCACACGACTTGTTTCAAAAAAAAGAAGAAAAAAAAGAGAAAAAGAAAGTCCGCTAGGTTGAAAAGCTGGAAAGCAAATACTTAGGAAAAATTGGGGCATCCTGCTGGACTCCAAGATCAGAAAGAACTCAAAGAGAGTGAGTCCAAGCAAATATTAGGGAACAAAAGAATAAAAATAAAGGATCTCAGAAGATAAATTCTCAAACAAAAACAAAGTCGTGTGATTATAGACACAGAAGACAAGAGGGGTGACTGTCACTCTAAAAACCTTGTGAGTTCCTTAACCATCACTCCTACCTATCAATAAACCTTTTTGAAGAGGTGAGCGCTTGTGCTAAGTCAACTGAACGTAGGATTGGAGATCATCACGGAGAAGGGGTGGGTACAAATTATACTTTGAGCCTAATATCCTTTGTTTCATTAACCGAGAACCCGACCACGATATAACCCTTAAAAGACCTAATTGAGGTGGGGTTTATTCTGAAGGCGTACTTCAATGAGGTTGAGTAAGTTGACTCCTACATGATTTGCTAATCATATCCTTGTTGCATTTTTCACTAATCAAATCAGCACCATGTTTGGACTTTTAGTTCATCTGTCACTCACTATCTTGACACATAATAAGTGTCATCCTTTCAAAATATGCATAAACACCACATTGAAATTACCATTCGTGAGCAAACAATTTTAATTGCAGGTTAGTAGTTGACATGAGGGAAATTCCAACAGGGAATAATTGAACAGGATTGGATTATTCAGTAGCCTGGATCAAAATTGTGTATGTTTGGAAGCCCTGTGAATCTGGGGCATTGACATCCAGCGAGTATGAAATTAGTCAGACCAAAACAAATCCCGGAGCATCAGTTGATTATGGGGAAAATCATTCAAGAAGCAGTTGATCAAAAGTGAATCATCTCTAGACTACCAATCAGGGGAAATCACCTGGAGATTCTGTGGATTTGAGGGAAGTTCCTCCAGTGTTCATTCAGGACGAGTTAAGTTGCCTCAATGCTCATACAAGGGCAAGGCACTTTAAGAGTGCATCGAGGCCAGCCATTCTGAGATTGGGATAATCAAGGATGAATCATTTCGTGGTACAGATTTTGGGGCAAGTCATCTCGAGGTCGTCTCATGGCAAGATATTTTCTGTTCAAGGTGAACTTTCCCAAGAATCGGACTGGGGAAAGTTAAACCACACTGGGGCAAGTTAGTTAAGCGAGTTCATTCTCCTCAGCAAGAGTTGAGTGTCGGGGAATCATGCCATCACTTCATCAAATAACCTGAACCTACCGAAAAGGCCTTCCAGTCATTAGATCGTCATCTAACAACCTAAAGCTTATTACTGGTCAAAACCTTGTATCATTTCCAAAGACCAGTTCTCGTCTGGCAAACCTTAAAACCAGTTCCCGTCTGGTCAACCCTTCAGTAAGCATCAGTTCTCGTCTAGTGCATATCAACTTTTAAACCATTTCCCGCCTGGTCACCTTTCTATAGCCTACTATTTAACCAGTTCTCGTCTGGTAAACACAACTTTAAAGTTCAGTTCTCGTTTGATAACCAAACCAGATATCAGTTCCCGTCTGATATCCAAACCAGAAGTCAGTTCTCGTCTGACAACTTAACCCTTTTATCACCAGTTCTCGTCTGGTAGCCTACCCTTGAATACTAGTTCTCGTCTAGTAATTCCCCTTTAAATCCACTTTTGTTGGTAACCAGAAATAAATCCCTATGACCATAAACCTGGTCCTATCCCATACCGAAAAGCCTAACCATATTTGGCACAATTATTCCTAGTGGCTCCCCGACGCGAGGCTCGAGTGATCTCACTTCTCCATAGAAGAGGTTCTATATGCCCACAAGATGCTGATATCAAATCAGATTATTTCCACAACAGGCAGGGACTAGTTTCTCCCCAGCAGATTATGGATAGTTTCTCCCCAGCAGGTCGATATTGATATCCCTGGTAAAGTAGGGTCATCCCCAGCAGATGGATCGTGTACAACCATCCCTAGTGGTTTGAGATTGAAGTTCTTCCTGACAAGCATATTTGGGTTTATTTCCCCAGCAGTGGAGCGAGTGCAGTGTTGTTGCCCCCACAGAGTCTAGATGTTTGACTCCTTTCCCCTCAGAGTCTAGGTTATTGACTCATTCCCCAGGCGGAGGTTGATATTGTTGAGTTTTATTTCTCATTTCCCCAAGCAGAGGTTGATGTTGATTCCCTCATTGCCTAATCCCCAACAAAGTCAGCAGAGTAGTTGTCTCCCCCGCAGACTGAGGCTAACTCAGAGATTGTTTATCTCCATCCTCAACAGATAAAGTTTGGGATAAGCTCCCCAGTATATATTATTCATAATCCCTAGCAGATAGCAGATTAAATCTTCAGCAGAGCGGAATCTTTGACAGAATAAAGCCATCCTTCACCAGTCTGCCTTGATTCCCAGCATAGTTGTTAGTTCCCAGAAGAGTTGTATTCTGGTAGGCTATCTAGGGCATCATCCCCAACAGAGTTTGATTTTGATTCCCAACGGAGTGGATTTGTGCTTAGTAGAGCAGTTTTTACCCAGAAG
The DNA here is from genome assembly GCA_963859935.3 of Lathyrus sativus. Lineage (NCBI taxonomy): Eukaryota > Viridiplantae > Streptophyta > Magnoliopsida > Fabales > Fabaceae > Lathyrus > Lathyrus sativus. The sequence continues at coordinate 63,132,353 of OZ012738.1, read as the reverse complement.
TTTTCTCGGAAGCCATCCAAGGCTTGTATTCCCCAGCTTGAGTCCATTTGCACTAGGCGTGCCTAGTCTTTCCCCAGCGGAGTTGTTTTCTTGTCTTCAGCATTTATTTTGCTGAAGTGGTTCCTTTGCATTTGCATCGTGCATAGCATCCTCCCAAACGCGTAGCATTTCCATTTCGTATGGAGCATTACACCATATTCAAACATATGCATGTGAAACATAAGCCAGGTTGTCACCTCTTTGCTTTCAGGTGTATCTCCAGCAATTATTGGTTTATTTCTCAAACATATGTGGTATACGGACCTCCAGCAGAATCATTGACAAACGAATTCATCCTATCATTCTCTCCAACAGAGTCTATTTATTCAGGTTCATATTTCCCCAACGGATTTTACCAACCTGATGGCGATGTCAGATGCTTTTACTGACTTGATATCGAGGCCTGACGGTGATGTCAGATGCTTTTACTGACTTGATGTCGAGGCCTGACGACGATGTCAGATGCTTTTACCGACTTTATGTCGAGGCCTGACGATGATGTCAGATGCTTTTACCGACTTGATGTCGAGGCCTGACGGCGAAGTCAGATGATTTTGAGAAATGACGGCGAAGTCAGACGATGTTGAGAGTTGACGGCGAAGTCAGAAGATTATTTTTGAGAATTTGACGGCGAAGTCAGATTATTTTGAGACTTGACGGCGAAGTTAGATTATTTTGAGAACTGACTGTGAGGTCAGGTGTTTTACCAATTTTATATGATTTTCAGATTTATGTTTGTCTGGCGGCGATGTTAGATTTTATATGAGACTTGACGGCGATGTTAGATGCTTATCAGATTTATGTTTGCCTGGCGGCGATGTCAGAGGTTTATTAGCACCGTGGTTGTCTGGCGGCGATGTCAGAGTTATGTATCCCCACAGGTATCTGACGGTGATGTCGGGTGTTTCTCAGAGTTATAGTTAGCTGGCGGCGATGTCAGATGTTTGTCGGATTTATGATTGATGACGGCGATGTCAGAGTTATCTTACTAGGTTTGCTTTTTTCTGGCGGCGATATCAGGTAATTTGGTTTTCCCAGCGGCGAGGTTGGATGTTTGTTACTGGCGGCGATGTCAAATAATTTGTTTTCCCAGCGGCGAGGTTGGATGTTTTTTTAGCGGCGATGTCAAATATCTTTGTTTTCCCAGCGGCGAGGTTGGATGTTTTTCTGATGGCGATGTCAGGTGATGTTTTTCTGGCGGCAATGTCAGGTAATTTGGTTCTCCAGCGGTGATGTTGGATGTTTGTTTCTGGCGGCGATGTCAGGTGATTTAGTTTTCCAGCGGCAATGTTGGGTGTTTTGATTGTCCGGCGGCGATGTCAGACGCTTTATTTTTGTGAATGACTGGCAGTGATGTGAGGTGTGATTTATCGATTGATTATTTTGAATGACTGGAGGAGATGTCAGAGGATCGTATCTTCGGATTCGATGTTTGTTTTATTTAACAGAGGTCTAACGGCGATGTTAGCTACTTTACCAACTGGAGGTAGAGGACTGACAGCGATGTCAGATGCTGTTTACAAATGTAATGCATATGCCTGCCGGCGAGGTCAGGTGACTGACGGTAATGTCAGAGGAATTTAATGTGGATAACTAACGACAAGGTCATGATCAGTTCAACTATCTTCCGGAGATTTTTGTTCCAGTATATCAGAGTTTGCAGTTCTGTTTTTGCGGTTGGCAAATTTCTGGGTTCTTTGGTATTCAACCGTCTTTTACCTTTGAATGTTTGAAAGTCGTTCGCTTTTCAACCCTTCAGATCCAAGTCGTTTGAGTAGGGGCAGTTGTTGTACCCCAAAATTTGACCAACCTTTTCTTTTTTCCAGTAATTTGGCTTATGTTTTGCATATCATTTCTTGCATACGGTGCATTTTTGTCAGTCAGGACGAATTATCGGGATTACAAACCCTTTCTTCGCATTTCAGGCGATTTAAACCAGTTCAAATAGGGAGTTTTATTTCGGAATCGAGCGGAGATTGCTCTTTCTGGTGGTCCAGTCCGTGCTGGTATTTTCGGTGACATTTCGGTGTTCACCCGATCTTTCCGTTTTTATTTACTGTTTTATTTTACTTATTTTATTAATTTTTAGCATAGTTCAATTTATTTTTAGCATAGAATTTAATTTTAGTTTTTTTTATTTTAAATAGATTTTTATTTTAGAAATTAGATAATTTAATATAGATTTTATTTATTTTTTAGAATATTTTGTTTTAGAAGATAGTTTTTAATTAGAATTTATTTGTTTTATTTAAATAGAAAATAGTTTTTATCATTTAAAAATAGGAATAGATTTTATTTTTTAGTTTTTAAATAGAATTTTCCTTTTTTAGGTTTTATTAGGATTTTAATTAATTAAGTTTTACTAATTTAAATATGTTTTTAGTTTAGATTAATCATAGTTTTCATTTAATTTAGATTATTAGTTATATTAATTTGTTAATTAATATTAGAATTGTTATTAGTTTAATTAGGATTTATTTTATTTTTTAGAATTAATTTGTTCGTAATTAAACCAGCTTTTATTTATTAGTTATTTAAGTTTAGAATATTTAATTAGGTTTTATTTTATTAATATTAGTTGTAGGATTCTAATTAGTTATTGTTTAATTAATTGAGTCAGCTTTTCACATTAGTGTTAATTAATTTAATCATCAGTCATTAAAGTCAACCACCACGTGTCACTTTTCTATATATACATGCACTATTCATTGTCCCCCTTCCTTGGGGACTGGAACCCTAACCCTAGGCCAGCCGCCCCTTCCTTGAGCCACTGAAACCCTAACCTTAGGTCAGCCACCCCTTTCTAAAACCCTAGAAACCCTTCGCCGGCAAAATCAACCCCCACCGTCCCCTCACCGGAAACCTCAACCATTCGCCGGAAAGTACATGATGTTCATACGCATTTGTCAAGATTTTCCAGAATTTCTTTGAATGTTCATCATATTCATTCATTTTCATCATGATATTCATCATGTTCATCATCACATTCATCGTGTTCACCATTTTTTTTCCAGTAGAAACTCATCCCGTTCATCATATTCATATCATTTTCCAGATTTCACCATCAATCTTCATATGTGTTCATAAGTTTTTTCCAGAAACCTTCATGGAATCTTCATACGTTTCCAGAAACATTCATACGAAACTCATCCGTTTTCGTCCCCAATCTCTCTCCCTCAAACCAGATCTGAAGTTTCATGAACAACTCCAGATCTACATTCATCCTTTCATCACCTTCGAACAGTTTTCTCAAGATCTTCAGATATCATCAAGATCTAAACTCAAACAGATTCATATCTTCATACAAGATCTTCGAGCATTCACAATATTCTCCAGAACTTCGAACCTTCATTCATACCTTCATATTTTTTTCCCAGAATAGCAATCACATTCAAATCATCATTGCGCCTTCATCACTAATTTTCCAGAAAGTCGCCTTTTCTTCATAACCTCATCTTTTTTTTCCAGATCCAAACTACATCCATAGATCTTCGTCATGAATCCCTAGATTTTCACGAACAAGCTTCGGAACAACTTATGAATCGCAAACCCAGATTCGAACAACTTACCCAGATCTTCATGAGAGAACACCACAACAAAAATGAACTTATCTCCGAAAATCCTCACACCTCCAAATAACTCAACATGCAAACCCTCTAATAATCAATTTTATGATTCAACAATAATGAACCTAGATCTGAACTTTCCTTCTTCACCGATTCCAGATTTGAACCCATATCTTCGTCCTCTCAACTTGCAACCTTCAAACACTTCCCAGATCTCCAACACAGAAGCGTTCAACGAATTTCCTTCAGAACTTCATCTCCAACAATGACCTCACATCAAACCGAAACCCACACTCGATGTTCATCTTCGCAGCTTTCTCGTCTTCTCCGAAAATCATATCAATCAGCAAGAAGCGGAAGAACAACATGAATTTTTGAGTTTTTGTTTACTATCTGATTTTGTGGTTTCGTTTTTTAAAACAGGAGAAGAAGGAGGGCTTGAGATCAGAGAGAGAGAAATTGGAGAATTGGAGAGAGTGTTTTGGGAAATGATGAGCTGAAAGAGGAGACGTGTTTTGATCGGAGAAGGTTTGTTGGAATAGGTTTAGAGGATGGATGAGATCAGAGGATGACGGAGCTAGGGTTTTGAGAAATGTGAGGAAGAAGAAGATGACTTTTGAGGCCCCTTGGATTGGTTAGTGGGCCTCACGGCCCAACCGTTTCTTTTGGACTCATACCCCCGTATTCTGTCATTACACCCCCTTGTTGTTTGCTGTTATGGTGTTCTGATTATTGGATGTGGGCCTAGCCCAACTGGATCTTATTTGTACCCTAATTTTACTGCCGTACCCCCTATTTCCATTTCTTTTGGATTTTGTTTCCTTTATTTTTTGTAATATACTTTTCATATATATTATATTTTCTTTTTTTAAAAAATTTACATTATAGTATTATTTTTTTCTCTTATAATATTATATGTATATATTTTATTTAGAGTTTTATATAATTTTTTTCATATTCAATCTCTTTTAATATTTCCTTTAGAATTTATTTTTCTATTGGAATTTTATTTCAATTTTAGAGTTAATCTTATTTTTCATTTGCTATTGGACATTTTGTTCCAATTTTGTTTTGGTCGATGAAGAAGTTTCCACCGTTTAGCCGTCAAACTATTGACGTGAAACAAAGGATCCGAGACCACCTTTTTCTCTCCTTATTTCTCTTCATCTCTTCGATTTTATTTTGACTTTCGGTGATCGATGAAGTCTTGTAAGACGAGATCCCACTGTTTTGGTCTGTGCGACATGATTCAATTGGAGAACGACCATCAATATCGTTTATCTATCCTGTCCTCAGCATGGATATCGATACGCGAACTCTTAAAGTTTGACTTCCCTTATAAGTCGAGCTTTGATGGTTTAGCGTCACATTGGTCCCGATTCAAAGAATTATCAAGGACCAAAAGAGGAGAAGATTGGAATGGAGCTTGCGCACAATGTCAAGGGTCAACGGAACCACTCTGTTCGGTAACATCTTTCTAATTCAAGTCTTTTAATCAACCGTCGAGCGTTTTGAATTTTAAGCAATAGATACGTAGGAAATGGTGATTGAGGGTTTTCCCCTTAATGGCCTAGAGTGTTTAGTGTAGCACCCTTTGGGTGATATACGATGCATTCGCTCTTATGCCTTAGGTTCTTGCGTGTGTGTCCCGAGTTCCTTCCTGTTTAGGCGTGTTAGGCCTGCTTCCTCTTTTCCCTCGCCCCTGTGCGATCGAAACCCCCGTTCTCTCGCATCCTGGCGATTGAGATCCCCCCTCTTGCCTCCGTGCAATCGAGACTCCCTTTTCTCTCGCTTCCGTGCAATCGAGATCGTTCTCCGTAGTTAGCTGAACTACAGCTGCTCTGATTTCTCGTACCAGACGAGAATATGTAGGCATAGGATGCGATATCCTAGTGAGCATATTAACAACTAACTTCTCTGTTCTCTCGCTGCCGTGCGATCGAGACTTCCCCGTTGACGACTAATCTTTCCCTTTCTCTTGCCCTAGCGCAATTGAGACCAGACTGTAGTTCTAGAACCCGTAGGTTCCCATACCTTTAAACCCCGAGATATTACGTCCGTTCTACCGCAAACAGGTAACACCTAAGTCTCCAATGGTTGAGCAACATACACCTAACTGCTAGAATGCGTGCGCTAGTATCGTCAACCTTTTCTCTCGCCCCGTGCGATCAAGAACACCCCGTTTACGAGTAGTTAGCCTGAACTACGTTTTACTCTTATTTCTCGTGCCAGATGAGAATACGTAGGCACAAGACGCGACGTCTTGGCGAGAAATCCCCCCCGTAGTTTTCCGAACTACGTTGACTCTGACTTTCCCATTGCACGAGGGAATACGTAGGCATAGACCAGCGATGCTCTATTGAGTCAGTTTCTTTCCGTTCTTTTCAGTTCCTTCCGTTTAGCATTAGCAGCCGTAGATAGTTTGTTTTCACCCGTAGACTAGACAACAAGCATGGATCCCGTCGAGTACGAAGGACGTGAGGGATGCTAATACCCTCCCCTTGCGTAACCGACTCCCGAACCCGAGATTTGGTTGCGATGACCGATCTTATCCCTCTTTTCGTCAGGTTTTCCCTAAGCGTTTCCTTTCCCTCTCTTGGGATAAATAACGCACGGTGGTGACTCTTCTGTCATTGCCGGCCTCGATTTTCGCAGTAGCGACAAATAAAAACCAAAACATGAACCAATTCTTAATAATAGAAATGCACTTTACAACAACCAAGTATGAATCCATAAACTCAGCCCTTAAAACAACCACTGATAACATGGTCACAAACTAAACATTTCCAGGGTCCAATCTAAACCAAACACATACTAGGCAGCCAACACTCAAGGAGGAAAAGCAACCTAGAACTAAAGAGCACCAAATCAGGGATAAGGAACTAAAATCATGTCAAGTCCAATTGACAGGTCCAAACTTATCACAAGCTCTAACAACCGCTGACAACTAGCAAACAAAAGGCTCTAGCATGAACAAAGGCAACACCACAACTTAAGGTTTCAAACAAACACAAACAAAACGATGTTGGCAAACTCCAATGTCAAAACAAAATTGGACATCATATGATCAAAAGTTAAGTCACAACATTAATCCTGCTAAAACCCAAAGCCTAGAGTTACAACTTAGCAAGCAAATAAAATATCAGTTTTCAGCAGAGACCTCAAACAAAAATAGCAGCAAGTCTTGTCATTACCAAGTTACTACCTCCAAAAACCAAATTCCATAAATACCTCAAAAGACAGTTGCTAGCTCAATGTGAGCATCACAAATTAATTTCAACACAAGATTAACTCTAACATTTTCACATGACAGTGATAAACATGAAATCAATATAGGTCTCATATGACCAAACAAAACTCATGACAACAGGATAAAGTAACATGTCTTAACAGCACAGTCTCCATCAATCATTTTAAATGAAAGTCAACAAAAAAAACAAACACACAAACACACTCAAACATGCTTTAGTGATATCTATGTATAGGAAACAGAGGGTTTAAAAATAACTTACCTCTTGAAGACTTTCCCAAAGTAAGCTAGCAGCAAGCTATCCTTTTTTTGAGCAAACTTTAATATTTCTTCCCCTCTTGATGCAACAGCTGATTTTTATAGCAGTTTGAGAGAAGAGTAAAAAACTCCTCCTTTTGCAAACAGTTTTGATGTGATGTTGAGGTGATGAAATTGTGATGAAGAGTTTGAAAAAAGGTGTAGAGATGAGTAATATTCGAGGGAATTTTCAGAGGGGAGCAAAAATGTCAAATCTAATTTCTCTCTCAAATGGTGGCTAGGGTTTTGCCCAGCTACTAGTTAGCTTAAATAGGATGTGAAAAGGGGATTTGGCAAGCTTTACCATGGTGAAAAATGAAAGGGAAAATTTGCATTCTTTCATGGATTTTTTGAATCAAGGGTGGATGATGAACAAGGACAAGGGCATGCTTGTCTTGGAGGTGGTCTTGTTGGAGTGGGAAACAAAACAGGAGGGACTGTAAGCAGCAGAACGAGGGGCAGCTAGTCCTTTCTTTGTTTGGCGAAAAATTTGAAAATGGGGCAACAAGGTACATTGTGTGTTGGTCTTGTTTTGGCAAAGTTTGGCGGGCCTAAGATATCATCCCATGCGCATGGTTTGAGAGCAAGAGTGAATGGTGCATAATTTGAATGCATGAGTATGTCAAAAATGCCTCTTAATATGCCTTGCAAAAAGTGCTCAAGACACCCACTTTGAGCCAATGTAACTTGGTGCTCATAACTCTATTTGCCTAAATCTTGTGCTAAAATGAAAGAGGGCATGGAGTAGAACAAATTTCATGTTGGAGTCATCTTGATTTGAGGATTGGAAGACCATGAAAAATGATGTTGAAAATCATACCAAGCAAGCTGTCCAGAAATAACTTAGAAAAATTATAAGTTATGGATTTGGCTTATTTTTCCCCAACTTTGCACATCCATAACTTGAGCTTCACAAATAATATTGAGGACTTCTTGGACTCTTTGGAAATCTTGTAAGATGCTCTACAATTTTCATTTGGGACAAATTTTTATTTGACATCAAGAGCTTGATGGAATTTGGCTTGCAAAGTGGTGCAAAAATCTGTCCAAATTGACAGTTTTGAAATCATTGAAATCCCCAACTTTGATTGATCATAACTTGAGCTCCAAATATCATATGATTATGAATTGGTACTCAAAAGAAAGCTTGAGATACAAGGAACAACTTTAATGTTTGAGCCAAGCCCATTTGAAACCTTGATCATGAAGAAAAATGGCTTTGAAGATGGCTTCTTCAACCATGAAACTTTCCAAAAATAGAAGGTTTCTAAAACCCTAATGCACCAAAATGGCAACTTTCAACAATTCTTGATTTTTCATGATTCCCTTGACTTTTCTTGATCAAATTCCATCCATTGGTCATATTGAACTTGAGGATCATGATCTTGACCTCAAAAAGTCAGGAGTTGACTTTTTCACTACACAGTTGACTTTCTCTCCAAATCTCCTGATTTTCAATTAACTGATCAATTGAAGCCCTTCTGATTAAAATTGATAGTTAATCTCCCATACCGAAACACCTTAGGACATAGGGAATACCATGGGAACAAATTTTACTTCAAAAACAAGTTTATCCTGATTAACAATGAAACCCTAATCTCTCTCTTTGCCTAGGCATTATTCAGATGAACTGAGTGACTATTCCAACTTCACCATGACCTCTGAGGTATTCAACAAACTTCTACCTCATGTTCACACCAATGATAAAACCTTATGGACCCCTTGACAACATTCTGATGGTTTGTACCAGTGCCTTTTCTTGAGCTTGAAACTAATAAAGACTTTCCTCTTGGATGATACACAAACAAACACTTGATCCCCTGTAAGAACTATGCTATGCAAATAAAAAATGATAAAATGCAATGAAACATAAGCCAAATGTTAAGGAAAAGGTTGGTCAAATTTTGGGGTGCAACAACATGTAAGTCCCGCAACGATAAGTGACTGTTCTCTCTCTAGAAAACTTATCAGGGTATTTTCCATTAAAGTCCATTTATTTTGGCATACAGCTGGTTTTACCCTGTATATTTTCTACGGATTCCCAAAAATTTCGTTCGATCCTGTCATGAGGAAAGTTTCCAGAAAGCTCAGATGTTATTCTTTACTCAATGCTCCAGCATTTCGTTTACTTGATCCTACAGTCGTGCAGATCCTGTTTACCTTTTATCCTAGAGTATCAGCCGGTCACGCCTGAACCTGTTGAGCAATTACTCTTAGATTTTCCCCAGTGGAGGCCGTCTCACCGGTGCCATCTCCATTGAGGATCTTTTTTTCCTTACCATTCCCTTCTAAAGTGACAAATTGTTATGCTCGCACCAGTTGGCCATCACTTTATAACTCCCCAGTGTCGTGCTGTTTCACCAGTGCGTCATATTCCCCAGTGTGGTTTATTCGGCGTGTCTGCCCTTCGTGCCGTCGTGTCATCTACATCATTGCATCTAGCATTCCATCATATGCATCATATTAGATTCATGACATTGTTAGCATTATAGTCTGTTTCATTTTGTCCATAGCGTTGCATCTAAGGGCAAAATTTTCGGTTATCTATATTTAAATCCCTCCACCATGATTTCTCAAGCCTTCGTCGCTCAAATCATCCGGTGAAGCTATTTAAATAAGGGCAACTGTAATACCCCAAATTTTACCCTTAGATTAGTCTATTCATTTTGCATTCCATTTCATTTTTGCATTGCATTTAACTAACCACTAACGGGTTTGTGTAGTCTATTTGGTTTTGCAGGAAAATCACAATGTGTGCAATTTAACTGGGAAAGAGTAAAATGGTCATTTATTTGCAGCCGCTGACAATTTATAGAGCTGAGTTGTCTTCAGGAATTCCTCAAGTGATTAGGGTTTCCATCTCCGAGTCCTGTAATTTATTTGAGGATAATTTGATTTTTACAGCAATTTCAATGTCAAGATTCTCGAGACACAATAATCTATTCAAGGGCCAAGATTTTTTCATCAGTGGATTTCAGTGACGTTGTTTAATCACATGGGGATGAGGGTGTTGAAGTGTCAGTTGGTGTGGTTTAAACCAGTGCGAGATTTCACTCTGCGGAAGTTATTTTAACAGACGCCTATTTCTTTGTTTTTTTAGCTACCTGCCAGTCAATCTTAAAGGAAAACGGTGGAAATTTCAGCTTGCATTTGGATTTATTATATCTGTTTAGTCTTAATTTGCAGCCAAGTTGGTTCATGGCATCGAATTTATCCACGGGAGATGCGAATTGAATGTTTCAATGTGGAGGATAATTTTGTTTCGCTGTTAATCAAATTTATCTGTTTTATTTGTTCTAGACCGTATTTACTGTTTCTATTATCAAGCACGACTTAATTTGGAAAGGGATTTGTCTGGAATCTAGATACGTCAGGTTCCAATCGGGCAATATGTTTAGTCTTCGAATCCGGAATTGGAATGGAAAAGTTTATCCGGATAATTTTCATGGGATTTATGCGTACGAGTTTATTTGGTGGATTTAATCTATTTGGTTGAGTTTAATCGGTTAATTTTTAATCGGTCGAGTTCATCTGGGGGCACTTAATCGTTTGGGTTTAGTCGGATAATTTGGTTTAAGTGATTCATTCGGTTGTGACGAGTTAGTTGAAAAGAGTAATCAGGAGAGTTTTAATTGGAGAAAAATAATGTGAATTTTTATTCATATTTATTTTTGTTACAAATTACAATGGAAAGTAAAATACATCTTTTCGATTTCTAAGTCTAAAGAAAAATCCTAAATTGTCCTAAAAAGTCTTTCGCTTCCGATTCTTCGAGTTTCCAATCTTTTCCTTCGAACCTTCAAATCAACAAACAGTAAAAATGTTAAAGTTAGTTAAAAGTGTTTTTATTGTTCCGATACCCTCAGAAAATGTTCATCATCGGGTACGTCGGGAGGGCAACAACGGAGTCGAAGCCAACTCCCGACTCATTTTCTCGACCTCGGTAAATCAGGCAACATTTGTTCTAAGAGAGAGAGAGAGAGGAAAATGTGATTATCCGGAAAAGTGATTTTTGAAAAAGCGCTTTTGAGAAAAACACTTTTTATGGAAAAATGGGTTTTACCAAACGCGACCTTAACAGAAATTTCTAGAAAAGTCCAATCCCAACGGATCAAATAAGCACTTTTGGAAAAACGCAAAAACAAGGCAACGTAAGCCGCGAGTTGCGCAACAAGCAGTTTCCTTGGAAAGCTGCATTCAACAACCAAAACAAACTCATCCTGAAAAAACGCAGCAAGAACAATATGCCACAACAACAAATCGTCATCCCTGCAAAATGCCTAGCGAAACACAACGTTTCCGGAAAAAGCAACCGTATCGCAACAATCAAACTCAACAAAACCGTGAGAAATTTTCGCAACCAATAGCCACAAAATCCTGAAAATCAACATAATCAAGGCATCATTTTTGCAACAAGATCGTAAGATCCAAGCCCATGAAAGAAAATAGAAGAACTATAAAGGGAAATCGCGAACCCAAAAGAAAGGGATCGAAACGCATCACCATCAAGACGTGAAAGAAAAGCCAGAACTTCACACCGTCGGCCAAGCGGAAGGTTCCGACGCCTTCGGACGGAGGAAGATTCCGAAGGCTTCGGACGGAGGAAGATTCCAACGAAATTTTGTTCAAAGCATTGCGGCCAACCGTCATCGTTCAACCGCAAAGCCTTAGTCGAAAAACATCATCGGCCGGAAACCATCCAAAGCGCTAACTCAACCAAATCGTGGAAACCCAGCGGGCTCAGAGACAGAAGTCTCTTCATCGCCATCAAGTATGCCCGTGAACCACTTCCGCAAGTCCAAGAGCAAACACAAGCAATCCGCCTTTGTTTTTCGAGGTAAAGATGAATTGTTTAACTTTTTCTCTTATGTTTATTTCAGAGAAAGCAGAAGAAGTAACAGAAGTGGAAGAAGAAGCATCGCGAAGCCACATGCAAGCGAAAGATGAAAAGGAAAAGCTCAACACCGAAGCAAAAATGTATTCCGCCACCGCTTGGTTCGAAGGAGAAGGGAGGGTTTGAAAATAAACCCAAAAAGTTGTTTCAACCCAAGTCGTCCGCCCCTTCCCCTTTTTACAACTTTTTATCATTTGTTTTTTTTTCTTTTTTTTATTATTATTTTATGATGTATTAAAAAACCACTCTTTAATCTAATTTTAATTAAGAAATTAAAACTTTTAATTAAGGCATGATTAGAAAATTGAAGACTTTTAATTAAAACCTATTTTAAAACCACTTTTTTTAATTCAAAATCTTTCTTTGAAAAAACTTAAACATCTCAAAAATTAAAACATCAAACCTTTCTTATTAAAATTAACCTTTTTCGGATATTTAAGATTAAATTTTTTTTAAAAGTAAGATCAAAACCCTTTTAGTAATTAGGATTAAACCTTTTTTTTAAATTAAGACTTATTTTAATTTTTAAATCGAAACTTTCTATGAATTTTAAAACCTTTTTTTTCCTAAAAATAAGACTTTTGTTAATAAAGTTCAAATTCTTTTTCTTGTAAATTCCTCCATTAATCTTAAAATTTTTCTCTTTTCTGTCTCCCTAAAAGTTTATCCAGTATTTTCGACTTCAGGATCGAAGTAAGCTGTCACCTAATGACGGAAGTGCCTTCGTTTATTCTCGTCTAATATTATTGTCGTTCTTTTCGTTGCTTTCTCCTTGGTGCAGCTATTCACCCTTTTATTTTTCCGTATTTATTTTTCACGGTTGTAAATTATGCTAAGACATTGTTGATTTTATTTCGTATTTTTGGTTTGTAATTATGTGAGCCAATCATCGCTGTCTCATTCTCGTTTTTTGGGTTTTGTAATTTATGCGAGTAATCGTCGCTTTGTACCTTTTATTATTTAACTGCTTTCATTACTTTCCCGTATTTCAATTATCGCCGTTGTAGGGATTTGTCATTTGCATTATTTACCGTTAACCCCTCTGAAGGGTTAGGTCTAACAGTTTGACCGCCGAGTCAATAGTCCTCTCCTTTGACACATTCAAAACCCTAATTGCCTAGGTGTCCCGCCGTGGACTCAGATACCCTTTACCCTAGCATTAGGTCAAGGAGTCTCCTCACTCCGTTTTATGGTTTCCCGTTGTGGAATGTTTAGTTTAACCCTAATTTCAAATTAACTATTTCAATGTAGAAATAGGAGTCGCCGCACTCCACGTAAGCGCTTCCTTAAGAACGCTTATTCCCATTGAAACCTTGACCATAGTCAAGACGTTTCTAACCTCCCTTTCTATGGGAACTACGATTACTCTGATTCCATTCCCTATCCAGGATACGTAGGCACAAGATGCAAATCTTGCCGAGTAAACTTAGGACTAACCCTTAGGTCTTTCAGTCACTCTTAACCCTTAGCTCAGTATATATCCTCAAGCAAATAGTAAACTTTAAACAAAAGGTTCCTATAGAGTACTACAGAAGTTTAGGATGCTAGTACCTTCCCTAAGCTTAACCAACCCCTTACCTAGAGCTCTCCCCGCATTATTTATGATACAAAAATTAGGTTTTCCTTCTTTTGACCTTTTCCTTCGGATAAATCAAAGTCGGCTGTGAATCAAAGATTTGCGATTCAAACTAATTAATAGTTTGATATCTTATTCTCACCGTAACAATGGTGTCCTAGAACATAAGGGGGTTCAATAGAACAACCAAGAATAAGGATATGTTCTCCCGTCTCAGGGTTTTAAGCCTAACTATAGCTATTATTCTAGAGACTAGAATCAAGATTCAAAAAGCTGAGAAGAGTGGGAATTTGCTTGGTGGAAATTGGAAATTCATTGACAATTATGATAATCATGTCAATCGGCGTATTTGGATACTTTGGGACCCTAGTAGGGTATAGATCAATATGGTCAAGAGTAGTGAGCAAATAATTCACTGTGAAGTAAGGAATACTGATGGGGGATTTCAACATTGGCTTACAGCAATTTATGCAGCCAATAATATGAACCAAAGGAAACGTTTTTGGAAATACATTGAAGAGTTTGGCATTAGCAATGAGGCCCGGTTGCTTATGGGTGACTTTAACAATGTCTTGAGCACTCAGGACAGAATGGGAAGCAAAGAAGTCAAGGAAAATGAATATTGTGACCTTGAGAATATGATGGGTGTAACTGGTTTGTTTGAAGTAAACGACAAGGGTGATTGGTTCACTTAGTCTAACAAGCAGAGGGAAGGTGTTGTGTACTCCAAAATAGACAATGCTATTTTTAATATGTGTTAGATCCAGAAGAATATGGAGAAGAGTGTTCTTGCTCAAATGTGAAGAGAAGCAAGTAGGGCCAATAGGCATTTCAGATTCATCAACTGTATGACAGAGGTTGAGAGCTATAAGGAAGTTGTTGCTAATAGTTGGAGTAGAAACACAAAAGGGGAGCCAATGAGTAGGGTATAGAAAAAGCTTATTAGGCTGCAACCTGCTATGAAGCAGATTCAAAGGCCTGTGATTGGTATCAGGAGTCAAATTGAGAAAGCTAGAGGAAAATTGGTTGAGGCTCAAAAAGAATTTGGGAAATATTGTATGAACTGTAGGAAGATTGATGCTGTCAGAAGTTGGATTGAAACCTTGCTTAACTTAAATGATACTGAAGAAATGATTATGAAGCAGAGATTAAAAATAGAGTGGATTAAGTTAGGTGACAACAATAATGCTTTCTTCTATGCAGCCTTGAAGAGTAAGCATAAGCAAAGCATGATTAGAAAGATCTATAAGGAGGATGGTACTAGATTGAATACTCAAGAAGACATTGAGAAAGAGGTTTTATCTTTCTATGGCAAGCTGATGGGTCATTCTAATTAGGAGTTGGATTGTATTGATATAATAGCTCTGAGGAATGGAAAGCAGCTGACTCAAGAACAGAGGTTTATGCTTGTTGAAACTATTACAGATGTTGAAATTTAAGGTGCTCTTAAGAGTATTGATGAGATAAAAGCCCCTGGCCTGGATGGTTTTGGATCCAGACTCTTCAAGAAATCCTGGAACATTGTTAAGTATGATGTTATTGTTGTTATCAGGGATTATTTTGACAAAGGAAAAATTGGAAAGATGAATGGAACTCTTGTGACCCTCATTCATAAACACCCTGATGCCAAATCCCTTAAAGATTATATGCCAATTTCTTGCTGCACTACAATCTATAAGATTATCTCTAAAGTCCTGGCTAACAGATTAAGCAGAGTGTTCGGTAGTATTGTTAGTGATAATCAGCTTGCCTTTGTCTCAGGGAGAAGAATTCATGACCATGTCCATCTGGCCTATGAACTCATAAAAGGTTATAATAAGAAAGGAACTGCGCCAAAGTATTTACTCCAGATGGATATCCACAAGGCATACGATATGGTGGATTGGAATGCACTTCAAGGAATCTTGAGAGAAATTGGTTTCCCTAGGCAGTTTGTCAAGCGGATCATGGATGGAATAACTACTATAACCTACAGGTTTTGTGTCAATGGGAATTACACTAAGGAGTTGAAGGCTAAACGTGGGCTGAGGCAGGGTGACCTTATTTCACCTATGTTGTTTGTAATCATCATGGATTACCTGGATAGGAAGCTGCAGGATTTGGACAGGATCCCTAATTTAAATTATCATTCGAAGTGTGGAAGGCTGAAGATCACAAATTTGTGCTTTGTTGATAACCTTCTTATGTTTGCAAGAGGTGCTGAGGGGTCTGTTAATTTGATGATGGAGAAGTTTTGGGAGTTCTCCAAGGAAATATAGTTGTATGAGAATCTTGGGAAATGTCATATCTATCTTAGTTGTGTAAAGGAAAATGTGAAGCAGGACCCGTAGAAGATAACTGGATTTAAAGAGGGAGCCATCCCCTTTAAATACTTGGGTATTCCCCTCACCAGTAAGAAGATTTCTTTGGCTCAGTGTGCTTTGCTGGTGGACAGAATTAGCTCGAGAATGAGGCATTGAAGCTTGAGTTTACTTAGTTATGCTGGGAAGATCCAGTTAATTAACAATGTTGTGTTTGCCATATCAAGCTATTTGATGAATTGAATTCCTCTTCCTAAAGGTGTGATAACCATAATTGAGGGCATGTGCAAAAGATTCTTGTTGAATGGAAAAGGGGAGAAGAGCAGAAAATCCTTGGTTACTTGGAAGAAAGTCTGTAGCAGGAAGAAGCATAGAGATCTTAATATTCTGGCGCTGTTTGAGTGGAATCGTGCTCAAATGGCAAAGTTGTTATGGAATATTTATTGTAAAGAAGATAGCCTTTGGATTAGATGGGAGTATACTTACCATATGAACCAAGAAGATGCTATAAGAGCTCCAATCAGGAGTTGTTGCTCGTGGATTCTCAACAACATCCTGCAGAACAGAGAGTATGTGAGTACCAGCCAGGTCTGGAATAAGGCTATGCAAAATGGGAAGTTCAAGGTTAATGATATGTACTATGAATTTATGGATCAACAACAACCAGTTGTTTGGAAAAGGCTGTTCTATGATAATATGGCTAGACCACGAGCCAAATTTATATTGTGGCTTGCTTGTCAAGATAGGTTAGCAAATAAGGAAAGAATGATGAGGTTTGGGCTGATAGGTGATGATAGATGCACCATGTGTCATATGGTGGAAACTCTGGACCACCTGATGTTCAAGTGTAATGGTATGAAACTGTGTGGTAGCATGTGCTTGAGTGGCTCTAGGTGCAGCATAAACCTGATAGTTGGCATTTAGAGATGGATTGAATGATTCAAAAGAACAAAGGAAAGAATTGGAGGAATAGAGTGTTGAGGATTGCGTTTTCCGAAACTGTGTATGAGTGTGTCGCTACTGCGAAAATCGGCGCCGACTATGACAGAAGAGTCGCCACCGTGCGTTATTTATCCCAACGGAGGGAAAGGAAACGCTCAGAGTAAACCTAACGCAAAACGGGAAAGGAATGGTCGTCGCAACCAAATTCCTAGATTCGGGATTCGGTTACGTAAGGGGAAGGTATTAGCACCCCTCACGTTCGCCGTACTCGACGGGATCCACGCTTGTTTTCTGGTACGGATTGTTACTCTATCTACACTAAAGGTCAAGGGACAGAAGGAAAGAAAAGAGAAAAGAGACTCGATAGAGCTTCACCACTCTATGCCTACGTATTCCCTCGTGCAATGGGAAAGTCAGAGTCTACGTAGTTCGGCTAACTACGGATGAAGGTGGGAAGGTTGCTCGCTGAGATGTCGCATCTCGTGCCTACGTACTTTCATACGGCATGAAAGATCAGAGCAAACGTAGTTCGGGCTACGGAAGACACAAGCTTGCCTGACAGTTTTTTATCTCCTTATGAAAGGGTTTTCCTGATTAAAGGTCCAAGAGGACAAAACAGAGTTTGATTGTTTGTTTGAATCTTTTACAAAAGAACTGTTTTTTAGTTTGTTTGCAATCTCTGACGCACTAGAGACTATGATTTGAGAGTGACTACGTCTCGTGTCACCCAAAGGGTGCCACACTAAGCGGCCAGACTACTGGAAAGAAGCTCTCCAGCAACCCTTTCTCAAATAGCTTAAGGCTCGTAACGTACGACATCGATTAACCTTATTACTGTATTTTTGAGTTGTTTTGAGATAAGAAGAGAAAGAAGCTCTAAAAAGCCTAGGGTTGATAAGGGAATGAAAACTAACCTAATGTTGTCATGCATGGATAAGAATCCTAATGTCTGTCATAATTCCCTCCTGCACAGAGGAAATCAGAGATCCTAGGGGATAAACGGAAAAGAAAGCAAGCAAAAACAGTAAAATGCATGCAATGCAGCAATACAGGCGAGGCAAGGGAGTACTGCTCAACCTCGAACCTAGGAAAACAATAGGCAAAGTGAATCAACATTCACTTTAAACCTTAAGGGGGAAAGATGCACAAGCCAACAAACAATACAAAAAACAAAAACCAAAGCAGAGGAGGCAGCCCAAGCAGCAGCATCAAACTCCTACAGCCGGCACAAGCAGCAGCTCTGACAGCAACAACTGATTAAACAGCAAAAAGTTGACAGCAACAACCTTCATCTTCATGAATAACTTCAACAAACAAACAGCTTCAACAAGCAACTGGCTTCAACAAGCAACCTCCAAAGGAGAATCAATTAATAAGATCAAGTTGAAATGTTAAGTAACTTAATGACAACCAAAGGAAGCCACTAAGAACCTTACATTGTAAAGGAACTGTATCCTCAAAGTTCTACTCTTAAAGCATGCCACTCATCCCTCCAAAGGAGAGATGTGACTTCTTTAAGAGGACTTTATGTCATTGGATTGAATGGAGATGAACAATATACTCCATGTCTGAAGAAACAAGCAAAACTAATCTAATGCTCTTCCTAAAACCCTAGTTTCCCTAAGCTCCTGACAAGCATCCACAAGATGAGAAAATATTAATGTCTATGCTCTTCCAAGCTCTCCAAATCATCTTCAAGTTGTCTTCATTTCCATCCAAAAGCAAAGGCACCACCACTTAAGTCTACAGGGAACTATTGAGTTAAACTAGTCAAGTTAGTGTGTTAGAAACACCTAAATGTTAGTCTTAAAACTAAATCTAATTAAAATACTAAAAATGATTGTAAAATCCTATAAAAAATTCTAAGGTTTCCTAAACGTATTAAGAACATCTCCATACAAAAACCAGGGGGTTAATCAACCATTAAGACCTAAAACTATGTCCTAAACCTAAGGGTACCATCTTAAAACCCTAAAATTACAACACTTATCGTTCAATATTCAAAACAGCCTAAAATTCTCTCACAAAATTATGATAAAATTACTATGGGTACATGCTCATCTAAGATAAATAATCCAAAAATAATCACTCCAAAAATCCACACCAATCTCCCATACTAAAATCAACAAAATAGCACACCAACCATATCCAAAATAAAAGCAATTAAAATGCAAAATATGTAATTAAAATATGAAATGCATTAATTATGAATTTTTTAATCCTAGAAAATTCTACACTCTCTAAAGATTTCAGGGGGAAAATTCTAACCTAAAAAGAATTAATTTCCTAATTGTGGTGAATTAATTTCTAACCTATATGCTAAATGTGAAAATAAATGGAAATAATACAAAATAGAAAAAACTGCATTGCAAATAGTAATTGATCTACGTTATAATCCAGACATGGGCCCAGCAGGGGGTGTTAATATCAATCGTCTTATTAAGCCCAAAACGAAAATAAGAAAATCATGGAAATTGTAAAAAGTTTGTGGCAAATAGCAAGGATTCTTAGTGTATTTCCTCAATGGGCCTCAATGCAGGATGTGATTAGTAATGAAATACTTAAGCCCAGACAAATGCGTTTAATGAAACGCAGAGTTTCAACAAACTCACTTCTTCAGATTATAACATGAAATCTTGGCCGTTGGTTTGAGTTAGTGGTCAAGGTCAAGCATGGATCTAACGCCTGAGAAGTCATCTTCTCCAAAATTTGAAAAAATGAGAGGGAAGGTTTGGGACGGTGGCCTGAGACACAGAGCCACCGTCGCCTCCGGCGAGAGGGCACCAAAATGCACCAAAATTTTGTCAAATCACGAATAAATACAAATCTTTCCACGTCAGGACTCACATTTCGTCAACCCGAAGAAATCTTAACAACACAGGAATAGAACTTTGTCAACGTTAGGACGCTTGTTTCGTCAACACGAAGAAATCCCCTCAACAAGAGCAAAACTTTGTCCATGTTAGGACGCACACCTCGTCAACACGAAGAAATCCCATCATAAACTTGTCCATGTTAGGACTCAAATTTCGTCAACCCGAAGAAATCCTATCGTCATAGGAATAAAACTTGTCCTCATCAGGACTCCACATTCCGTCAATACGGAGAAATCCTATCATCATAGGAATAAAACTTGTCCTCATCAGGACTCCACATTCCGTCAACACGGAGAAATCCCGGCGACTTCGCTGGGGATGAGTTGTCCGCATCTCGTCAACACGAGGAGATCCTATCAACATAGGCAGTAAAATCTTATTTGCGTCTCGTCAACACGAGGAACTCCTATCAACATAGGAATAAATTGTCCATGTCAGGACTCACATCTCGTCAACATGAGGAAATAAACCCGTCACCATGAAGAGAAATAAATTTATCCACGTCAGGATTCCATCTCGTCAACACGAAGAACGGTAAACTTGTCCACGTCAGGACTCGCATCTCGTCAACACGAGGGAAGGTAACTTGATTTGTCCACGTCAGGAATCACATCTCGTCAACACGAGCAAATCCTATCAACATAGGAGTAAATTTTCCACGTCGGGACACCGTTTCGTCAACACGAAGAAAGATAAATTTGCGCACGTCAGGACTCGCGCATCTCGTCAACACGAGGAACTATAAGTTTGTCCACGCCAGGACGTACATTTCGCCAATATGAAGAAAGATATCTGCTGGGGATAAATGCTCCACGTCAGGACACCATTTCGTCAACACGAAGAGTAATCAATTTTTCCACGTCAGGACTTCACATTCCGTCACCACGGAGAAATCAAATCTGCCCACGTTAGGACTAGCACATCTCGTCAACACGAGGAAATAAATCTGTCCACGTCAGGACTCATATTTCGCCAGCACGAAGAAATCCCGTCAATACAGGAATAAATTGTCCACGTCAGGACTCATATCTCGTCAACACGAGGAGCTCCTATCAACATAGGTAATAAAATTTTGGCGACTTCCGGGGAAATACTTCTGTCAACCAGTAGGAAAATACATCCGTTTATCCATACGAGCAAATACTTTGAATACAGTTTCTCTGCTTATCTCTGCAGTAGCTAACTCCATTGGTCCCAACCCACAAACCTTTTAGCGCTGACGTGATAGCGACTTTGAGGAGGACTCTACTGGGGATATTTGGAAACCAAACTGCCGGACGCCTGTTTCGATAACCGGCGGCAACTTCTGAAATTTTGATTCATGAAACCCTTAGACGCTGACGTAACAACAAATTTGAAGAAAATAATCCGCTGGCCGGATAAGAGAAACTTCAACAAGCAACTCTGTGGGGAAAATAGTAAGATGAACCATATCATCACACGTCTCACGGCGAGACCTCGAATACCTGGTAATAGATCTGAGCTAGAACTCCATACTCTTGTTGAGAAAACACACCTGAAAGCAAAAGGTTAACCAACCTGGTTTATGTTTTAAAATGCGTATGTTTGAAAATGGCGTAATGCTCCGTACGGCACGGAAATGCTACGCGTTTGAGTAGATGCAAATATGACGATATATGCAAATGCAAATGCAGGCTCAAGCTGCCGGGGCCACTCTGATAATGATGTCTCAACAACATGAATGCTGAGGATAAAGCCAACTCCGCTGGGGAGAACAAGTATCATAAGGTCTTCCGGTAACATAAATGCCGGAAACACAGTCAACTTTGCCGGGGAGAGATTAAACATCAATTTCCACTGGGAGGAAAGAACAAACACCCTGCTGGTGAACAAACTTAGCTGGGAAAGAAGCGACACTTCTGGGCAAAGCACACTGTCTGGGCACAGTTTACACGTTCAAAGTTACCACTCCGCTGGGGACAATCATCCCTACGGAGGCAAGACGACCTGTGGGGAGCAAGAAAACCATCCTTCACGGATATAAACCTTTCGAACCAACAACTTGGTTAACTATTGCGGGAATCTCCCACGCTGGAGATTGAACGTGCACATCTTCGATTCGCTGAGGAGCGCAACCTCTGCAGGGGACATTGATTTTGACTTGCTGGGGTTAATCCTATGGACGGATTTCCATGAGGACACTCTCCTGGGGAAAATAATTCCCTCCTTCGGGAAGGGATAATTGTCATTTCGACTCTCTGGGGATAAGCTGCGACTAGCTGAGGAATGACATCAACTGGAGTCAGGTCTTACGTCAAGCGACCTTGGCTGGGGAATACAATTCCTGACCGTTTGCTCCAAAGGTAAGAACGCTGCAAAACACAAACGAGACAAAACAGGCCTATACAACAGAATCTATCCAGGTTAGCATCTGTGACATTACTTCAGTCAATTCGAAGTTTTAGCAATTATTGGCAAGGGCCAGCAAGATTATGTAAGTGCAAGTTTATCAAAAACATCGGCGTCTTTCACAAACAAAACAATAAAGAACAAGCATCAAGTACTGAATAACACGTTTTATTGATAACGGGCCTCTGAATAGGCAAGGTTTTGTACACTGGATGCAACTCCTGAAAAGAGGAAGTTACGCACAAATACACATAAATATATGCACAAGAAGCATAAAGAAAATACAAAACAATATGTGTATACATGTCGGCAACGTGGCACAGACAAACACCATGAGCTGATCCTACTATGGCTCAGCTGACTCTGCGCTTTCTCGGCACTCGATCTTCGGAAGAGATTGTTTTTGGATAGACGGCCCCCAGGTACTCCCAAACCACTAAGCAATGCCGTATCAAATCTGGACCGCAGTCATTTGCTTTTTCAATCCCTAACTTTTGCGTGAACCGCCCTTTGCGGGCTTTCAATTCACCGGGATACCCTTTTTTGCCGAAGTCGCCCTTTTCAGGTTTTCGACTTCGCGGGTGTACATCTTTTCAATTTTATCCCTAACTTTTTCCCGAACCTTTCATTCATTTTTTATGGTTCGCCGAGATGCCCCATTTTTGCCTGGACTCTCTTTTTTCTGTCCAGCGGGTCACTTTCAAGCAAAGTATTTTTTAACTGCGTCCGAATTCACAGGAGACGTAAAGTCCTCACCATCCATGGTAGATAGTAACAAGGCTCCTCCAGAGAAGAATTTTCTGACAACGTAGGGACCTTCGTAATTGGGAGTCCACTTGCCCCTGTGATCTGATTGTGGTGGGAGAATCTTTTTCAAAATAACATCGCCCGTCTGAAAGCTTCGAGGGCACACATTCTTGTCGTAAGCTTTCTTCATCCGGCTCTGATACAACCGACCGTATGCTAGAGAAGCCAGTCTCTTCTCATCCATTAAGCTGAGCTGATTCAGTCTATCTTTAATCCGTTCTGCCTCGTCGAGTTGGACATCACGTAAAACCCTCAGGGAAGGAATCTCTACCTCCAACGGTAACACCGCCTCCATCCCGTATACCAATGAGAAAGGGGTTGCCCCGGTTGATGTGTTTACCGTCGTACGATAACCGTGCAAAGCGAAAGGTAACATCTCGTGCTAGTCTTTATACGTCACAACCATCTTCTGAACAATCTTCTTTATGTTCTTATTGGCCGCTTCGACAGCGCCATTCATCTTGGGCCGGTAAGGAGAAGAGTTGTGATGCTCAATCTTAAAATTCTGACACAGCTCTTTCATCATTTTACTATTCAAATTTGAACCGTTGTCAGTGATAATCCGCTCAGGGATTCCATATCTGCAGATAATATCTCGTTTGATAAATCTGGCTACCACTTGTTTGGTCACATTGGCATATGATACTGCTTCCACCCATTTGGTGAAGTAATCGATTGCCACCAAAATGAACTGGTGCCCGTTTGATGCCGTAGGCTCAATCTTGCCAATCATGTCAATTCCCCACATCGAGAAAGGCCACGGTGATGACATCACATTCAGAGGACTTGGAGGCACATGGATTTTGTCTGCATAAATCTGGCATTTATGACACCTCTTTGCAAACTTGAAACAATCTGTTTCCATGGTTAGCCAATAATAACCTGCCCGCAGCAACTTTCTTGTCATAGCATGCCCACCAGCATGTGTACCAAATGTACCCTCATGTATCTCTTCCATGAGCAACTTCGCCTCTTTCTCATCTACACAACGTAGCAACACCAAGTCATGGTTTCTTTTGTACAGGACACCGTCCGGGTTCAGATAGAAATTGCCAGCCAATCTCCTGAGAGTCTTCTGATCTCGACTGGATGCCCCAGCCGGATACTCCTTGGTCTTCAGGAAATTCTGGATGTCAAAGTACCATGGTTTACCATCGGGAGCCTCGTCAATGGCAAATATGAATGCAGGCCTATCGAGCCGAGAGATAACAATCTGGGGAGCCTCGTTCCAGAAGTTAACTTTATACATTGAAGACAATGTCGCCAGGGCGTCAGCCATTTGATTTTCTGCTCGTGGCACGTGATGCAATTCCACCTTGTCAAAGAAAGGCAACAATCTCCTTGCATAATTCATATAGGGTATCAAATTGGGCTGACGTGTCTCCTATTCTCCTTTAATCTGATTCACCATTAGAGTTGAGTCTCCGTATACATCCAGGTTCTTGATTCTCAATCAATGGCTTCTTCCAGACCCATGATGCAAGCCTCATATTCCGCCTCGTTATTGGTAACGGGAAAGGTCAATCGGGCAGTAAAAGGGATGTGTGACCCATGAGGAGTAGTGATAATTGCACCTATTCCGCTACCATAGGAATTAACTGCTCCGTCAAATATCAACTGCCATTTGGAACCTAACTCTGGTCCTTCGTCCGGCAACGGTTCTTCACAACTTTTCATCTTCAGGTACATGATATCCTCGTCAGGAAAATCAAACCTCATCGATTGGTAATCCTCAATAGGCTGCTCAGCAAGGTACTCCGACAGAACGCTACCTTTAATAGCCTTTTGTGAGACATATTGGATATCGTATTCTGTTAACACCATCTGCCATAGGGCAATTCTTTCGGAGAGTGCTTGCTTCTCAAACACATATTTGATTGGATCCATCTTTGAAATTAGCATGGTTGTATGATTCAACATGTATTGCCTCAAACGTTTGGCGGCCCAAGCTAGCGCGCAACACGTCTTCTCGAGCATCGAGTATCTGGACTCACAGTTGGTAAACTTCTTACTCAAATAGTAGATCGCATGCTCTTTACGTCCGGTCTCGTCGTGTTGACCGAGAAAACAACCCATACTTTCCTCAAGAACCGTCAAATACATAATCAAAGGTCTCCCGGCCACTGGGGGTATCAAAACAGGAGGTTCCTGCAAGTATTCTTTTATCTTGTCGAACGCCTTTTGACAATTTTCATTCCAGGTCAACACCTGATCCTTTTTTAACAACTTGAATAACGGCTCGCATGTCGCAGTTAGGTGAGATATGAACCGAGCAATGTAGTTCAACCTCCCTAAAAACTCATGCACTTCTTTTTCTGTTTTAGGCGTCGACATTTCTTTTATAGCTTTTATCTTTGCAGGATCAACCTCTATTCCCTTTTCGCTCACAATAAACCCCAACAGTTTACCCGATCTCACCCCAACGGTGCACTTGTTAGGGTTCAGTCTCAACCTGAACTTCCTAAGTCTTTTGAACAGTTTCATCAGATTAACCAAATGCTCCTCCTCTGTTTGAGATTTGGCAATTATATCATCAACATAAACCTCGATCTCTTTGTGCATCATGTCATGAAAGAGAGTCGTCATAACACGTTGATATGTTGCCCCAGCGTTCTTCAGTCCAAAGGGCATCACTTTGTAGCAAAATGTTCCCCAGGGGGTAATGAAGGTAGTCTTCTCCATGTCTTCTGGTGCCATTTTGATCTGATTATAGCCTGAGAAGCCGTCCATGAAGGAGAATACGGAGAACTGAGCAGTGTTATCAACCAGCACATCAATGTGTGGAAATGGAAAGTCGTCTTTCGGGCTCGCCCTATTCAAATCACAGTAGTCTACACGCATTTTCACTTTACCGTCTTTCTTCGGCACTGGTACTATATTAGCGACCCATGACGGATAAGTTGTAACGGCTAGGAAACCATCATCCCACTATTTTTGAACTTCCTCTTTGATTTTCACAACCATATCTGGTCTGGTTCTTCTGAGTTTCTGCTTAACAGGCGGACATTCCTCTCGCAACGGCAGACGGTGCACAACCATGTCCGTATCCAACCCAGGCATATCCTCGTACGACCAAGCAAATATATCACTATACTCTCGTAGTATCTCAATCAGCCTTTGCTTGATGTCGCTTTGCAGCGTAGCCCCTATACGGATATTTCTCACAACTTCTTCCGACCCCAAGTTGATAATCTCAATTTCCTCCTGATGAGGCAGAATGATTCTCTCTTCCTATTTCAACAAAAGAGTCAGCTCCTCTGGCAAGTTGCTATCCTCAGCAATCTCTTCCTCTGCTTGGAATACCGGGTGCTCGAAGTCGAAACGAGTCATAGGCGGTTCGTAGAAGATGTCATCTGAAATATTAGTCCTGCAAAGGAAATGGTTAAATGCTTCAAAACGCGAACAAAGCAAATAACCACGTTGCCATTTATTGTTAAAGTAAAAACAAGAAGAACAGGGATCACAATATTTGTATATGAAAAACACCTTTATTTCATGATTAAAACAGTGCAATACACATAATCAAGTAGCCCTAAGGTAAAATCACTATGCCCCGGGTAGGACATAGGATTATTCAACAATTGACAAAATAAATCATTACAGTTTAAGAGTCACTGGGACAGTTTCCCGGATGGAGCAGTTGCAGAGACTCTGTCCTGGCACGCTTGGCTTGATCCACGCGTCCATATCGCAGTCACTATCTCCGTCTTCAGCATCGGAAATAGCGTTGATTGTCTCAAAGCACACCCCGCTTGGCGTAATCGTTATCGGTCCCTTGAACCTGGGCGCTCCTGAAGATGACGCTGACGACGTCGGTCGATACCCTAGCCCAAACTTGTCATTTTTCACGGGAATCTCCAGTACCTGCCCCCAACCTTTAGTCTCACCAGTCTGCACTAAAGCCTGAGCTTCCTTGTAGGATGACATTGCCACCTCTGGCATTTTGCTGGGACCCTGAGCTTTGTCTTTAATCCGCAACCCTTCGAAGACCTGACAAGGTGTCTCGTGTATTTCTCCGTCGACCTCAACATATCTGAACGATGACAGGTGACTGACCAAAATGTCCTCCTCCCCGCAAACGGTAACAACACTATCACCCACCATGTACTTCAACTTCTGATGCGATGTGGACGTTACGGCCCCTGCAGCGTGGATCCATGGGCGCCCAAGAAGGCAGCTATAAGCCGGATGAATATCCATGATGTAGAATTCAGTATCAAAAATTTCTGGCCCCACCTGAAGCGGTAATGTTATTGACCCAAACACTGATCTTTTCGTCCCGTCAAACACCCTCACAACCAAATCGCTGGGCGTGCAAATAATTCCCCGTATGTCCAATTTCATCATGGCTTTCTTTGGCATTACGTTCAACGGTGATCCAGTATCCACCAATACACGCGACATTACGGTGCCCCGACATTCCACCGATATATGCAAAGCCATGTTGTGCTCTCGACCCCTGGGTGTTAGATCAAAATCTGTGAAACCCAGGCTATGTCCAGCATTGACATGTGCCATTATCCCCTCTAACTGATTTACAGAAACTTCTTGAGGCACAAATGACGTATCCAGAATCTTTAGCAAGGCGTTCCGGTGGGCCTCGGAACATAACAACAACGACAAGATAGAAATCTTCGACGGCGTCTGCTATAGGTGTTCAACAATTTTGTAGTCGCTTTTGCGAATCAGTCTCATGAACTCCTCTACATCCTTGAGTGACGTACCCTTTTCTTTCAAATGAGTAGGCCCTCTTTCATTTACTTTGGCTTTGCCTTTGGCCAATCTCTCTGCTTCTATTTCAGGTGAGGTAAAGATCCTTCCGCTACGGGTCATGCCCCCCGTCCCAACGACATTATCAACAGCCCCAGCTGGCTGGCTATTCACCACAATCTTTTCACCGTTGCAATATGCTTCTAATCCGTATGCCCACGGGATAGCTTTCGTACTCTCAAAGGGAACAGGCCCTACTTTGGTAATCGTAATAGTTGGCCGCTGGGTGGGCGCCGTTATTGTTATAGTCTTCCTCGGGATCGTCACCGTTGCAATATCATTCTGCTTATCACATAATGCCTCTACAGGCTTCTCAACCACAGTTCGATCAAATTGCAAGGTCCCTTCGTCGATCATGGCCTGAATGCCTTGCTTCAAATCAGTACAACCCTCAGGCTGGGTCCAACACTCTAAACAGTATTCATCACAACCAGGGAATATTCCCCCTCTGAGCAACCTGCTTTTCACCTCACTCAATGGTGTCTTCAGTTCATTAACATCCATCACCAAGTTCAAATTTTCTTCTGTCAAGATGGCATTTGCCCCATGATTAGGCATGGGCTATTGTACAATATTGGGCCCCACCTGGCCAAAGTTGACGGCTTTACTGTCCAACAAGTCTTGAACTTTATGCTTGAAAGCATGACAAGATTCTACATCATGTCCGGGCGCCCCGGAATGGAATTCGCAATGCTTATCAGCATCATACCCATAAGGAAGTACCGGTCCTGTAGGCAGTTCCAATGTTTTTTCTTGACCAAATTCAACCCCAGCAGTGTTTGAAGAAGCTCTGCATATGTCGACGGAGGCTTATCAAATACCCTCTTCGGCTTTACATTCTGAAACCTTCTCTGACCCTGATTCTGCCCTTGCTGCTGCTGTGGTTGTTGTTGTTGTTGTTGTTGTGGTTGGATTGGAATAGTAACACTGGCTATTTGTTGAGGTTGAATGTACTGATTTCTGCCTCTGCCCCGGCCTCTGCCACCAGATACAGCGCTTGTATCACCCTGTCGTCTTCCGCCGAACGATTTTCTCGCACCCACAGCTGAAGTAGATTCTCCTGCCTGAATCTTTCCAATTTTATTTCCATTTTCGATCCTTTCTCCCATAAGGATCATATCGGAGAAGCTACCCATCGAAACATTGAGTAACTTGTCATAGTACATTCTTGTAAATGTCCCCACAAACATGTCATTCATCTCCCTTTCAACCAAGGGAGGGTGTGTAACACCCATTTTAATTATTTAGTCATTTTATTATTATTTTAAATATTATATGTTGATGTGCCCTTTGGTAGGGTGTATTTGATGATGTTTGGTGGGTGTCCCTGAGATGGGAGGATCATTGGTGGTCATTTGGTGAGTTTATAATAATACAAGAAATAATAGTAATATTGGTGGTGGTATTATTATTATTATTATTATTATTATTATTATTATTATTATTATTATTATTATTATTATTATTATTATTATTATTATTATTATTATATTTATGATTATTATTAATATTTGTAGTAATATTATTAATATGGAGAATATAATATTATTATTAATATAGTTATTATATTATTATGATTTTTGGTGTGAATATGATAATATAATGAATAATAGTAATATTGGTGGGGGTATTATTATTATTATATATTATTATATTTATTAGTATTATTAATATTATTATTATTTTGGTGAGATAATAATATTATTACTATTATTATTATTATTATTATTATTTTTGTGAGATAATAATAATAATAATAATATTATTATTATTATGATTAATAGTATTATTATGATTAGTATTATTAATATTAGTAATATTATATTAGTATTATTAATATTAAGATTATTATTATTAATATTATTTTATCATTAGTATTAATTTAATTGTTATTATTATCATTAGTATTATTATTATTATAATTATAATTATTGTTGGGTGTATTACTATTATTATTATTATGTTGAATATTACTATAATATTACAATAGTATTATATTATTATTATTATTATTATTATTATTATTATAATGATTATTATGATTATTATTATTAAAATTATTATTGGGAATATTAGTGGTTGGAATAAGTAAAATAAGAAGTGGAAGGGTTATGGGGAAGTTAGAATGAAAATATGAAAAGGCACGATAGAAACCGTGAGAAGGGAAATTGGGAGAATAGAGAAGAGCGAAGAACAAAGAGAAAGGGAAAAAGCTAGGGATGAAGAATCTTGGAGGAATTTATCACCGATCAGAATAATTATCCAGGTAAGGGGGGAGAAACTTGATTGGGATGGTATATATACATGTATAGGGTAGAGGGGATTCCTTAACCCCGTAGGAAAATGTCGATCTATGAAGTTTTATATTGGCATGCTTGTTATTATTGTTGCTAATGATAAATTGATACTTGATATTGATGAATTGTTGATTGGTATTGGTGAATTTGGTATATATATATTATGGTGATATTAGTGAGATTATATGTTGTTACTGCAGTGTTGATAGTAACTATGAATAGAGTTTTGGTGAGATTTTGTGTTGTTATTGTAGCGTTGGTAATGACCATGATTATAAATTTGGGAAAATTATATGTTGTTCCCTGTAATGTTGTTAGTGACTCTGGTTAGGACCTTGGTGAGATTTAGAGTAACTCTGAAGTGTAGGTAATGTACCGTAATGTTGGTTCTAGAGTAGGAAGTATATGATAATTGGTAAGTATAATGGTGTGTTTGTGTTTGATGATAACTAGTAATTGATAGCGATGGAGTATAGGTCAATGTTGATGAATTGTTGTTTTTGGTTAATTTGGCGTATAGGCTGGGTTTAAGGTTTTTAGGGAGATTCTGTGTGACCTTTTAAGGCATCGGTAGAATGTTTAAGCGATGACTTTGGGAATAAGATTTAGGAACCGATTTAGTTATGGTAATGTACAAGGTTGGTACTAGAGTAGGCTGAGAATTTGAGTTGAGATGATAAGTTTGATTTGGCCTAGAATAGTACTGCAGAACTGTTGAGAAGTTGGTGAATCGCAGCATTCGCTGGGCTTCGCCTGGCGAGTGTTGGCGAAGCTTCGCCTAGCGAATGCTAGCGAGCGTAGCAGAACCAGAATGTGACTTTGGTGATGTTTGGCCTTGAGCATTGGTCTGGGGTAATCTTTCTGGCCTTGATGCATTGTAAGGATGATGAGTGTGGGATCTAACCTGTGTACTGGGTGATAGTACTCATTTCCCTTAATATTGTTGGTGGATAATTAGTTAACGTATATGTATGTAGTGATCAGTAGGATCGTGTGTTCCCGGGTGTTGAGATGTGGTTATATATGGTGTTATAGTATGAATTTGTTTACTATCTGATTGATTTATATGGTGTTGGTGTAATATATCTACACATATATGCATTGATGTATGATGATATGATCAGGAGGATCGTGTGCACTTAGTGTGCCTAATTATGATAGTTATGCATTGGTGTGTGCATATCATGGTGTTTTGGTGGGATGAATCATGTCTCAGGAGGAGCGTAAGTGATTCATCCGTACTCCTTTGTGGAGAATGGTGGGGGATAGATCATGTCTCAGGAGGAGCGTAAGTGATCTATCCAGGTTCGATTGAATGAACCAATGAGTCGGTACCGCATGCATGGTGTTGAGTTGCATATTTGCATTATAATATGTTATATTGTAATTTGAACAGTAGGTTCGTTATATGGAGTTGTTGGGGTGAATATTGGTGTGTTGGTGTGTTTTACTACCTTGTTTACATGTATTACATTACCAATATATTTTTGATCATGTTTTCTCACCCCTTGGTTGTTGTTGTGTCTGTGCTTCTCCGGAAGTACAGATAATCAAGGTACTTAGATAGCTTGGATGGTGGTGTGCTAGTCGAGTCTAGGATGCTCTGATACGTAACACGAGATATGGGTGTTTTAATTGTTTTATGTCAAACTTGTTGTAATCTTGTGACATATCACTTTTTTTGTGAATTATAATAATAAAGATTTTACGAAATTTGGCGGATGGCCGAGAATGTTGGAATAATGTTTTCCGCTGTATTATTTTTGAGAATAATTAATAAAGTATTTTTATAAAAATTTGGTGATGTGATATTCCACTATTTTGGTGAAAACTCTGATGTTTATTTATAATGTTTATATTTTATTTAATTTGGGAAGTGGGGTGTTACAATTGGTATCAGAGCCTGGTTGGTCCGTCCGGCCAATGTTGTCTAGTGTTGTTGTTCCCTGATATGCGACATGTGCGTAAAAGCACTGTCGATACATGTTGTTGGTTAAGTTTGTCGGTAGAAGTGGAATGATTCCAGTGGGGGAGAAGTTGTATTTCTCCGGAAAGCTACAATTTGGTGGCTTATGGTGTTGAGGAATGATATAATAGTTGGTAAAGATGGTTTGTACCCCATCATGATTTCGGCTGTCTATTAACAAATTGAGGAACTGATCACCCTTAATCTCTTGTTAATACTGGACGAGATTGTGTTGGATGGGATAGACGCGTCTTGTAAGCTTGGGTGGCGTGAGCAGTGAATAGTCTTGAGTTAAGCTAAGTGCTTAAGGGATTATTTTGAGGAATTTGGCGTAAGACGGTGTTGAAGTGTCTATTTGGACTGAAACTTGGAATGAGAAGGAAAGTGAGAAAAATTGGGATTTTTCAATTATTTGCGATTGCCGGAGGTTTCCGGATGAGGTAGGTGATTTACTATCGGAGTGTGAAGTAAAGCTCACACGTTGACTTTGTTGTTGGAACGAGTCCGATATTAGTGACTCCATATGGTGTGTTTTCGTTGGGATTGGAGAAGTTGAAGAGTCAACTTGAAGACCTTCTAGGAGAGAGGTTCTTTTGTTTGAGTGTGCTACCGTAATATGCACCAATTTTGTTGGTTAGACAGATAGAAGGTTTTGTGAAGCTTTGGGTGAACTATAGATAAGTGAACAGGGTGACTATCAAGGATAGGTGTTCGCTTCCAAGAGTTAATGATTTGATGGAACAATTGATCGAGGGATGTGAGTCCCTTGGTCATGTGATCTCGAGTAGAGTTCTTGTGGTGGATGGGACGAAGGTCAAAAGTTCTATCGTATTAGGAGGCTCAAAGATCTGCTGTTGAGATTGGAAGTAATTGAGTTTTAAATTATCCATAGATTTAAAATGTGTTGGATGGCTTCCTAAGTATAAAATTGTTGTTGTACGTTAAATTCCGAGATCGCAGCTTTTTACGGAATCGAAATCGGACACTCGGAAGTCGGGTAACGGTCGAAAAGAGGATTTTGGGACTGTCATGTTCGCCTGGCGAGCATACTGGCGAACGTCCATATTCACTGCGGTGTTCGCCTGGCGAAGGGGTCCTGGGCAGAAAATGTTATTCTGGTGTTTTTGCCGTAACGGGAGAACTGTAACTCGGAATGACGCGCGGTTCGAAGCGTTGGAAAGCTATGCAAATTATCTATGAGATGGTGAAGTATTGACATAGATTTAAGCTATTTATTGATGAAGTGTGTTTGAATGTTGTGGTAAGGACGGACGGTACGGTATGTGTTCCCGCTTTAACTCACAACTTGTTTGTCCACTTGGCATGGGGTCTTCTTTAATTATTTATATAAGGCAATGGTTGTGTTAATAAATGATATTTTAAGGTATTCAAAGAGTATAGAGGATTATGTTGAGCATAAGGAACTGGAGTTATCAGTGTTGGAAAAAGAGCGGTGATATACTTCCGTAAGGAAAGTTCTGCCGAATCCGATAGAACTAATTGTGGTGTTTGTGATGCTTGTTGATATAATTAGGGGATTTGCTAAAGACAACTTCAGCGAGTTTCAATTATGCAAAAGGCAACTTGAAGTGTATAAGAGAAATCATCCGACCAGTGATTTAGAGTTGGATACTATTGTGATTGTACTGGAGTCGGAGTCTTCAAAAGTTCAGACTGAGATCAGAGATGTTTGGTGATCTTAAGAGTTTAAGGTGTTTGTTTAATTTGAATAAGACGAATATGAGGCATAGGAAATAATTGGGACTTTGAAAAGAGTACGACTTCGAGTTGAATTACCATTCGGGTAAAGCGGACATGGTAGATGATGCAGTGAGTTAGAAATATTTGCATATACCGAAGATGATGGTGAAAAGAGTTAGAACTAATTGAGCAATTTCATAATATGAGTTTTGTGAGTAAGAAGACTTCTTATGGAGTTAAGCTTTTATTATTAAGATCTGACTAGTGATATCGTTGAGCAGAATCGAGAAAGTCAGAAACCTGGGTTGAGTAGTGAATTAGTTGAAATTGATAAATTAGAGTCGAAGAGTGGATTGTCGGGTTTGTGGAAATAGTACCATGATGTGTTATGATAGGGTATGTGTACCAGATGTTGTTGAGGGGAGTAGGAGTACTCGTGAAGAAATACATTGAGGTAGATGGAGTATCCATCCCGGTGCTATGAAGAAGTAACCGAATTTGAGTAGATTGTTTTGGAGACCATGGATAAGGGGAGGAGTAGTTGAGGTGGAATATGCTGGTTAGGATTGTAGGAATTCGAAGAGTGAACATCAGAGATTGTTGAGTCTGATGCATTCGTTAAATATTCCAGAGTGGAAATCAGGTAGTATTTTCACGAAATTGGTGTTGAGATTTCCAAAGAATTTGTAAAGACATAATTTTAATTTGAATTGTTAGGAGTGGATTAACTATTCCGTGTTGAGGATATATGAGATGCATATTGAGGAAGTGGTGAAGTTGGATGAGATACTGACGAATATTGTGTCAGATGGAAATTTGAGGTTTATATTGAGATTTTGGAGGGGCTTACAGGAAGCTTCGGGTACTAAGTTGAAGCTGAGTTCGACCTACCATCCGCAAACTGATGGTCAGTCAGAGAGGACTATTGAGTCTGTAGAGAATTGGTGAGAGCTTGGGTGTCGGATCAAGGTGGAGCGTGGGATGATTAATTATCGTTGATTGAGTTACCTATAATAACGGTTACCATCCTAGTGTCGAAATGGTACTATATGTGGCTTGGTGAGATAGGGAGTGTAGGACTCTCCTGTGTTGAAATAAATCGAGTGAGAGTGTTGTACTCAGACTTGAAAATTATGCTTGAGATGGCTGAGAAGATCGAGAGGATCCGAGACAATATGTGTTTTGAGAGTCACGCCGATGACTGGTGTTGGTCGAGCTTCGAAATCTCAGAAGTTCGCACCGTGTTCTGTAGTTGTATCAGAGTGGCGCAGCGGAGGCATGGGAGGAGTAACATGTTAGACTGTTTTTCCGTTGTCGCTGTGAATTGGCATGATATGTTTCATGTGTCTTAGTCGAGAAAGTACATTGAACCAGGTGGATGATGTACAAGTGAAAAATATTCCGATTGTTGAGGCATTGCTAGTTCGTATTGGCGAGCGAGGAACAACTCCGAAGGGAGGAGATATCTTTGGTGAAAGTAGTATGGGGAGGTGCTGCAGAAGGCAGTGTGACCTGAGAATTGGAATAAAGGATGCGGGGAGCGTATCCGGAATTATTTCCATCAGGTAATTTTCGAGGACGAAAATAATTATAGTGGGGGAGAGTTGTAACACCCATTTTAATTATTTAGTCATTTTATTATTATTTTAAATATTATATGTTGATGTGCCCTTTGGTAGGGTGTATTTGATGATGTTTGGTGGGTGTCCCTGAGATGGGAGGATCATTGGTGGTAATTTGGT
The DNA here is from genome assembly GCA_963859935.3 of Lathyrus sativus. Lineage (NCBI taxonomy): Eukaryota > Viridiplantae > Streptophyta > Magnoliopsida > Fabales > Fabaceae > Lathyrus > Lathyrus sativus. Next base: position 63,096,960 of record OZ012738.1, on the reverse strand, counting down.
GAGTTTATAATAATATAAAAAATAATAGTAATATTGGTGGTGGTATTATTATTATTATTATTATTATTATTATTATTATTATTATTATTATTATTATTATTATATTTATGATTATTATTAATATTTGTAGTAATATTATTAATACGGAGAATATAATATTATTATTAATATAGTTATTATATTATTATGATTTTTGGTGTGAATATGATAATATAATGAATAATAGTAATATTGGTGGGGGTATTATTATTATTATTATATATTATTATATTTATTATTATTATTAATTTATTATTATTTTGGTGAGATAATAATATTATTACTACTATTATTATTATTATTATTATTTTTGTGAGATAATAATAATAATAATATTATTATTATTATTATGATTAATAGTATTATTATGATTAGTATTATTAATATTAGTAATATTATATTAGTATTATTAATATTAAGATTATTATTATTAATATTATTTTATAATTAGTATTAATATAATTGTTATTATTATCATTAGTATTATTATTATTATTATAATTATAATTATTGTTGGGTGTATTACTATTATTATTATTATTATGTTGAATATTACTATAATATTACAATAGTATTATATTATTATTGTTATTATTATTATTATTATTATTATTATTATTATTATTATTATTATGATTATTATGATTATTATTATTAGAATTATTATTGGGAATATTAGTGGTTGGAATAAGTAAAATAAGAAGTGGAAGGGTTATGGGGAAGTTAGAATGGAAATATGAAAAGGCACGATAGAAACCGTGAGAAGGGAAATTGGGAGAATAGAGAAGAGCGAAGAACAAAGAGAAAGGGAAAAAGCTAGGGATGAAGAATCTTGGAGGAATTTATCACCGATCAGAATAATTATCCAGGTAAGGGGGGAGAAACTTGATTGGGATGGTATATATACATGTATAGGGTAGAGGGGATTCCTTAACCCCGTAGGAAAATGTCGATCTATGAAGTTTTATATTGGCATGCTTGTTATTGTTGTTGCTAATGATAAATTGGTGCTTGATATTGATGAATTGTTGATTGGTATTGGTGAATTTGGTATATATATATTATGGTGATATTAGTGAGATTATATGTTGTTACTGCAGTGTTGATTGTAACAGCCCAAATTTCATTAAATAATTAATTGTAGTAATTAATTGATTTAGTGGAATTTTAGGTTAATATTAGAATTAATTTTTATTAATTGGAATTAATAGAGAATTGAAAGGAAATTGGAAGGAAAGAAAATAAAAGGAATATATAAGTGAGGAAGAAAAGAAAAGAAAGTTATAAACATTTGGAGAGAAAGAGGAAAGAAAGAAGAAAGAAGAGAAAGAGAGGAGAAGAAGAGGAAAAGTGGAAATCATCAAGAACCAACATTAAAGCTCCGATTAATCGAGGTAAGGGTGAGAAATGTTTCTATTTGATCATTGCATGATGTTATGTATGTTGGGTTGGGGTTTTGGTAGAGTTTTCATCACTTTCCAATTAGGGCAAATGTTGGATTAATTGGTAGATTGATGATTTAATCGGTTGGAACTGAGTAATAATGCCGTAGAATAGTCGGGTAATATGTATTGATGCTGTTTATACTGATTTGGATGTGTAAGAGAGGGTTGATGATGGATTGGTGAAGGAGGAACAAAGAGTGAATCTGTTCTGCGCAGGTTCGCTGGCTCTCGCCGGGCGAGCGAAAGCGAAGCTTCGCCAGGCGAAGCCCAGCGAATGCTGGCGAATAATTAAGTCTAAGTTCCAGTGGACTTCGCTGGTGGGTTCTCCAAGCGAAGTTGGTTAGCGAAGGTTCGCCCAGCGAAGGTGCTGGCGAATGGTGGCGAATGAAGTCAGTAGCTACTGACTTGGGCTCGCTGGGAAGTCTCGCCAGGCGAAGCCTAGTGAGTGTTCGCTGAGAGAGTTCGCCAGGCGAAGGCCAGGCGAAGGTTCGCTGCGAGGGTTCGCCAGGCGAATGAAGGCGAATGTGACAACATTTTTCTTTTGCTGTGTTGCTCATGTGGTGATTGTTTGATTGATTCACATAGGTTAATACCTCTATGATATGATATAGATATGATCTATTGTGATGATGTGTACTGTGGATAGCCTCCGGGCGTGAATCCTAGTTGATGTGCGATGCGTATTAATTATGATAAATAGAAATACATGTGAATACAATGATGAATGTATGTGTATTGTCTAATGAACTTGCGAATGCTTAATGGGTATACAATTATGTGATGAGAGATGCATGGGAACATATCATGGATATGTGTGCATCATTAATAATTGTGAGGGATGCATGGGAACATATCGTGGATATGTGTGCATCGTTAATAATTGTGAGGGATGCATGGGAACATATCGTGGATATGTGTGCATCGTTAATAATTGTGAGGGATGCATGGGAACATATCGTGGATATGTGTGCATCGTTAATGATTGTGAGGGATGCATGGGAACATATCGTGGATATGTGTGCATCGTTAATAATTGTGAGGGATGCATGGGAACATATCGTGGATATGTGTGCATCGGTTAATAATTGTGAGAGATGCATGGGAACATATCGTGGATATGTGTGCATCGTTAATCATTGTGAGAAATGCATGGGAACATATCGTGGATATGTGTGCATTGTTTGATGACGTGGTAATAGCATAAATGTCATGGATATATGAAATATGCTTGTGAATATAATGGGTTTTGGATGATTGGGGAATATGTATGAAGGGATATGTTTGGGTATGTTCATATTTGTTTATATTTACAACATGATAAATATGACTATGAAATGAATTTGTGGTGAGAAATGTAGAATGTAATTATGTGATACCTGTATATATATATATATATATATATATATATATATATATATATATATATATATATATATATATATATATATATATATATATATATATATATATATATATATATATATATATATATATATATAATCTTATGCATTGATTATTATGGTAATATTTCTCACCCTTCTGCTGTTTTATAATGCTCTATGAGGCATTGCAGATTAGGATGCTGGAGTCCCTTTTGTGAAGTATTCTTTATTCTTTTGAGTCTGCTGCTCTGATATGTAACACCGGGTAGTTAGACTAGTATAGTCATTCTTTTGTGATACATTGCGATGTATCAGTTGATGTGATTATGTAATCTAACTGATATGATGTATTAATTTGGATTAACTTGTGTGTACGTGGATTAATATTTTGAAAATGATTAAATGATTTGATCTTCCGCTTAATTTTGAAAATGTTACATATCTTATGGAGAAAAATGTGAAAGTGTTTTATCGGTAAAATTGTGGCATTCTTCTTTTATACCTTATTATAAAACCTTTTTACTCTGATAATTTGTATGTGCTTAATTGTTTTATATGCATTTATTTGGGGTATAGAAGGGGGTGTTACAATAGTGGTATCAGAGCAGGTCGGTCCGGCCAAGTTGTTAGAGTGTTTCCCTGTGTGTTATTGATATGCGTGTGTTGCATTATCAATATTGGTCGTTCTTACGTGATTCTGTTGTTGGAATTAGTAAGATGGTTGCAGAGAGGAACGATGAAGCGATCGCAGAAGCTTTGACAAGGTTGGCGGGAGCGATTGGGCAGAATCCTCCAGCCAATGTGAATGTGAGGAATCATGCTGATGATGGATTCCGTGCTTTGGGGAAATTCCAAACGAATAACCCTCCGGTCTTCAAGGGAACTCATGAACCGGACAAGGCACAAATTTGGTTGAAAGCTGTGGAAAAGATTTTTCGAGTTATGAATTGCTCGGATGCACAGAAGGTGCAGTTTGGGACTCATATGCTCGAAGAAGAAGCTGAAGATTGGTGGGGTAATACTCGCCAAAGATTTGAGGAAGATGATATTGTGATTACGTGGGATTTGTTTAGAGAAACCTTTCTGGAGAAGTATTTTCCAGAGTATGTGCGGGGGAAGAAAGAGATCGAATTTCTTGAGTTGAAGCAAGGTAATTCGACGGTTGCTGAGTATGCGGCGAAATTTGAGGAGTTGATCAATTTTTGTCCTCACTATAATACTGGTAATGCTGAGAGGTCTAAGTGTCTCAAGTTTGTGAACGGTTTGAGACCCGAGATTAGACAAGCTATTGGGTACCAGGAAATCAGACGGTTTTCTGAGTTGGTTAACAAGAGCAGAATTTATGACGAAGACAGTAGGGCTAGGTCTAGCCACTACAAGAGTTTAAGTGATAAGAAAGGAAAAGGTCAATTCAGAGGAAAACCTTATGTGACTTCTGCAGACAAAGGGAAGCAGAGAATGGGTTATGGCAAGAGGCCAAGTGGGGGAGTTTCTACTCCGATGAAGTGTTATAGGTGCGGTGAAGAGGGACACCGTGCTTCGGAATGCAAGAGTGTTGAGAAGGCGTGTTTTAAGTGTGGCAAGCCAGGCCACAAAGCCCTTGAATGCAGAAGCGGTGCAAATGTGACTTGCTACAACTGTGGCGAGCAAGGACACATTAGTACCAAATGCGATAAGCCGAAGAAGAATCAAGGAAGCGGAAAAGTGTTCGCTCTATCTAGATCTGAGACTGCTAGTGACGATCGCTTGATCAGAGGTATGTGTTTTATTAATGGTATACCTTTGATCGCTATAATTGATACCGGAGCTACGCATTCTTTCATTTCTTTGGATTGTGTTAGAAGGTTGAATCTTGAGTTGTCTGTGATTGGTGGCGGTATGGTTATTGATACTCCTGCTATGGGTTCGGTAACTACACCGTATGTTTACTTGAATTTCCCGTTGAGTATTTTCGGTAGAGATTTTGGGATCGATTTAGTGTGTCTTCATTTAGATCAACTGGATGTCATTCTTGGAATGAATTGGTTAAAATTCAATCGTGTGTATATTAACTGTTTTGACAAGACGGTTATTTTTCCGGAATCGGACGTTGCAAGAGATTTGTTTATGACAGCGAGACAAGTGAAAGAATCAGTGCAAGATGGAGCTAAGGTATTTATGCTTATGTCAACTTTGAGAATTGGTGGAAGTGAAGAGATTGGTGCTTTACCAATTGTTAGAGATTTTCTGGAAGTATTCCCTGAAGAGATAAAGGATTTACCGCCGGAGCGAGAAGTGGAGTTTTCGATAGATTTGATTCCTGGAACTAGTCCGATATCGATGGCTCCATATCGTATGTCGGCCTCGGAGTTAAAAGAGTTGAAGAGTCAACTTGAGGATTTGCTTGAAAAGAGGTTTATTCGTCCGAGCGTGTCACCGTGGGGTGCACCGGTGTTGTTGGTTAAGAAGAAAGAGGGTTCTATGAGGCTCTGTGTGGATTACAGACAGTTGAACAAGGTGACTATTAAGAATAAGTATCCACTTCCAAGGATTGATGATCTGATGGATCAGTTGGTTGGTGCAAGCGTGTTCAGCAAGATTGATTTGAGATCTGGGTATCATCAGATCCGTGTGAAAGCTAAGGATGTTCAGAAGACGGCCTTTCGGACGAGGTATGGACACTATGAGTATTCCGTGATGCCATTTGGTGTGACTAATGCACCAGGTGTATTTATGGAGTACATGAATAGGATTTTCCATCCTTATTTGGATAAGTTTGTGGTGGTGTTTATCGACGACATCTTGGTTTATTCGAAGAGCGAAGGAGAGCATGCTGAGCATCTGAAGATTGTGTTATCTGTGTTGAGAGAGAAGCAGTTGTTCGCGAAGCTTTCTAAGTGTGAATTTTGGTTGAAGGAAGTTAGTTTCCTTGGTCATGTGATTTCCAGTAGTGGTATTGCGGTCGATCCGTCGAAGGTTGAAGCGGTGTCGCAATGGGAGACTCCGAAGTCAGTTTTTGAGATTAGAAGTTTTCTTGGTTTAGCCGGTTATTATCGGAAGTTTATTGAAGGATTTGCTAAGTTGTCGTTGCCGTTGACGCAGTTGACTAGGAAGGGTCAAGCCTTTGTTTGGGATGCCAAGTGTGAAGTGAGTTTCCAAGAACTTAAACGAAGGTTGACGACAACCCCTGTTTTGATTCTGCCAAATCCAGAAGAACCATTCGTTGTGTATTGTGATGCTTCTTTGATGGGTTTAGGAGGTGTGTTGATGCAGAATAACCAAGTTGTAGCTTATGCTTCGAGGCAACTCAAAGTGCATGAGAAGAATTATCCGACGCATGACTTAGAGTTGGCCGCCGTTGTGTTCGTGTTGAAACTTTGGAGGCATTATTTATTTGGCGCAAGATTTGAAGTATTTAGTGACCACAAGAGTTTGAGATATCTTTTTGATCAAAAGGAATTGAATGCGAGACAAAGAAGATGGCTTGAACTTTTGAAGGATTTTGATTTTGGCTTGAACTACCATCCGGGTAAAGCGAATGTAGTAGCGGATGCATTGAGTCGAAAATCATTGCATATGTCGGCGTTGATGGTGAAAGAGTTAGAATTAGTCGAGCAATTTCGAGATTTGAGTTTGGTATGTGAGAGAACTTCTTTTGGATTTAAGTTGGGTATGTTAAAGCTTACAAGTGGTATTTTGGATGAAATTCGAGAAGGACAGAAATCGGATTTGAGCTTAGCTGATCGGTTGACTTTAATCAACCAAGGCCAAGGTGGTGATTTTCGGATTGATGAGAATGGGATTATGAGATGTCGGGATCGAGTTTGTGTTCCGAATGTTGTTGAGCTTAAAAAGAGTATCCTTGAGGAAGGACATCGTAGCGGATTGAGTATTCATCCAGGTGCTACCAAGATGTATCAGGATTTGAGGAAAGTGTTTTGGTGGCCTAGTATGAAGAAGGAGATTGCGGAATTTGTATATTCTTGTTTGACTTGCCAGAAGTCAAAGAGTGAGCATCAGAAGCCATCGGGTTTGATGAAGCCGTTGTTTATTCCTGAGTGGAAATGGGATAGTATCTCCATGGATTTTGTATCGGGTTTGCCGAGGACGCCGAGTAATTTTGAGGCTATTTGGGTTATCGTGGATAGGTTGACTAAATATGCTCACTTTATTCCTATGCGTATGGATTACCCTTTGGAGAAGTTGGCTAAGTTGTATATTGAGAGGATTGTGTGTCTGCATGGTATTCCGTTAAATATTGTTTCGGATAGAGATCCGCGGTTTACTTCGAGATTTTGGGAGAGCCTGCAGAGTGTTTTGGGTACTAAGTTGCGTTTGAGTTCAGCATATCATCCTCAGACTGATGGTCAGACGGAGAGGACGATTCAGTCGCTTGAAGATCTTTTGAGAGCTTGTGTATTGGAAAAAGGAGGAGCTTGGGATATCTACTTGCCTTTGATTGAGTTTACCTACAACAACAGTTTCCATTCGAGTATTGGTATGGCACCATTTGAGGCGTTGTATGGTAGGCGGTGTAGGACACCATTGTGTTGGTTCGAGTCCGGAGAGAGTTCTGTTGTTGGACCCGAGTTAGTTCAACAGACTACTGATAAGATCAAGATGATTCAAGAGAAGATGAGAATTACTCAGAGTCGTCAGAAGAGTTATTATGATAAGAGGAGGAAGGCACTTGAATTTCAAGAGGGAGATCATGTGTTTCTTCGAGTCACTCTGATGACAGGTGTTGGTAGGGCACTGAAGTCGCGCAAGTTGTTGCCGCGTTTCATTGGTCCTTATCAGATTTTGAAAAGGATAGGAGAAGTGGCCTATCGTGTGGCTTTACCACCGTCGCTTGCTAATCTTCACTACGTATTCCATGTATCTCAGTTGAGGAAATACATTGCGGATCCGTCTCATGTAGTCCAATTAGATGATGTGCAGGTGAGAGATAACCTGACTGTTGAGACATCACCTATGCGGATAGAGGATCGGAAATTGAAGCAGCATCGAGGTAAAGAGATTGCTTTAGTGAAGGTCGCTTGGGGAGGACCGGCTGGTGGAAATGTTACGTGGGAGCTTGAGAGCCAGATGAGGGAGTCTTATCCAGAACTGTTTGAACCAGGTAACATTTTCGAGGACGAAAATTCCTAAGTGGGGGAGGGTTGTAACAACCCAAATTTCATTAAATAATTAATTGTAGCAATTAATTGATTTAGTGGGATTTTAGGTTAATATTGGAATTAATTTTTATTAATTGGAATTAATAGAGAATTGAAAGGAAATTGGAAGGAAAGAAAATAAAAGGAATATATAAGTGAGGAAGAAAAGAAAAGAAAGTTAGAAACATTTGGAGAGAAAGAGGAAAGAAAGAAGAAAGAAGAGAAAGAGAGGAGAAGAAGAGGAAAAGTGGAAATCATCAAGAACCAACATCAAAGCTCCGATTAATCGAGGTAAGGGTGAGAAATGTTTCTATTTGATCATTGCATGATGTTATGTATGTTGGGTTGGGGTTTTGGTAGAGTTTTCATCACTTTCCAATTAGGGAAAATGTTGGATTAATCGGTAGATTGATGATTTAATCGGTTGGAACTGAGTAATAATACCGTAGAATAGTCGGGTAATATGTATTGATGCTGTTTATACTGATTTGGATGTGTAAGAGAGGGTTGATGATGGATTGGTGAAGGAGGAACAGAGAGTGAATCTGTTCTGCGCAGGTTCGCTGGCTCTCGCCAGGCGAGCGAAAGCGAAGCTTCTCCAGGCGAAGCCCAGCGAATGCTGGAGAATAATTAAGTCTAAGTTCCAGTGGACTTCGCTGGTGGGTTCGCCAGGCGAAGTTGGTTAGCGAAGGTTCGCCCAGCGAAGGTGCTGGCGAATGGTGGCGAATGAAGTCAGTAGCTACTGACTTGGGCTCGCTAGGAAGTCTCGCCAGGCGAAGCCTAGCGAGTGTTTGCTGAGAGAGTTTGCCAGGCGAAGGCCAGGCGAAGGCTAGGCGAAGGTTCGCTGCGAGGGTTCGCCAGGCGAATGAAGGCGAATGTGACAGCATTTTTCTTTTGCTGTGTTGCTCATGTGGTGATTGTTTGATTGATTCACATAGGTTAATACCTCTATGATATGATATAGATATGATCTATTGTGATGATGTGTACTGTGGATAGCCTCCGGGCGTGAATCCTAGTTGATGTGCGATGCGTATTAATTATGATAAATAGAAATACATATGAATACAATGATGAATGTATGTGTATTGTCTAATGAACTTGCGAATGCTTAATGGGTATACAATTATGTGATGAGAGATGCATGGGAACATATCGTGGATATGTGTGCATCGTTAATAATTGTGAGGGATGCATGGGAACATATCGTGGATATGTGTGCATCGTTAATAATTGTGAGGGATGCATGGGAACGTATCGTGGATATGTGTGCATCGTTAATAATTGTGAGGGATGCATGGGAACATATCGTGGATATGTGTGCATCGTTAATGATTGTGAGGGATGCATGGGAACATATCGTGGATATGTGTGCATCGTTAATAATTGTGAGGGATGCATGGGAACATATCATGGATATGTGTGCATCGGTTAATAATTGTGAGAGATGCATGGGAACATATCGTGGATATGTGTGCATCGTTAATCATTGTGAGAAATGCATGGGAACATATCGTGGATATGTGTGCATTGTTTGATGACGTGGTAATAACATAAATGTCATGGATATATGAAATATGCTTGTTAATATAATGGGTTTTGGATGATTGGGGAATATGTATGAAGGGATATGTTTGGGTATGTTCATATTTGTTTATATTTACAACATGATAAATATGACTATGAAATGAATTTGTGGTGAGAAATGTAGAATGTAATTATGTGATACCTGTATATATATATATAATCTTATGCATTGATTATTATGGTAATATTTCTCACCCTTCTGCTGTTTTATAATGCTCTATGAGGCATTGCAGATTAGGATGCTGGAGTCCCTTTTGTGAAGTATTCTTCATTCTTTTGAGTCTGCTGCTCTGATATGTAACACCGGGTAGTTAGACTAGTATAGTCATTCTTTTGTGATACATTGCGATGTATCAATTGATGTGATTATGTAATCTAACTGATATGATGTATTAATTTGGAATAACTTGTGTGTACGTGGATTAATATTTTGAAAACGATTAAATGATTTGATCTTTCGCTTAATTTTGAAAATGTTACATATCTTATGGAGAAAAATGTGAAAGTGTTTTATTGGTAAAATTGTGGCATTCTTCTTTTATACCTTATTATAAAACCTTTTTACTCTGATAATTTGTATGTGCTTAATTGTTTTATATGCATTTATTTGGGGTATAGAAGGGGGTGTTACATTGATAGTAACTATGAATAGAGTTTTGGTGAGATTTTGTGTTGTTATTGTAGCGTTGGTAATGACCATGATTATAAATTTGGGAAAATTATGTGTTGTTCCCTGTGATGTTGTTAGTGACTCTGGTTAGGACCTTGGTGAGATTCAGAGTAACTCTGAAGTGTAGGTAATGTACCATAATGTTGGTTCTAGAGTAGGAAGTATATGATAATTGGTAAGTATAATGGTGTGTTTGTGTTTGATGATAACTAGTAATTGATAGCGATGGAGTATAGGTCAATGTTGATGAATTGTTGTTTTTGGTTAATTTGGCGTATAGGCTGGGTTTAAGGTTTTTAGGGAGATTCTGTGTGACCTTTTAAGGCATCGGTAGAATGTTTAAGCGATGACTTTGGGAATAATATTTAGGAACCGATTTAGTTACGGTAATGTACAAGGTTGGTACTAGAGTAGGCTGAGAATTTGAGTTGAGATGATAAGTTTGATTTGGCCTAGAATAGTACTGCAGAACTATTGGGAAGTTGGTGAATCGCAGCATTCGCTGGGCTTCGCCTGGCGAGTGTTGGCGAAGCTTCGCCTAGCGAATGCTAGCGAGCGTAGCAGAACCAGAATGTGACTTTGGTGATGTTTGGCCTTGATCATTGGTTTGGGGTAATCTTTCTGGCCTTGATGCATTGTAAGGATGATGAGTGTGGGATCTAACCTGTGTACTGGGTGATAGTACTCATTTTCCTTAATATTGTTGGTGGACAATTAGTTAACGTATATGTATGTAGTGATCAGTAGGATCGTGTGTTCCCGGGTGTTGGGATGTGGTTATATATGGTGTTATAGTATGAATTTGTTTACTATCTGATTGATTTATATGGTGTTGGTGTAATATATCTACACATATATGCATTGATGTATGATGATATGATCAGGAGGATCGTGTGCACTTAGTGTGCCTAATTATGATAGTTATGCATTGGTGTGTGCATATCATGGTGTTTTGGTGGGATGAATCATGTCTCAGGAGGAGCGTAAGTGATTCATCCGTACTCCTTTGTGGAGAATGGTGGGGGATAGATCATGTCTCAGGAGGAGCGTAAGTGATCTATCCAGGTTCGATTGAATGAACCAATGAGTCGGTACCGCATGCATGGTGTTGAGTTGCATATTTGCATTATAATATGTTATATTGTAATTTGAACAGTAGGTTCGTTATATGGAGTTGTTGGGGTGAATATTGGTGTGTTGGTGTGTTTTACTACCTTGTTTACATGTATTACATTACCAATATATTTTTGATCATGTTTTCTCACCCCTTGGTTGTTGTTGTGTCTGTGCTTCTCCGGAAGTACAGATAATCCAGGTACTTAGATAGCTTGGATGGTGGTGTGCCAGTCGAGTCTAGGATGCTCTGATACGTAACACGGGATATGGGTGTTTTAATTGTTTTATGTCAAACTTGTTGTAATCTTGTGACGTATCACTTTTTTTTGTGAATTATAATAATAAAGATTTTACGAAATTTGGCGGATGGCCGAGAATGTTGGAATAATGTTTTCCGCTGTATTATTTTTGAAAATAATTAATAAAGTATTTTTATAAAAATTTGGTGATGTGATATCCGACTATTTTGGTGAAAACTCTGATGTTTATTTATAATGTTTATATTTTATTTAATTTGGGAAGTGGGGTGTTACAGGGTGCACCCGAGCTGCCATATCGCGCCACCTCTGCGCGTACTTTTTGAAACTTTCACCACTTTTCTGCGACATACTTTGCAACTGAACTCTGTTTGGCGCCAAATCGCTGTTATATTTGTAATGCATAACGAAAGCATCAGCCAACTGCTTCCAGCTTCTAATCTGAGTGGGCTCCAGTCCCACGTACCATTCCAATGATGGTCCCGATAAGCTATCCTGAAAGAAATGCATGAGCATCCTTTCATCATTGGAATACGCAGACATCCTTCTATAATAAGAACGTACATGGACCTTTGGGCAGGTATCCCCTTTGTATTTGTCGAATGTTGGAGCCTTAAATTTTAATGGCACCCTCAGCCCTGGTACCAACCCCATAGTATTCATATCTAACCCAGCGGAGTTCTGATTAACCACTCCTTTCATCTGCTCTTCTAGCATTCTGATCCTCTGAACAGGGTCAATGGGGCCCTCAGGTCCCATACCTCTTCCCGAAAAAGCGTCGTCCTGGTGATCCACATTCCAGTCATTGCCATACCCATCGTAACCCATGTTACAGCCAAATCCTTGCTGATTGAACATAGGACCCTGTCCTCGGTTGCCGAACCCTTGATTGACCCCAGCAGGTCCAAAACCATTGTTGAAAGGAAATGCTCCAGCGCCGTTGTTATTCACATTACCGAATCCACCATTACCGTGGCCATACCCCTGATTGTTGCTGTAACCGTCATTACCAAAGCCTTGATTGTTGAACCCGAAGTTCCCGTCCTGATTGACATTGCCATACCCATTATTTCCAAAGCCAGCATTGTGACCGAATCCTTGATTGGTATCCCCAGTGTTGCCATTGTTGTTAACAACATGCCCATCACCACCATTTCCAGTATTGCCATTACCAGCGCCAGCACCTACACCAGTACCAGTGTTTCCGTTGACAGTCGCAACAGGTGGAATAACTACCGGTATCTCATCCTCCCGACGAGGAGTTCCAATAGAATTGTAGTCAGTATTGCCATTTCCGTTTGTCCGCGTCAGCAGCGTCTGCACCAAGGTCTGAAGGCTCTCCTGGCCCTTGGCCATGCTCTCCATAGCTTGCATGAACAGAGTCAGCTTCTCACGGATTTCTTGCATCTCATTCTGAACTTGATCCATTGCTTTCTTACATTTGTTTCTGGTTGAGTAGCGGTGGATTCTTTGGTCGTCAATCTTGGAAAACCTGTGAGATGCAGGAAATAAGATACAAATTCAACAAGTAATTGGCAATGCAACATGAATATGCAGATGCAATATGTGTCTGTGCGTTAGGGAGATCAACCCCTGATTCTAGTGCCAAAGTGCCAGTGTAGTGCCAGTGAAGTGATGTGATAAGAAGCTGGAATCCACTCATGGAAGAAACATCTCATACATTGCTGAAAAGCCCATCAAGGCAGGAATACAATATCTCTGAGTGTACATAATAACAAGAAGGCATGACCTCAACCAACAAGCCTGGTGATGGTCAGCATAATGCAAATAAAGCAAATACAACAGTGCATAAGGTAATCAAGTGCGACCATATGCCCGATACTCCTCTAACAATCTCTTGGTCTTGGGATGGTCCGACTGAGTGAGCAACCCTTCGACGAGCAACTCTAACTGCCGTATAGTGAACTGGAGGCCTTCGTTGGAGTTTTCCCAAGCTCCCTTGCCAAAACAGTCTTCTAACTTCCTCTTCTTGGCTTCAAAGTTCTGTCTGTGCTCCTTCAGGTTTTTGACAGCTTTGTTCAACGAGGCTTGAATGGAAAAACTACGCACAGCTTCTTCCTCAAACTTCCTCTGGCTAGCTTTCAACTGATCCTCTAACTTGGAGATTTGCAACTTCAACTTATCTTCCCTCTCCTTGTTGTTGGTCAATGTAGCGTTCTAAGTTTTGTTGAACGTAGAGATATCCAAGTAAGCTATATCAAGTGCTTTCTTCTTAGACTCCAGCATGTCATGAGAGCTCTTGAAATATATCCCCAAACGTTCACGCTTCTTTCGTTGTTCAGTCAGTTCTATACCTAACTGGTTCACCAGCTTTGTTTGCTGCTTGAAGGAATATACGGCTTCGTTCTTTTCGCTCCTGAGTTGCGCTAGCTCTTCTTCCAACTTCTCGTTGGCTTTCATCAGCTCTCCTTTCTCCTTCACAACCTGCTCATATCTCTCAATAGACACAGTAGTTGGCTCCTCGACCACGAGGGGAGCAGGAGGTAGTACTGCAGGAAACGACATCAGCGCCTGCTTTGCCCTATCATGGATCCAGACTTGGTACGGAGGATAGGCTTGACTATCATTCTTACCCAACAACGGTTTCCCTTTCTTGCAGATGTTATTCCAAGCATGCTGGAGCTTGGATAACAATTCTCCACTCAGATCACCTGTGAAGTACAGAGATTCTTGCACTTCCTCCTCTTTTGGCGGGCTTCTCAAAGCATAACCGAATTGCCTGATCAACAATGACGGATTGTAGTTAATGCACCCTTTCCTCCAGACATGGGCCCAGCAGGGGGTGTTAATATCAATTGTCTTATTAAGCCCAAAACGAAAATAAGAAAATCATGGAAATTGTAAAAAGCTTGTGGCAAATAGCAAGGATTCTTAGTGTATTTCCTCAATGCGCCTCAATGCAGGATGTGATTAGTAATGAAATACTTAAGCCCAGACAAATGCGTTTAATGAAACGCAGAGTTTCAACAAACTCACTTCTTCAGATTATAACATGAAATCCTGGCCGTTGGTTTGAGTTAGTGGTCAAGGTTAAGCATGGATCTAACGCCTGAGAAGTCATCTTCTCCAAAATTTGAAAAAATGAGAGGGAAGGTTTGGGACGGTGGCCTGAGACACAGAGCCACCGTCGCCTCCGGCGAGAGGGCACCAAAATGCATCAAACAACACAACTAAACATCCTATCTCACTCAGAATTTCGCCCTGAACTCAACCACGCCATCCATTTCAATTGATCATCACTCCATCTCCAAATACGATAGGAATCTCAGAAATGCACTAAAACTCAATTGTCACGATTCTTGCATCTAATGATCCTAGCATGAACTACACTCTTCAGGCTTCAAAACTCACTATCCAAACCATGTCAAAACCACAAGAATCCACAGATATGCCTCTCAACAGAAATCTTGGTGCACCTAGTTTTGTCTCTAAACACTCCAATTTTGTACTGAAATCCATCTAAGCATCATCACTAAGCTATTCCTACTCAATTATCTCTATTCTAAGCCATAGGTTGAAAGATGCATACCTGGAAAAAATGGATGAATAGAAGGTGTTATTGCTCGATTCAACCTCTAATCTCTTCCAGATTCGTTCAACAACTCCTTCTGAAGCTTCTCCAATCAACAATTTGCCTTGAATTCACCTTGATTCCCAAAACCGATTCTTGATGCAATGATGAAATTTTTAGTTGCTCTCTCTCGATTCTCTTCAACTCTTGCCCAAAAAATGGCCTGAACAAGTTGCAATGGTTATATAGAGAGTGTTAGAACACTCTAGAACTTTCTGGAATTGATCAAATGAGAAATTGAATTTCTCTTGCTCCTTGAAAATCTCTTTTGCACAGCTCGTGTTTTGCTCTGTTCTTGGCCTTGATTTTGCTTGAACTTCTCACCTCATGACATTTAGAATTGGATGGCTATGAGAGCTTCCTTGTTTTTGATCTTATGGTGTGCAATTCAAGTGTTGCTTCATCATGAAGTTACCAAATGGAAGTGAGTGAAATTGACCTCAAATGCAAAAAGTAATATTTCCATCACTCTTAGAATGCTTTTTATGATAAAAATGACCTATAATATTGTTCAATTTGGCCACAAAACAATTTTCCCCAAATTTTGGCCTTTTAATGTGTATTAAAGTTCCTTTTCAAAGCCATTTCAAATGAATTTGTGTTCCAAGCCAAACCAAACTCTCATGACCACTTGGTTGCACTCAAAACATCATTTTGACAAGTTCCATGTTGAACAATTTTCCATTTGAGGCTTCCAAGTTGGAGTTATGGACCTATAATCCAAAGTGACCTATAATCTCACTTTCCCAAAACACCCCTGGCTTACAAAGATCATAACTTGAGCTCCACAAATCAGGTGAAATACTTCTAGTACATTTTGAAAATCTAAGACCAAGATATAAAACTCTCATGTTGGCCAAAAATCCATTTGAACACTCCTTGAAGGGAAAAAGTTGCTTGGAAGTCAAGTGACTTTCACAGATAAATTTCACATTCATCTGGTGACCTGTAACTTGTCTGGACCATAACTTGAGTTCTATAAATCCTCTTGAGGACTTATAGTACTCAAATTAAAGGTATTGAGATGCTCTACAAGTTTCATGTTGGCCAAAGATCCATTTGAAACTTGTATTTTGGTTTATGTGGCTTTGAAGTTAGGCACTAAATAGGGGATTTTACACTGAAACCCTAATTTAGCAACTTCCCACGTCCTTGATTCCTCTTTGCTTGATCTTGGCACAACACCACACATGTATCAACATACCAATACATGAACCCCCATGACCTGAAAGTAGGCTTTGATGCTCTCCAATTTGCACAATTGACCTAGGATTGACCCAGATGAAACCCTAGTTGACTGCACCTCAACTGTGGCTCTTGTACTTGAATCAATGACTTGTCTCAGCTTCAATATGGCCCTTTAGGCATTCCATGAGATCCATACACACCTCAAATTCACATTCCATGTTTCACATCCCACTGATGATTCTCAATATTCCTCAAGATAGGAGCAAAACCCACATGTAGACACTCAAACTTCTCAAGACTTCAAATCACTTCTTGATGGCCTGGATGACTTCTCATACTTGGATAAGACCCTCTTGCTAGGCTCTTTTGATAAGAATCACACTTGATCCCCTGTTGGATGCATGCTATGCTATGATATTCCAATGATTGAACTATGTACATGATGGAACTATGCAAATGACAATGCAATGAAACATAAACCAGGTAAGGAAAGGTTGAGCAAATTTTGGGGTGCAACAGAGTGCTGGAAGTTGAGGAATAAAATGGTGTTCAAGAATAGTCCGTATACTGATAACATATGAAATATAGTGATAGATACGGTAGTGTACATGTTATGGATGAGGCCTAAATTGCGAGAGCATGTTGCTTCATTGATGTTGAATTAGTTTGGGTGTTCCTTTTTGTTTCTTTGTTGATTGTAGTTGGACCCGACGGGTCGCTTGTACATAATTTTTTGGTTATATAATATATATCATTTTATTTCCAAAATAATAATAATAATAATAATAATAATAATACACCAATCGGTTTTTAGTTAGTTATTTCTAGACGTGATACATGACCTAACCCTCTAGAAGAGTATTTGTAATCTTTTTGACTGTGAAAACCTTAACCCTAACTTTCTTAACCTCCTCCTCAATTCCAGTCAACATGACCATGCTCCGTCATATATCGTGTCAGATGGCCTCCTTTAGAGGATATTGATTTATGGGCTACGATATTTATGATGTTTCGAAGTCCCCTCCAAGCATGAGGCCTATAAGGATAAAATGTTTAAGAGAATGGACTTACTTACAAACACCGGGATGATTCACAATCTTCTAAGCACAAGACTTAAAAGGGAGAAGTATGTAAGTTAATGAACTTATATATAAGTATGAGGCCTATAACAAACTTACTTAAGTGGTTGAGGGTGAAAACTTACTAAGAGACGATGTGTCACATGATAGGCGTGATGGTTAATACTTTTCGGGTTGGATCCATCATCATCGTAGAATAAAGACATTTCACATCACTTTCTATCAAATAACTCTATATTAAAGATGGTCATATTCATCATGAAATAGTGTTAATTAAACTAATGGTCTCGATAATGGTCTTTAATCGTGTACTTGTAGTGACATAGTTGAAGGTGAGATAATACTTAGAAGGGGGGGTTGAATAAGTATGAAAGATTAAAACTTAGAAATAAAAACTCAAGTATTTTATCCTGGTTCGTTGAACTCAACTACTCCACTCCACCCTTCCTAGAGTGATTTGCCTTTCTCAATCAAGGACTTAATCCACTATTAAATCAACTGATTACAATAGTTAACACTTAGAACAACTGTTCAAAGTCTTCTCAAGAACTACTGATCCTCACTGGATTTTCTTAAGGATTACAATCAAATGTAAAATCAATACAAGTGTTTAAGATTGCTTCTATAAAGCTTTATCACAACTGTGATTTTTCACTTAACTATTTAGAAAAAAGAAATGAATTCTTAGAATGAATATGAAAGTATGATAGCTTGAATATTTAATTTCTTTTCAACAAAACGTCAACTGAAGAATTTGGTGGAGTCTTGCTTTTATAGGCAGCTGATCCAAAGTGGGCTTCACGTTGAGAAGAGTGTCCAAAAGGTCTGAGCCTTTTTGTCTTCACATCAAGTGACATTTCCTAGAAGAAGAAAGCACAGAAAAATCCTTTTTGTCTGTGTTCTTGTGTCTAGCATAAATAACGAAAGAGACGTTTGGTTCACTCCAACGGATATATTCTTTGAATATTTCTTCTTCAGTTTTCAGCAAATTCATCAGAGTCTAATTGGGTCAGAGTCTTCTAATGATGATCAAAGTCTTTGCTAAATCAGAGTCTTCTGCAGCAGGTGTGCTTTCAGCGTGTTTAAGATCAGAGCATATTTGAGACAGAACTTCAGTACTGGCAGCTTTAGTACTTTCAGAATCTTCTGTAGAAACTATGCTTTGAAAAACTCTTAATACAAAATTCTTCTTTGCTTCAGATGCTTCTGACTTGCTTCAGATTCTTCTGGAGCTTCTACTTCAGATCCTTCTGGAGCTTCTGCTTCAGATCCTTCTGGAGCTTCTGCTTCAGAATCTTCTGGAGGCTACGCTCAGGATCTTCTGTTGGCAGCAATCAAAATCTTCTAATGAATGCATCTGGCGCTTTAGAGTCTAGCTAATTTCTTGTGTTCAATTCTGATTTGCTTCTGGAGTGTTAATTCCTTTACTATCTGCAGTAAAAACTCTCAAGCAAATTTTAGAGTATATAATTCTTAAATACAAAATTTCATATTAGTTATCATTAAAACATAGAGATATTATTAAGAACCAATCTCTGTTCTAACAATCTCCCCCTTTTTGATGATGACAAAAACATCAGAAATTTTGTTTAATTGAAAATATTAAAATTATAACTCCCCCTGAGATGATGAATCTCCCCCTGAGTTAAATACAAATAAGGTATAGAAACTTCCCTTTTGTCTTGAGAAATTTTCAGAGTTAGATCTTGATTGTTCTTTTAACATTTGAAAGTCAAAATGTCTTGCAAATTTCAGATTCAGAGTTTGATAATAGTCAAATGATCTGAGAGACTCAGAGTATCTTTTATAGAGTGTACTTATCAACTGTTCCGAAATACTCAGATTAAATGTTAGATAGAATAGATATGTCTGAAGTTTCATTCTGGTGAAGTTAAATTAAACAGTTCAGATCTATATTTTCTCCCCCTTTTTTGTCATAAGCAAAAAGTAAAAACTTTAAAAAGACAAATAAAAAGAAACAGTAAATGAGATAATTCAGTGGAGAAAACTTTGATTCATTCAATGAGTTCAGATCAATAGTACATGCATCAGAAGATATAGCAAAAAGTACAGAAGCAAACATCAGATGCAAAAACATCAGAATGAAAAAAAAATGAAAATCTAAGAGTGTTTTGACAAAAGCATCTTCAACAGATCCGTGATCTTAGAGGAGGACTGCTCTTGTTTTGACATCCATTTAGCCATTGTTTCATTCTTCTGATCCTGTTTTGACATCCACTCAGTCATGTCTTCAGATTTCTTATCCTGTTTGGCCATCCAAGACTTGATCTCTGATTGACCAGCTTCCAGAGCAGCAATTTTATCCTCAAAATCTGGATGTTCTTTCTTAATCTCAGATGATGAAGGTTGAACATTGTCTGGAGCTTGAACAGAGTCAATTTCCATAGGGTCTGTAGAGTCTGGAGCATTGGAGCCAGAAGGAAATTCTACCAGAGTCATGGCCAAAGGATTATCTTCAGATGCAGGTTCAGTAGTTTCTTCTGATGGTGGAGGAGCATCTGTAAGGAGCAAAGGTTCAGATCTCTTGACAGTCCAGAACAGATTTCTTGTAGCTTCAGCAAATCTGAGCTTCGCATCATCAGAACAGATGTTCTTCAGATTTGAGGCCACAGAGTTGAATCTGTTGATGAATCCATTCCAGATGACATCAGATTCTTGGGCATCCATTGTTGCTGAGCACTTCCTCTGTACAGCACCTAAATACAACTGTATTTCTTGCAAAAAAGATTGAAATAAATGATTGACATTAAGTCTAGGCTTGGGATGTAACAGAGTCTCTAGGGTTATTGGTTTTGGTTGGGGAGTAGGTGGAAAAATTGATTTCTGAATGGAGATTAGAGGAGGAGGGTAGTATGGAATGAAAGGAATTTCAGGTTCAACAGGTTTGGATCTGTTTAAAGCATTTAACAAATTTGTGTTTGCTTTGGTGTGATAGGAAACCACATCAAAGGGTTTATTTGAGTAGGGTTGGAAGGCAAATTTTGGAGGTTCATCAGAAGCAACAGTTTTATCAGATGAAATTGGTATAGCTGAAGCAACAGCTTTGTCAGATTTAGCAGAATATGATATAGTTGCAAATGAACCTACACCTGTCATGGATTGTATATAGGTGAGAAGCACAGACGGTAGGGTGATTGTGAGTTTGGGTTTCAGAGGGGTGATAGGGTCAGATGGTTCAACTCTGTCATAAAAATCTTTGAGTTTGAAACCATATGCAAGATTATGAAATAGTGATGAGAGTAGTGCACAAGAAATAGATGTTCTTGGGTTAGATGTTGGGTTAGAATTTGGAATCAGAATTTCAGATGATGGTGCAGGTGTGGGAATAGGATCTGAAATAGGAACTTTTAATGATACAGGAGGTTCTGGTTGGTTTACCTCAGAATCTCTGTGAGAAGGAGAGATTAGAAAATCTGGGTGTATGTCAGATTCTGAGGAGTTTGATGAGGTGGTTGGTGTGCAGGAGGTAGAAGATACTTGAAACACAGTTTTTAGTGGTGTAACATCAAGAACTTCTGTCTCAGGAATGTTGGGTTCAGAAGGATTGGTTGGTTCTGAAGGAATTTCAGAGGGTTTTGATGGGTGTTCTGAGGTAGGTGGATCAGATGAAATTGTTATTGGTTCAGATGAAACTGGAACATATTCAGTAGGTTTAGATGTGGTGGATGGTGGATTTTGAGATTGTGGTTGTGTCTGAGGTTCAGATGATTTTTGTGGTTGTTGATGTGTAGAGTCCTTTTCTTGTAAAGGTTCAGAGTGTTTTTCTTGTTGTTTTTCTTGTGGTTGTTTTTGTTGTTCATATGTCTTTTCTTTAAAAAGTTCAGAGGGTTTTTGTTAAGCAGATGGTTTTGTTGTTTGTTGTTGTTCTGTGGGTTGTTTTTCTGATGGTTGTTTCTGTGGTACAGATTGTTTGATTGGAACCTCTGGTTGAATTGTTTGTGGTATAGTGACTTTTGGAGTTATAAATGTTTTTGTTGTTATTGGTGTTGGAACAGATGATTGTTTTTGTGGAGAAATGGAAATTGGATTAGAAGATTTTTGTGGTGATGGGGTAGAAACATGAGATGGAGCAGTAACAGATGTATTTTGTGTAGAGGGAGGCTTTGGAATAGACTTAATATTAGAATCATTTAAAACAATAGGATTTGCAGAAGATACAAAAGTTTTAGTACCTTTGATCTTGATTCTTTTAGCTGGTACAGAAGGAGTGTCTCCAGATTCTTTCCTCTTTAGGAGCTTTTGTGGCTTCTCAACAATCTTGATCTTCTTCTGAACAGGTGCAGCTTCTGCTTCTGGTTGAGTCCTCTTTCTTGGTGGTTCTTCTTCTTCTTCTGCAACAGGCAAAGGTTGTCTTGCTCTCTTTATAATGTCAGCATGAATAGGCTTTCCTTCTTTCATGCACTCATCAATATACATGACAACAATTTCCCTTGGTTCTTCAGCATAGAACAAAGGGTAATCATCTATAGGAGTTCTCTTCTTACTCAGTTCAGAAATATTCAGCTTCTTGGGAGCTGTTGTGAGTTCATCCACTATTTTAAGTCTCTGAAGACTTTTGGCATTCAGAGGCTTTCCCAAAATGAATTCCAATTCCTCTGTAACTCCAGCAGCGTACAGAGCAGTTACAAGTCCATTCTCAGTTAGAAGATCTGAGATTAACCTTCCAAAAGGAATCCAGGTTCTGATCTTCTGTCCTTTTTCTTTCACATATTCTCTAGAGGCATTTATATGATTTCAAAGATGCATAAAGAGAATATATGGAAGATCTACCTTGGTGCTCTGACTGAGGCAGTACATAAAATAAAGCTGTTCATTATTGACATAGTCTGGAGAGTTTGTTGACTTCCTATGATGAATGCATCCCATGAAGATCTTAGCCCAGATCTTGTAATCAGGCTTCAGATCCTTGAACTTGTTAGAAGCTTGTCCAACAGTCATCACTTCTTCATACACTTCATCCATATCCACACGCCCAGCTGGCAAGTGTGAAACTCCATCTGTTTCCTCATAGCCAATAAGTTTTCTGATCAGATCTTCTGTTATTATTATATCCTTGCCCAGAACAGAAGATAAGATAAACTTAGGGTAAACTGAAGCATGGATCCAGAACTCTTTCACAAGAAGGGGGTAAACTGGTCCAAAAAGTCTATCAAAATACTTCACCCATCCTTGAGCACCTATAATGGAACGGAACTCAAAACCATTCTCAGCAAGTGAATCAAATTCCACCATTGATTCACACAGAACTTCCATCTTTTCAACAGGGGTGAGTAAAGTTCTTTTTGGTGGAGAATAAGGGGTAACACCCATGTTAGCAGAGGTAACTGCAGCCATTGTAGATTGAAATTGTGCAGCTGTTGATGAAGTTGCCATTGAAGATGGTTTTGTCACACGCTTAGGGTTTTTATGCAGAGAGAAGAGAAGATGGAAATGCATAAAATGTCTGAGATGTGAAAAGTGTGAATGTGAAGAGAAGAGATGTATTTATACTAAATCAAGTAGGCATACAAACAATCAGAATTTTGCACGTTTGAACAAAGCATTAAATGAAAAAAATAAAAATCATTTCAATCATTTATTGCTTTTGACAAATTGGGGGGAAAATCAAGATTTTCACTATTCAAACTTCACCTCAAACGTCACTTCAGTAGTGTACACGCCACCTTTGCAGAATTGGAGTGACATGTGTTTGCTTGCATGTCTTCTGAATTCTCTTGTGAAATGAAACGTTAAACAACGTTCAGATCCTCTAAGGATTGTTAGTTCAGAGTTTCACAAAAACAGATTTAATAAAATAAATAAGCAGTCAGAAGAAATACTTCAGAGCATTAGGCATTTTTGCATCTGTAAAAATTTGCTTCTGACAAATATCATTCTGGACAAAAATCCATACCAATATTTTTCAGAATAAATTTGAATCTATCTTCAACAAGGGGTTTTGTAAAAATATCTGCCCATTGATGATCTGTATCAACAAAGGCTAAATTTATGATTCCCTTCTGAACATAGTCTCTGATGAAATGATGCTTAATTTCTATATGTTTTGCCTTAGAGTGTAAAATGGGGTTTTAGACAAACATATAGCAGAAGTATTATCACAAAAGATGGAAATGTTACTTTCAAATATTTGATAATCTTCTAGCTGGCTTTTCATCCAGAGCATCTGCGTGCTACATCCAGCAACATCAACATATTCTGCCTCCGTGGTTGAAAGTGCAATTGTGGGTTGCTTCTTGCTGTACCAAGAGATTAGATTTCTTCCTAGAAATTGACAACTTCCAGAATTACTTTTCCTTTCCACTCTGTCTCCAGCGTAGTCAGCATCATAGAATCCAACTAATTTGAAATCATCAGATTTTCTGTAACACAAACCAACATTAGAAGTACCTTTCAGATACCTTAGAATCCTCTTGACAGCTGTCAAGTGTGATTCTCTAGGATCTGATTGGAATCTAGCACACAAGCATACACTGAACAATATGTCAGGTCTAGAAGCAGTTAAGTAAAGAAGAGATCCTATCATACCTCTGTAGAGCTTCTGGTCTACTTTCTTACTTACCTCTTCCTTGCCAAGTGAGCTAGTTGGATGCATGGGAGTCTTTGCCAGCTTACTATCAGTCATGTTAAATTTCTTCAGAAGTTCTTTAACATATTTGGTCTGATATATGTAAGTGCACTCTGGAGTTTGATTGACTTGGATTCCTAGAAAGAATCTGAGTTCTCCCATCATGCTCATTTCAAATTCTGCCTGCATACATGTAGCAAACTCCTTTCCCAGCATAGTATTGGTAGATCCAAATATTATGTCATCCACATAAATTTGGCAAATTAGAAGATCTTTCTTAATTGATTTAGAAAAGAGTGTTGTGTCCACTTTGCCTCTGATGAAATTTTTCTCCAGAAGAAAATTGCTCAATCTCCCATACCAAGCTCTGGGAGCTTGTTTTAAACCATACAGAGATTTCTTTAATTTGAAAACATGATCTGGAAATTTTTCATTTTCAAAACCAGGAGGTTGGTGGACATAAACTTCTTCTTCTATAATACCATTTAGAAAGGCACTTTTAACATCCATCTGATACAGAGTGATGTTATTTTGTGTAGCAAAAGAAATAAGAAGGCATATAGATTCTAACCTTGCCATTGGAGCATAAGTTTCAGTGTAATCAATACCTTCTTGTTGACTGTACCCTTAAGCAACAAGCCTTGCCTTATTTCTTTCAACTTCTCCTTTCTCATTCAGCTTATTTCTGAAGACCCATTTTGTTCCAATTATATTGAACCCTTGTGGTCTTCGAACTAAATCCCATACATCATTTCTGGTGAATTGATTTAACTCTTCTTGCATGGCAATAATCCAATCATTGTCTTGTAGAGCTTCATCTACAAAAGATGGTTCAATTTCTGACACCAGTACAAATAGTGATGCTTCAGATGATCTTAGAAAGGATCTTGTTCTGATGGGATCATCCTTCTTTCCAATAATGACATTCTCTGGATGAGAAGCTTTAATTCTGGATGATGATCCTCTAACAGTTGATTCTTCAGAAATGTTTAGATTGTTCATCTGAGAAGTTAAAGGAATAGCATCTGGCGTTGCTTCTGGTTCCTTCACTTGAGCTTTGTCTGCTTCTGGGACTTCAGAGTCAGTGAAGACTACTTCTCTATCTGTAGAGTTTTCAGACTGCTTTGGCTTTTTATTGCCAAGCTTATCATCAAATCTAACATGAATAGATTCTTCCACAATCTGTGTCTCAGTGTTGTATACTATGTAGCCTTTAGAGCGTTCAGAATATCCAAGCATGAAACACTTCTGTGCTTTGGGATCAAACTTGTTCAGATTTTCCTTAGTATTTAACATATAACAAATACATCCAAAAGGATAAAAATATGAAATGTTGGGCTTTCTGTTCTTCCACAGTTCATATGGAGTCTTCTCCAAAAGAGGTCTTACAGACACTCTGTTCTGAATGTAACAGGCTGTATTGATTGCTTCTGCCCAAAAGTGTTTTGCCAGATTTGTCTCATTGATCATGGTTCTGGCCATTTCTTGCAGAGTTCTGTTTTTCCTCTCTACAACCCCATTTTATTGTGGAGTTCTAGGACAGGAAAAATCATGACCAATTCCATTTTCATTAAAATATTTTTCAAAATATTTATTTTCAAATTCACCACCATGGTCACTTCTGACTTTTATAATTTTGAAATCTTTTTCATTCTGGACTTGCTTGCAGAAGTCAAAGAACACAGAATGTGACTCATCCTTGTGTTTTAAGAACTTTACCCATGTCCATCTACTATAGTCATCAACAATGACTAATCCATACTTCTTGCCTCTGATGGATGCAGTTTTCACTGGTCCAAACAGATCAATATGAAGTAATTCTAGTGGTTTGGAAGTAGAAACAACATTTTTTGATTTAAAAGATGATTTTGAAAACTTCCCTTTTTGGCATGCTTCACAAAGAGCATCTGAGGTGAACTTCAGATTAGGAAGTCCTCTGACAAGATTAAGTTTATTAATCTGAGATATACGTCTCATATTAATATGGCCCAATCTTTTGTGCCATACCCATTGCTCTTCATTAACAGACAAGAGGCATTTAACATTCTGAACTTTAAGTTCTGAAAGGTTTATTTTATAAATGTTGTTTTTCCTCTTACCACTAAATAGGATAGATCCATCCTTTTGACTAATAGCTTTACAACATTTTTGATTAAAGGTAATATCATAACCATTGTCACTTAATTGACTTATGGACAGTAAGTTATGCTTTAACCCTTCAACAAGTAAAACATTAGTAATAGAGGGAAGTTTACCATTTCCAATGGTGCCAGATCCAATGATCTTACCCTTCTGGTTCCCTCCAAATTTCACATCACCTCCAGATCTAAGCTCCAGGCTTTAGAACATAGACCTTTCTCCTGTCATGTGTCGCGAGCATCCAGAGTCCAGGTACCATGATTGGCGTCCTGACCTTGCTGCTAAGAACATCTGCAACAGGAATTATTTTACTTTTAGGTACCCAGATCTTCTTGGGTCCTTTAGGGTTAGTGGTTCTGAAGGTTTGTCTAAACTTCTGTTTTTCAACATAATAAGGTTTATTCTGACTAGCCTTAGATTTAAACACATGAATATTCTTTTCAGAGCGTGTTTGTTCAATATCATTCAAGTGACCAAATTTAAAGTGTGAATATAAAGGAGTTTTCTTGATGAATATTTTATCAACAGGTTTTGGATTTAAATCCTTTCCAGAGGGGGATTCATATCCAATACCTTTTCTGTTATTTTTGCTAACTCCATAGATCATAGAAGCCATTTTGCTTCTGTCTATGCTTTTAGCAAGAAACTTCTGAAAGCTATAATCATATTTTCCAAGATATTTTTGCATTCAGATTCAGTTTCAGAATCAGAGTTTTGTTGAGCTAATTCAGAATCAGTTTTCAATTTTAAGTTCTTTTCATTTAGCTCAGCTACTTCTGATTTGAGAATATTATTCTCAGATACAAGATTGCTATGGCGCTTCTTGTATTTAAGCTTAATATTGTTATAGCTTTTCAGAACTTCTGATAACACTTTGATAAGTTCTTCTTTAGTAAGTTTGGCCATTACCTCTTCAGTGTCAGAGTCAGATTCAGAGTCAGATTCAGATCCTGAAGTTCCTTCCTCCTGATCTTCTATGTCTGCCATCAAAGCTACATTGGCACATTCTTCTTCTGACTCAGATTCAGATTCAGATGTGTCTGAATCATCCCAAGTGGCCATCAAAACCTTTTTCTTCTTATCAAATTTTCTTTTAGGCTTTTCTTTCAACACCTTTGGACATTCATTTTTGTAATGTCCAGGTTCTTTACACTCATAACAGACAACTTCCTTTTTGCCAGATCTTCTGTGTCCAGAAGATTCTTTTCT
This sequence comes from Lathyrus sativus, assembly GCA_963859935.3. Lineage (NCBI taxonomy): Eukaryota > Viridiplantae > Streptophyta > Magnoliopsida > Fabales > Fabaceae > Lathyrus > Lathyrus sativus. The sequence goes on along the minus strand of OZ012738.1, from coordinate 63,069,533 downwards.
TTGGTCAGGCTTTCTGAAGTTTTTGAACTTCTTTCCTTTATGCTTCCAGAGTTTGTTTATTCTTTTGGACAACATGGATAGTTCATCTTCATCTTGAGATGAGGATTCTTCAGAGCTTTCCTCTATTACCTGCAAAGCTTTAGCAGATTTATTAGATTTTAAAGCTACAAATTTACCTTTCTTTTGAGGTTCATCTTCCTTAAGTTCTATTTCATGACTTCTTAGTGAACTGATCAATTCCTCTAAGGAGATCTTGTTCAGATCTTTAGCCATCTTCAACGCTGTCACCATAGGTCTCCATCTGGTGGGTAAACTTCTGATGATCTTTTTCACATGATCAGCAGTAGAGTATCCTTTGTCCAGAACCTTTAGTCCAGCTGTAAGTATTTGAAATCTGGAGAACATAGCTTCAACAGATTCAGAGTCTTCCATCTTGAAGGCTTCATACTTCTGGATCAGAGCCAAAGCCTTTGTTTCCTTGACTTTAGAGTTTCCCTCATGATTCATCTTTAAGGATTCAAACATGTCAAATGCAGTTTCCCTGTTTGTAATTTTTTCATACTCAGTATGAGATATTGCATTCAACAATATTGTTCTGGCCTTGTGATGATTTCTAAATTCTTTCTTCTGAGTATATGTCATAGATTTTATGTCTATCTTCTTGCCATTCCCATCTGCGGGATGAACATATCCATCTATGACTAGATCCCATAAATCAGCATCATATCCAAGGAAAAAACTTTCAATTCTGTCTTTCCAATAATCAAATTTCTCCCCATCAAACATAGGGGGTTTGGTGCTGATTTTGTCCCTTTCTTCATATTTGTTGTTAATGTTAGATATTGTATTATCAGCCATAGTAACAACTAAATATATATCAAAGTATTTCTCTCTGGATCTTTACTGTCACTGTTAAGTGGTAGCACACACAGAACCGGAGCTCTGATGCCAACTGAAGGTGGGATAATACTTAGAAGGGGGGTTGAATAAGTATGAAAGATTAAAACTTAGAAATAAAAACTCAAGTATTTTATCCTGGTTCGTTGAACTCAACTACTCTAGTCCACCCTTCCTAGAGTGATTTTCCTTTCTCAATCAAGGACTTAATCCACTATTAAATCAACTGATTACAATAGTTAACACTTAGAACAACTGTTCAAAGTCTTCTCAAGAACTATTGATCCTCACTGGATCTTCTTAAGGATTACAATCAAATGTAAAATCAATACAAGTGTTTAAGATTGCTTCTATAAAGCTTTATCACAACTGTGATTTTTCACTTAACTATTTAGAACAAAGAAATGAATTCTTAGAATGAATATGGAAGTATGATAGCTTGAATATTTTATTTCTTTTCAACAAAACGTCAACTGAAGAATTTGGTGGAGTCTTGCTTTTATAGGCAGCTGATCCAAAGTGGGCTTCACGTTGAGAAGAGTGTCCAAAAGGTCTGAGCCTTTTTGTCTTCACATCAAGTGACCTTTCCTAGAAGAAGAAAGCACAGAAAAATCCTTTTTGTTTGTGTTCTTGTGTCTAGCATAAATAAGGAAAGAGACGTTTGGTTCACTCCAACGGATATATTCTTTGAATATTTCTTCTTCAGTTTTCAGCAAATTCATGAGAGTCTAATTAGGTCAGAGTCTTCTAATGATGATCAGAGTCTTTGCTGAATCAGAGTCTTCTGCAGCAGGTGTGCTTTCAGCGTGTTTAAGATCAGAGCATATTTGAGACAGAACTTCAGTACTGGCAGCTTTAGTACTTTCAGAATCTTCTGTAGAAACTATGCTTTGAAAAACTCTTCATGCAAAATTCTTCTTTGCTTCAGATGCTTCTGACTTGCTTCAGATTCTTCTAGAGCTTCTGCTTCAAATCCTTCTGGAGCTTCTGCTTCAGATCCTTCTGGAGCTTCTGCTTCAGAATCTTCTGGAGGCTACGCTCAGGATCTTCTGTTGGCAGCAATCAGAATCTTCTAATGAATGCATCTAGCGCTTCAGAGTCTAGCTAATTTGTTGTGTTCAATTCTGATTTGCTTCTGGAGTGTTAATTCCTTTACTATCTGCAGTAAAAACTCTCAAGCAAATTTTAGAGTATATAATTCTTAAATACAAAATTTCATATTAGTTATCATCAAAACATAGAGATATTATTAAGAACCAATCTCTGTTCTAACAATAGTGTGCCTTTTTCCATATTTGCTTTTTATCTCAACAATAATAACAATGATAGCTTTTATGGGAATTTGATCCTTTCAAGGATCCCTAACATTTTGAATCCCTTGGGTCTTTAAAGAGATCCAATATTTTTTTTAAAGTTTTCCCATTCATCTTCCTACTCATCATAACCTTTTCCGAAGCAAGCTTCAAGATCTTCAATCCCTCATCAAGATTAGGTATACTTACTTTTATATCTTTATTTGGTGCTATTTTATTAAAATGGCTATTGTTGATGCATGTAACGACGATATCGATATACTGAGAACCCTGAGCGCTCAAGAAATAAAAGATCTTTAGGATTTTTACGTGAGAGGTCGGAGGGATAATTTGACCCAAACTATGTTTGATCGTATCCTAAAGGAGGCTTACAGAATCATTTCCATTTCTTTTATAGATTTTAACTCCGAATCTTCTTCATCAGGTTCCTCTATAGAGGTGTTGATGGAGATCACAGACTCATTTGATGTGGAAGTAATGAGTTATGACCACTGCTTAGTTAACGACTTTGAAATCGCTAAAGTTTGTTCTCTGAGAAATTCTTTCTCTACTAGGAACAAATATGATGTTATTTTGCAACGTTATATTCTTGGAGAATGAGTTTGTATAGTTCGTCCCCAGGGAGTTAAAGAAGAATACTTCACTTTTATGTCGGGGTTTTGGAGGATTTTAAAATCCAACTTCCCTTTACTGACTTCGAATCGGACTTGTTAAAATTTTTTAATACCACCCCTTCCCAACATCGTCCAAGTAGATATGGGTTCATAAAAGCCTTTGAAATAGTTTTCGAGGCCATAGATATAGAACTTACCATAGGCTTATTTCTCTCCTTTTTTGAAATCAAGGGCGTTGAAAAACGAGGATGCATGACAATCACTGGTCTTCCCGGCAAGAGCTTTATCCAAGCTTACACCTATAACTATAAGGTTTTAAATATTGTTTCCTTCGGATTAAATGTGGCACAAGGTGTCCTCAAGTATTGTATGTCTTATATGGATCCCACCGCTTTTCCATCTATTAGACCAGAAGTCCGATCTCAGTGTCTGGTTTTGACTTTGATAAATTAACTACCAAGAAATCAAATCCTTAGCCATATTAGATTCCTTTTGGGTGATGAAAGTCAGAGATCTATTGTCATTACTCGAAGAACAAGTCCTTTCTTTTCTGGGTAACTTTTGTCTTACTTTTTGTTATATTTCCGTGGTAGCCCTTTTTATTCTTCTAACAATTTATTCTTTCCTCTTCAAATGCAAAATGACTAATTTGTCGGCGTACTTAAAACGAAAGTATCAAGATTTGTCATAGGATGGTCTCATACAAGTATTGGTGTTTCAACTTGTTCTTAAAATGTTATGTTGGTCTACTCTTACAGGATACACTCTCTTGACATGTTCAACAAAATGTAGTGTTTGTATTTGAGTGGGAGTGTCCCCTTACCTTCTTGGTTGGTTTAGAGATCTTTTTTAGCTTTTCCTATCTTCTTGACTTCTCGCTTGGTTTCTTCAATTCCCCATATACTCGTTTATGCTTTCTCAAACCATACTCCATATATTTCCTCACTAGCAGTTGATTTTTCCTCATATTGTATATACTTCTTAGCTCATTCTAGTAGGTTGTATAAGGTTTTAGGGACCCTGATTCCAATACTCTCAGTGAGTTTAAACCCTTATAGGGTTCCAATACTTAACTGACATTTCTCCATCTCATTATTTGGGCTCTTTCCTAGTGTTGTAGTGAGAATCAGATATCAAGCTATTGATTAACTTGAACCACACATCTTTAAGTTCACCACCGAGCATTGATTTATCCAAAGGAAAGGGTAAAGATTGAAGAAAACTTTAAATGCGCTATGTGACAACGAAGCTAAGAGATCGGGGGGTTCAGGGGGTTGGTTATACTAAGGGAAGGTATTAGCATCCTAAGTATTTATAGTACTCTACAGGAACCTCTTGTTAGTATTTGTGTTATGTTAAAGTTTGCTTGCTAAGGGAAATGTGCTAAGGTGCTAAAGGTAAAGACCTATGGGTATGTACATTAAGTATGCTCGCCAAGACGTTGCATCTTGTGCCTACGTATCATAACAAGGATGGAATTAGAGCAACCACAGTTCTCCTAACTAGGGTGAAGGAACTCTTGCATATGGTCAACGTTCCAAAGGGAATAAGCATTCGTAACAATGATACTTATGTAGAGTCAACAAACTCTCTAAGCCTAAGTTGAAAGACCTAACTGGGGTTTAACTTAATCAAAAGTCAAAAGAAGGGAAGGTGAGTACACATAACAATGGTACACACTTAGAGTTAACAAACTCTAGACCTAAGTTCTAAGTTATAGGACTTCTAACAAGGTATGCTAAAGATCTTGACTTAACAAAGTCAAAGGGAGGTTTAATCTTAAGACTAAATTGAAAGTCCTAATGACTCTTGTCACACCCTCATTTTCACCCTAACCTTTCATATCATACATTTATCATATTATCATCACCATGGTGAAAACCAAGCATGTGGGTTCACAAGAGAATGTCAAAGCAGGATCTTCACTTTGAAACAAGTGTTTGAAGTTGATTCAGTGGCTATCGAAGGCTAGAATTCCACCTCTGATATTTAAGGTTCTTGGCATCTGGAATTTGGAATTTTTGGAGTTTTTCCAAGAATTTTGGATTAGATTTTATAACTCACCATGATTGAGCTGGTTAGCATTCGTTAACTGAAGGTTATTTTAGGGTTTTTCATGATTGTATTCCTTTACATGCCTCAAGCTTTATCATCCATCTTCTGGATTTCCTCAAGAATGGTATGGATTCAAGGATGAGGTTTTATCAAGAAAAACAAGTTGATTTGGAAATGAGGTTTGTCTTAGACTCGTTATTTAGGAAACATTCATTCAAGGGACTACTTAATGTCATGGATTCAAATTGGTGCTCAAATTAATCAATTGGATCAAGACAAGTCTGGAAAGAAGTTATTATCTCTTTTAAGGGTCTAATTCCAAGTTCGAGAGTCTAAAGTTAACATAGCTTGCAAGATACAAATCACGGGTGCAAAGGTTGTTCGATAGTTCGTTCAAGGTTTGTATCATTCGCCATGGTTCAAGTTTTTAATTTTCAGTTCATACAAACATCAAAGTTAAGGCTCAATTATATTACAAGTAACCTAAAAAACAACTCAAACAAATTGCCTTATTTCACCTTTGCACCAAAATGGGTCCAAGTCCAAAATCATGTTCTAAATTTGCAATATCTTTCCAAGTTAGCCAAATCACTCCAAAAGATTCATTCATGTGACAAATTAAAGATTCATAATTCAAGTTCGAATTCACATGTATTGTTACAAAGTTTCGAGATTCAAAGTTACAAATTTATTCAAATTGACAAATCCAATTCTATGGCAAAGTTACAAGTTCATGACATATTACAAGTTACAAAGAAATAACACAAAACTTGAAACTACAATTTTATTTTCTTGATTATGAAAGATCCTATACTCTTTCCTATTCCAAGACAATCTGTCTTCATATTCTTCTTTCACTCCAAGCCAAGTCTTGAGTTCCTACACAACACAAATTCAAACCATGTTATCAATCTCAAAAATCACACTTTAAGTCAAAATTCAATTCACTCACCGCTTTCAATTCAATCCACCAAGAACAATTCCAATTCAAATTCATAACATCAATACCATTCACCATTCAAGAATCATATAAACAATTATATTACATATTCACATATTCATTCATACATTCCATGTCCACTTCAATTTTTCATTCACATCATGTTACCACCATTCAATTAATTCATTCAATTCCTGCATAGTCCAACTCAAGAACAAAATCATGCCATGATCCAATTTGAGCAACATAAAAAACAACAAAATTGTCACATTCATATTCTATCTCATGATACCACATCACAATTCAAAGGGGAGGCATTTGGATACATAAAAAAAATCAGCACAAATTCAAAATTCAAAGTTAACAGCAAGTACACTTGGGGACCACTTTAATAAGACAAAATTCAGCAATGGCAAGTAAAAATTCAGAGCAGCAAAATTCAGCAACAACAGAAAATACAACAAAGAGAGTTTCATGATTTTGACCCCAAAAAAAAACTTTTGAACCTAAGAAAGCAATAACAGAGTATAATCTTCACAAGAAAACAAAACAAGACAGAAGGTGGCAGACAGAGCAAATACATCATTTTTGGTAAGGCAACCTGAGCATCAAAGAAAGCAACAATAAACATTCCATAATAAAAAGATGCTTCAAGGTTTTTTCTAAAGGTTTTTCAGTATAAGAGCAGAGGATAAGAGATGAGGGGATATCGAGACACCACTAAGACCCCTATTTTTTTAGTAAACTCTAAAAAAATCATAAACATCATTAGGCATGGCAAAAAAACCCGGACCAGTCGGGGCCCGCCCGGACCCGCCCCGAAATTAGCGGGGAAAAGCTGGTTTGAGTGGGTACGGGTGCGGGTGCAAGGAAACCCCGACTTTTAATTACGGGTGCGGGTACGGGTGCGTGGAGACACTAAGACCCGCCCGCACCCGGCCCCGCCCCGCCCCTGAATAATGCATTTTAGTTTAATTCTCTTATTTTACTTATTTTAATATTCATTTATTAATTATATTTTTAATTAAATTATTAATACCTTTATTGCAATTAAAATAATTAAATTAATCAAATTAATATTCATTTACTAATTAAATTTTTAATTAAATAAATAATTAATTTATTAAAATAATCAATTTTTTAATTAAATTATTAATTTTTATTGCAATTAAAAAGAAATTAATTTTTTTTCCGGGTGGGGGCGGGACGGGTGCGGGTGCACCCGTTCTCTATTGGGGGCGGGTCTGGGCGGTAATTTTTTACCCCCGATTGGGTTTGGGGGCGGGGGCAGGTGTGTTACATGGAGGCGGGTGCGAGTGCGGGTATAGTAAAACCCGCCCCCGAGCCTCCCCGTTGCCATCCCTAAACATCATATATACACAAAAACTTAGCAAGAACAAAGATGGTGAAAAGGAAAATTTCCTAGGCATTCTAAATTCCACAAAACAATAGCTAGAACACTGGGCTCGCTGTGTAGCCACCTCGCTAACAGGTATATTATTCGACTGCTTTCTCATCTCCATGACTATTTAAGAGCGTGAGTTTTATTCCATCTGTTGCGGTCAAAATGATTTGGCTATGTTTCAAAAGGACTTTCCTTGCATCCTAGCATTATTATGTATGCTTGTTTGAAATTAATATTCGCTAAAATAAAAAACTGGTTGAGAGAGATGATTGAGATTGGGAACGGTTTAAGAAGAGAAAAAGTATCTGGAAGAAAACTCATACAACTCACTCACCACTCTCACACAACCTGCATATCTTCTTTACTTTTCTTCACAAAACAAACACATCACTATTGCCTACAATGTGCATCGCCGGAACACCCTTCCATTTCCGCCACATACCCAAACATCAAAACACAACAAACCTCCCTCTATAACCGGCGCGTACCCCTCATCATCTTCTATAACACACTGCAACGGAAAAACTCTGCAACAACTTTCAAGATGCTTGCTTCCACACAAACTGGCGCCGGAAAATAAATCACGCCGCCGCATTATAGACAGAGACGGATGAGAGAGATCACGTGGAATGATGAAGCATGAATGAGAAAGATCGCAAGGGAGATCAAGTGCCACCATAAGATCAAAAGGCGAGAGAAAGAGTGAGCAAATTCGAAAGAAATAAATGGAATCAAGTGAGGATCGTACCCTATTTTTAATCGTTTTTCTTTCTCCATGTTACTGATGTATTGAACGTGTCTTTTGGGTTCTTTTTTCTTTTCCCAAAATGCGTCGCTTTAGATAGGAGTTTAGGGTTCTCATAAAACCCTTCCCTTGTGTATCATCCGAACCAAGTTTGGGCCTAGGGGGTCTGACCCATATTTTATATATTTTTTATTCTGTTTTACTTTGGTTTAGGCTTTCCAATTTCCAGCCTTTCATGTTAGAAATTAGTAATTTAATTTTAATTTTAATTTTAAGATTAATAATTTAATCATTAGTATTTTAATTTTAGGATTAGGAATTTATTTAACTTGATTTTAAGATTAGGAATGTATTCATTTTAATTTTAGGATTAATAATTTAGTCATTAGTTTAGTAACTTAATTTTAGGATTAGGAATTTATTTAACTTGATTTTAAGATTAGGAATTTATTTATTTTAATTTTAGGATTAGGATTTTATTTATTTTAATTTTAGGATTGAGAATTTATTTATTTTAATTTAGGATTAGAGATTTTGATTAGTAATCTTTAAATTTTTATATTAAAAAAACGAAAAAAAACGTGATAAAATAATAATATAAAAAAAATATATTTATTTCTTAGGATTATGTTTGAGGTATGAGATTTTTGTGAGGAGTCCGTTATATTTCATATGTGACTTAGGCGTGGCATTAAATCATTATTAGAGATTTGCGATCTTAAATTGCAAAGTGGTTACCATTGCGTCGCTTGCGATCTTTTGAACTTGTTTTTATAATTTACTCTTTATTCCTCGCATTGATCATCCCATGTACCTTATTATGCTTCCCTCTCCCAATTACAGTGTAATAGTCTAGTTCTTTAAGTTTCTTGTCTGTACTTGCTTGCTGATTAAGACAGATAAATTGGATTCAGGTTAGAACACATTTTCAATAAAAGGAACAAACAAGGCTTGATCCAATGTCAAGTCATTTTTCAAAATCCATTAACTTGGTTTAAATTTCAGAACTTCTCTCATCTCCCTCTCTTCTCATATCTCTTCCATCAACCCCATACTAACCTTGTATGCATTTCACCTTTGTAAGTCGATTGCTTCGCGCATCGCCATCAGCCTACCTCGATCTATTGACCATCCTTCCCTGTTCAAAACTTTTTTTTCTATTTCTTTTTGTCTCCTTTAGTCTAAAAACCTTGGTCCTATACCAAGTGCATTTTCAAAACTTTTTGTCTTAATAAACTTGGATGGTTGTGGAGTGGTTAGGCGAAGGCCTTGTCCTATCCCGAGTGCTTGACATTACCTTTAGGTTCATTGTCATAAAACACTTACCATTCAAAATCAAAACATCTTTAATAAGAGAATAAGATTCTCTTTGTATTGAACTAAAGAGAGAGGATTGAGCGAAGACTTCTTCCTCTCAGAGTATTAGGATGCTCACTTTAGAGTGTGTGGTCTCGATACTCGTCTTTCAATACGAAGACGTGACTATATTTGCCACACCATTTTCACAATAAATATTTTGAGATAAAGAATTAGGCACTACCCGCAATGGGTTACTATCTGAGGACTTATTTCACTCCTAAAAATCACTTTTACAAATCAAATGTGACATCTTGTCTTGATGGCAAAAACTATTTCTTTTTAAAAGGGGCATGTTACGTCTGTCCTATCGCAAACAAATAATGCCTAAGACTCCACAAGCGAGCTGCAATTCATCTAATTGCTAGAATGCGCATGTTGGCATCGTCTATAAAAAACACCAACAAACCGTAGTCCGAACTACGGACGCTCTGATTCCTCACTTATTTTAAGTGAAGGTACGTAGGCACAAGGGTTCCAATCCTTGGCAAGCACACTTCCATCTTTTCATTTGTAGTCCTCCAAACTACGTTGACTCTAACTTTCTCATACCTGTTGAGAATACGTAGGCATAAGACCACAAAGTCCTACCGAGTCTCCCCCCTTTTCATACCCGTCTATATCCCTTTAGAACACTCTGAGAAAGCAACATCCTTTAGCAATACCCTTACGCATATGACAAACAAATGGTTCCCATCGAGTACGATGGATGTGAGGGGTGCTAATACCTTCCCCTCGCATAACCGGCTTCCGAACCCTTTCTCTTGGTTGCGAGACCATCTTATTCATTTTCTTCTTGTGGGGTTTTCTCAATGTGTTCCTTTCCTCTTTTGGGATAAATAAAGTTTGATGGCGACTCTCCTATCTTTCCACTTTTGCCTCTTCGTCGTTGCATTTTTTGGAGTAGCGACAACTTAGCGACTCTGCTGGGGAAGTACCTAGCAAGCCAAACCTAGTTTGTTTGTTGTATGTGTGATTTATCAGCTTTTGTGGCTTCATTTTGCTTTGCTCTCTTATTTGTTGGGTTTATTGGGGATGGTTTGTGAGGAGAAATGCTTTCTACCTGAGCTTTTCCAGTAAACACTAAGCTAGAAGGTAGTTTCTTTCTGATTTGCGAGACTTAGGACTCGTTGAGTTGGTTTGACTTCCACCACTCAGTTGAGGCCCCTTTAGGATAATTATGTAGTCGTAATGGCGTCTTTATTTCCGACCCAAGAGTCCGTGATTCTGAGGATCTTTTTAGAACCTTATTCCAAAGGTTATTAAGACTTAACTTTGTGTTCATCCTTTGAAGGGAGTATCGTCTTACGAATCATCATTATGATGGAAAACTTTCGAGGGTTAGTGCATGGGACTTCATTTAAAAGCCTTTGGGATGCCCTGTTGTAAACCAATAGATTGCCTACCTGAGGTGAGAGATACCTTGTTATGTTGTCCTGCATGATCTGTGACCTTGATCCTTGTGTTACGAGACTGTTTTGGTGTGCATTCATAAGCATTGCATTGCATAACATTTTTTTGCATATCAAGGGACTTAAGAGACTATGATTATCTCAGGTATTGTTGAACAATGACTGATCAAAAGAAAAGAAGCACTAACTCATTGAAGTTTAGAGAGCTAAAATTGGGAGTCATCCAAGATATTCTGGTTGACGTGCCAAAAGCTTTTAAAATTAAATTTCAAAGAGAGCGTGGGAAATTACTTGACCTTCTATATTCTAGAGTAGATACTTGGGCTCTCTTTTCTATGTCCCAATTCTATGATGCTACGCTCAGATGTTTCACCTTCCAGAATTACCAGTTGACCCCCACTCTTGAGGAATATTCCCACCTACAAAATATCAAGATTAAAGACCAACCCATCTATACCGGTTTGAAGGAAGAACCAAAGTCTCCTGTCATTACACTTGTTCTCTATATGACTAAAGAAGAGGTGGATTCTGGTTTAACCAACAAAGGAGGTACTCATGGATTCCTCTGAAATTTCTGCTTGACAAGGCTGTCCATTATAAGACTAATGAGGATTAGTAAAGGTTTGGTGTCTTGGTTGCTTTGATAATCTATAGGATTGTTCTCTTTCCAAACATAGACAATTTCATAGATATCACTGCCATTACTCTCTTCATTCAGAAGAACCCTATTCCTACCCTCCTTGCTGACACTTACCACTCCATTCATTGGAGGAATGAGAAGAAGATAGGGTATGTCTCACATTTGCCAAAGGAAGGACCATTTATGGAGAACAAAGAGAAACTAAAATGGTCTAGACGCATTATGTCTTTGGTAGTGTTGTACCCCAAAATTTGACCAACCTTTTCTTTACTTGGTTTATGTTTCATTTCATTGTTCTAGCATATTGCATTGCATAGCATTTTGCATTTACAGGGGATCAAGTGTTTGTCTGTGCACCACTCAAGAGGAAAATCTTTATTGGCTTCGAGCTCAAGCAAAGGCACTGGTATAAACCATCATAAGATTGTCAAGGGGTCCATAAGGTCTTATCATTGGTGGGAGCATGAGATAGAAGCTTTTTGAGTATCTCAAAGGTTGTGGTGGAGTGGAAATGGTCACTCAGTTCATCTAAGTAATGCTTAGACAAGAAAGGAGAAATTAGGGTATCAATTTTAATCAGGATAGAACTTATTTATTGAAGAAAACATGTTTCTATGGACCTCCACATGTCCTAAGGTGTTTGACGATGAGAGGTCGATCATAAATTTTTATCAAAAGAGCTCCAATTGATTAGTTGATTGAAAATCGGGAGATTTGGAGAAAAGTCAATTGTGCAGCGAAAGTCAACTCCTAACTTTTTGAGGTCAAGATCATGATCCTTAAGTTCAATATGACCAATGGGTGGAATTTGATCAAGAAAAGTCAAGGAAATCATGAAAAATCAAAGGTTGTTGAAAGTTGCCATTTTTGGAATTAGGGTTTTAGAAACTTTCCATTTTTGGAAAGTTTAATGTTTGGAACAACCATCTTCAAAGCCATTTTTATTTATGATAAAGGTTTCAAATGAAATTTTGGCCAACATCAAAGTTGTTCCTTGTATCTCAATCTTTCTTTTGAGTACCAATTGATAGTCATATGATACTTGGAGCTCAAGTTATGATCAATCAAAGTTGGGGATTTCAATGATTTCAAAATTGTTAAGTTTGAACAAGTTTTTGTACCACTTTGCAAGCCAATTTTCATCATCTTCTTGATGTCAAATGAAACTTTGTCCCAAATGCAAGTTGTAGAGTATGTTCCAAGCTTTCCAAAGAGTCCAAGAAGTCCTCAATTGGATTTGAGAAGCTCAAGTTATGGATGTGCAAAGTTGGGAAAAAATAAGCCAATTTCATAACTTAGAATTTTTTCTAAGTTATTAATGAGCAGTTTGCTTGCCACGATTTTCAACCACAAATTTCATGATCTTCCAATCCTCAAATCAAGACAACTCCAACATGAAAGTTGTTCTACACCATGCCCTCTTTACTAAGAACTCATGTTTAGGGAAAATGGATCTTTGAGTATCAAGATATCCTTGCTCAAAGTTGATGGTTTGGACTTTGTTTCAAGGCATGATCCTTATAAGGTTTTGGCATGATTTTTCAAATTAGTCTTGCAGCTGTTTGACTCGCACATCATGTGCATGAGATTGAAAATTTTTCCCACCAAACTTTACCCAAACAAGAGGAACAAAGCTTGTACCAACCCATACACCATTTTGAATCTTTGTTCAAAGAAGGAAAGGGACAAGCAACCCTGCTCTGACCATCACACAACCCACCTGTTTTGCTCCCTCTACTCCTAAAAAACCATAGAAATGCCAGCATGCTCATGTACTGTGCTTCTCTTCACCATTTGATCCCAACAACCATGAACATGTAGCATCTGGTCCATTGATCTTTCACCTTAGTAAAATTCCCCAAAACCCCTTTTCCACATCCTATATAAGCTGAAGAACAGTTGAACCAAACCCTAGCCTCCATTTTGAAGAAATCCCAAACTTGCATTTTTTCTCTTCTCTGAGATATTCCCACGAAAATCACTCATTTCCTCACCTTTGTTTAACCCTTCATCACAAACTTTTCACCCCAACACTACTTGGAATTTATTGGTAAAAGGAGGCGTGGTGGTTTTGTTCTCTCTGAACTTGTTTTTGGAACCAGTTGTTGGTTTGCTAAGGCTAGGAGCTTTTAAAACTGTGAGTTTTGCTGCTAATTTTCTTTGGAGGCTGCAAGAGGTAAGCATCACAAAAACTCTCTTTTATTGCATCAACATCATTAAGACATGTTTGAGCTGGAATGTGTTCTTGGAATTGGTTGATTTTCATTTGAAATATTGTTTTGTTATCATGACAAGTTTGCTGGTTTTGTTTGTATAACACTGTTGTGTTCATGTTTTACAAGCTGTCATCCTTAAGAGATACACATTTGAGTTTTGTTTGATTGATGCTTGACTTTCTCTTTGTCAAGTTTGCCTCTGTTTTGTTTGAGCTATGTGTTGTGTTTGTCCTGTTTAGGTTTTTGGTGCTTCATTTCTGTTTAGTGTCTTTAGGCAGTTAGGTTTTAGCTGTTTGTTTAGGGTAGGCTTTTGACACATCCAGGATGGTTTACATTGGTGATTGTCTTTAGATTCAGGGTTGTTACTATCTTGAGATGGAGAGGGGGAGGGGGTTAGCTGTTGTCATCAAGTTGCCTATATTCAGTGGACTTTTAGTACAACAATTTGATTTACACTGTTGCAAGTGAGGAGTTTTGTTTGGAATAAACTGTGTAAACCAAGTTAATAGTCATGAGTGGTGTGAGCTAATACAAGGAGGAAAGCCTTGCGAGTGTTTCAACTTGTTGAGTTGTGTCCACAATTTGTTTTGAGCAGGCTGTTGGAGGGTTGAGGGATAAGACCAGTAGTTTCTCTTTTGAGAATGCTTAGATAAGGGGCAGACTGTCATCATGGGCCTGTTTGTTTTCTTGATAGCATAAGATCTCAACCCTTTTTGGATATATTGGGTAGAGGTTTTGCTTGCTGTTGGGAATTATGTTAAAGTTGTACATTCTTGGTTGAGAGGCTTAAGTGGATACATGATTTGATGGTTGTCTTTAGGAGTAATGTGTGAATGAGTATTTGAGGATGGCATTGTTTTAAAAAGCTATTACTATCATGAGCCAGTTGGGAGCAGACCATGTTTTCTTGTTAACTGGCATGTTTGGAGACTGTGGCTGTCATTGAAAACTGCAGTTTGAGCCAGGGTTTGCTGGTGTGCTACTATTGTTCTAGATGTGAATGTGCAAGTGCAGTTAGAATTTATAATAGAGGATACTTTTGACAAATGATAGTGGTAGTATCCCCTTTGCATTCACATCTGCCATGTTTTGCTGTTGGACATTAAGGGTAGCAGTGTTGAATTTGGATTAGAGACTCATTGAGCTCTCCCTGCTGATGTGCTTTTGTTCAGAAGTTGTTACCATTTGGGATTCATAACAAGTTGGAGGTTCAGACCTTGTTGACTTGGTCTTCTTGTGATTTAATGTTGGTGATCTGATGTTTGGCTTGCTTCCAAGTTGGTAGGGTGGTTAGTCAGCCTAGTTTCTTTGAAGACTTAGCATTTGGTTGTGTGGCATTATGTTGGTCAAACTGTCAATTCTGGTTTTAGAGTTTTGTCAGCTCATGTCTATGGCTGCTAGAATTTGTTTCTCGTCTTAGGATCTGTTGGTGAATGCCTTTAGCTGGTGTGTTTGGTTTGGTAATCAACACTGTTATGCGGATACTTGCCATCTGTGAAGTCTTAACTATCAAGCTTTGTTCTTACACATTGGTTTTAAGGAGGCAATATTTTGGTTAAAAGTGCATAGATCTTTAGATAGCACCAACATGATTATGTTCAATTTGTGTTTTGGTTCTGTCAGTTCAGTGTTCATTTGTTTGACTTGGATATTTCACTGTTGTTTTAGTTCTTGCCTAGTTTTAGGTGGATTCATTTATAACTTTGGGGCAGGGTGTGAGCTTTAGGTTGTCCTAGGCATTGTAATACCAGTCTGCTTTGTGTTGGTTCTGTCAGTATGCTTTATGTGTGTTAGCTCTTGGTTCAAGTATGTCATTCTTGACTTGGCATGGTAATGCAAGGATTTGTGTTTCTGCTCATTCTAGGACAGTTTCCATTGTTTGAATCAGTTGACTGTTTGCTAAGTTTAGTTTATTGGATTTAAGGCCTTGATATTGTAACCATATTGCCAACTCATGTCATCTTGCCACAAACCCAACCGTCATATCTTGTGTGCATTTCAAAATCTGAGGCATGATGTCATACCTTGTTCTAAGTTTGTTAACTTTTGACTCACCAAAATTCATAACCTGGTGCAAAGTGGACTAGTGGGAGTGTTTGTCTAAGGATGTTTGGTTTAGAGCAGATTTGGATAACCAAGAGTTAACTGTCACTTGGGGGATTTTGGGCTGTTTGAATAGACTGTTGGATTTTGTGCATAACATAGTTATTGAACAATGGTGCATTGAAGTTTTACTCACTTGGCTGCAATTTGCTCTGCTCACCTGGCTGCTTGTTTTATTGTTCATGCTAATTTGGTGGTGCTTGTTTTAACAAGGTTCAGAGTTTCCATCTATTTGGTTTTTGGATTTAGTGTGTGAGGTTGATGTTTAGAACTGGCAGTACTGTCATGAGATGAGGGAATGGATTGTCATCATCAAGTCTTGGACCTGTAGTACATCAGTGATGGCAGGTTTTGGGCAGTTTAGGAGAGACTAGTTTGTGGCACCTAGTAGGATCCTTTATAGGTGTTTCACTTGTGTGAATTTATCAAGGAGAGGCTTGTCATTACAGTTTTGTTTTAGTGCATACCTTGTTGTCATGAATTCATCTCTTGTAAGGATTTTGTCTTGAATCCACTTATGCTTGCCCTTGGAGAGGGAATTTGCCAAATCACTTGACTTGCTGTCAAGCTAGTGGTAACTGTCATCAGGACAGCTAGAGGTTATTGCTTGAAGCCACTACTGCCAGAATTTATTTCTTGTGCAGAAATTGGTTTACTCCTATCATTAGAGTTAACTTAGACCATTGGAACCTTACTTTGCTTTTGAGCTTACAACCTTGTTGTATTAGCTTACAGTTGGAGATCATGTTGGAGCTGCCTATTCATGCTTGAGAGGCTTAAGTGGGAAAATTGAGTTGTTGATTTCCATGAGAACTATAACCAAGTTAGTGCGGTTGTGGTTGTTAATGAGATCCATTCTGAGTTATTAAAGCTCATTAGCTTTGACAAGCTGTCTTAAACCCCTTTGGTGCACCTGTTGGTGTCATACTTCTATTTCATCAAATTGCTGTCCAGTTTAAGTTTTAGCTGTGAGTTTTATTGCTATTCAAAGACCAAGGATGCTGTTCAGTTTGGTTTTTTCTTGAACTTTGAGGTTTATGTGCAGCCATTGAGGTGATCCAGGATTGTTGGCATGAGTAGATGCATAAGTGTTGTTGAATTACAATTGAGATTAATGTGTGTGTGGATTTTAGTCTGTGTGAGTTGGATCAGTAGGTACTTATTGTGCCTTGGAGACTTTTGCTTTGGCCTTGTGGATGCCCAGCCCATTTCAAACACATTTCACCAACTTACAACTCACATACCAACTTTCCATTTTAATGTGTCTTGAACAAGCCTTCTTGTCAGAACTCATTCCATTACACATTTGAAACGTGCTCCAACCATTTTCTACCTTTAAAAGCATCTGTTCTGATCTTTGGATATCAAAACGTATTTCAAAACTCCATCTTGCATCTTCATTCGAATTTTTATGTGTGTGCATAATTTGAGAAAACTAATAGTCCCATTGTGTTCCTTGTGAAAAACTAGTTAAGTTAGACTAAAATTTTGTCAAAATTGTTTGAAATTTGATTGAGTTACGATTAAAACGCATTTGGATTGTTTGCCTTGAAGCTTGCCCTGCTTGTGCCCAGAATTCACGCGTGTGGATAGCTTTTGTATTGATGGGGTGGCATTGATACACGGATGTATCGCCACCCCAGTGGTTAAGTGCCTTGCCGTTTCGCTCCCATGTCATTTGTTCGATCCCCAGCGGGGACGATTTTTATTTATTTCCGTGATTTTGCTTCGTTTTATCTTTTCTTCTCCCTTTTCCATTTTTTTTCACATGTTGATGAGTGGTTGAGATGGTTTGATGTTCAGCCTTGTACCCCAAGGTCATGTGTTCAACACCTAGTGTAAACACTTCCTTTTTTGTGGTTTGTTTTTATTTGTTTAATCTATATTTATTTTCTTTTTTTTGATTAAAATTAGAAAAATATTTTTAAAATCTCAAAAAATCATTTTCTCTTGTTTTAGTGTGTTATATTATTTTTCTTTGTTTTATTTATTTATTTATTTATTTTAGTTATCATTTTATTTTGAATTTACAAGTTAATATGTTTTGTGGTTCATCTTTTATTCCAATCATTAATTTTCTTTCTTTCATTTCATCTGTGATTGTTTTATTTAGTGTTTACTTGGCCTTTGGCCATGATCCCCCTAGGATTCCTAGTCCCTCCATTTAGGATGGGAGTAGGAGAGACATTAGGTGTTCAATCCTTTGCATGATAACATTAAGATAATTTCATTCCCTTTTATCCCGACTTTAGGAGCATTGTGCATGATAACTTTAGGGTCCAGTTTCCCCTTAGTTTGAGTCTTTCTCTTTCCATCTCCTAAACATTTCAAAACACCTAATAAAGAAATATTTGTGTCATACGCTACGAGCCTTAAGTACTCAAGAAATGATGGTTGGGGGGCCTCCTCTCAATTGTCTAGAGTGTTTAGCATATGCCCTTTGGGCGATATGCGACGCATTCGCTCTCGAGTCATAGTCTTTAGTGCGACATGAGTTTCAACCCATAACTTAATCCACTTCTTGTCTTAAAAAACACAAAACAAAAACATCAAATCTTTTTTATCCTTCGGGATCTTAATTGGAAAACCATTTTCAGAAAGAGTTTTGTTAAGCTTTGATTCTACCGCAAACAGACATCGTCCCTAACTGCTGGAATCACTGTTTAACCCTACTTGGTTTAAAACGCTTGAACCAATATGTGGTCGTGTTAGCCCGAACTACGTTTGCTCTGATTTCTCGTACCAGACGAGGATACGTAGGCACAAGACGCAATGTATTGGCGAGCAACCTTCCCCACCTTTCACCCGTAGTTAGCCGAACTAAGTTGACTCTGACTTCTCATTTCAGATGAGATACGTAGGCACAAAGCGCCATTGCTTTGCCGAGTCATTTCTTTTTCTTTTGTCCTCAAGCATGTAGTTAGATAGATTTACACCCTTTTAGACTAGACAACAAGCGTGGATTCCGTCGAGTACGACGGACGTGAGGGGTGCTAACACCTTCCCCTTACGTAACCGACTCCCGAACCCGAGATTTGGTTGCGATGATCGATTTTATCCCTATTTCGTAGGTTTTCCTTGATCGTTTCCTTTCCCTCTTGTTGGGATAAATAACGAACGGTGGCGACTCTTCTGTCATTGCTGGCCTCGATTTTCGTAGAAGCGACAGCTGGCGACTCTGCTGGGGATTTTTCCCATCCCTTATGCGAGTCAATCCTAGCGCTTGTGTGTTTTGTCTTTGGGTGTGTATACATGTATATGTTTTGCATTTGTACAATTTTGCTTTATTGAATTTTTATTTTCAGCACTTTATATCATATATCATGTTGTTGTGTTGTGGGTGGGATGTTCCATTGAGAGATAAGCCAAAACCCAGGCTTTAGGATACACATAGAATTAGAGTGGAAAGTAGTAAGGATCTGCACGCTAGGCATGCAATAATCCTCATGAAATTCGCATTCAGACGAGGTTTTCTGTTGAAGACATCCTATCCTGTACTAGGTCGGGAAAGGGTGTTGGATCTGAGAGTTGTCGACTCTGGAGACCGATCACTTGGGAGTCAGCTAAGTGAGGCCGCTTCGTGAGACAATGATGCCAAACCAGAAATGGTGAACGTATCATCGTTTCTCGAACGTATCATCGCATAGGATGCCGAACCTTGTCAGATTAGGTCCATACCTGTTAGAGGGATTGGGTTTGCAGGAAACTTTGACCTTCAGCCAACCTTCTTGTCTCGTCAGTATGAGCAGTTACAGTGAAAATCCTTATGCTAGTGTTGCCATCTTAGCGAAGCGCTGGTTCATTTCCGCCAACAGCACAACAACTTGATCCTCTGTTGCATTTGCATTAACATGTATCTGTGTTTCAGATGTGTACTCTCACTTTGATTCTAGTCATCTCAATCCACCATTTGTCATGGAGCTTGGTTTCAAGAATTTTGTCATTTACAAGTTCCCAATACCGGAAGTGAAGCTTTTGGTTGGTCTCATTTCTGGAGTGGAGCATAAAGTTATGGAGGATTTCAAGCAGGAGTATGGGAAGATCTTAAGCTTTGTCTGCAAAGTCTCTCAGTTTGATTTGGAAGGTCTCAACACGCTGCTACAATTTTATGACCCCTAGTTGCGCTATTTTACTTTCCCTGGGTATGTCCTCTTACCTACCTTGGAAGAGTTTGTTCAGTTATTGGGAATCCCTGTCTTGGGAGAGATGTCTTTCGTGCATTCTGAAGATGAGCCTGACCTATCCGAGCTAGCCAAATCTCTGCACTTGGATGCTTCTGAGCTAAAAATGACACGGAGAAGTGGGGTACTTGGTTTCCCTTTGCCATTCTTGATAGAAAAGGCCCAACATTTTGCAAAGGAAGGATGTTGGGTTGTCTTTAATGCGATCTTGGCGCTCTGTATCTTTGGGATAGTATTATTCCCCAATGTACCTGATTTTATTGATTTGGACGCTTTCCACATCTTTGCATCCAAGAACCCTGTGCCAACCCTTCTAGGGTATGTCTATCATTCCACCCATTACAAGAATGAGAATCGGCGAGGAAGAAGTGTTTCTTGTTGTAACTCATTGTTGTACAAGTGGTTTGCCTCACATCTGCCAAAGTCTGGGCCTTTTATTAGCCTTGCCAGTACTGTTGGTTGGCCAGAAAGACTCATGGGATTAAGAGTAGAGAATGTTGTTTAGTTTGATAGAGACCTTTTGGGCAAGGAGATTATCTACAGCTGCGGGGATTTCCCCAATGTTCCTCTGATTGCAAGAAAAGGAGGTATAAATTATAATCCAGCTCTCACTATCAAGCAGTTTGGCTGCGCTTTAAGAGCCCCCCCAAAGGAGGAAGAAGTGCGAGAATCTCTATATTTCGCAGGTTTAGTTGATACTGCTACTCTGGCTAGGTTGCAACAGGCTTGGAATAACATTCATCAGAAATGAAAGCTCTCTTTGGGGAAAAGAAATTCTAGAGCCTATGAGCCTTACATGGAATGGATTCAGGAGAGAGTCGAGAGATTGTTGCTCCCATTTCCGGTAAGGGAGTCTCTATATCCTTCGGTGGTTGCAGAGCCTACGACAGTTGACATGCAGAAACACAACCGACTATGGGCGGAGAAGGAGGAACTGCGTAAGGCTAATGAAGAGCTGGAAAAGGAAATTACTCAACTTAGAAGTGAAAGGAATGAAGCTATCTGGTTATTTAAGAAGCAAACAGAGTTAGTAAACAGGATGGGTACGCAATTGACAGAGGAGATTAGTTCCCGAGAACGAGTGGGTAAAGCTTTGAAAAGCATCAGTGATGTCCTCTTCAGCAAAAAGAAGGAATTGGAGAAAGCTCATCTGAGGATATTCAAATTTGACATTAAATGGAATGCTCTGCTAACCAACAACAAAGAGAGGGAAGATAAACTCTGTCAACAAGTTGATAGTTTAAGGGCCCAACTTCGAGACAACATTGCAAAAGCTCCGGGTGAATATATGAGTCAACTGGAAGACAAGCAAAAACTCCACGAAGTTCTTGTAACATTGGAGGAATACAAATTGAGGATCGACTTAAAGAATCCCAGATTAGAGGATGCTTTTGGAGAGGATGCTTGGGAAGACCTTGTTCAGAATCTGCAAGATACTATCAAGGAGAGGAACTTTCTTATTCAGAGATTGATTGACAGACCCGATCATCCAGACACAAAAGAGTTGCTAGAAGAGTTTCGGACTCGACTCCGCTTCTGACGCTTTTTCTCTTATTTGTTGTTGTTTGTATTCTGACCATCACCAGGGTTGTTGGATGAGGTCATGATGACTTTCTTTATATTCCTTTAATGATGTATGATGATACTCTATGACTCATTTCATTTATGAGAAGTTTTCCTTGACTATCTCTGTGGTTTTTTATTCTCTCACCATGCTCGTGGAACTAGAATCAAGGGGAGAGTGTCCCTGAAACATAATTACATGTCTGCATTCTGCATTTTTGCATCATTCTTCATTCGCATTGCAGGTGTTTCTGTTAACCTTACCTCTTCTTGTGGTTCTCCAGAGTTTATTTCAGGATTGAAGGGCAGCATATTCACCGTTATTCTACACGAAGAAACCAACAAAGAATTATGGATCAAGTTCAGCTCGAGCTTCAGGAATTCCGCGAAAGGATGGAGAAATTCATGGACATGATGCAGGGCGTAGCCAACGGCCAAGAACAGTTGAGGACATTGGTGCAACCTCTGGTGTCAAAAGTTGATGGTAGTGAGGTTCTACATGGTGGAACCGCTGCTGTACCACCTCCTCCAGAAAACAGTACGCCACAGGCAGATGCTATCCTAACGGTTGTCCCTCCGGGCGGAGGAAAGCAGACTAGAATTCCCATCCCAGTTCCAATGGGCGTTGTACAAGGTAACTACGGTCCCTAGTGGGAACAAGATGATCAAGAGGACATCTTCACCCTGGGAGATATTGGGCTAGCATTGCAACCCGATGCCGATAGAAGGTTCAAGGCGATAGAGGAAAAGATGAGAACCCTTGAAAGCCAAAATGCTATGGGTCTGGATATGTCGAACATAGGGTTGATTCCGGGACTAAGGATTCCTCCAAAGTTCAAAGTTCCAGATTTCGATAAATACAAAGGAACAACATGTCCAAAGGTGCATCTTTGCTCCTATTTCCGAAAGATGTGTGTGTACTCCAATGATGAGAAGTTGCTGATGCACTTCTTTTAAGATAGTCTATCGGGACCATCCCTCGAATGGTATATGGGCTTAGAGCCAGTTAATGTCAGAAGCTGGAGGGATTTGGCAGAAGCTTTCGTTAAGCACTACCAATACAACAGTGACTTAGCGCCAAACCGAGTGCAGCTTCACAATTTGTCACAAAGAAGTAACGAATGTTTCAAAGAATACACACAGAGATGGCGTGAGCTTGCCACAAGAGTTCAACCTCCCATGGTGGAGAGAGAAATAATTGATCTGTTTGTGGCCACATTACCAGGAATTTACTATGAGAAGTTAGTGGGTAGCATGTCTGGGAGTTTTTCAAATTTGATTATTACCGGTGAGAGGGTCGAAAATGGTATTAAGATGGGAAAAATACAGGCAGGGGAAGGGACCTCATCTAGGGGTGGAAGAAAGATTTTTGGTGCGAAGAAGAGAGATAATGAGACAAATGCAGTATCCAGCTTTAACAATCGAAATAGAAATCTGAATCAACGTCAACAACGATCGTATTACCAGCAACCACCAGAAGTAGCTAGTATTGCCATCCCGGCGGTACAACCTCATCAACAACAACCACGTCAGCAACAGCAACAACGACCTCAGCAACAGAATTATGCACCGAGACAGTTCCAAGATCAGAGAAGGATAGTGGATAGGCACTTTGACCCACCACCGATGCCCTATGCTCAGTTATTACAACACTTAATTCAACTGCAGTTGGTCCAGAAAAGGACAATGGCACCTCTAACTGGCCCACCACCTCCTGGGTATGACGCCAACGCTAGGTGTGACTTCCACTCTGGCGCCCCTGGCCACAACATCGACAACTGCAAAGCCTTCAAACATAAGGTACAAGACCTTATTGATAGTAAGGCTATCAACTTCAATCAAGATGCGCCGAACATGGATCAAAATCCCATGCCTAACCATGGTAGGGGTGGTGGTGTGAATGTTATTGTCAGTGAGGAAGGCCTGAACTTGGTGTCCAAGGTGGAGGATCTGAAGACGTTGTTAGGCTTTGTGAAGAGCAAGTTGTTAGAAGGCGGGGTGTTACCAGGCTGTGGGAAGGATTGTGAAGACTGTATGATTTGTCCTGAAGGATGTCGGAATCTGAAGAGCAATGTACAACGCATGATGGATAACGGTTTATTGCAGTTTGATAGAATCTGTGAGAAGAATGCTGAAGAGGTAGTCATTGAAGATAAGGACGAGGTGGCCACCATCTCCATCCCGTACAAAACAATTACAATTTTTGCGCCTCCGGCGAGGCCCACTATTATATTCACAAAGGCAGGACCCATACCCTATGAGAGCTCTAAAGGAATCCCTTGGAACTATGGGGCCGAGGTCTACTGCAACGGGTAGAAATAGGAATTAAAGAATTCGCCCTTGGACTCGATCGACAATTTGGTAGGAACTGGAGGAATGACTCGAAGCGGGAGAGTGTTTGCACCTCCCGAAGTAAATGCAGAAAAGACTGACAAAGGTAAAGGAAAGGTGGTGGAAGAGAATTCTCAAACTAGAGAAAAGGAAACTTTGCTGAAGGACACAGAGGAATTCATGCGTTTGGTAAGAAAGAGTGACTACAAAATTGTGGATCACTTACAACAGACTCCTTCAAAGATTTCCATCTTGTCACTGCTGTTATATTCTGAAGCTCACAGGAATGCTTTGCTCAGGGTTTGGAATAATGCTTACGTACCTCAAGAGATATCCGTGAATCAGTTGGATAGGGTGGTGGCCCACATCAATGCAGGTAAC
Organism: Lathyrus sativus; assembly: GCA_963859935.3. Classification (NCBI taxonomy): domain Eukaryota; kingdom Viridiplantae; phylum Streptophyta; class Magnoliopsida; order Fabales; family Fabaceae; genus Lathyrus; species Lathyrus sativus. The sequence continues at coordinate 63,045,381 of OZ012738.1, read as the reverse complement.
GGGTTAGGATTCACTGATCGTGATTTGACACCGAGAGGAAGAAATCATAATCTGGCTTTGCATATCTCTATGGAATGTAGAGGTGTTGTTCTTTCACACGTACTCGTAGATACTGGGTCGTCACTGAATATGCTACCCAAGAAGGCCCTCATGAAGCTAGACACGCGAGGGATAACTTGCACTCCGAGCGACTTGGTGGTCAGAGTGTTTGATGGGATGAGGAGGTCCGTTTTTGGGGAGTTGACTTTACCAATTCAGGTTGGTCCTGAGATTTTTGATACGGTATTCTACATAATGGATATCCAGCCGGCATATAGCTGCCTTTTGGGTCGGCCTTAGATACACTCAGCGGGAGCTGTGACATCAACTTTGCACCAGAAACTGAAGTATATGGTGGATGGAAATATTGTGACTGTTTGTGGATAGGAAGACATCATGGTGAGTCATCTGTCTTCATTCAAATATGTGGAGGTTGATGGTGAAATTCATGAAACACTGTGTCAGGCCTTTGAGACTGTCCAAATCAAGGAAAAGGCGCCGGTCGAGGTCAAAGCTCCAAAAGTTGCCATGTCGTCTGTTGCACCCTAAAATTTGACCAACCGGGTCCCCTATCTGGCTCGATGTTTCGACGCATTTCGCATACGCATTTACATACTTCATATAGTGCATTTTCTCAATCATGGTGAGTTTATCGGGATTACAGCCTTGCCGTCGCTTTTCAGGTGTCTCAGACCAGTTCGGATAATCGGAGGTTATTTTGGGAAGTCGCGCGCTTCCTGGGTGTTTTCAGTTTATGCAGTGATTTTTGAGATTTTGGGTATCTGGTTATCGTTTTGCTTCGATCTGGTCTCGCGCTCTCTTTTATATTGATTATTTGCCTTTGTTTGCTTTTTTTAGAATTTTATAGCTTCTTGTAGATTTTAAATAGGCTTTGTAGCTTTTTCTAGAATTTAAATAGATTTTCCTAATATTTTTAAATAGCTTTAAGTCTTTTGTAGAATTTAAATTGTTTTAAATAGATTTTATAATGATTTTCTTTTAGAATATAATAGTTTTTGGATAATAGAAATAAATAGAGTTTATTTTAATATAGATTTAATCTTTTGTTAGATATTCCTTTTATTAGGTTAATAGTTTTTTTTTATATAGATATTAGAGATATTAGCTTTATAGTTTTAATATAGAATTAGTAGAAGTTTAATATAAATAATATAGATATTAGTTTTAGTTTAATTAGAGTTTAATATTAGTTAGATTTTAATTAGAGTTTTTAGATTTAATTAGGATTTAATTAGTTAATTAGGATTAAGTCTTTGATTAGCTTCTAATTGGGTTTGATTTTCTTTTTGTAATTTTTTAAATTCAGTTTTTTCAGGTTTTTGCAGTCTTTTTCGTGGGCCCAGTATGAATTTTTGGGAGGCCCAGATCCATCATCCGTTTTTGTTCATTTCTTCAGTCCAAAGCAGCGCCACTTGTCAGTATATAAGAAGGACACGTGTTCAGATGCAAGCGGGCCACCTCACAATTCACTATCACCAGAATCTCCCACGTGTAACCCCACTACCTCTCTCCCATCACACGCGTCTTTCATGCATCGTTCCCCCCAGCCACGTGTCTGACGCCTGAGTCTCGCCGGTTGCATGGCCGGCGGCCATGCAACCACCGCCCCCCAACCTCTCCGGCCACCGTAACTACCCAGCAACCAACTCCGGCCACCATACCAGTCACCGGAAATCCAAAAAATACCCAGAAAACCTTTAATCTTCATCTTCCTCCTCTGGCCAACTTCATCACCTCACCGGAAAACTCAACATGTTCTTCGTGTGTTCATACAAATTTCCAGAATTTCATAGATCTAAACTTAGATCTTCATCATGTTCTTCATTATTCGCCAGATTTTCCCAGATCTACACTCAAACCTTCATAGCATTCATCTGCGATTCCCAGAAATCCAAACAAATTCATCATTATCTTCATTAGATCTTCGCCATTCAAAAACATCCATCAGATCTGTGTTTAGTAATCTTCAAACCGAGCATGCAACTCATAGATCTACATTGTTCGTTTTCCAGCCAAGAACATTCATGTAATTTTCCAGAAAATCATCATAGTTTCATCATCTATCTTCAAGATCTTCAGAGATTTTTGAAGATCTTCATCAGTAGCGCCATTTTCCAAAAGATCGTTCCTCAGTTCATCAATGCTCCTCAAACATCTTTCAGGAAGTTCATCCGCGAACTTCACGATCTTCCTCCTTACTCATCAGGTCTCCAAATTTCCCAGAATCTTCATCTGCGTCATTCTCCAGACATCACCACCTTTCATCATTAAGAACTCAGACTCCAACAATAGCCTTCAAGGAAAATCCCCAGAAATCTTCATCCATCGCGTTCGTCAACATCTCCAATCGCCTTCGTCAGAAACTTCCAGATCCACCAACATGCAATCTTCAATCGATCTCCAGATTCAAGTCCCTCTAACATTCCTCCACATGCATCCGCGAACAGATCTTCAACGACTTCCTTCAAGAACTTACGCCGAGATCTTCGAGCCATGGTTTAGTGTGCGTATCCAGATGTTAGATCGATGAAGTTGTTGCTGTTATTTCGTTGTTGTTTTTCATGAGATTGAGGACGAGAATTGAAGGAGGGTGAGGCTGAGAAAGATTGAAGGATTGAACAAAGTTTAGGGATTGAGAGAGACGAGAGAGTTGAGAGGATCGTGGGAACGGCCATGAACAGTACCAAGGAAGGGGAATTAGGGTTTTCTGAGAAAGGAGGAGGGTGGATCGTGAGGGATTGGGCCTTGGGCCCACCAGTCTGTGGCATCCGTACACCCCCCTCATTTTGCCATACCCTCCGTTTTGTGCTTACTGATGGATTGGGCCAAGCCCAACGGGTGTACTGGCTCACCTCCGTTTCCTCAGTTCGCTCCCCCCTTTTTGTTTATTACTTTTGAATTGCTTATGGGCTGGGCCCAGTCCCAATTGTTTTTCTTGCTGATACACTCCCCCTGGAACTGCAGGGCACCCCCCCCCCCTTTTGTTTCTTTTCTTTATTTTTTTTGTTTAGAAGAAAAAAATAATCAAGAAAAAGAATATATTTGAAAGGGAAATATTGAAAAAAAGAAATATAGAAAGAAAAGAAAAAATACATGAAAAAAAAAACATTTTGAAAAAGAAAAGAGAAAAGGATATTGAGAATAAAGAATAGAAAAATATGCGAGAAAAAAAGAAATATTTTGAAAAAGAATATGAAAAATAGTGAAAAAAATATAGAAAAAAATATATGAAAAATATTGAAAAAGAAGAGTGGAAAAGAAATATTTGAAAAAATAGAAAAAGAAAGAAATGAAAAAAGAAGAAATATTTTGAAAAAGAATAGAGAAAAAATAGTAAAAAATATTAGTTTGTAGATTTAATATTTTTTAGAGTATATTTTCTTCAGGGAGTTTATTTTAGAGATAGTTTTTGAAGTCCACTTGTTAGGGGACTCTTTTCCATTTGATTTTTCCATTATAGATGGATAGGATAGTTTCTAGGAGTTTATTTCCCGCATTCAAGCATTGTAACCATTTTTCAGAATGTTAATAAAACGAGATTTGAGTTGTGGTCCCGAAGTAGCCGAACTACAGCTGCTCTGATTCCTCGTACCAGACGAGGATATGTAGGCATAGGATGCGATATCCTAGCGAGCACACTAACAATTAACCTTTTTGTTCTCTCGCTGCTGTGCGATCGAGACTTTCCCGCTGACGACTGATGTTACCCTTTTCTCTTGCCCGAGTGCATCTGAGACCAGACCGTAGTTTTTCCCATAGGTTCCCGTACCTTCAAAACCAGATTAATTTCTCACTGCTGTGTGAGGACACCCTGTTTAGCCGTAGTTAGCCTGAACTACGTAAGCTCTGATCTTCCATGCAGTGTGGAAGTACGTAGGCACAAGACGCGAGGTCTTGGAGAGCCCATTTCCCTATAGTCCCGAACTACGTTGACTCTGACTTTCTCTCTTGAGAATACGTAGGCATAGAGTGCGACGCTCTATCGAGTCAATTCCCTTCCCGTTTAGATTTAGCAGCCGTAGATAGATTGTTTTGCATCCTTTAGACAACCCAAGCAAGCGTGGATCCCGTCGAGTACGACGGACGTGAGGGGTGCTAATACCTTCCCCTTGCGTAACCGACTCCCGAATCCAGGATTTGGTTGCGATGACCATTCCTTTCCCGTCTTTGCGGTAGGTTTACTCTGAGCGTTTCCTTTCCCTCCTTTGGGATAAATAACGCACGGTGGCGACTCTTCTGTCAGCCGGCGCCGATTTTCGCAGTAGCGACAACTGGCGACTCTGCTGGGGATCCAACGTCCCCTGGCTGCTAAGGACTGCGATAGTCCTTATGCATGTGGGATCCAACGTCCCCTAAGATAGTCAATCCTAGCGCTTGTTTGCTTGTCTTTTGGGTGTTTCTTTTTCATTGCTTTTTCTGTTGTCGTTGTGCTGGGGAAGGTGATATTCTGAGTGATAGCCGGACCTGGGCTGCTTGAGTGTGCATTTAGACATAGTTGCGGAGAAGTAGTAGACGAACCTGTCTGCTAGGCAGGCACAGTTCCCTACGAAAATCTGCGCTCAGACGAGGTTCTCTCCGAGGTGCTTCTCTAAGGTCCTGAGGATCATAGGGGAGTCCAGACGTGAGGATTGTCGACTCTGGGGACCGATCAATTGGAAGTCAGCTAAGTGAGGCCTCTTCATGAGATGACGATGCCACTCCTTCTGGAAATCGTATCATTCCTCATTAAAGTCTGTGACGCTGACGACCGCATAGGATGCCGTATCTTAGGTCCATACCCGTGAGTGGGGGGGTTTTTCTTTTTTTTGCGAAACCTTGACTTCCAGACTACCAGCTATCCTGGCGTTCTCTTTTAGAGAGAACGTACTTCGTCAGCAGTGCGGTGGCACTCAGTTTGTTGTGTGGGGGTTGTGATCCCGTTGTTTGCTGCATCTTGCATATCATGTGCATAACAGTGTTGCATCATATTGCATATCATCCTCCAGTTAGCCAGAGTTCCGATCCAGCCTTTGTTTCCTGAAGGTGATTACCTAGAGTTTGGATTGAGCAATTGTTGATTGTCAGAAGAAGACCTAGGGGTTGAGTAGATCTGAGCAGAATCGAGCATTGAAGTCAGCTGAAGATTATTGGTAGCTATGTCTGAAGGCAATTTCCAGTCTCCTAACACTCTGACGGGGTTCCCTATGATGACCAACCCTCTGTATGATTCTATGGAAGACTTCCCGCAAGCGAACAACGTTACTGCAGACCAAGTTGTACAGCCGTCTGTTGAGAGCCGAGATCGACATGAGCAGTTTGTTGCCCGAAATGAACGTCCTCCTCCTGTTAACAATCAAGATGTTGTTTGCCCTGAGAGGAATCCATGCAGAGGTATCCCGGTAGCCAGGACTGTAAACTCAAGAGCTCTTGAAGGCGAGAGAAGGCTCCGAGTATTGGAAGAAAGAGTTAAAGCTTTGAAGGCGAAATATGCTGTTAACCTGATGGCTGCAGACATGTGTTTGGTTCCTGACCTGGTGTTGCCTTACAAGTTCAAAGTGCCGGAAGTTGAAAAGTACACGGGAGATAGTTGCCCGAAGCAACATTTGGTGATGTTCCGCCGAAGAATGACTTCATTCGTGCACAACGACAAGTTGAGGATTCATTACTTTCAGGGTAGTCTGACTGGGGCATCTCTGAGTTGGTATATGCAGTTAGAGAGAAATCAGATTCGATCATGGATGGATTTAGCCAGAGCTTTTCTGAAGCAGTACGATTATAACCTAGACATAGCTCCCCATCGCATGCAGTTGCAAGGATTGTCTCAAGAGAACAATGAACCTATACGGAGATGTGCTCAGAGATGGAGAGAATTTGCTGCTAGAGTAAAGCCGCCGCTCCTAGACCGAGAGTTAATGAGCATGTTTGTACACTCCCTAGAGAGCCCGTACCTTGAAAGAATGCTTGGAGTTACGTCAAACGATCAAGCCGGTGAAACTGAATATCCTTGTGACTATCAGAATGAAGAATGAGTTGTGATCAATGCAGTCATGCCAAAGGTTGAATATCCTTGAAGCGAATCAGTGAATTTTGTTGGTTCTTCGTCTTCTCAGCGATCAGTATCTTCTATGCCTTGTTATGCTGGACAGACAGCGGTGCCTAGGGCACCATATCAGGAGTCTTATGTCGCTTCCATTGCAAAGCAGCGAACTCGTGGTCAAGGTTATCAGAATCAGCGTCAGAATCAGAACAGGCCTCGTAACAACTTGGAACGAAGGAAAGCTCCTTCTCACCTAGTGCCTATGCCGTATAGCCAGCTGCTACCATCTTTGATCCAGAGTTCTTTGGTGGAGCCGAAAACTCTCAAGCCTGTGCCAGAACCTTACCCTCCTGGGTACAATCCCCAAGTTCAATGTGGTTACCATGGTGGCTCTCCAGGGCATGCAACTGAAGATTGTAAAGCGTTTCAGGCGAAGGTACAGCAGTTGATCGACCAAGGGTGCATTTCCTTTCCAGAAGGAGTTTTGTTTGTTCATGCCAACCTCTCAGCTGTCTAAGCTCGTAGATTCAGAGGGTCCTTTTCAAGAAGCCAGTGGTCCAGACAGGAGGGCACCCTCAGCATTGGCAGTCCTCAGACTTTTATATCATTTGCATTTGTAGTTTCTTTTCTGTTAGTTACTACTTGCTGTTAAATATTGATTGTTTTCAAATGGTAATATTGATAAAGTGGCTATGCATTTTCTGAATTAATCATGTCGTTGTCGCTCATTTACTGCATTGCATTGACACTTGCATTTTATTCACTCCACTTTATCACTGTGACTAGCAAAGATTGGAGGAGGGATGATGAAATTGAATACTCATAACCGATGATCGTATGCTTTCAGATAAAACCTTGTCGATGACGTACAAGGCATTGTTTCAAATCCCCAAACACTGGAGAGATAAGGAGTTAGTCCCTTGTTAACCATTTCGAGCCAGGAAGTAGAAGTTTTTTCGGACTTTTAAACCCTCCCATCTTAACCCGGGGCAGGGTAGTTGTCAGTTAGCTTGACCGAGCATTCAAGTCTTACAGAGGAGTGTTGTCTTTCGAGGACCAATCAGTTTACGCCTCTCAAGAGGTCGTAATTCGTCAACCACAGTGGTTAAACCTCACCAATCAGGAGTAAGGCAGTTACAATCCTTTCGGAGAAACCAAGACAACCAGTGTCACACGACTTTGTTCCAAGGAAAAAAGGAGAGAAAAAGAAAGCCCGCTAAGTAAAAAGAAAAAGAAAAAGCTGGAAGGCTAATACTTAGGCAAAAATTAGGGCATCCCGCTGGACTTCAAAAGAAAAATCGAAAAGAACTTAAAAGGAGTCAGTCCAGGCAAATATTAGGGAATCAAAAGAACGGAAAAGAAAGGATATCAAAATAAAAATCCTCGAACAGTCACAAAGTCGTGTACACAGACACCGAAAACGAAAAAGGAGTAACTGTCACTCCGAAACCTTGTGAGTTCCTTAGCCATGGTCCTTACCATTCAACGTACCTCTCGAAGAGGCGAGCGCTCGAGCCATGTTAACTGAACTTTAGGATCGGAGATCATCACGTAGAAGGGGTGGGTACAAAACATAATTTGAGCCAAATATCCTTTGTTTCACGAACCGTGAACCCGACCATGATACAACCCTTAAAAGACCTAATTGAGGCATGGTTTATTCTGAAAGCGCATTACGATAAGGTTGAGTAACCTGACTCCCTCTTGCTTTGCTAGTCATATCCTTGTTATGTTTTTCACTGGTCACATAAGCATTACGTTTGAACTTTGGTTCATTCGTCACTCACAATCATGACGCGTAAATGAGTGACAGCACAAATCTTTTCAAAATATGCATGAACACTGCATTAACATTACCATTCGTGAACAGACGATTTTTACTTGCAGGTTAGTGGTTAACAGGAAAGAAATTCCAACAGGGAATAATCAAACAGGATTGAATAATTCAACAGTCTGGATCAGAATGGTGTATGTTGTGAAACCCTGTAAATCTGGGGCATTGACTTCCAGAGAGTTCAGAATCAATTAGTCTGAGGAAAAGTCCCGAAGCATCAGTCGATTATGGGGCAGAGGTTGATCAGAAGCGAATCTTCTCGAGAGCCAATCAGGGGCAGCTATCCAGAATGCTATGTTTGATCAGGGCAGGTTAAGTCGCTCAACGCTCGTTCGGGGGCAAGTCACGATGTGGATAGTTGTTGAGTTAAGGGAGACACCGGGGTAAGCCACCGCAAGGTCGTATTGTAGCAAGGTGCTTTCGGTTTAGAGTGGTTTTTTCCGAGAACCAGATTAAGGCAAAGTCATTGCAGACAGGGGCATGTCTTTATTCGAGGGACGGTTGATTCGAAGTATCTCGAGGAAGTTCAGAATGCTGGGGCAGTTCATATTAAACCGTCAGGATACAGATTTTCAGACTATCCCACAGAGATTCCTGCAGGCCGGGGCATAACAGAGGCGAAAGAATTGTTCTTAGTGTCATCAGAGTTACTCAGAGCTACTTGAGCAGATTCAGCCGATCTTCAAGTTTGAGACAAATATCGGGAAGTCGTGCTGCCCTCCATTGACCCTTCTACTAGGAGCCGTGAATTTAGACTGGATATTGTCCAGCATCAGGCGTGTATGACCCGCCACAGATGTACAGAAGTCCAGCCTACTGGGCACACTCGTTTATCCCCTAGCAAAGTCATAAGGTCGAGAATCAGTTAATCTGGGGCAATTATGACGAGATTTGGCAAATCTCTCGCAGCTATGGGCACTGCTCCACGAATCAGTCAATCAGGGGCAAAAGATTATCGCAAGACCGAGGCAGAACACCCTAAAAAACAAAAGATGTTGTTGGGACATTCTTTTGGGGTTTGACGTACAGAAACAGTTCAGATCTAACCGTCAGGGTACAGAGATTGAAGAGTCTTAACCAGAAGCTCGTAACGAAAAGACTTGATCGTCAGGTGAAGTGAATCCCCACGCAGGACACGCTTCCAAGATAACACTGTTCCTCACTGAAGAAGGATCAAATTCCCCAGCTAGTCGTAGCTTAGCCGAAGGACATTCTCCAGCAAAGTCGTTTATCCTCAACAGAATTGACGATTCCAAGATCGAAGACTGTATTCAGACAGTATGGTGTCCCCCAAAAGGATCCCCCATCTTAAGCAGAGTGGTTTAGCCTCAGAAGGTTAATATTTCCGATTTGTGAGCTGTACTTAGACAGTCTACCCTTCCCAGCAGGGTCATTCACTCTCCCCCAGCGGAGTCAGTGGATTTTCCCCCAAGAGAATCGTTTCGTCCCCAGCGGAGTTCTCTTTTCAGCAAGTGTTTTCTTTCCTCCCAGTGGAACTCGAAGATTAAGACTCTCCCCGGCAGAGTTGGTTGTGTGTCCCGGCATTTATTTTGTCGGAATACCGTGTGATACCTGTTCATTCCCCAGCAGAAGTTCAATCGGGATTGGCGCATTCAATTATCCCTCAGCGAAGCGGGCTTCACTCTTCCAGCATTTATTTTGCTGGAATAATTCTGTGGCACCTGGTTACCCCCAGCGGAGTTGGCATTGTCTTCAGCATTTATTTTGCTGAAGCGGTTTCTGTATCCCAGCAGCTCGAGCCTGCATTTGCATCAGCATATAGTGTCATGTTTGCATCGGCATATAGTGTCACATTTGCATCGACATATAGTGTCATATTTGCATCGGCATATAGTGTCATATTTGCATCGGCATATAGTGTCATGCTTGCATCCACCAAATAAAAAACGCGTAGCATTTCCATGTCGAATGGAGCATTACGCCATTGTCAAACATACGCATTTCTGAAATATAAACTAGGTTGGCTAACCGTTTGTTTCAAGTATTGTTCCATTGCAGGTGGAGAGAGCTCATGCTCAAATGAATTACCAAACATTCAAGATCTCGGCGTGAGACATTCAACGAAAATGTCGGTTTTATTCCCCACAGAGTTATCAGGTTAAGTTTCTCTTTGTCCCCGAGCAGAGTTACTTGTTTTCCCCGCCAGGGTTGCTTGTTGAAGTGTCTCTAGTCCGGCCAGCGGACTACTTTCTTCAAAATTGTTGTTACGTCAGCATCAAAAGGTTTCATGAATCAGAATTTCAGAGGCTGCCGCCGGTTATCAGAGCAGGCGTCCGGTAGTTTGGTTTCCAGATATCCCCAGTAGAGTTCGCCTCAAAGTCGCTGTCACGTCAGTGCTAAGAAGTTTGTGGTTTGGGACCAATGGAGAAAAGGGTCCTGACGTGGACAATCTATCCCTATATTGACGGGATTTCTTCGTGCTAGAGAAGGGGTATCCTAACATGGACAGATTTATTTCCCCAGGTTGATGAGATGTGCCAGTCCTAACGTGGACAAATTTATTTCCCCAGGTTGATGAGATGTGCCAGTCCTAATGTGGACAGATTTATTTCCCCAGGTTGATGAGATGTGCCAGTCCTAACGTGGACAGATTTATTTCCCCGAGTTGATGAGGTGTGCTAGTCCTAACGTGGACAGATTCGATTTCGCCGTATTGATTGAATGTGAAGTCCTGACGTGGACAAAATTGATTACTCTTCGTGTTGGTGTCCTGACATGGACCATTTATTCCCAGCAGATATCTTTCTTCGTAATGGTGGAATGTGTGTCCTGACATGGACAAGTTTATAGTTCTTCGTGTTGACAAGATGCAGGAGTCCTGACGTGGACAAGTTTTATTTCTTCAGCAAGTTGAGATGTGAGTCCTGACGTGGACAAGTTTTATTTCTTCAGCAGGTTGAGATGTGAGTCCTGACGTGGACAAGTTTTATTTCTTCAGCAGGTTGAGATGTGAGTCCTGACGTGGACAAATCAAGACGAGATGGGAGTCCTGACGTGGACAAATCAAGATAAGATGTATTCCTTACGTGGAAAGAGGTGATTCCTTACGTGGAAAGAGATGGTTTCCTTACGTGGAAAAAGATGGTTTCCTTACGTGGAAAGATGGTTTCCTTACGTGGAAAGATGGTTTCCTTACGTGGAAAGATGGATTCCTTACGTGGAAAGTTTAGTCCTGACGTGGACGGATCCAGAAAAGATGTATTCCTTACGTGGAAAGATGTATTCCTTACGTGGAAAGAGATGGTTTCCTTACGTGGAAAGAGATGGTTTCCTTACGTGGAAAGATGGTATTCCTTACGTGGAAAGATGTGATTCCTTACGTGGAAAGATGGTATTCCTTACGTGGAAAGATATTTTCCTTACGTGGAAAGATGTATTCCTTACGGGGAAAGATGATTCCTTACGTGGAAAGAGGTATTCCTTACGTGGAAAGATTTATTCCTTACGTGGAAAGGAGTTTATTCCTAACGTGGAAGAGTTTATTCCTAACGTGGACGATTTATTCCTGATGAAATGCAGACGAGTCATCCCCAGCGAAGTCGCCGAGATTTTTCGGGTTGACGGCAGATGGATTCCTAACGCGGACAAGTTTAGTTCTATCCCTGCGATGATAGAATCTTTTCAGGCTGACGAAAATATTCCCCAGCGCGGTCGCTAATGGATCAGTTGGTTGCTGTAACAGTTAGAATCAGTTGATGAATGTCGTTCCCCAAGCAGTGGTGCAGTTTATTTCTGCGGTTGGCAAATTCCAGGGTTCCATTTGTATTCAACCATCTTCTACCTTTGAATGATCAAAGGCTGGGCGCTCTTCAACCATTCAGGTCCAAGCTGCTTGAATAGGGGCAGCTGTTGCACCCTAAAATTTGACCAACCGGGTCCCCTATCTGGCTCGATGTTTCGACGCATTTCGCATCCGCATTTACATACTGCATATAGTGCATTTTCTCAATCATGGTGAGTTTATCGGGATTACAGCCCTGCCGTCGCTTTTCAGGTGTCTCAGACCAGTTCGGATAATCGGAGGTTATTTTGGGAAGTCGCGCGCTTCCTGGGTGTTTTCAGTTTATGCAGTGATTTTTGAGATTTTGGGTATCTGGTTATCGTTTTGCTTCGATCTGGTCTCGCGCTCTCTTTTATATTGATTATTTGCCTTTGTTTGCTTTTTTTAGAATTTTATAGCTTCTTGTAGATTTTAAATAGGCTTTGTAGCTTTTTCTAGAATTTAAATAGATTTTCCTAATATTTTTAAATAGCTTTAAGTCTTTTGTAGAATTTAAATTGTTTTAAATAGATTTTATAATGATTTTCTTTTAGAATATAATAGTTTTTGGATAATAGAGATAAATAGAGTTTATTTTAATATAGATTTAATCTTTTGTTAGATATTCCTTTTATTAGGTTAATATAGGTTAATAGTTTTTTTTTATATAGATATTAGAGATATTAGCTTTATAGTTTTAATATAGAATTAGTAGAAGTTTAATATAAATAATATAGATATTAGTTTTAGTTTAATTAGAGTTTAATATTAGTTAGATTTTAATTAGATTTTTTAGATTTAATTAGGATTTAATTAGTTAATTAGGATTAAGTCTTTGATTAGCTTCTAATTGGGTTTGATTTTCTTTTTGTAATTTTTTAAATTCAGTTTTTTCAGGTTTTTGCAGTCTTTTTCGTGGGCCTAGTATGAATTTTTGGGAGGCCCAGATCCATCATCCGTTTTTGTTCATTTCTTCAGTCCAAAGCAGCGCCACTTGTCAGTATATAAGAAGGACACGCGTTCAGATGCAAGCGGGCCACCTCACAATTCACTATCACCAGAATCTCCCACGTGTAACCCCACTACCTCTCTCCCATCACACACGTCTTTCATGCATCGTTCCCTCCAGCCACGTGTCTGACGCCTGAGTCTCGCCGGTTGCATGGCCGGCGGCCATGCAACCACCGCCCCCCAACCTCTCCGGCCACCGTAACTACCCAACAACCAACTCCGGCCGCCATACCAGTCACCGGAAATCCAAAAAATACCCAGAAAACCTTTAATCTTCATCTTCCTCCTCTGGCCAACTTCATCACCTCACCGGAAAACTCAACATGTTCTTCGTGTGTTCATACAAATTTCCAGAATTTCATAGATCTAAACTTAGATCTTCATCATGTTCTTCATTATTCGCCAGATTTTCCCAGATCTACACTCAAACCTTCATAGCATTCATCCGCGATTCCCAGAAATCCAAACAAATTCATCATTATCTTCATTAGATCATCGCCATTCAAAAACATCCATCAGATCTGTGTTTAGTAATCTTCAAACCGAGCATGCAACTCATAGATCTACATTGTTCGTTTTCCAGCCAAGAACATTCATGTAATTTTCCTGAAAATCATCATAGTTTCATCATCTATCTTCAAGATCTTCAGAGATTTTTGAAGATCTTCATCAGTAGCGCCATTTTCCAGAAGATCATTCCTCAGTTCATCAATGCTCCTCAAACATCTTTCAGGAAGTTCATCCGCGAACTTCAAGATCTTCCTCCTTACTCATCAGGTCTCCAAATTTACTAGAATCTTCATCTGCGTCATTCTCCAGACATCACCACCTTTCATCATTAAGAACTCAGAATCCAACAATAGCCTTCAAGGAAAATCCCCAGAAATCTTCATCCATCGCGTTCGTCAACATCTCCAATCGCCTTCGTCAGAAACTTCCAGATCCACCAACATGCAAACTTCAATCGATCTCCAGATTCAAGTCCCTCTAACATTCCTCCACATGCATCCGCGAACAGATCTTCAACGACTTCCTTCAAGAACTTACGCTGAGATCTTCGAGCCATGGTTTAGTGTGCGTATCCAGATGTTAGATCGATGGAGTTGTTGCTGTTATTTCGTTGTTGTTTTTCATGAGATTGAGGACGAGAATTGAAGGAGGGTGAGGCTGAGAAAGATTGAAGGATTGAACAAAGTTTAGGGATTGAGAGAGACGAGAGAGTTGAGAGGATCGTGGGAACGGCCATGAACAGTACCAAGGAAGGGGAATTAGGGTTTTCTGAGAAAGGAGAAGGAGGGTGGATCGTGAGGGATTGGGCCTTGGGCCCACCAGTCTGTGGCATCCGTACACCCCCCTCATTTTGCCATACCCTCCGTTTTATGCTTACTGATGGATTGGGCCAAGCCCAACGGGTGTACTAGCTCACCTCCGTTTCCTCAGTTCGCTCCCCCCTTTTTTTTTATTACTTTTGAATTGCTTATGGGCTGGGCCCAGTCCCAATTGTTTTTCTTGTTGATACACTCCCCCTGGAACTGCAGGGCACCCCCCCCCCCTTTTGTTTCTTTTCTTTATTTTGTTTTGTTTAGAAGAAAAAAATAATCAAGAAAAAGAATATATTTGAAAGGGAAATATTGAAAAAAAGAAATATAGAAAGAAAAGAAAAAATACATGAAAAAAAAACATTTTGAAAAAGAAAAGAGAAAAGGATATTGAGAATAAAGAATAGAAAAATATGCGAGAAAAAAAGAAATATTTTGAAAAAGAATATGAAAAATAGTGAAAAAAATATAGAAAAAAATATATGAAAAATATTGAAAAAGAAGAGTGGAAAAGAAATATTTGAAAAAATAGAAAAAGAAAGAAATGAAAAAAGTAGAAATATTTTGAAAAAGAATAGAGAAAAAATAGTAAAAAATATTAGTTTGTAGATTTAATATTTTTTAGAGTATATTTTCTTCAGGGAGTTTATTTTAGAGATAGTTTTTGAAGTCCACTTGTTAGGGGACTCTTTTCCATTTGATTTTTCCATTATAGATGGATAGGATAGTTTATAGGAGTTTATTTCCCGCATTCAAGCATTGTAACCATTTTTCAGAATGTTAATAAAACGAGATTTGAGCTGTGGTCCCGAAGTAGCCGAACTACAACTGCTCTGATTCCTCGTACCAGACGAGGATATGTAGGCATAGGATGCGATATCCTAGCGAGCACACTAACAATTAACCTTTTTGTTCTCTCGCTGCTGTGCGATCGAGACTTTCCCGCTGACGACTGATGTTACCCTTTTCTCTTGCCCGAGTGCATCTGAGACCAGACCGTAGTTTTTCCCATAGGTTCCCGTACCTTCAAAACCAGATTAATTTCTCACTGCTGTGTGAGGACACCCTGTTTAGCCGTAGTTAGCCTGAACTACGTAAGCTCTGATCTTCCATGCACTGTGGAAGTACGTAGGCACAAGACGCGAGGTCTTGGCGAGCCCATTTCCCTGTAGTCCCGAACTACGTTGACTCTGACTTTCTCTCTTGAGAATACGTAGGCATAGAGTGCGACGCTCTATCGAGTCAATTCCCTTCCCGTTTAGATTTAGCAGCCGTAGATAGATTGTTTTGCATCCTTTAGACAACCCAAGCAAGCGTGGATCCCGTCGAGTACGACGGACATGAGGGGTGCTAATACCTTCCCCTTGCGTAACCGACTCCCGAATCCAGGATTTGGTTGCGATGACCATTCCTTTCCCTTCTTTGCGGTAGGTTTACTCTGAGCGTTTCCTTTCCCTCCTTTGGGATAAATAACGCACGGTGGCGACTCTTCTGTCAGCCGGCGCCGATTTTCGCAGTAGCGACATCGTCATACAAGGAAGCACAAGCCGTAGTGGAATCTGGATCAGCACAAGAATGGGGGCAAGTGGTAAGCGTCCCCAACAAACAAGATAAGTTTGGATTGGGATACAACCCATACGCGTCTTCTTCATAAAATGCCCCGTGTTACAAAGGACCTATTCAATTCACCAGTGGTGGGGTGATATTCGAGAGAATCAATGCCGTATCTGACAAGGAAGGAGACAGCGACTGCGACATGGATTCGTGGATCAAGCCATGTATTCCTGACCAGGGTTTGAAGAATTGGACCGTGGAAGAAGTTATCTCTGTGACCTATGAAGAGTAATTGCTTTGTTTTGATTAATGTATTGCCCTATGCTCTGCCCGGAGCATAATGGTCTTTATTTGTAGGGCCCTATATGTTATGTGTGCGAACAATCTTTTATCATTATCAATCAAAAAGGCGTCTTTTCTTTCAAAATTTTGTGATCCTTGTTTTTCTTGTTTTTATTTTCTAGCAATAAAATGGCAATGTGGTTTGTATTTGTTTGTTTGCATATCATTTAAGCATAAAATCATCCTCATTGCCGGTTACACATTTCAGATACCATCGACTCAGACTCGTCTATGACTCGGTGTGACTTTGACAATCCGATCTTTCAAGCAGAAGAAGAGATCGATGAAGACGAAGACCTGCCCGAAGACCTTGCCAGATTGTTAAGACAAGAGGAGAATGTCATCCTGCCTCATCAGGAGGAAGTCGAAGTCATCAACCTGGGAACTGAGGAAGATAAGAAGGAAGTCATAGTAGGGGCCACGCTGCAAAGTGATGTCAAGCGAAGACTGGTTGAGTTACTCCAAGAGTATAAGGATGTTTTTGCTTGGTCATATAAAGATATGCCTGGACTTAATACGGATATTGTAGTTCATCGTCTGCGTCTTCGAGAAGGTTGTCCTCCTGTTAAACAGAAATTGAGAAGAACCAGGCCTGATATGGCAGTGAAGATCAAAGAAGAAGTCCAAAAGCAATTGGACGCTGGATTTCTTGCTGTGACAAATTACCCTCCGTGGGTTGCAAACATCATGCCCGTGCCCAAGAAGGACGGAAAGGTCAGGATGTGTGTTGACTATAGGAACCTGAATAGAGCGAGCCCAAAGGATGATTTCCCGCTCCCCCATATTGACGTGCTTGTTGATAACGCTGCACAATACTCAGTGTTTTCCTTCATGGACGGCTTTTCCAGATACAATCAAATTAAGATGGCGCTGGAGGATATGGAGTAAACGACTTTTATTACACCTTGAGGGACGTTCTTCTATAAAGTGATGCCTTTTGGTTTGAAGAACGCAGGGGCAACTTATCAACGAGTTATGGTGACTCTCTTTCATGATATGATTCATCATGAGATTGAAGTATATGTCGACGATATGATTGCGAAGTCCCAAACGGAGGAGGGGCATCTGGTGAATCTTCTAAAGTTGTTTGAGAGATTGAGGAAATTCAAGTTGAGGCTGAATCCAAACAAGTGTACTTTTGGAGTTCGGTCAGGAAAGCTGTTGGGGTTTATTGTCAGTGAGAAGGGTATTGAGGTTGATCCTGCAAAGATCAAGGCAATTCAATAAATGCCAGCTGTCGCTACTACGAAAAACAACCGGTAATAACTAACAGAGTCGCCACCTATCGTTATTTATCCCAAAGAAGGGAAAGTAAACGATCGGAAAAAACCTGACGAAAACGGGGAAAGACAAGGTCATCGCAACCATGTCTGGGTTCAGGAGTCGGTTACGCAAGGGGAAGGTATGAGCACCCTTCACGCCCGTCGTACTCGACGCGATCCACGCTTGGGTTGTCTAGTCTATGGGTGAAAAACAATCTATCTATGGCTTCTAAAGCTAAATGGAAAGAACTGACTCGGCAGAGCATCGTCGCTCTGTGCCTACGTACTCCCTCGTGCAATGGGAAAGTCAGAGTCAACGTAGTTCAGGAAACTACAGGGGGATTGCTCGCCAAGACGTCGCGTCTTGTGCCTACGTATTCTCATCTGGCATGAGAAATCAGAGCAAAACGTAGTTCAGGCTAACTACGGGTAAACAAGGGTGTTCTCGGTTACACAGGGGTGAGAGAAAGGGTTGACAATACTAACGTACACATTCTAGCAGTTAGGTGTATGATGCTCGACCATTGGAGACTTAGGCGTTACCTGTTTGCGGTAGAACGGACGTAGTATATCGGGTTTAAAGGGACGGGAACCTACGGGAACTAGAGCTACGGTCTGGTCTCGATTGCGCTAGGGCAAGAGAAAGGGAAGATTTGTCGTTAGCAAGAAAGTCTCGATCGCACGGCAGCGAGAGAACAGAGAAGTTAGTTGTTAGTATGCTCGCTAGGATATTGCATCCTATGCCTACATATTCACGTCTGGTACGAGAAATCAGAGCAGCTGTAGTTCAGCCAACTACAGAAGAATAGTCTCGATTGCACGGGGGCAAGAGAAAGGAGCTCAATCGCCAGAACGTGAGAGAAAAAGGGAAGTCTCAATCGCCAGAACGCGAGAGAAAGGGTTCGGAACAGGAAGCACACGTGAAGTCCTAGTTGTAGGAGCGAATGCATCGCATATTATCCGAAGGACATACGCTAAACATTCTAGACAAGTGAGAGGCAGCCACCCACTTATCATTTCCCACGTATCTAAAGCTTACAGCTCACAACGCTCGAAGGGTGAAAAGAAAGAGATGAAAGAAGTGAAATAAAAACAATGTTACCGAACGGAGTGGTTTCGTTGACCCTTGACTTGTGCGTGCAAGCTACATTTCCAAGCTCTACTCTTTCGGTCCTTGATGATGACATTTCAAACCAGAACCAATGTGACGCTGAACCGTCATAATTCGACTTATAAAAGAAGTCAAACCCCAAAAGGTAGCGTATTGATATCTGTGTCAAAGACAAGATGGAGAAATAATATTGAAAATCATTCTCCAATTAAATCATGTCACACGGTCCAAACAACAGAAAAGCAAAATAAAATCAGAAGAAGAAGAAAAGATGAGGAGAGAAGAAAACGGTCTCGGATCCTATATTATCCCTCAACAAGTTGATTAATAACGCATTACGGAGGTCTCGTCATCGACCTACAAAAATGAGAAAGTGAGAAAAATCCAATAACAAAAGGAGATGGGAACTCAACCTCAAAAGTGAAATAAAGTTTCTAAAAGAAAAAGGTTCTAAAAGAAATTAAAAGAAAAATAGAATATAAATTCTATATACTAAATATATACATAATATAATCTAAAAGAAATAGAATTTTAAAATAATATTCAAAATTATATACAATATTATTCAAAGAAAATAAAACTATAATTATCTTAAAAGAAAATAGTATTAACAAAGATATACAAACTATGTAGTAGAATTATATTACAAAACAAAAGGAAAATAATAAACAGGGGGTACAGCAGGGAACAAGGGATTTCAGTCCAGCAAACTGGTTGGGTTTGGCCCAATAAAACAGCAAACAAAAACATAAGCAAATCAGCCACAGGGAGGGTGCAAACGGAAACGAAGAGCAGGGAGGAATAGTCCAGTTGGGCTTCGAGCCCAACATCACAAATAAACAGCAAAACAAAAGCAATTGGGGGTGCATGATTGAATATGGGGGTATGAGTCCAAAATAACGAAATGGGCCAAAGCCCACTAACCATCCCAAGATTCTTCACCTTCTTCACTTGATTTGGCAAAAATAACGAAACCCTAACTCACACGGCCGCCGTCCCCTTCCACATCACCTTCGTCTCTCTCCATCTTCCACTTCACTCAAGTCTTCTGTGTAGTTAAACAACCAAAACATGCAATACTAGACAAAAACATCAGACAATCCAAACACAATCCAAATTGATGGTTCGCGAAAAGAGGGAGGTCACGAAATGTTTTGAGTTGTGAGTTCATGATGATGGAAAATCTGTTGATTGTCGTTGGAGGAGATTAATGGTCCATGGATCGTGTGGTGATTTACAAAGCTCCGTTGATTGAAGATGAAAACGGAGGTTGATGAAAAGACGAACGTAAATCTGGAGAAGAGAGGTTCGTGGCGGTGTGAATCGGGTTTGCATGTCATAGATGAACGGAGATCTGGTGGTGCGAAGGTGATTGCGGATGAATCGTGAAATCAGAGGTTTGTTAATGGTGTTGGTGAAGTTTGATGTAGGTTGCTGGATGTTTTTTAGGGCGAGTTTGAATGTCGAACCTGGAAATTTATTCACGTGTTGAAGGTGAGGGTGTTGTGTTGTAGATCTGAAGAAATTTGAGGGGATTTGATCGAAGCTTGCTCGTGGTTCTGGATCGTGAAGGTGTGAGTTTAGATCTATGGTGTGAAGAACAGAAAAATCTGGGCAAGGTTGTTGCGGTTGAAGGTTTGAAGTGATGATAACGGGGATTGATTTTGTTTCTGGAAACAGTTTTCATAACGATGAAGTCGGTGATGGAGATCTGGAGATTTGAAGGTTCGTATCTGGGAAATGTTCGTGAAGATGATGAAGATGCGTTAATGATCTGAAAAATGTTGAAGATATGATGAACACTAATAAACACGGGTGAGTTTGATGAATGTTGGAGGTTCAAATCTGGAAAAACTTGATGAAGATATGAATGTGTTTGAAGAAATCTGGAAAAACGCAGATGAAGGCTTGAAGGTCTTTGAAGGTGAGTGATGGAGAGGATGAACACGACTGGGTTTCGTATGAAGATTTGATGAGTTTTCTGGAAAAAAGTGGAAGAACGGATGAAGATTCATAGTGTTTCTGGGGAAAGTGTATGAAGGCGGTATGAACATGATGAATATGTGAAGAAAAATCTGGAAACCGTATGAACACTATGAACTTGGTATGAATTTTCCGGTGAACACATGATATTTCCGGTGATGTTTTGATCCGGTTTGATCTGTCCGGTGTTGGTTCCGGCGGTTTGTCTCGAAACGCGTGCCAGCCAGCATTAATGAGCACTGTGTTATTTATATCCCCTGCTGATGACACGTGGCGCGAATTACTGATTAATAAAAGATTAATTAATTGAAAAACACAGTTAGTATATAAAGCTGAATAATTAAGGCTACTAACAATTAATAATAAAAATATAATAATAAAAGTTGATGATGGATTAAACTAAGTGACAAATAATTAAGTGACATTAATTAAAGGTTAAACAAAACTTTAAAATCCTAATCTAATTAAACTAGAAAATTATAACCAAAATCAATTAATATTAATTAAAATCTAAATCAATTAAAAAAACAATAAAACAAATAAAATTCTAGAAAAAGAAAATAAAATCTATATTAAATCTAATAATATTCTAATAAATTCTAAAAAAACCTCTAAAAAATAAAAATAAACCTATTTAAAATCTTAAAAAAATGCCGAAAATAGGAAACAAATCTAGAAAATAAAATAAAATCAGTGAACAATAAAATGCGAGTATGCGACAAAATAAACAGTAATAAAGCCGGATATCGAGGTACCACCGAAACCAACAGCGCAGACTGAATCACCGGGCAGAGCGTAAATTTCAAAATAAATCTTCGTATTCGAAACGGTCTGGATTGTCGGAAACACGCGGAAAAGGGTTGTAATCCCGATTAAATCGATCTGGCTGCAAAAATGCACAGTATGCGGTATGCGGATGCAAATGCAAATGAAACGAAACATAAGCCAAAAACGAGAAACAGTTGGTCAAATTTTGGGGTGCAACACCAGCACCAAAGACCGAGAAACAAGTTTGTGGTTTTTTAGGTATATTGAACTACATCGCTCAGTTCATATCTCACCTCACAGCCACTTGTGAGCCATTATTTAAGTTATTAAAGAAAGATCAGGCGGTCGTTTGGAATGAGAATTTCCAGAAAGCGTTTGAGAAAATAAAAGAGTATCTGCAGGAACCTCCAATACTGATGCCCCCAGTGGCTGGAAGACTGTTGATAATGTACTTAACAGTTCTTGAGAATTCCATGGGTTGTGTTCTCGATCAACATGACGAGACTGGAAGAAAAGAGCATGCAATTTATTACTTAAGTAAAAAGTTCACAGATTGTGAGTCCAGATACTCAATGTTGGAGAAAACTTGTTGCGCACTGGCTTGGGCCGCCAAACGCCTAAGGCAGTATATGCTAAACCATACAACCATGTTAATCTCAAACATGGATCCGATCAAGTACGTATTTGAAAAGTAAGCACTGTCAGGAAGGATTTATAGATGGCAGATGGTTCTGACAGAATACGACATTCAGTATGTGTCTCAGAAAGCTATTAAAGGGAGTGTTCTATCAGAGTATCTCGCAGAGCAACCAATTGATGACTATCAGCCAATGAAGTTTGAATTTCCCGATGAAGACATTATGTACTTGAAGATGAAAGATTGTGATGAGTCGTTGCCGGACGAAGGTCCTGAGTTGGGTTCCCAGTGGAAATTGATCTTTGACGGTGCTGTTAACTCCTACGGCAGTGGAATTGGGGAAATCATTACAACCCCCCATGGGACGCATATACCTTTCACTTCCAGGTTGACATTTCCCTATACAAACAACTAGGCCGAATATGATGCGTGTATCATGGGTATCGAGGAAGCAATCGATTTGAGAATCAAGAACCTTGATGTCTACGGTGATTCAGCTTTAGTGGTCAACCAGATCAAAGGAGAGTGGGAGACTCGCCAACCAAATCTAATCCCTTATATGAACTACGCAAGAAGATTGCTACCTTTCTTCGATCGTGTAGAGTTTCACCATGTGCCGAGAGTGGAAAATCAGATGGCAGATGCCTTGGCTACCCTGTCTTCAATGTACAAAGTGAACTTCTAGAACGATGCACCAAGAATTGTTATCTCGCGCCTTGATAGGCCGACATTCGTTTTCGCAATAGAAGAAGCTTCTGATGGCAAGCCATGGTATTACGACATCCAAAACTTTCTCAAGAATCAAGAGTATCCGCCTGGGGCATCGGCCCGGGATAAGAAGGCCTTGAGGAGGTTATCTAGTAACTTCTATCTGAATCCAGACGGTGTACTCTATCGAAGGAACTTTGACTTAGTGCTACTAAGATGTGTGGACGAAAAAGAAGCGAATCTGCTTATGGAAGAGGTCCACGAAGGAGCCTTTGGAACACAAGCAGGGGGCATGCCATGTCTCAAAAGTTGTTGAGAGCAGGGTATTATTGGTTAACTATGGAGTTTGATCGCTTCAAATACGCCAAGAAATGCCACAAATGTCAGATCTATGCCGACAAGATTCATGTGCCGCCGTGTCCTTTGAATGTCATGTCATCCCTGTGGCCTTTCTCTATGTGGGGCATTGATATGATCGGAAAGATTGAGCCTACTGCATCCAATGGGCATCGTTTCATCCTATTAGCCATCGACTATTTCACCAAATGGGTCAAAGCAGCCTCTTATGCCAATGTCACTAAACAAGTTATAGCCCGGTTCATCAAAAGGGACATTATCTGCCGATATGGAATACCTGAAAGGATCATTACTGATAATGGGTCCAATCTGAATAACAAGATGATGAAGGAGTTGTGCTAGAACTTTAAGATTGAGCATCACAATTCGTCTCCTTATCGTCCGAAGATGAATGGCACTGTGGAAGCGGCCAACAAAAACATTAAGAAGATAGTACAGAAGATGGTTGTGACTTACAAGGATTGGCATGAGATGTTGCCCTTTGCTTTACATGGATACCGCACCTCGGTGCGTACTTCAACTAGGGCAACTCCTTTCTCGTTGGTATATGGCATGGAAGCTGTCCTGCCATTGGAGGCTGTACTTCAACAATCAGGCAGGTGATTTGGTGTTGAAACGGATTCTCCCACCGCAGAACGATCACAGGGGCAAATGGACTCCCAATTATGAAGGTCTGTATGTTGTAAGGAAAGTCTTCTCCAGAGGAGCCTTGCTACTTTCAACCATTGATGGTGAAGATTTTACGTCCCCCATGAAGGCGGACGCAGTCAAAAGATACTTTGCTTAAAATAGACCCGCTGGAAAGAAAAAGAAAATCCAGGCAAGAATGGGGCATCCCGGCGAACCATAAAAGGATAGGTTCGGGCAAAAATTAGGGATAAAAAGAAAAAAGTGTAAACCCGCAAAGTTGAAAACCTGAAAGGGCGACTTTGGCAAAAATGGGTATCCCGGTTAATCGAAAACCCGCAAGGGCGATTCAGGAAAAAGTTAGGGATTTGAAAAGCAAACGACTACGGTCTGCGTGTAGATCTTCAAAGCATAGTGGATTATGGGAGAACTCGAGAGTCAGCCGTCCAAATCAATCTCTTCAAAAGACGAAGCATCGGAAAGGCGTCGAAATCACGCGAGTCATAGTTGAGTCGTTCTATGGTGGTTGTCTGTGTCACATTGCCGACATTTTTGTATATTCTTGTGCATTTATGTATTTTGCTCACACAACTTTCTCATTTCAGGAGTTACGTCCTTTGTAAATTTGCCTATTTACATGCCATTTATCAATAAAACATACTATTCAGAAAACTTTTGTTCTTGATTCAGTTTTTACCGTTTTGTTTGCAAAAGACGCCTTTTTTTTTTTGATAAAATTTGCATACATAATTTTGTGGGCTCTACCAACTATGATTGAAACAATGCTTTTGCCTGAATAATGTCGCAGGTGATAAGTAAGATGACATTTGCTGCACAAAACGTGCTTGTTTGTTTGTCCTTTGCAGGACGCTCATCCTCGAGACTTTTTCAGAAGTCCCTCGTCTGAAGAAAATGTGCAAGCTAAGTGTGTTCACACCCCCAGCAGGTTGGAACCTCGTACAATCAAGGTTATCCTCAGTAGGTCGAGATTAAAGAAGTGGGCACGGGATTATCCCCAACAGTGGAATGAATTTCATTTTCCCCACAGAATCCGAACGACTGACTCCTTTCCCCTCAGAGTTCGAGTCATTGTTTCATTTCCCTAAGCAGAGGTCAATATTGTTGAGTATTGTGCTCATTTTCCCCAAGCAGAGGTCGATGTTGATTCCCTCCTTACCTAATCCCCAGCCAAGTCAGTGGGGTAGCTTTCTTCCTTGAGATTGTTTATTCTCCATCCGCAGCAGAGAGAGAGAGCTTGGGATGATTCCCTAGTAGATATTATTCATAATCCCTAACAGATAGTGGATTAAATCTTCAGCAGAGCAGAATCTTTGACAGAATAAAGCCATTCTTCAGCAGTCTGCCTTGATTCCCAGTAGAGTCGTTAGTTCCCTAGAAGAGTTGTATTCTGGTAGGCCATCTAGGGCGTCATCCCTAGCAGAGTTTGATTTTGATTCCCAACGGAGTGGATTTGTGCTTAGCAGAGCAGCTTTACCCAGAAGTTTTCTCGGAGGCTATCCAAGACTTGTATTTCCAAGCATGAGTCCATTGGCACTAAGCGTGCTTAGTCTTCCCCCAGCAGAGTTGTTTTCCTCTCTTCAACATTTATTTTGTTGAAGTGGTTCCTTCGCATTTTGCATCGTGCATATCATCCTCCCAAACACGTATCATTTCCATTTCGTATGGAGCATTACGCCATTTTCAAACATATGCGTGTGAAACATAAGCAAGGTCGTTATCCCTTTGTTTCAGGTGAATCTCGTAGATGATTAGTATCTTTTCCCGTGTGTTGGCTAGACCCCGGCTCATGTTGTTTCCCCAGCAGAGTTCTTTTGTGATTATCATCAATGGATGATCTTAATTTCGTTTGAATCTTGATGCTCACTTTTATTTAGCGAAGGTCTGGCGGCGATGTCAGAGGTTTCTCAGAAGTGTGGTTATTTGACGGCAGTGTTAGATGTTCATCAGAGTTCTTTATCCCCACGGGTACTTGACGGCGAGGTCAGTTTGTTTCTCAGAATTTTGGTTAGCTGGCGGCGATGTCAGGTGGTTATTATGGTTACTGACGGCTAGGTCAGCATTTTGCAGAGTTATGTTTATCTGGCAGCAATGTCAGATATTTATGTTAAGGTTAATGACGGCGATGTCAGACTTTTATCAGCTTTAGCATTGGTTTTTTAGCAGCGATGTTAGATGTTTGTTTTTGGTGGCGATGTTAAGTGATTTGGTTTTTCAGTGGCGATGTTGGATGTTTGTTTTTGGCGGCGATGTCAAGTGATTTGGTTTTTCAGCGGCGATGTTGGATGTTTGTTCTTGACAGCGATGTCAAGTGATTTGGTTTTTCAGCGGCGATGTTGGATATTTGTTTTTGATGGCGATGTCAAGTGATTTGGTTTTTCAGCGGTGATGTTGGATGTTTGTTTTTGGCGGCGATGTCAAGTGATTTGGTTTTACAGCGGCGATGTTGGATGTTTGTTTTTGGCGGTGATGTCAAGTGATTTGGTTTTTCAGCGGCGATGTTGGATGTTTGTTTTTGACGGTTATGTGAGAGGATCGTATCTTTGGATTTGATGTCTGTTTTTATTTAACAGAGGTCTAACGGAGATGTTAGATATTTTACCGACTTGATGTCGAGGCCTGACTGTGAAGTCAGATGCTTTTACCGATCGGATATCGAGGATTGACGGTGAGGTTAGATCTTTTTAACAACTTGATGTCGAGGCCTGACTGTGAAGTCAGATGCTTTAACCGATTGGATATTAAGGATTGACGTCGAGGTCAGACCTTTTTACCAACTTCATGTCGAGGCCTGACGATGATGTCAGATGCTTTTACCAATTTGATGTTAATGACTGACGGCGAGGTCAGATGTTCTTACTGACTTGACGTCGATGTTTCCTATTTTGGTTATGAGTTAGCTCATTCTCCCTGCAACCATCAGATGCAGTTATTTCTGGGGACTTTATTCCAGTGAACAAGCTTATTCGGTTATTGTTTCATTCTACGGTTGTCAAATTTCCGATTTCTTTGGTATTCAACCGTCTTTTACCTCGAATGTTTGAAAGTCGTTCGCTTTTCATCCCTTCAGGTCCAAGTCGTTTGAATAGGGGCAACTGTTGTACCCCAAAATTTGACCAACCTTTTCTTTACTTGGTTTATGTTTCATTTAATTGTTCTAGCATATTGCATTGCATAGCATTTTGCATTTACAAGGGATCAAGTGTTTGTCTGTGCACCACTCAAGAGGAAAATCTTTATTGGCTTCGAGCTCAAGCAAAGGCACTAGTATAAACCATCAGAAGATTGTCAAGGGGTTCATAAGGTCTTATCATTGGTGGTAGCATGAGATAGAAGTTTGTTGAGTATTTTAAAGGTTGTGGTGGAGTGGAAATGGTCACTCAGTTCATCTAAGTAATGCCTAGACAAGAAAGGAGAAATTAGGGTTTCAATTTTAATCAGGATAAAACTTGTTTCTTGAAGAAAACTTGTTTCCATGGACCTCCACATGTCCTAAGGTGTTTGAGGATGAGAGATCGATCATAAATTTTCATCAGAAGAACTCCAATTGATCAGTTGATTGAAAATCGGGAGATTTGGAGAAAAGTCAACTGTGCAGCGAAAAAGTCAACTCCTAACTTTTTGAGGTCAAGATCATGATCCTTAAGTTCAATATGACCAATGGGTGGAATTTGATCAAGAAAATTCAAGGAAATCATGAAAAATCAAAAGTTGTTGAAAGTTGCCATTTTTGGAATTAGGGGTTTAGAAACTTTCCATTTTTGGAAAGTTTTATGTTTGGAACAGCTATCTTCAAAGCCATTTTTATTCATGCTAAAGGTTTCAAATGAACTTTTTGCCAACGTCAAAGTTGTTCCTTGTATCTCAAGCTTTCTTTTGAGTACCAATTGATAGTCATATGATACTTGGAGCTCAAGTTATGATCAATCAAAGTTGGGGATTTCAATGATTTCAAAATTGTTAAGTTTGAACAGATTTTTATACCACTTTGCAAGCCAATTTTCATCACCTTATTGATGTCAAATGAAACTTTGTCCCAAATTAAAGTTATAGAGTGTGTTCCAAGCTTTCCAAAGAGTCAAAGAAGTCCTCAATTGGATTTGAGAAGCTCAAGTTATGGATGTGCAAAGTTGGGAAAAAATAAGCCAATTTCATAACTTAGAATTTTGTCTAAGTTATTCATGAGCAGTTTGCTTGCCACGATTTTCAACCACAAATTTCATGATCTTCCAATCCTCAAATCAAGACAACTCCAACATGAAAGTTGTTCTACTCCATTCCCTCTTTACTAAGAACTCAAATTTAGGGCAAATGGATCTTTGAGCATCAAGATATCCTTGCTCAAAGTTGATGGTTTGGACTTTGTTTCAAGGCATGATCCTTATAAGGTTTTGGCATGATTTTTCAAATCATTCTTACAGTTGTTTGACTCCCATATCATGCGCATGAGATTGAAAATTTTTCCCACTAAACTTTACCTAAACAAGAGGAACAAAGCTTGTACCAACCCATACACCATTTTGAATCTTTGCTCAAAGAAGGAAAGGGACAAGCAGCCCTGCTCTGACCATCACACAACCTACCTGTTTTTCTCCCTCTACTCCTAAAAAACCACAGAAATCCCAGCATGCTCATGTACTGTGCTTCTCTTCACCATTTGATCCCAACAACCATGACCATGTAGCATCTGGTCCATTGATCTTTCGCCTCAGTAAAATTCCCCAAAACCCCTTTTCCACATCCAATATAAGTTGAAGAACAGTTGAACCAAACCCTAGCCTCCATTTTGAAGAAATCCCAAACTTGCATTTTTGCTATTCTCTGAGATATTCCCACGAAAATCACTCATTTCCTCACCTTTGTTTAACCCTTCATCACAAACTTTTCACCCCAACACTACTTGGAATTTATTGGTAAAAGGAGGTGTGGTGGTTTTGTTCTCTCTGAAGCTGTTTCTGGAACCAGTTGTTGGGCTGTTTAAATAGGCTGTTGGACTTTGTGCATAACACATTTATTGAACAATGGTGCATTGAAGTTTTACTCACTTGGATGCAATCTGCTCTGCTCACCTGGCTGCTTGTTTTATTGTTCATGCTAATTTGGGGGTACTTGTTTTAACAAGGTTCAGAGTTTCCATCTATTCGGTTTTTGGATTTAGTGTGTGAGGTTGATGTTTAGAACTGGCAGTACTGTCATGAGATGAGGGAATGAACTGTCATCATCAAGTCTTGGACATGTAGTACATCAGTGATGGCAGGTTTTGGGCAGTTTAGGAGAGACTAGTTTGTGGCACCTAGTAGGATCCTTTATAGGTGTTTCACTTGTGTGAATTTATCAAAGGAGAGACCTGTCATTACAGTTTTGTTTTAGTGCATACCTTGCTGTCATGAATTCATCTCTTGTAAGGATTTTGTCTTGAATCCACGTTTGCTTGCCGTTGGAGAGGGAATTTGCCAAATCACTTGACTTGATGTCAAGCTAGTGGTAACTATCATCAGGAAAGCTAGAGGTTATTGCTTGAAGCCACTACTGCCAGAATTTGTTTCTTGCGCAGAAGTTGGTTTACTTCTGTCATTAGAGTTAACTTAGACCATTGGAACCTTACTTTGCTTTTGAGCTTACAACCTTGTTGTATTAGCTTACAGTTGGAGATTATGTTGGAGCTTCCTATTCATGCTTGAGAGGCTTAAGTGAGCAAATTGAGTTGTTGATTTCCATGAGAACTATAACCAAGTTAATGCAGTTGTGGTTGTTAATGAGATCCATTCTGAGTTATTAAAGCTCATTAGCTTTGACAAGATGTCTTAAACCCCTTTGGTGCACCTGTTGCTGTCATACTTCTATTTCATCAAATTGCTGTCCAGTTTAAGTTTTAGTTGTGAGTTTTATTGCTATTCAAAGACCAAGGATGCTGTTCAGTTTGGTTTTTTCTTGAACTTTGAGGTTTATGTGCAGCCATTGAGGTGATCTAGGATTGTTGGCATGAGGAGATGCATAAGTGCTGTTGAATTACAATTGAGATTAATGTGTGTGTGGATTTCAGTCTGTGTCAGTTGGATCAGTAGGTACTTATTGTGCCTTGGAGACTTTTGCTTTGGCCTTGTGGATGCCCAGCCCATTTCAAACACATTTCACCAACTTACAACTCACATACCAACTTTCCATTTTAATGTGTCTTGAACAAGCCTTCTTGTCAGAACTCATTCCATTACACATTTGAAACGTGCTCCAACCATTTTCTACCTTTAAAAGCATTTGTTCTGATCTTTGAATATCAAAACGTATTTCAAAACTCCATCTTGCATCTTCATTTGAATTTTTGTGTCTGTGCATAATTTGAGAAAACTAATAGTCCCATTGCGTTCCTTGTGAAAAACTAGTCAAGTTAGACTAAAATTTTGTCAAAATTGGTTGAAATTTGATTGAGTTACGATCAAAACGCATTTGGATTATTTGCCTTGAAGCTTGCCCTGCTTGTGCCTAGAATTCACGCGTGTGGATAGCTTTTGTATTGATGGGGTGGCATTGATACACGGATGTATCGCCACCCCAGTGGTTAAGTGCCTTGCCGTTTCGCTCCCAAGTCATCTGTTCGATCCCCAACGAGGACGATTTTTATTTATTTTCGTGATTTTGCTTCGTTTTATCTTTTCTTCTCCCTTTTCCATTGTTTTTCACACGTTAATGAGTGATTGAGATGGTTTGATGTTCAGCCTTGTACCCCAAGGTCATGTTTTCAACACCTAGTGTAAACACTTCCTTTTTTGTGGTTTGTTTTTATTTGTTTAATCTATTTTATTTCTTTTTTTTTTATTAAAATTAGAAAAATATTTTTAAAATCTCAAAAAATCATTTTCTCTTGTTTTAGTGTGTTAAATTATTTTTCTTCTTTGTTTTATTTTATTTTATTTATTTTAGTTATCATTTTATTTTGAATTTACAAGTTAATGTGTTTTGTGGTTCATCTTTTATTCCAATCATTAATTTTCTTTCTTTCATTTCATCTGTGATTGTTTTATTTAGTGTTTACTTGGCCTTTGGCCATGATCCCCCTAGGATTCCTAGTCCCTCCGTTTAGGATGGGAGTAGGAGAGACATTAGGTGTTCAATCCTTTGCATGATAACATTAAGATAATTTCATTCTCTTTTATCCCGACTTTAGGAGCATTGTGCATGATAACTTTAGGGTCCAGTTTCCCCTTAGTTTGAGTCTTTCTCTTTCCATCTCCTAAACATTTCAAAACACCTAATAAAGAAAGATTTGTGTCGTACGCTACGAGCCTTAGGTACTCGAGGAATGATGGTTGGGGGCCTCCTCTCAATTTTCTAGAGTGTTTAGCATATGCCCTTTGGGAGATATGCGATGCATTCGCTCTCGAGTCATAGTCTTTAGTGCGACATGAGTTTCAAACCATAACTTAATCCACTTCTTATCTTAAAAAACACAAAACAAAAACATAAAATCTTTTTTATCCTTCGGGATCTTAATTGGAAAACCATTTTCAGAAAGAGTTTTGTTAAGCTTTGATTCTACCGCAAACAGGCATCGTCCCTAACTGTTGGAATCATTGTTTAACCTTACTCGGTTTAAAACGCTTGAACCAATTTGTGGTCGTGTTAGCCCGAACTACGTTTGCTCTGATTTCTCGTACCAGACAAGGATACATAGGTACAAGACGCGATGTCTTGGCGAGCAACCTTCCCCACCTTTCACCCATAGTTAGCCGAACTACGTTGACTCTGACTTCTCATTTCATATGAGATACGTAGGCACAAAGCGCCATTGCTTTGTCGAGTCATTTCTTTTTCTTTTGTCCTCAAGCCCGTAGTTAGATAGATTTACACCCTTTTAGACTAGACAACAAGTGTGGATCTCGTCGAGTACGACGGACGTGAGGGGTGCTAACACCTTCCCCTTGCGTAACCGACTCCTGAACCCAAGATTTGGTTGCGATGATCGATCTTATCCCTCTTTCGTAGGTTTTCTCTGATCGTTTCCTTTTCCTCTCGTTGGGATAAATAGCGAATGGTGGCGACTCTTCTGTCATTGCCGGCCTCGATTTTCGCAGTAGTGACAGGTAGCAGACGATATTGCTTGGTACTCCCATGAGTACTATGACATGGAGATTATTTTCAGTTATGGAGAAGTTGGTAATGTACCTATGATTGGAAGAGCTGGATTCATTAATTACAACCCAGTTATGGCATTGCGTCAATTGGGTTATGCTATGGAAGACGAGCCTGAGGCAGAGAAGATCCAAAGCTTTTTCTTGCTCAACAAAATAGAAGATCTTGGATTTGTCAGGAAAGTTTCTAGGGCATAGACCAAGATCCATATAAAAGGAAGAAGGGAGCTGAAAGCGAAAAATTGTTTGGCTAAAGAACCATACAATAGATGGTTGTTGGCTAGAGTGCCAGAAAGGTTGTTACCATTTCCTTTAAAACCTCCCATGCAAGAGAAGACTCCTGTTCCCACTCATCTGTCCATGGAAGAATATGAGAAGCTGAAGCTGGTAGTGGAAAGGTTGAGTAACGAAAACCAACATCTTCAAGCTGAAATCCATCAAGCTAGTGTGGAAAATGGCCAATTCAAGAGAAAGATGGAAGCTGAGCAAGATCAAGTAGCTGAAAGTAGCAAGAAATTGAAGCTAGAAACAAATTTAAAGATCATGTATCAAAATGGTTTTGAAGGGATTGATGCGTCAGTAAAGACTCTTCGAGAGCATTTGAAGGAGGCCAAAGAATCTTTTGAAAGAGCATGGCATTTTTGTGAACTAGCTTCTGCCGAAAAGAAGAGGACTAGGGAAAAAATTGAGACTGACATTGATGATCTCAAAGAACAATTGAGAGGTGCTTTGACTTTGGTTGAAGATGAGCGTCAACTCAAAGAAGAAGCAATGAGGGTTTCATATGTTACCCCTGATATGTGGAAAAATAAGTGCTTATAGTTGGAGACTGCTCAAGAGACAACTACTCTTTGGAGGGACCGCTTTGACGCTTTGAAAAGGGATAGTTCACATTGGCTGAAGAAAGAGGTTCAACTCAACAAATTGTTAGACACTCATGTGGAATCCCTCAGACATTGTCAGCCAACTCTAGACATGTACCGTGCTAGGTATAATGATCTGGTATAACATTGCAATCTCATGATTCGTGATATCCCATGGAGGCTAGAAAGCATAGTTCAAGACTTGGATGGAAACAACATTCCCCCTTCAGTCCATCATTTCATTTAGCTTTGTGATCAGATGGTTGGCAGATTCATGTTTGAGTCAAAGAAACTTGAGGAATGCCTCTGAAAGAAGACCTTTTAAATTGTTCAGCCTTTTCTTTTGTTTCAGAAACTTTTGTATTCAGCTCTTTGAACAATGATTAAGTCATTTTATATTGGATCTTTCCTTAAACTAATGAAAGCTGCTTTTGGTTTCAAAACTGTGTATTTTACTATTTGATCGCATTTCTATAATACTTATGATAATCACAAGGTCTTGAGAGTCTCTTGAACATCATTCGAAGCATTGCATGTACATACGCATAATTCTGCATTCCTTGAAACCCAATCTCATAACCACTTGCCCTTCTGCAGTAAGACAAGCTGACTTTTTGACACTTCTATAACACAAGAAATAATCAGAATCATGGACCTGCTGAAACAGAATCAAGTTGCCATGAGAGAAGAGATGCAGAACATGATGACTCAGATCACCCAGCTAATGGAGGTGATTCAGAATATGGCTAGAGGCCAAGAAGAAATGAGACAAGCTGCGGAAAGGAGTGTTAATAACCCTCATACTCCTAATGGCGCAATCCCAACTCCAGATGGTGCAATCTTGGTTCCTGCTGGTGCAGTTCCTACCCCGGGTGGAACAATCCCCATTCTTGCTGGTGCAGTCCACCCACCAGCTGGCGCAGTTCATCCTCCTGGAGGTACGCTTCCACCTCCAGTTCATTACGATGACCACGAGGACTTCTATGGTCCCCACGAGGATTCGATTATGGATGCTTATGGGCCACAAAATACTAATTTAGAGAAGAAGTTCAACACTCTGCAAGAAACTGTTAGAGCAATGCAAGGTCCTGATGTCCTAGGATTGGACGCCGCTGAAATCTGCCTTGTACCCGAAGTCAAAATAGCTCCAAACTTCACTATTCCAACCTTCGAGAAGTATAAGGGTACTAGTTTTCCTAAGACCCACATCAGGTCTTATTGTAGGAAAATGGTCGCTTGCTCAGATGATGAAAAGCTTCTGATCCATTTTTTTCAAGACAGTCTGACTAAAACTTCCCTTGAGTATGCAGCTTGAACGCTCTCACGTTAAGAACTCGAAAAAGTTGGCGGATGCTTTTGTAAAGCACTATCATTACAATACTGATATGGCTCCAAACTGCACGCGTCTACAAAATCTGACCCGGAAGCCTAATGAATCTTTCAAATACTTCGCACAAAGATGGAGAGGTTTAGCTGCAAGGGTGCAACCACCATTGCTTGAAAGAGAGTTAACTGGTATATTCATGGGAACTTTGCAAGGTCCAATCCTTAAACGTTTAGCATCTACCACGTCTACAATATTCTCCGAACTTGTTATGGCCGGTGAAAGATTAGAGAGCTTGATGAAGGCTGGGAAAATTCAAAATGCTAGTGGATCCTCGAGCGGGCCTAAAAAACCGTATCAAGGATTCATAAAGAAGAAAGAAGGAAAAGCTAGTGCTATTTCCATGGAAAAAGGAAAAACTCATCAAAGTTACCACCATATAGTTGTTGTTACTCCTCAACAATCACTTTCTATCCCCACTAGCCAACCTGTGGCTCAACAACAAGTTTGACAACAACCATATCAACCACGTCAGAACCAGTACCAGGGCCAACAGAGACAAAGAAGGTTAGAAAAATGATTTGATCTAATTCCGTCGATGTATGCCAGATTACTCTTGTACCTTTTGAAAGGTGGGTTAGTGCAATTAAGGGAAATTAGGGACCCTCCAGCTGTTCTTCCCCCTGGTTACGATGCCAATGCACACTGTAAATTTCATTTTGGCGCCCCAGGCCACAACATTGAAAATTGCCAAACCCTGAAGTATGTTGTTCAAGACCTTATCGATTCAAAAGCGATTAATTTTACCATAAACACTCCCAACATCAAGACAAATCCGATGTCGTCTCATCATCACTCCACAAATATGATTAAGGATGCTAGAGGGATCTGATTGGTTTCAAGCATTGATAAAATGAAGAAACCTTTCTCTATTGTTAAAGAGCAACTCTTGTTGAAAAACATTCATCCTGGTTGTCCAGCTGACTTTCACATTTGTGTGATTAACCCCCAAGACTGCACTAAATTGAAGAAGGGTATCCAACGTTAGATTGATCAAGGTGTGCTAGTGGTAGAACAAATCTCAAAAGCTGAAGAAGTTTCCACTCTTGATATTCCTTTTGATGCATTGGATATGCCGTAAGATAATGAACCACAGAATGTCCCCAATAATTTGGCTTGTACTCTGCTAACAATTCCTTGTGAGGAAGAAAACTGAGATAATGTGTATGGACAGACTCATGTTCCTTTGCAGATCCCTTATGAGGAGTCATGTGTGCTTCCCTATAATCAAGACAGAAAGCCTCTAGAGATACCTTATGTTTCCACCTTTAATGAACCAGCTTGTTATTATGACTCCTACTCTGTTTGTTTACGAGAGCACCAAAGTTATTCCTTGGGTATACGACCAAGCTGTCTTTCTTAGTGGATAGAAGTGTTAGAACACATATTGGTTCTTAATAATATCTCTATGTTTTGATGATAACTAATATGAAATTTTGTATTTAAGAATTATATACTCTAAAATTTGCTTGAGAGTTTTTACTACAGATAGTAAAGGAATTAACACTCCAGAAGCAAATCAAAATTGAACACAAGAAATTAGCTAGACTCTGAAGCGCCAGATGCATTCATTAGAAGATTCTGATTGCTGCCAACAGAAGATCCTGAGCGTAGCCTCCAGAAGATTCTGAATCAGAAGCTCCAGAAGGATCTGAAGTAGAAGCTCTAGAAGAATCTGAAGTAAGTCAGAAGCATCTAAAGCAAAGAAGAATTTTGTATGAAGAGTTTTTCAAAGCATAGTTTCTACAGAAGATTCTGAAAGTACTAAAGCTGCCAGTACTGAAGTTCTGTTTCAAATATGCTCTGATCTTAAACACGCTGAAAGCACACCTGCTGCAGAAGACTCTGATTCAGCAAAGACTCTGATCATCATTAGAAGACTCTGACCCAATTAGACTCTGATGAATTTGCTGAAAGCTGAAGAAGAAATATTCAAAGAATATATCCGTTGGAGTGAACCAAACGTCTCTTTCCTTATTTATGCTAGACACAAGAACACAGACAAAAAGGATTTTTCTGTGCTTTCTTCTTCTAGGAAAGATCACTTAATGTGAAGACAAAAAGGCTCAGACCTTTTGGACACTCTTCTCAACGTGAAGCTCACCTTGGATCAGCTGCCTATAAAAGCAAGACTTCACCAAATTCTTCAGTTGACGTTTGCATTGAAAAGAAATCAACATTCAAGCTCTCATACTTTCATATTCATTCTAAGAATTTATTTCTTTGTCCTCAAACTTAAGAGAAATATCACAGTTGTGATAATAGCTTTTTAGAAGCATTCTTACTCTTGTAATAGTTTTACATTGATTGTAAAAGGTTTCCTTAAGAGGATCCAGTTGGGATCAGTAGCTCTTGAGAAGACTAAGAACAGTTGTTCTTAGGTGTTACTATTGTAATCTGTTTGATTAAATAGTGGATTAAGCCCTTGATTGAGAAAGGCAAATCACTCTAGGAAGGGTGGACTGGAGTATTTGAGTTCAACGAACCAGGATAAAAATACTTGAGTTTTAATTCTAAGTTTTAATCTTTCATACTTATTCAACCCCCCCCCCCCCTTTTAAGTATTATCTCACCTTCAGTTGGCATCAGAGCTCCGGTTCTGTGTGTGCTACCACTTAACAGTGACAGTAAAGATCCTGAGAGAAATACTTTGTTACTATGGCTGATAATACAATATCTAACATTAACAATAAATATGAAGAAAGGGACAGAATCAACACCAAACCCCCTATGTTTGATGGGGAGAAATTTGATTATTGGAAAGACAGAATTGAAAGTTTTTTCCTTGGATATGATGCTGATTTATGGGATCTGGTCATAGATGGATATGTTCATCCCACAGATGGGAATGGCAAGAAGATAGACAGAAAATCTATGACAGATGCTCAGAAGAAAGATTTTAGAAATCATCACAAGGCCAGAACAATATTGTTGAATGCAATATCTCATACTGAGTATGAAAAAATTACAAACAGGGAAACTGCATTTGACGTGTTTGAATCCTTAAAAATGACTCATGAGGGAAACTCTCAAGTCAAGGAAACAAAGGCTCTGGCTCTGATCCAGAAATATGAAGCCTTCAAGATGGAAGACTCTGAATCTGTTGAAGCTATGTTCTCCAGATTTCAAATACTTATAGCTGGACTAAAGGTTCTGGACAAAGGATACTCTACTGCTGATCATGTAAAAAAGATCATCAGAAGCTTACCTACCAGATGGAGACCTATGGTGACAGCGCTGAAGATGGCGAAAGATCTGAACAAGATCTCCTTGGAGGAATTGATCAGTTCACTAAGAAGCCATGAAATTGAACTTGAGGAAGATGAACCTCAAAAGAAAGGTAAATCTGTAGCTTTAAAATCTAATAAATCTGCTAAAGCTTTGCAGGTAATAGAGGAAAGCTCTGAAGAATCCTCATCTGAAGATGAAGATGAACTATCCATGTTGTCCAGAAGAATAAACAAACTCTGGAAGCATAAAGGAAAGAAGTTCAGAAACTTCAGAAAGCCTGACCAAAGAAAAGAATCTTCTGGACACAGAAGATCTGGCAAAAAGGAGGTTGTCTGTTATGAGTGCAAAGAACCTGGACATTACAAAAATGAATGTCCAAAGGTGCTGAAGGAAAAGCCTAAAAGAAAATTTGATAAGAAGAAAAAGGTTCTGATGGCCACCTGGGATGATTCAGATACATCTGAATCTGAATCTGAGTTAGAAGAAGAATGTGCTAATGTTGCACTGATGGCCAGCACAGAAGATCAGGAGGAAGGAACTTCAGGATATGAATCTGATTCTGAATCTGACTCTGACGCTGAAGAGATGTTCTTAGCAGCAAGGTCAGGACGACAATCATGGTACCTGGACTCTGGATGCTCACGATACATGACAGGAGAAAGGTCTATGTTCCAAAGCCTGGAGCTTAGATCTGGAGGTGATGTGAAATTTGGAGGGAACCAGAAGGGTAAGATCATTGGATCTGGCACCATTGGAAATGGTAAACTTCCCTCTATTACTAATGTTTTACTTGTTGAAGGGTTAAAGCATAACTTATTGTCCATAAGTCAATTAAGTGACAATGGTTATGATATTACCTTTAATCAAAAATGTTGTAAAGCTATTAGTCAAAAGGATGGCTCTATCCTATTTAGTGGTAAGAGGAAAAACAACATTTATAAAATAAACCTTTCAGAACTTAAAGTTCATAATGTTAAATGTCTCTTGTCTGTTAATGAAGAGCAATGGGTCTGGCACAGAAGATTGAGCCATATTAATATGAGACGTATATCTCATATTAATAAGCTTAATCTTGTCAGAGGAGTTCCTAATCTGAAGTTCACCTCAGATGCTCTTTGTGAAGCATGCCAAAAAGGGAAGTTTTCAAAATCATCTTTTAAATCAAAAAATGTTGTTTCTACTTCCAGACCACTAGAATTACTTCATATTGATCTGTTTGGACCAGTGAAAACTGCATCCATCAGAGGCAAGAAGTATGGATTAGTCATTGTTGATGACTATAGTAGATGGACATGGGTAAAGTTCTTAAAACACAAGGATGAGTCACATTTTGTGTTCTTTGACTTCTGCAAGCAAGTCCAGAATGAAAAAAATTTCAAAATTATAAAAGTCAGAAGTGATCATGGTGGTGAATTTGAAAATAAATATTTTGAAAAATATTTTAATGAAAATGGCATTGCTCATGATTTTTCCTGTCCTAGAACTCCACAACAAAATGGGGTTGTAGAGAGGAAAAACAGAACTCTGCAACAAATGGCCAGAACCATGATCAATGAGACAAATCTGGCAAAACACTTTTGGGCAGAAGCAATCAACACAGCCTGTTACATTCAGAACAGAGTGTCTGTAAGACCTCTTCTGGAGAAGACTCCATATGAACTATGGAAGAACAGAAAGCCCAACATTTTATATTTTCATCATTTTGGATGTATTTGTTATATGTTAAATACTAAGGAAAATCTGAACAAGTTTGATTCCAAAGCACAGAAGTGTTTCATGCTTGGATATTCTGAACGCTCTAAAGGCTACAGAGTATACAACACTGAGACACAGATTGTGGAAGAATCTATTCATGTTAGATTTGATGATAAGCTTGGCAATAAAAAGCCAAAGCAGTCTGAAAACTCTGCAGATAGAGAAGTAGTCTTCACATACTCTGAAGTCCCAAAAGCAGACAAAGCTCAAGTGAAGGAACCAGAAGCAACGCCAGATGCTATTCCTTTAACTTCTCAGATAAACAATCTAAACATTTCTGAAGAATCAACTGTTAGAGGATCATCATCCAGAATTAAATCTTCTCATCCAGAGAATGTCATTATTGGAAAGAAGGATGATCCCATCAGAAGAAGATCCTTTCTAAGATCATCTGAAGTATCACTATTTGGACTGGTGTCAGAAATTGAACCATCTTCTGTAGATGAAGCTCTACAAGACAATGATTGGATTATTGCCATGCAAGAAGAGTTAAATCAATTCACCAGAAATGATGTATGGGATTTAGTTCAAAGACCACAAGGATTCAATATAATTGGAACAAAATGGGTCTTCAGAAATAAGCTGAATGAGAAAGGAGAAGTTGAAAGAAATAAGGCAAGGCTTGTTGCTCAAGGGTACAGTCAACAAGAAGGTATTGATTACATTGAAACTTATGCTCCAGTGGCAAGGTTAGAATCTATACGCCTTCTTATTTCATTTGCTGCAGAAAATAACATCACTCTGTATCAGATGGATGTAAAAAGTGCATTTCTTAATGGTATTATAGAAGAAGAAGTTTATGTCCACCAACCTCCTGGTTTTGAAAATGGAAAATTTCCAGATCATGCTTTCAAACTAAAGAAATCTCTATATGGTTTAAAACAAGCTCCCAGAGCTTGGTATGAGAGATTGAGCAATTTTCTTCTAGAGAAAAATTTCATCAGAGGCAAAGTGGACACAACACTCTTTTGTAAATCAATTAAGAAAGATTTTCTAATTTGTCAAATCTATGTGGATGATATAATATTTGGATCTACCAATACTATGCTGGGAAAGGAGTTTGCTACATGTATGCAGGCAGAATTTGAAATGAGCATGATGGGAGAACTCAGATTCTTTCTAGGAATCCAAGTCAATCAAACTCCAGAGTGCACTTACATACATCAGACCAAATATGTTAAAGAACTTCTGAAGAAATTTAACATGACTGATAGTAAGCTGGCAAAGACTCCCATGCATCCAACTAGCTCACTTGGCAAGGAAGAGGTAAGTAAGAAAGTAGACCAGAAGCTCTACAGAGGTATGATTGGTTCTCTTCTTTATTTAACTGCTTCTAGACCTGACATATTGTTTAGTGTATGCTTGTGTGCTAGATTCCAATCAGATCCTAGAGAATCACACTTGACAGCTGTCAAGAGGATTCTAAGGTATCTGAAAGGTACTTCTAATGTGGGTTTGTGTTACAGAAAATTTGATGATTTCAAATTAGTTGGATTCTGTGATGCTGACTACGCTGGAGACAGAGTGGAAAGGAAAATTACCTCTGGAAGTTGTCAATTTCTAGGAAGAAATCTAATCCCTTGGTACAGCAAGAAGCAAACCACAATTGCACTTTCAACCACAGAGGCAGAATATATTGCTGCTGCTGGATGTAGCACGCAGATGCTCTGGATGAAAAGTCAGCTAGAAGATTATCAAATATTTGAAAGTAACATTTCTATCTTTTGTGATAATACTTCTGCTATATGTTTGTCTAAGAACCCCATTTTACACTCTAAGGCAAACCATATAGAAATTAAGCATCATTTCATCAGAGACTATGTTCAGAAGGGAATCATAAATTTAGCCTTTGTTGATACAGATCATCAATGGGCAGATACTTTTACAAAACCCCTTGTTAAAGATAGATTCAAATTTATTCTGAAAAATATTGGTATGGATTTTTGTCCAGAATGATATTTGTAAGAAGCAAATTTTTACAGATGCAAAAATGCCTAATGCTCTGAAGTATTTCTTTTGACTGCTTATTTATTTTATTAAACTTGTTTTTGTGAAACTCTGAACTAACAATCCTTAGAGGATCTGAACGTTGGTTAACGTTTCATTCCTCAAGAAAATTCAGAACACATGCAAGCAAACACGTGTCACTCCAAATCTGCAAAGGTGGCGTGTACACTACTGAAGAGACATTTGAGGTGAAGTTTGAATAGTGAAAATCTTGATTTTCCCCCCAATTTGTCAGAAGCAATAAATGCTTGAAATGATTTTTATTCTTTTCATTTAACGCTTTGTTCAAACGTGCAAATTTCTAACTGTTTGTATGCCAACTTGTTTTAGTATAAATACATCTCTTCTCTTCACATTCACACTGTTCACATCTCAGACATTTTATGCATTTCCATCTTCTCTTCTCTCTGCATAAAAACCCTAAGCGTGTGACAAAACCATCTTCAATGACAACTTCATCATCAACAGCTGCACAATTTCAATCTACAATGGCTGCAGTTATATCTGCTAACATGGGCGTAACTCCTTATTCTCCACTAAAAAGAACATTGTTAACACCTGTTGAAAAGCTGGAAGTTCTGTGTGAATCATTGGTGGAATTTGATTTACTTGCTGAGAATGGTTTTGAGTTTCGTTCCATTATAGGTGCTCAAGGATGGGTGGAGTATTTTGATAGACTTTTTGGACCAGTTTACCCCCTTCTTGTGAAAGAGTTCTGGATCCATGCTTCAGTTTACCCTAAGTTTATCTTATCTTCTGTTCTGGGCAAAGAGATGATAATAACAGAAGATCTGATCAAAAAACTTATTGGCTATGAGGAAACAGATGGAGTTTCACACTTGCCAGCTGGGCGTGTGGATATGGATGAAGTGTATGAAGAAGTGATGACTGTTGGACAAGCTTCTAACAAGTTCAAGGATCTGAAGCCTGATTACAAGATCTGGGCTAAGATCTTCATGGGATGCATTCATCATAGGAAGTCAACAAACTCTCCAGACTATGTCAATAATGAACAACTTTATTTTATGTACTGCCTCAGTCAGAGCACCAAGGTAGATCTTCCATATATTCTCTTTATACATCTTTGGAATCATATAAATGCCTCTAGAGAATATGTGAAAGAAAAAGGACAGAAGATTAGAACCTGGATTCCTTTTGGAAGGTTAATCTCAGATCTTCTAACTGAGAATGGACTTTCTACTGCTCTGTACGCTGCTGGAGTTACAAAGGAATTGGAATTCATTTTGGGAAAGCCTCTGAATGCCAAAAGTCTTCAGAGACTTAAAATAGTGGATGAACTCACAACAGCTCCCAAGAAGCTGAATATTTCTGAATTGAGTAAGAAGAGAACTCCTATAGATGATTACCCTTTGTTCTATGCTGAAGAACCAAGGGAAATTGTTGTCATGTATATTGATGAGTGCATGAAAGAAGGAAAGCCTATTCCTGCTGACATTATAAAGAGAGCAAGACAACCATTGCCTGAAGCAGAAGAAGAAGAAGAAGAAGAAGAAGAAGAAGAACCACCAAGAAAGAGGACTCAACCAGAAGCAAAAGCTGCACCTGTTCAGAAGAAGATCAAGATTGCTGAGAAGCCACAGAAGCTCTTAAAGAGGAAAGAATCTGGAGACACTCCTTCTGTACCAGCTAAAAGAATCAAGATCAAAGGTACTAAAACTTCTGTATCTTTTGCAAATCCTATTGTTTTAAATTATTCTAATGTTAAGTCTATTCCAAAAGCTCCCTCTACATAAAATACATCTGTTACTGCTCCATCTCATGTTTCTACCCCATCACCACAAAAATCTTCTAATCCAATTTCCATTTCACCATAAAAACAATCATCTGTTCCAACACCAATAACAACAAAAACATTTCTAACTCCAAAAGTCTCTATACCACAAACAATTCAATCAGAGGTTCCAACCAAACCATCTGTACCAGAAAAACAACCATCAGAAAAATAACCCACAGAACAACATCAAACTCCAAAACCATCTGCTCAACAAAAACCATCTGAACCACTTAAAGAAAAGCCATCTGAACAACAAAAACAACCACAAGAAAAACAACCAGAAAAATCATCTGAAACCCTACCAAAAAAAGCCTCTGAACACCAACCACCTTCAGATAATCCACCATCCAAATCATCTGAACACACTGCATCTGTACCTGTTATTTCTGAACCTACAAACATAACATTTGTTCTAGTTTCATCTGAACCAATAACAATTTCATCTGATCCACCTACCTCAGAACACCCATCAAAACCCTCTGAAATTCCTTCAGAACCAACCAATACTTCTGAACCCAACATTCCTGAGACAGAAGTTCTTGATGTTACACCACTAAAAACTGTGTTTCAAGTATCTTCTACCTCCTGCACACCAACCACCTCATCAAACTCCTCAGAATCTGACATTCACCCAGATTTTCTAATCTCTCCTTCTCACAG
The DNA here is from genome assembly GCA_963859935.3 of Lathyrus sativus. NCBI lineage: Eukaryota > Viridiplantae > Streptophyta > Magnoliopsida > Fabales > Fabaceae > Lathyrus > Lathyrus sativus. The sequence continues at coordinate 63,002,172 of OZ012738.1, read as the reverse complement.
AGATTCTGAAGTAAACCAACCAGAACCTCCTGTATCATTAAAAGTTCCTATTTCAGATCCTATTCCCACACCTGCACCATCATCTGAAATCCTGATTCCCAATTCTAACCCAACATCTAACCCAAGAACATCTATTTCATGTGCACAAGTCTCATCACTGTTTCATAATCTTGCATATGGTTTCAAACTCAAAGACTTTTATGACAGAGTTGAACCATCTGACCCTATCACCCCTCTGAAACCCAAACTTACAATCACCATACCATCTGTGCTTCTCACCTACATTCAATCCATGACAGATGTAGGTTCATTAGCAACTATATCATATTCTGCTAAATCTGACAAAGTTGTTGCTTCAGCTATACCAATTTCATCTGATAAAACTGTTGCTTCTGATGAACCTCCAAAATCTGCCTTCCAACCCTACTCAAATAAACCCTTTGATGTGGTTTCCTATCACACCAAAGCAAAACCAAATCTGTTAAATGCTTTAAACAAATCCAAACCTGTTGAACCTGAAATTCCTTTCATTCCATACTACCCTCCTCCTCTGATCTCCATTCAGAAATCAATTTTTCCACCTACTCCCCAACCAAAACCAATAACCCTGGAGACTCTGTTACATCCCAAGCCTAGACTTTATATTAATCATTTATTTCAATCCTTTTTGCAAGAAATACAGTTGTATTTAGGTACTGTACAGAGGAAGTGCTAAGCAACAATGGATGCATAAGAATCCGATGTCATCTGGAATGGATTCATCAACAGATTCAACTCTGTGGCCTCAAATCTGAAGAACATATGTTCTGATGATGCGAAGCTCAGATTTGCTGAAGCTGCAAGAAATCTGTTCTGGATTGTCAAGAGATCTGAACCTTTGCTCCTTACAGATGCTCCTCCACCATCAGAAGAAACTACTGAACCTGCATCTGAAGATAATCCTTTGGCCATGACTCTGGTAGAATTTCCTTCTGGCTCCAATGCTCCAGACTCTACAGACCCTATGGAAATTGACTCTGTTCAAGCTCCAGACAATGTTCAACCTTCATCATCTGAGATTAAGCAAGAACATCCAGATTTTGAGGATAAAATTGCTGCTCTGGAAGCTGGTCAATCAGAGATCAAGTCTTGGATGGCCAAACAGAATAAGAAATCTGAAGACATGACTGAGTGGATGTCAAAAATGGATCAGAAGAATGAAACAATGGCTAAATGGATGTCAAAACAAGAGCATTCCTCCTCTGAGATCACCGATCTATTGAAGATGCTTTTGTCAAAACACTCTTAGATTTTTTTTCATTCTGATGTTTTTGCATCTGATGTTTGCTTATGTACTTTTTGCTATATCTTCTGATGCATGTACTATTGATCTGAACTCATTGAATGAATCAAAGTTTTCTCCACTGAATTATCTCCTTTACTGTTTCCTTTTATGTGTCGTTTTAAAGTTTTTTCTTTTTGCTAATGACAAAAAAGGGGGAGAAAATATAGATCTGAACTGTTTAATTTAACTTTACCAGAATGAAACTTCAGACATATCTATTCTATCTAACATTTAATCTGAGTATTTCAGAACAGTTGATATGTACACTCTATAAAAGATACTCTGAGTCTCTCAGATCTTTGGACTATTATCAAACTCTGAATCTGAAATTTACAAGACATTTTTGACTTTCAAATGTTAAAAGAACAATCAAGATCTAACTCTGAAAATTTCTCAAGACAAAAGGGAAGTTTCTATTCCTTATTTGTATTCAACTCAGGGGGAGATTCATCATCTCAGGGGGAGTTATAATTTTATTATTTTCAATTAAACAAAATTTCTGATGTTTTTGTCATCATCAAAAAGGGGGAGATTGTTAGAACACAGATTGGTTCTTAATAATATCTCTATGTTTTGATGATAACTAATATGAAATTTTGTATTTAAGAATTATATACTCTAAAATTTGCTTGAGAGTTTTTACTGCAGATAGTAAAGGAATTAACACTCCAGAAGCAAATCAGAATTGAACGCAAGAAATTAGCTAGACTCTGAAGCGCCAGATGCATTCATTAGAAGATTCTGATTGCTGCCAACAGAAGATCCTGAGCGTAGCCTCCAGAAGATTCTGAAGCAGAAGCTCCAGAAGGATATGAAGTAGAAGCTCCAGAAGAATCTGAAGCAAGTCAGAAGCATCTGAAGCAAAGAAGAATTTTGTATGAAGAGTTTTTCAAAGCATAGTTTCTATAGAAGATTCTGAAAGTACTAAAGCTGCCAGTACTGAAGTTTTGTTTCAAATATGCTCTGATCTTAAACACGCTGAAAGCACACCTGCTGCAGAAGACTCTAATTCAGCAAAGACTCTGATCATCATTAGAAGACTCTGACCCAATTAGACTCTGATGAATTTGCTGAAAGCTGAAGAAGAAATATTCAAAGAATATATCCGTTGGAGTGAACCAAACGTCTCTTTCCTTATTTATGCTAGACACAAGAACACAGACAAAAAGGATTTTTCTGTGCTTTCTTCTTCTAGGAAAGGTCACTTGATGTGAAGACAAAAAGGCTTAGACCTTTTGGACACTCTTCTCAACGTGAAGCTCACCTTGGATCAGCTGCCTATAAAAGCAAGACTTCACCAAATTCTTCAGTTGACGTTTGCATTGAAAAGAAATCAACATTCAAGCTCTCATAATTTCATATTCATTCTAAGAATTTATTTCTTTGTCCTTAAACTTAAGAGAAATATCACAGTTGTGATAATAGCTTTTTAGAAGCATTCTTACTCTTGTAATAGTTTTACATTGATTGTAAAAGGTTTCCTTAAGAGGATCCAATTGGGATCAGTAGCTCTTGAGAAGACTAAGAACAATTGTTCTTAGGTGTTACTATTGTAATCTGTTTGATTAAATAGTGGATTAAGTCCTTGATTAAGAAAGGCAAATCACTCTAGGAAGGGTGGACTGGAGTAGTTGAGTTCAACGAACTAGGATAAAAATACTTGAGTTTTAATTCTAAGTTTTAATCTTTCATACTTATTCAACCCCCCTTTTTAAGTATTATCTCACCTTCAAGAAGGTTAGAGAGAAGGATATTCTAGAGGATATGAAAACAGTAGATAACATTATGGGGACTGGTGGCATCACCAGAAACGATATAATTTTTGCACCAACAACATCACCCATCAATAACCATGGTAATGTTAACAAACATACTGGAATGCAGGTCACCGCTGAACAGGGGCAGTTCTCCAAACAGAAGGTTGTCTCTAATGATGAAGCATAAGAGTTTCTAAGGATTATAAAAAAAAGTGATTACAAAGTGATTGATCAGCTCAATCAAACTACTTCAAAAATATCCATGCTATCATTTTTGATGTGTTCGAAAGCTCACCAAGAGGCATTGTTGAAATTCTTGAATCCCGCCCATGTGCCTCAAGAAATATCGGTGGTAGAATTTGAAGAAGTGGTAAGGAACATAACTTTAAGCCATATTCTGAGTTTCAATGATGGAGAATTACCCCCTGAGGGTAAGAATCATAATAAGGCATTGCACATCTCTGTGAAGTATGTAGATGTTGGGTTCTCTCGAGTTCTAGTCGATATTGGATCATCACTGAACATGTTACCTAAAAATTTGTTGTGTAAGTTGACAATTGAAGGGCTTGTGATGAAGCCAAGTTAGACGATTGTAAAGGCTTTTGACGGAGCCAGGCGAACTGTAATTCGCAAGGTTGATCTCCCAATTAAGATTGGACCACATTCGTTTATTATCACATTTTATGTGATGGACATATATCCTTCTTACAATTGTCTTCTCGGCCGACCATGGATCCATTCAACAGGTGTTGTAACATCAACCCTTCATCAGAGGCTCAAATTCATGATCAATAACCAAATGGTTGTCATTGAAGGGGAAGGAGATGTTCTTGCAAGCCATCTAGATTTTTTCGGTATGTTGAGGTGGGAGGAGAAGTGCACGAGACTCCATTCTAAGCATTTGAAGTGATTAATGTTGAAGTGATTCATGAGAAACCTATGTCTTCAATCGTAACCTGGAAGGATGCGAAGACAGTTATTGAAGAAGGACACCCTCGAGGATGGGGCAGAGTGTTGGAGCTTCCAGTCAATAAAAATGGAGTCGGTTTAGGTTATACTAGCAAGCAGAAAGCGCAAGAGAAGAACGCCTCTGACAGAGGTAAGGGACTTGCAACTCCATTAGTTTTTACTAGTGGAGGCCATCTTGATGATGGTCAAGTCACATTTCTGGAAACTGAAGATGGCGTGCATAAAGAGCTGTGTATGGTGTACCCCATAACACCCAATCAAATGTTGAACAATTGGAACGTCATGGAAATACCTGAAATGACTCTTTTGGAAGAGTAATTCCCTATTTTTTTTGTTTTCTTGAAATCCTATGCTCTGCCCAAGGCATATGGATCATGTTGTAGGGGCCTTTCGCTTTTAAAGCATGAACTTATTATCAATAAATAACTTTTGCATTCAATTGCGCTCTCTTTCCTTCACTTTTATTTTTGCACATTAAAAATATTTTAAAAGGAAATTTTTTTCTTAGCATTTTTATTTTTCATTTTTTCTTAAAATAAAAGCATGAAATCATCCTTCGTGCAGATCTTCCCCTGTCCTTGTTGATAACAATTTTTCTATGGTCCGATATGACTTTGATAACCAAATTTACCAAGCTGACGAAGACTGCAAGGAAGGTTGTGATCTCCCATAAGAGTTGGCTAGAGTGCTAAAACAAGAGTCGAAGGTCATTCAACCGCATCAAGAAGAGATTGAAGTCATCAACATTGGAACTAAAGATGATGCCGAAGAGATCAAGATAGGTGCCACCTTAGAAGCAGAGGTGAAGACAAAGTTGGTCATATTGTTACGAGAGTACGTTGACGTGTTTGCTTGGTCCTACAAGGACATGCCCGGTCTGGATGCAGATATTTTAGTGCACAAATTACCCCTCAAGGAGGATTGGTCGTCGGTAAAGCAGAAATTGAGAAGAACAAAACCAGAGATGTCTTTCAAAATCAAAGAGGAAGTCCAAAAGCAGCTAGACGCTGGTTTCTTATCAGTGTCCAGTCACCCACTGTGGGTAGCGAATATTGTTCCAGTACTGAGAAGGATGGGAAAGTACGAATGTGCGTTGACTACAGAGATATCAATAGAGCAAGCCCAAAGGATGATTTTCCTCTGTCGCACATTGATGTACTAGTAGATAGTACAACCCAGTTCTCTATCTTTTCATTCATGGATGGGTTTTCCGGCTACAATCAGATCAAAATTGCTCCCGAAGATATGGAAAAGACAACTTTCATCACCCCATGGGGACTTTCTATTACAAAGTTATGCCCTTCAGACTAAAAAACGCAAGCGCGACATATCAACGAGCTATGGTTACTCTCTTTCATGACATGATACATAAAGAGATCGAATGCTATGTAGACGATATGATCGCAAAGTCCCGGACTGAGGAAGAGCACATCATTCATTTGGAAAAGCTTTTTGCAAGACTAAGAAAATTCCGACTGAGACTAAACCCCAACAAATGCACTTTTGGTGTGAGCCAAAAGGGGATTGAAGTCGATCGAGATAAAGTCAAAGTTATCCAAGACATGCCAGCGCCTAAAACCGAAAAAGAAGTCTGAGGTTTCCTTGGGAGATTGAATTACATTGCAAGATTCATATCTCATATAACCGCCACTTGCGAACCCATTTTCAAATTACTCAGAAAAGATCAAGCTATTGTATGGAATGACAATTGTCAGAAAGCTTTTGAGAAAATAAAAGACTATCTGCAAGAACCACCGATCTTTATGCCTCTAGTTCCAGGATGACCTCTGGTCATGTACTTAACTGTGTTAGAAGGATCCATGGGATACGTATTGGGTCAGCATGACGAAACTGGTAGGAAAGAATATGCAATCCACTACCTCAGTAAGAAGTTCAATGACTGTGAAACGAGATATTCAATGCTTGAAAAGACGTGTTATGCATTAGCTTTGGATGCAAAATGCCTAAGGCAATATATGCTAACCCATACAACTTTACTGATTTCAAAGATGGATCCTGTCAAATACATATTTGAAAAGCCTGCTCTCACTGGACGAGTAGCTCGTTAGAAAATGGTACTAACAGAGTATGACATCCAGTATGTCACACAGAAGGCTATCAAAGGGAGTGTGCTATCTGAACATCTTGCCCGCCAACCTATGGACGATTACCAATCTATGCGCTTCAATTTCCCTGAAGAAGATGTCATGTTTGCCAAAGACTATACAACACTAGGCCCAAATGATGGACCCGAACCAGGATCGCGATGGACACTCGTGTTCGATGGTGCCGCAAATGCTAAAGATTGTGGAATTGGGGTAATCATTACTTCCCCAACTGGATTTCATCTACAATTCACTTCCAAATTGTGCTTAAATGTACTAATAATATGACCGAGTATAAAGCCTGTATCTTTGGGATTGAAGCTGCCATTGATAATAGGATCAAGATTCTAGAAGTCTATGGAGATTTTGCGCTTGTCATATGCCAAATTAAAGGGGAATACGAACACTTGATGTCAAGCTAATTCCTTACAGAGATCATGTTTTGAAGCTAATCCCATACTTTAATGAGATCACTTTTCTCCACATTCCCAAAGCAGAAAACCAATTGGTAGATGCTCTAGCAACACTAGCATCCATGTTCTAAGTTAAGTGGAAGAATGAGGCACCAACCATTCGTTTGGAGTACCTTGACAAACCTGCTTATTGCCTGGCAACTGACGCTGCGGAGCTTAAAGTTGATGATCATCCTTGGTTCTATAATATCAAGCGATATCTAGAAACACAAGAATATATAGAAGGCATCACCATCACTGAATAAGAAATATCTTAGGAGGCTTTCATCAAAGTTCTTTCTCAGCGGCAATGTGCTATACAAGAGGAACTATGATTCAATTATGCTCAGATGCGTGGATAGACACGAAGCAGAACATATCATAAACGAAGTGCATGAAGGATCTTTTGGGACACACGCCAGTGGCCACACGATGGTTAAGAAGATCTTGAGGGAAGGATACTACTGGATGATAATGGAAACAAACTATTATCGTCATGTCCAGACATGTCACAAATGCCAAATCTATGCAGACAAAGTACATGTTTCACCACTTCCTTTGAATGTTTTGACTTTGCCTTGGCCTTTTTCCATGCGGGGCATAGATGTAATTGGACGTATCGAGACAACCGCCTTCAACGGATACCATTTCATCTTAGTGGCCATTGATTACTTCACCAAATGGGTGGAAGTCGAATCTTATGCCAACTTCACTAAGTAGGTGGTGACTTGCTTCATTAAGAAAGAAATCAGCTGTCGATATGGAGTTTTGAATAAAATCATTATTGTTAATAGTTTGAACCTCAACAATAAAATGATGAAGGAGTTGTGCCAAAGATTCAAGATCGAGCACCACAACTCGGCCCCATATCACCCAAAAATGAATGAAGTTGTGGAGGCAGCGAATAAAAACATCAAAAAGATCGTCCAGAAGATGGTAAAAATGTATAGAGACTGGCACGAGATGTTGCCATTTGCCCTGCATGGCTACCGCACTTTAGTGCACACTTCTACTGGGGCAACCTCGTTCTCTCTCGTGTATGGAATGGAAGCAATGCTACCTATTGAAGTAGAGATTCATTCTTTAAGGATTTTAGCAGATGTCAAGCTAGACGAAACTGAATGGGTACAAGCAAGACTCGACCAGCTTAATCTCGTCAATGAGAAGCGCATGACTGCCATCTATCATGGTCAATTATACCAAAAACGGTTAAAGAGAGCTTTTGACAAGAAAGTTTTCCCATGACACATTGAAGCAGGAGACTTGGTCTTGAGGAAAATTCAGCCAACTCACATCGACCAAGGGGAAAATTGACAACAAACTATGAGGTTCCATATGTAGTGGAAAAGGTTTTCTCCGGAGGAGCCTTGATTCTCTCGACCATAGATGGTGATGACCTTCCATCCCCTGTAAATTCAGATGCAGTTAAAAAATATTATGCCTAAAAGACAGACCCGGTGGACCGAAAATAAAATCCACGCAAAAATGGGCGTGCTGGTGGACCATGTAAAAAGAAGTAGGTACAGGAAAAAATTAGGGACAAAAACAAAAGAAATAACCCTCTAAGTTAAAAAATTGTAGAGGTAGCTTAGGCAAAAAAGGGTATCCTAGTAGGCTGAAAACCCGAGAAGGGCGGTCTAGGAAAAAGTTAGGGTTTTAAAAGGCAAAAATTGTATTCTGAAAGGATGTGTGAATTTTCCTCCTTGATCATTAAACTCTAATTTAGAAGGATTGATGCAATCGTTGCGCTCAAAAGCAAGGCATGAAGGGTCTTAAGAGATATATGGGTCATAGCAGATTTGAAACTCGACAGGAACTGATTTCAACTTTGCCTTTGCTATTTTGTTAATCCATTTTCTTTCAAAGCAATTACCTCTTTTAGGAATTTTCTCCTCTTGTAATTTACCCGTTTATGGGTCTTCATCAATAAATATTACTTTCATCAAAAAGGTTTTTCTTTCCTATATCACCATATGTTTGCAAATTTTGTTTTATCGATGATAAGTATTACACATGTTAATTTTGTGATGGAAAAGTGTGGGATTACTTCTTATCTTAGGGTAATTATAGGATGATCGTGACCCCAAAGCAACATGCAGAAACTCCATTGAGATTATGAGATGACTTGGCCAAGACAAGAATCATCTAGCCTAGAAGAAACTGGCGCCAAAATTGGAGTCCCAACATTTCCAAAACCTAATTGTATCATGATGAAGTGGTGTCAGGAAGTCAAGCTCATTCCTCATCCAGTCCAAAGCCTAATTGTATTTGGCATCTTTTTGTTGTAAAGCCGCTTTCGGCTGGCACTTCTTTGTGAAACCACCTCTGACTAGTACCTTTCACCATACACATCCCTATTCCCTAGCAAGCCCGACCATGTTTGGCACAACCGTCTCTCCAGAATCTCATATCCCCAGCATTTTGCATTCATTTTTGCATCATTTTGCATGCTTGTTTAGTCAGTTCCTATAGAGGGTAGAGCATTCCTGTGAACATCGTCTCTTTCGACGATTACTTTTGCAACTCCTTTTGTGCCTTCTGCATAGGGGTTATCTTAACTTTTGTAAGGTATTTCATTGCCTTTTGTGTGAAATATAGTACATTCGCTTTGTGAGCGTCTTCGCTGTCTTTTACATGCGACAAAAGTTTATTCTGAGCATCGTCGATCATTGTGAACGCTTGGTATCTATGTAGCCAAGGGCTGAATGGTCACTACATAAAGAATGTCATCTCCGTCAATGTGCTTGTAAGATTAAATGATGTTCTGATACCCTATTCAAGTCTCCTCTTTCTTTTTCCTGAGGATGGTTATTGCCATCAACTTACCTTTTGTAAGTCCTTTCATGTCTTGTGCACAAGATCTCTTCAACTTACCTTTTGTAAGTCCTCTCTACCTTTTGTAGAAGGAATTTTTATTCTAACATTTTGTTTATGAGTCCTCTCTACCTTTTGTAGAAGAAAGCACCTGTTCCTTCTAACCTTTTGTTCAAGAATCCTCATTACCTTTTGTTCGAGAAAATTAAATCATCAGTGGAGTGATGTTCCATACTTGTTTTTTATTAACCTTTTGTTGAGAAGATCTCCTTACCTTTTGTATGAGAGATTTTATTCTTCCTAACCTTTTGTTCAGAAATCTTCCTTGCCTTTTGGGAGAGGGAAACCAATTACATATTTCTCCTAACCTTTTGTTCAGGAGCTCTTGTTACCTCTTGCAGAAGGAGATTTATTTTACGCTTTTGCGAACGTCTTCTATAGTATATCCAGATAACTCCCTAGTTGATTCGTGTTTGCCTTTTGCAAGAAACCTCTCTGCCTTTTGTTGAGGGAATTTCAAATTACATATTATACCACTGTATAACTTTCTAGGAATCCTGCGAAGATTATCTCTGTTATCAAGACTGGTTAAGCTCTAATTGAGCACACCATTGCATATCATAGCATAAACCAGCATACTTACACTTTCATTCTCTCTTCATGGCTAAAAATCCCGGATATTCTAGTATTTAATCCTCTTCTACCTTGAATATTTGAAGACCTTTGTCTTCCCTACATTTGGGTCCAAGAAGATTAAATAGGGGCATCTGTCACACCCTCATTTTTACCATAACCTTTCATATCATACTTTCATCATATCATCATCACCATGGTGCAAACCAAGCATGTGGGTTCACAAGAGAATGTCAAAGCAGGATCTTCACTTTGAAACAAGTGTTTGAAGTTGATTCAGTGGCTATCGAAGGCTAGAATCACAAGAGAATGTCAAAGCAGGATCTTTATTTTTTCATGTCAACAATGGTTTCCGCTTGCTCCATGTGAAAGAGATCAAACTCGTGTTAAAGTATTGATTCTAGCTAGTTTAACATCATTTGTTCCTTCATTGGAAACTTGTAATGAATCCCACATATCTTTAGCAGTCATACAATGGGAAACTCTATAGTATTCATCAACTCCCAAGGAGGAGATCAGAATATTTTTAGCCTTCCAATCGTAATTGTACTTTTTCTCGTCTTCATCATTCCATTGTGCTTCAGGCTTAGGCACAATCATGTTATTTTCATCGGTCATGGTTATTTCCATAGGACTGTTCAAAATAACATTCCATACCTTCCTGTCAATGGAATTTATATACACACGCATATAGTCTTTCCAATAACTATAGTTTTCACCATTAAAAACAGGTGCTCTATTATAAGCCCCTTTTGGTTCGTCATCCATTTTCTAAGAAGTTATATGTGAAGCACAGACTGAACCGGTGCTCTTGATACCACTTGTTAGACGATGGCGCAGATCTAGAAGGGGGGGTTGAATAGATCATTTGTTAAAAACAGATTTGGTGCTACCAAAATTTGGTTTAAACAAGTTTTTAGGCGGAAGCGGCCGAGGAACTATATTTGTCTAAAATGAACCTTTACCGAAAAGACCGGATATACGCAAAGCCTATGGAATCCGATAAAAACGAGATTAAGAATCACTAGTTTGAACACACATCAACCAGAATATGTTCACTATGAGGTTGGATTATTTCTAATGCGTGAAAAAATATAACCCAATTAAAAAGATAGTACAAGCATTTGTTGTTCACACAATTAGCCAAACACTTGGTGTGCAAGGCACCACAAGTGAATTACAATATGTGAGTGAAGTTCTTAAGTATTCAATTACAATCAAGGATTCTAATAAGCTTCTAAAAATGGTTCAACACTATACACATCAGAATTTTGATCAACTAAATTGTCTGCACACAAAATCATAAATTAAGCAATTGAAAAATAAAGAGAGAACACCAATTTGTTGAGGCAGTTCCCCCGTCATCCTCACTCTGGATACGTCTGCCCTTAATTCTAAAAATAGAATTAAGACCTATATATATATATATATATATATATATATATATATATATATATATATATATATATATATATATATATATATATATATATATATATATATATATATATATATATATATATATATATATATATATATATATATATATATATATATATATATATATATATATATATATATATATATATATATATATATATATATATATATATATATATATATATATATTGGTAAATGTTTACAATAGAAGCAATAAAAGTCAAACGATCAAATCCAATTGTTGATGCAGAGCCTATTCCTTCTCTTCCTTTGATTCAAGCTGAATCAAGTCCTTCGAACGCGATGAATAAACCTCCAATTACGGCACACCCTTTGAACAACCCCACGGTTTTCAAATCTTTCCCGGCTGGTTTCAATAACCAACGCTTCGAACCCGAATCTTCCTCTCACAATCTTCCGGTTATCTTAAAATATAGAGACTACAGAACAACAGTCACATCGAGATTCCCACTTAACCTTCCAAGCAATTTCCTTACCCACCAACTTATCAAGTGCCAAGGGATACTCAAGTGGACCACTTATCCCATACAAAATAATGAAGTTAAGTGGTTAACATGACTAATAGGAATGCCTGTTTCATCAAAATTTGATGAAAAATAACACCAGGATCTAACATGAATAATTGTGTTATGCATTTGAGCAACAGAGAGACTCAATAGTTGTTCACTTTCACGGTCCCATAAAAGTGATAAAACAAACCTGCAATGACTTCTGCATAGAACCACATCTATTTGTATTTTGTACCTAGTGAATGGTAAAAACATTACAATGGTAATGAAATTCATGTATACAGGGGAGAATACCAAATGCTTATTAACCTTTGGCAAAAGATATAACCTAAAAACATCATATGCTGTCAAATGTTCAACTTCACATTTAAACGGAGGTTTTTCTCCCCTATCTACTTTAGCACATTGATGACATGCCTGATTATACCATCTGTATTATGATGCAATAAGGTTATCAATTGTTGTAACCATAACACAGAAAGTTATATGCAAAGCAACCATGGTGTGAGAGTTGAACATAAGAATATATTTTTGCAATCATAGAAAAGTGTGTGAGGAAGAGGTGAAAGAGTCATTAATAAAAATAAATACCTCACTAAGTTTCTTAATTTCATTGACGAAGAACAACATATTTTAACATGAACTTCTGGTAAGGAGTAAGTTAAAAGTTGAATGAGTTTTGTGACCACAATTGAGATTGGGAACTTAAGTGGCTGGACCGGTTCACCAACGTATCCTTAAGAATGCTAACATAATAAATTAAATAGAACATTTTATAGGATTTTGTGAAATATACGTGTAGAAAAGCATATGGGTGATAATTCTATTATATTATTATGAAGAAAAAATAGTTCCTTTTTATAGGAGAGAAAATACAAAATTAACTCTTTTATTTTAGGAGTAATATAATGACACTTAAACAATAAAATAAATAGTATTAAATAAGAAATATTAGTATTAAATAAGAAATATTTCAACACCCCCCTTAAGTTGGGGTATAGATGTCAATCATGCCTAACTTGTTGATCAATTATTCAAATGTTGATCTTTCCAAGCTTTTGGTTAATATATCAGCGGTCTGTTGATTGGAAGGGATAAATGGAAAGCAGAGAGTACCAGAGTCTATATTTTCTTTGATAAAATGATGATCGATCTCGATATGTTTAGTACGATCATGTTGAACTGGATTATGAGCTATGCTTATAGCTGTCTTATTGTCACAGTACAATTTCAATGGGAGTTCTACCTTTATCTATAGTTCTTTTAGGACTCTGAGAATCCACATAACTTCACAAATACCTTGGGACATTGTCTAAACTCCCTTCAACACTACTTCTTGCAACTACTCCTTCTTTTTTGCTTCTCCAAGCCACTAGGTTCCCCCACACATATGTGCAATAACCTGAAGTTGATTTTCTATCAATAATGGACCCTGCCCAATCTGCACCAGTGAATATTGCCACATTTTTATCATTGGTCTTCTTGAAGAATAACTCTTTTCCAGGAGTTGCTTTTAAGTATCTCAAGATTCTATTTATAGGTTTAAGGTGTTCTTTATATGGTACATGCATGAGTAACTCACAACACTAACAAAGAAAGCAATGTCAGGACGAGTATGAGCCAAATATATTAATTTTCCAACCAACCTCTGATATCTTCCAGTGTCAACTGGTGTGTCCTCTTTCTCCCAAAGTTTGGCACTTTGGTCCATCAGTGTGTCAACAGGCTTACAACCACTCAAACCTGTCTCTTGTAGGAAATCAAGAACATATTTTCTCTGAGAAACAACAATTCCTTTCTTTGACCTTGCTACTTCCATCTCGTGCCACTCATACTTGTCTCTTGTAGGACCCAAGTCTTTGATTTCAAAATTTGTTGCTAAGTTTCTTTTCAATCTCTCCATTTCTATCTCATCATTACCTGTTGTTGCAGTGAGAATCGAATATCAAGATATTGAATTAACTTGAATTACAAATCATAAAATATCACCACCGATCTTTAATTTATCTGAGGGAAAGGGAAAAGAAATAATAACCCATAAAATAAAATGCAAAGCAAAAAGCAAGGCCTAAAGCTAAGCAAAGAGAGATCAAAGGTACGGGGGTTGGTTATGCCTAGGGTAGGTATTTCACATCTTAAACATCTGTAGTACTCTACAGGAACCTCTTGTTAGTATTTGTTTTATGCTAAAGTTTCTTGCTAAAGGAAAAGTGCTAAGGTGAATATCTAAAGTATATACAAAGTATGCTCGCCAAGACATCGCATCTCGTGTCTATGTATCCTGACGGGAATGGAATCAGAGCAACCATAGTTCCCCTAACTAGGGGTGAGGAACTCTTGACTATAGTCAAGGTTCCAAAGGGAAAAGAGTAAATGTCTGTGGTGAGACACCTATATAAAGTGCGGCGACTCTAAACTAAGTTAAGTTAGCAAGGAAGGGAATCTCCACGGCAGGACGACTAAATAGAGCATGACGACTCCAATCCTAAGTTGAAAATGTTGACAGGAAGTTAGTTGTTAGGGAGCTCGCCAAGACATCGCATCTTGTGCTTACGTATCCTCAAGAGGGATTTGATAAATCAGAGCGCCCGTATAGAACTACGAGTTGCCAGGTTCTAAGAACCGAGAACAACAAAGACAAGTAAATAACAGACGAGGGACATGCACAATGACAATAAGTCAACATACAGTCTCTCCCCTTGGATTAGATCACAGGGATTAAAGACAACAACAAATACACGAAAAAAACATCACGTAAATGATAGCAAATAAAAGCACAGACACAGTATACGGAAAAGCGTCATGTATGGTCTGGCAGATAAGATGGTACAAAATACGCATGGAAAAGCGTCACGGTAAAATAAATAGAAAGTGCACGACAAAGCACTATGATAAAATAACAGACATTCACAGCAAAGCATTGTGAGAAAATGTTAACAGTCACGGAAAATCAACAGAATTTAATCGAAGGAACAACAAAGGCTCAAATAGAATCAGGTGACAAATAAATTATTAATTAAATTAAATATAAACATTTAATAAGATTAATTAATAATTTTATTAATCAAATTAAATAAAAATATTTAAATAAATTAATAATTAAACTAATATTTTTTATATTTTTCTAATATTTAAAAAATAAGTAATTAAAATTAGAAGGAAAATATTAAGATTAAAGATAAAATATTTTGGTTATTTTCTTTAAAAAATTTCAAATTAGCTATAAAAACTAAAAAGTTAAAATAATAAAATAAAAAAAAGATTAAAAAAGAGTTGTTTTTTTTCTTTACATTGAATAAATTAAAAATGATGAGAATAATTAATTAAAAAAATAAAAGGTTAAAACGGGACTAGCACCATAAAACAAATGCTTATCCACGGAACCAAACGTTACAAATGCTAACATCATCCATTCTTAGCATAATAAATTACACTGAAACGAAATTTAAAAAAAAAACAAAGAAAATAAAAACTAAACGGAATGAAATGAAAAAGTGGTTTAGGAAAACACTTAGTAAGCATTACATGTTCATATATAAATCACAAAAATAACTATAAAAAAAGGAAGGAAAATGGTAAAGGAACAAAGGTCGAGTTACCAAATGAACGTGAATGAGGTTTTTCTCTGCTAATTTCCACTTCTTCTTCTCCAATCGCGTACAACACTAACTTGCTCACGACGGCAACAGGTTGACAGCTGATGATGCTTATGAACGTTTCACATGCTTGGTTACAAATGGTGAGGTTGGGGTAGAATGAGATCCGACGGTATTAAGAGGCAAGCTGCCGATAATGGAGTATATGTTAGAACACAGATTGATGTTCAATATATCTTTATGTTTTGATGATAACACTAATGAAATTTTGTATTAAGAAAATATATATTCTAATTTTGTTCAAGTGTTTTTGTTTCAGATATTAAAATAAATATTCTTATGGAAGCAAAAATGCATCTGAACAGTAGCCTATGCAAAGCTCTGAAGCATCAGAAGCAAGTCATCAGAAGACTCTGAGCGCTGCCAGAAGAGACTCTAAAACAGAAACTACAGAAGACTCTGAAGCAGAAGCTGCAAAAGCATCTGAAGCGTAGCTGAAGATTTTGTATGAAGAGTTTCAACCATTGTTTCAGAAGACTCTGAATGTACTTTACGCTGCAAGTACAGAGGCTCTGATAAACAGTTATGCTCTGATCAGATCCCTCATGCTGAAGCATTGTTGCTGCAACTCTGATATCATTGAATCTGATCTGAAGAACAAGAAGCACATCAGAGGATCTGATGTTGTTTACGTTTGAAAAGATGTCAGCACGTGAATAGACTTGCTACTATTCTCAACGTCCTCTCCAATGGAACTATTCCTTATTTGTGATAGACACAAAGATTCAGGCAAAAGGCATTTCTCTGAACATTCTACTTCTGAGAAAGGAAAAGTCATGTGAAGACAAAAGGCTACAGCTACTATACTTGCACAGTCTTCAAGCTTTGGACTTTCAGCACTATAAAAGGACGTCTTTAACATCTCTTCAAGGCTAACGAATCTTTGACGAAATTGAAAGAGAAGTTTTAAAGTGGAGTCCCCTTTTGAAGAGAAAGTTAAGCCTTTTTTACGTGCAGCTCATGAAAATAGGGGTGGTTATTTTTTGCAGGAATTGTGGGGGGAGTAGATTGATGTGTACTGTATGTACTACTTTCTCTTAGCATATATATTATAGGGGAGAATGGTACATTTTGCATGGGAACTTGGTATTACTTATGTACTATATTACTAAAAATTTGAACAAAATCTTTTGTATATATACTATAAAATTATAGGCTCCTAAAACTTATCTATAAAAAATAAATTAACTATTAAAAAAAATAAAAATAAAACTGAATAGAATATGATTAGTTAAAATATATTAATTAAAAGTAGAAATAAAGATGGTAAAAAACGAATAAATGGACTGGTATCAAAGTACTCGAAAAAATAAAATGAATACACCAAAGTGATCAGCAAAAAATATACGATTCGGAAAAATACAGCGTTTTGTCAAATTTTGAAATAAATTTTACCCGCTAAAATGGCTTAAACTCTCCAAAAATGATACTTAAAAGTGGTTGAAAAATTTAAATGAGCACGCATGGTTAAACTACGTGAAACGCAGATTAATATCACTAACGTATGCAGGCTCGATTTTAAAATTTTCGTCCATTGATTTTACGTGCAGTTGACTTTTATTTGACCGATTCGGCTGTAATTCCACAAGTTTATTCCAGCTGATAAATTAGGTATTAAGAAAAATGTAAGAGATGATAAACTATACAAATTATGCAAAAAGATGTGGGATCTTAGAGTCAAAAATTAGGGTGCAACACCTGTAAGAATAATATCATCAACATAGACTATCAAAATAGTTATCATTTTGTTTTAACCCGACTTTGTGAATAAAGCATGATCTCCTTGTCCTTGAGTATATTCTCGTTTCTTCATAGGCTTAGTAAAATTTTTAAACCAAGCTCTCGGAGATTGTTTCAACCCGTACAAGGACTTCTTTAGTTTACACACCTATGACCCACAGGTTTTTCAAATCCTGGAGAACAATCCATATATAATTCTTCTTGTTCTAAATCACCATTGAGAAAGGCATTTTTGACATCTAGTTTATGGAGAGGCCAGTCTAAGTTAGCATCAAGGGATAAGGGTATTCTGATTATGTTAAGCTTTGCAACAGGAGCAAAGGTATCTGAGTAATCTATGCCATAAGTCTGAGTGATTCCTTTTGCAACCAATCGGGCTTTGTACCTTCCGATTGATCCATCAGAATTGTACTTTGTTGTGAACACCCACTTACATCCCACATTTCTTTTACCTGCCGGAAAAGTTGTGGCACTCCAATTTGTATTATTTTTAAGAGCTTTAATCTCCTCAAAAACAGCTTCCTTACACTTTGGAATTTCTAGATCCTCCTGTACATTCTTAGGAATTTTGACACTAGATAAATTATAAGTAAATGCAGCAAAAGAGGGAGACAAGTTTGAATAGATACAAAGTTAGACAAAGGGTGCCTAGTACATGGCCTACCTGGCTTCCTAAAGGCTATGGGAACATTAAAATCAGTATATAGTTTCCTAAGTTCTATGGGGACATCAAGGTTGGTATATAGAGAATTAGGATCAAGGAGAGATTTACCTGTCTGAGTCGGTTGACTTTCACTTGGTTCAGATTCTTGGCTGAGCTGAGGAATAGGGTCTTCTACTACTTGGTCATTGTTTCTTCTGGCATAAATTTTTCCTTTCCAAATTGGATTTCCTTCCTCAAATCTTTTTTTTTGTTTCATTATAAGGATCTTTATCTGGTACGTTTTGATTAACTTTAGAAAAAACATTTGTTTGATCTTTGTTTTGATTTGTTGCCTCAGGTTTTGATTGATCCTTACTCATGGAAGGAGTAGGTTCATCTAATTTTTTCAAGGCATTTTATTTATGTGCAGATGTACATGGAACAAAATTATGTGATATATACACATCTTCTGAGATGATTAAGTTTTCAAACAATTCAGGAGAATCTTCATTTGTTTTCCCCCTGAAGATGATCATTACCAAAAAAAGGTTTGTTTTAAAAAAAAGTAACATCCATTGTTACAAATATTTTCTTTGTATTAGGATCAAAAAATTTATAACCTTTTTAAGAAGATGAATATCCAATAAAAACACATTTGATTGCATGGGGTTCAAGTTTATCAAGATGTTTGTGTTCGTGAGCAAAAGTTGTGCATCCAAATATTTTAAGTTAAATCAGATAGAACGGAAGCAATTGGAAAATATTTCAAGAAACTTTGCAAAGGAGTTTGAAATTTCAAAACACGGGATGGCATACGGTTTATTAAATGTGCAGCTGTCACGATATCTTCACCCCATAAATATTTAGGGACATTGGTAGAAAAGAGTAGTGCTCGTGCAACTTCAAGAAGGTACTGGTTTTTCCTCTCTGCAATCCCATTTTGTTGGGGTGAGTTAACACATGAACTTTGATGCACAATTCAATTTTCAAGGAAACATTTTCCAACAATTTTATAAAAAAGTTCAGTACCATTGTCAGTTTTAAACACTTGTATTTGGGTGTTAAACTATGTCTGCACCAATTTACAAAAGTTTTGAATTATTTGACACACCTCAGATTTTTCTTTCAACGAGTATACCCAACAAAGTCTAGTATGATCATCTATGAAAGTGATAAACCATTTTTTGTTTGATAAAGTACTTGTTCAATTAGGCTCCCAAACATCACTATGAATCATTGAAAAAGGTTTTGAAGGTTTATAAAATTGAATTGGAAAAGAACTTCGATGATGTTTAGCAAACTCACAAACTTCACATTGAAGTGAAGAAATGTCTTGTTCAACAAAAAGTTTAGGAAACAATGAACTTAAATATTTATAACCAGGGTGGCCTAACCTTAAATTCCACAACATAATGCCATCCTTATTATTTGAAACATAAAATATTTAACAGAAGAAAAACTTATTGGTATAAATTGATGTCTGGTTCTTGGTTCATCTTCCAAGTAATAGAGCCCACCACTTTCCTCAGCAGTGTCAATCACCCTCCCCAAGATCAAATCCTGAAATACACAATGAGTATCAAAGAGATGAGCTTGACAGTTTTTATTTGTGGTTAGCTTACTGATAGATAATAAGTTGCAAGATAAATTTGGGACATGTAACACATCTTGGATGGTTAGTAAGGGGGATAAAACAATAGAACCTTTTCCTGCCACGGCTGAAAGAGAGCCATCAACTATTTTAATTTTGAAATTTCCTGCATATGGTTTATATGAAGAAAATAAACTAGATTCATCGGTCATATGATCAGTGGCTCCAGAATTAACAATCCATGTACGATTAGGAATGATACTAAGATGGGTTGATTTTGGGAAGTTACCTTTCTGGGCTATGGAGCACAAAAGTGTTTTAGACTTGAGGAGTTTGTTCATTTGGTCTTGCTATTCCTTAGTGAATGGAAATGCATTTGGGGAGGACAGTGGCTCTTGATCCAAAGTTGCTTGAAGTGCACGACCCTCACCCTTCTTTTTCCAATTACAAGGCCTTCCATGAATTTTCCAACAAGTCTCACGTGTGTGATAATAATGTTCACAGTGATCATGTAACACCCTATTTAATTATTTAGTCATGTTATAATCATTTTGTGTATTGTTTGTGATTTTATTATCTTGTTTAAGGATATGTGTGTTAAGTGGGAGTGAGAGATCTTAGTAGAATGGCTTAGTTGAAGTTAAAGGCTAGCATAATATGGTAGTAATGATATGAATAAGGAGGCAAAATATAAATGTAATATTAGTTGTATTAATATTATTATTATGATTATTAATATTAATATTGTTATATTATTTACACTATTATTACTGGAACTATTATTGGGATTATTATTATTATTATTATTATTATTATTATTATTAGTAAAATAATTAAGAGGTAAGACCTAACTAGAGTAATTAGTGGAGGAGTTACAGTCAGTTTTGGTTTTACGTGAAAAGAGAGAAGGAAAACTAGGGTTAGAGAAGAAGAGGAATTTTCCACCATTGTTGAAGGACCAAAGCTTGAAAATTCAGGTAAGGGGGAAAATGGGTTCTCTAATGGTGATAATAACATGAGCGGATAGTGAGGGTTCCTTTTCCTCTTAGAATTTTCTGTACATTCTTCCTTTTCCTTGCCTGATTGTTGTGTTATGTGATTGTTGCTGTTAATTCATAGTTGTGTATTGAATGTGTGTATGAATCTGTGTGGTACGTTGATTTCGAATGGAAAATTCGTGCAATCTTGGTACTGTTGTCGTTGGGTTCTGATATGGAACTGGATCTGAGAATTTGGGGTTTATGGGATTAACGAAAAACAGGTTGTTAACACATACAATGTTGATAAAAATGATGAAACCATGAAGTAGGGTTAGAACCTTGGGATTCGGCTGGAGAGAAGATGAGTTTTGGTCTGATTTAGGTGTTGGAATGGGTTTCAATGTGTGAGAACTCGTGTAGATGAAAAAATGGAATTTTTGGCATGCTCACTGGCCATACGCGTATAGGGGGTCATATGTGTATGGGGGACACTCCCAGATGTCGTACGCGTAGCATGCACGCCTCTTCCCTAGAGCCAACACGGCCCTCTTCCAGTACGCGTATGATACGCGTATGGTGGGGTGGCCATACACGTATGGCAGGGTTAATACGCATATGATACACGTATGGTAGGGTCAATACGTGTATGGGGAATTTGAAGGGATTTTGAGAGGGAAACCCTCTCTAGCCATACGCGTAAGGGCCAAGGTAATATGCGTATGAAGGCCTGGGCAGTGAGGCCATATGTGTATGATACCCAGGCCTGGGGCGGGGGAAGCTGGCCGTACGCGTATGGGCAGGGCTGTAGTGCAATTTCCCCATTTTCACGATTTTTATCCCGATTTCGCGTGCGATGCAATTTATCTTGATACGTAAGACTAATGTGACATAATTTAACATAAAGGAATTAGTAATGATAGAGAATATGATAAAACATGGGATTTTATATGACTTTCTTTATGAGACGTGTTTGAGGCCGGTGCGCCAAGATTGTTATTGTGTGGACGGTCTTGAGCAGCGGTGGTAATTCCAGAAAGAATTACGGCGAACATGTGGCTGGTGTGTGATCATTGAGGATCGTGGAATTATGCTTGAATAATTATTATATTGTGTATAATTTGTGTCATGCATTCATGTCATGTTATGTGGAGATGAGCTAGGTGGGAATCCATGATGGGTGCCTAGTCTTGTCCGAACTCTATGTGGGAGTCGTGTGGAGATAAATTGTAGTTCAGAGGAATGTATACATCTTACACGGATTCCGACAGGAATTAGGTTCTAGGGTGAACCGTATGTGATTGTGATGGTACTGTATGCATTGTGTCGTGTTAGTGAGTCACATTGCATATATATAAATGATTGTGGGTTGTTTATGCTGAATGATGATGTGGCACTTGTACGTGTGTGATAATTGTGTGATTGGTGTGTTAACTACTTTTAGCATGTGTTTTTCACCATATAATTATTAAATGTACTTCTCACTCCTTTTTCTATTTGTTGTGTATGTGCTCCTTGAGGAGTACAGATGATCAAGTACCTGAGTAGTGCTTGGAGCATTGTGTTTCTATTTGATCGAGTCTTAGGAGTCCCTTTGATACGTAACACGGGAAGGTTGGGGATTTCATTATGTTTTTCATGTTATTTGTTATTCGTTATTTGTTACGTATCATGCTTTATTTTAATTGTTGTTGAACCACGTATTGTGTGGAGATTTGATGTAATTGGAACTTTAATGCTAAACCATTGAGTTGATTTTTGTTGTTTAGTAAAAGTATTCATTTTTATTGATGAATAAGAGATGAAGTGATTTGATACTTCATAATGAGGTTTTGCAATGCGGCATCCTACGTGTGTAACTATGATTATTTCCGAAATTATTTTTGTAATTTTAACTTTTATGCGAATGGGTAGAGTAGGGTGTTACAATTGGTATCAGATCAGGTCATCCCGTCCAATCTGTATAGTAGTAGAGTCTGACTATAGAGTGTGTATAGTTGTGTGTTTCTTCTAACATGTGTTTCCTTTGGTGTTGAGCAGTATAGCTGGTAGGAATGATGTTGTGATTGCTTCTGCGTTACAAGCTTTTGCGCAAATAGTGCAGTGCATCACTCAGAGTGCTGGGGATATCGAGTTCTGCAATTTAGAAGTGTTCCAAAACAACAAGCCACCTAAGTTCGAGGGTAGACACGAATCGGATGTGGCGCAGAAGTGGCTGAAGAATATTGAGAAAATCTTCAGAGCCATGGGATGTAATGAAGCCCAGAAGGTTCAATTTGGCACGTACGTGCTGAATGGAAAAGCTGAAGACTAGTTAGATAACACCTGTCAAAGTCTAGAAGCTACAAGTGGTCCTATTACTTGGACGATGTTCAAGAATGAGTTTCTAGAGAAGTATTTTCCAGAAGATGTCTGTGGCAAGAAAGAAGTTGAATTCCTGGAATTGAATCAAGGAAATCTGATGGTTGCAGAATATGCGGCTCAATTCGAGGAATTGGTGAAGTATTATCCTCATTACAATACCGATGCTGCTATGAGTTCGAAGTGTATCAAGTTTGAGAATGGGTTGCATCCCGAGATTAAACAAGGTATCGGTTATCAGAATATTAGATACTTTCCTGAGTTGGTGAATAGGTGTCGGATTTATGATTAAGATAACAGGGCTCGAATTGCTCACTACAAGGCCCTGAGTAACAAAAGGGGTAAGCAGAGACATGAGAGTACAACTTATAGTGCTCCGTTCAATAAAAGAAAGCGGAAAACGGTTGCTGGCAAGAAGCTAAGTGGGGGAGGAAATTCTTCCAACCATATCAAATGTTTCATATGTGGTGGCGCGGGTCACTGTGCTAATGAATTTCAGAATGAGGTGAAGAAATGTTTCAAATGCGAAAAGCCAGGTCATGTTGTGGCTGATTGTAGGACCAATATACCTACCTGTTACAACTGTGGTGAACAAGGTCACATCAACACCCACTATCAAAAGTCAGAGAAGTCGCATACCGGTGGGAAGGTATTAACATTGGTGGGAGCTCAGCCTACTAATGAGGATCGTTTGGTTAGAGGTACTTGTTACATTCATAACACTCCTTTGATTGCCATCATTGATACGAGTGTAACCTGTTGCACCCTAAAATTTGCTCAACCTATTTCACCTGATTTATGTTTTAATTGCATTATCATTTACATATTGAAGCATGTACATAATATAATCATTTGTATAGCATAGCATAGCAAGGCATCCAACAGGGGATCAAGTGTCATTCTTATCTAAAGAAGCACATCAAAGGTTTTTATTCAAGTTTAAGACTATCCAAGTCATCAAGAAATGTTTGAAGCTTTGGGAAGTTTGAGGGTCAACCAGTGGACTTTTCTCCTAATCTAGGGTGTATTGAGGGTCATCAATGGGGGTATGAGCTATGAATTGAGGGCATGGAATGTGTACAAAGCTTATGAAATGCCTAGAGGGTCATGTTGAAGATGAGACAAGTCAGTGATTCAAGTACAAGAGCCACAGTTGAAGTGCAGTCAACTAGGGTTTCATCTGGGTCAACCCTAGGTCAACCCTACGTCAACTGAGTGATTGAAGAGCATCAAGGCTTAATTGGAGGTTATGGGATTCATGAATTTATATGTTGATACATGTGTGGTGTTGTGCCAAGGATAAATAAAAAAGGATCAAGAGGAGGAGGAGTTACCAAATTAGGGTTTCAGTGTAAAATCCCCTAATTTAGGCCTAACTTCCAAGCCAGATAAGTCAAAATGCAAGTTTCAAATGGATTCTTGGCCAACATAAAACTTGTAGAGATTCTCAATAGATTTAATTTGAGTACTAGAAATCTTCAAGTAGATTTGTAGAACTCAAGTTATGGTTCTTGCAAGTTATGGGTCCCCAGAGGACACTGAAATTTATCTGTGAAAGTCACTTGACTTCCAAGCAACTTTTGCCTATCAAAGAATTTTCAAATGGATTCTTGACCAACATGAGAGTTGTATATTATGACCTTAGCTTTAATTTGAGTACTATAAATCCTCAAGAGGATTTGTAGAACTCAAGTTATGGTCTTGGCAATCCAGGGGTATTTTGGGTATTGATGATTATAGGTCATTTTTCAACATGGGTCAAAATCTCTATCTTCCACTCCTCAAATGAAAAAATGTTCAACATGAGATGTGTTTAGAATGATGTTTTTGGGCTAGGTAAGAGGTCATGGGTGATTGGAAGGGCTTGTATCACAAAATTGCAAAAATGGCCTAAAATAAGGGTGAATTTTAAATGAACCAAGGATGAAAATTGGGATTTTTGAGCCATGGGTCCAAACCAAGCCATATGACATACCAATTTGATTGGAAAACACATTTTTAAAACAATTACATTGCCACATTTTTTATTTGAGGGTTAATTCAAGGACTTCCTTTGTAAAATAGTTACTTACATCATAAGTAACAATTGCAAAATTACTCTTCAAAGCATAACCAATGCCCTAATGAATCCTAACACATTCAAAATGTCATGTGGTGAGAATTTGGATCAGAATGAGGCATTGAAGCAAGCTTAAAACTCAGCTTCCATGTATGAATTTCTCATGATATTTTCAAGAGCAAGAGATGTTGAACTTCTCATTGGATCAATCCAGAAGTTTCTGGAGCTTTCATTCATGTTCTATATAAGATGTAGAAGTGATCTAAGGCATTGGTTGGTGGAGTTTGAGAGAGATGGGAGAGATTGAACATTGAATTTTCAGTTTGCAAAACAGATTCGGTTACAGCCATTTGATCCACTTCAATCCATTCTTTTGATTTCAATAGCTTCCTTTGGTGTTGGTGAGTGATTCCAGATACAATTCAAGGCAAGATTGGTGCAAAATCGTGAGAGAGCATTTTGGATTCATCTCTTGCAAGTCAGAATCGGATTCAAGGATTCAAGAGGTTTCAATCCAATTGGTTGCATACAGAAGCTTGATAATTGATCATAGAACGTGTCTGGAAGATCTTGGAGCTTGATTTGGAGGTTTTACCACTCTGTTCATCCAAGATTTGCATGTATGTAAATTTCATTCCATGGCTTGATTCATGTAGAATTTCTAGGTTTTAAATGGTTAGATTCATTATAGATGATGGCTAGGACGTTTCTGGATTGGTTTGGAGTTGATTGGTGACAATTTAGATAGGTGCCCAATTTCTGTTTGAGCTTGGTTCTTGATGATTCTTGAGGATTAAACCTAGTTTGATGGTGGATTTTACTCAGTGTAAGGTGTAGTTGATGTTAAGCTATTCAATTTTGAGTTTGGTGATGATTCTTGTTTGAGCCATTTCTGAACATGTCTTCGTGTTTTGAGAAGGAGAGGGTTTCAATACAAATGGATAGTATGGTTGAATTCCTTGTGAAAAAGCGAGCCAGATGATGTATTTAGGTTAGGGTTTTGGTGAGGATTAATGGAGCTGAGGTGTGGAGAAGAAGGAGGTAACAGCTCTGTTCATCCATGGCGTGTGTTCCCTCCAAGATTCAAAGGTAGGAGATGACTCCATCACCCTTAGATCATGAGAAGACCTTGACTGAAATGATCATCCAACGGCCCAGATGTGTGGAAAATTCTTGGGGAGTCTGAGCCTAAACCAAAACGCACCGTTTAACTAA
Source organism: Lathyrus sativus (assembly GCA_963859935.3). NCBI lineage: Eukaryota > Viridiplantae > Streptophyta > Magnoliopsida > Fabales > Fabaceae > Lathyrus > Lathyrus sativus. The sequence continues at coordinate 62,975,906 of OZ012738.1, read as the reverse complement.
ATGTATTTTGATGGGCTTAACAAAATGTTGCTATGTACACCCCAGCCTGGAGGCCCACTTGAGAACATACGTGAAATCCTTGCTATTCGTACCAAACTTTTTCCATTTTTCTTTGTTTTTTCATTTTATTTTCTGATTGTATAATGGGCCTGGAGCGCGCTTCCTATACGCACCCCCCTCTGGGCCCAATTGGTGAAGTGAACTGGTTCTGATTGCTATTTGTCACGCCTTCTTTTCATTTTCTTCTATTTTCTTTTATTTTTTCATATTATTTTAGGTTAATTTAAAAAATTCATAACTAATTGAAAAAAGATCATTTTAGGGTGAGGATTTTTCCTTACTTTCCTTAGGGTTTCTAGAATTTAATAAAACAATAAAAATATTAATTCCTTGCATTTTATATTTTTCGCATATTTTACCATTTTATTGATTTTAGTTTACATTTGTTTGATGCCTTATTTTTCTGAATTTAGTATGAGAGATTGGTGAGTGTTTTTGAGTGGATTCTTGTTGGGTTGATTAGATTAGGGAAACATGTGCCTTTAGAAATTTTATCACATTTTTGTGAATAAAATTTAGGTTAGTTTTGAATGATGAACTTTAGGGTGTTAGGATTAGGGTTTTACAACACCTAGGTGTAGTTTAGGGCATAGTTTGGAGACTTAGGGTTTGATTTAGGCCTTGGGGTTTATGTGGGGTATAGGGTACATAGTTAGGTTCCCTTAGAAATTAATCTAGGATTTTAGGATGAGTATTACTATTTTCTTTGATTTTTGCAAATTGGTTGTTATTGGTGTGTCTCCCTCTTGGGATGTTGTTGTGTTTGTTGGGTTTTGGGCATTTCAATTGGGTGTTGGGCTTGGGCTTGGTTTGTTGGAGTTAATGAAGACCTTGGAGATGATTGGAGATAAAGGATGGAGCTTGATGCATGAAGATCCTCATCCTTGAAGGTTGCTTTTGAAGACTTAGGAGATAGGAGATATAGGGAGAGCTTTAGATTAGACTGATTTCTTCCTTCAAACATAGAGAGCTTCTTGTGCCTCTATTCCACCCTATGACACAAGGTCCCCCAAAGAAGTTCCATCTCTCCTTAGGAGGGATGTAGAGCATGCTTTGATTGGGTAGAACCTTGAGGATACCTTTCACTTGCTATGTTAAGATCTTAGTGATTTCCCTGGGTTATCATTAAGCCTCTTAACATTCCAACTTCATCTATTAGTTGATTCTCTCCTGTGATTGTTTGCATTGGAAAAGGGAACCTATTGGAGAATGAAGTTCATTGAAGACTGGTGAAGATGAAGCTTATGCCTGTCAAAGCTGGGTAACTGTGAAAATTAGGGTTTTGCTGTTGTTTGAAGCTGTCTATTTGTTGGGGTTCATTGCTTGCCAGAGCTGGGGTACCTTTGAAGACAGGAGCTTATCTAAAGCTTGGGGATCCTTGAAGAGTGGAGATGGGGTCTTGCTTGAAGTTGTTGCTGTCAACTGTTTGCTGTTAATCAACTGTAGCTGTCAGAGCTGGTGTTGTTTGAGCTGTAGCTGTAGGAGCTGGTGTTGCTGTCAGAGCTGGTGTTGCTGTCAGAGCTGGTGTTGGGTTTTATTTCTTTTTTCTGTATTGATTGTTGGCTTGTTCAGCTTGCCCCTTAGGTTTGAAGTGAAGTTGTTTCACTTTGCCTATTGTTTTCCCAGGTTCAAGGTTGAGTGGGACTCCCTTGCCTCGCTTGTATTGCTGCATCTCATGCATTTTATTGTTTTACTGTATATATGCTGTTTCTTTTCCGTTTATCCCCTAGGATCTCTGTTTCTCTCTGTGCAAGAGAGGAATATGACAGACATTAGGTTGTAACCCATGCATGACAACATTAGGTTAGTTTTATTCCCATTTCAAACCCTAGTTTTTTAGATTTTCTTTCTCATCTCAAAACAATTCAAAACACAGTAATAAGGATAATCGATGTCGTACGCTACGAGCCTTAAGCTATTTGAGAAAGGATTGCTGGAGGGTCACTCTTCAGTAATCTGAGTGCTTAGTGTGTTACCCCTAAGGTGACATACGACGTAGTCACTCTCAAATCATAGTCTCTAGTGCGTCAGAGATTGCAAACATCATAAAAAAATAGTTCTTGCATAAAAGACTGAAAACAAACATCAAAGTGTCATTTTTGTCCGCTTGGACCCGTAATCAGGAGAAAACCTTTTCAGAAAGATAAAAAACAGTCGGACAAATCTGTGTCTTCCGGAGCCCGAACTACGTTTGCTCTGACCTTTCATGTCGTATGAAAGTACGTAGGCATAGGATGCCGTATCCTAGCGAGCAACCTTCCCCTCCTTTCCCGTAGGTAGGCGAACTACGTTGACTCTGATTTCTCGTTCCAGACGGGAATACGTAGGCATAAAGTGCGATACTTTGCCGAGTCATTTTATTTTCTTTTAACCCTTGACCTTTAGTGTAGATAGAATAACAATCCGTACTAGAAAACAAGCGTGGATCTCGTCGAGTACGACGGACGTGAGGGGTGGTAATACCTTCCCCTTGCGTAATCGACTCCCGAATCTAGGAATTTGGTTGCGACGACCATTCCTTTCCCGTCTTTGCGTTAGGTTTACTTCGAGCGTTTCCTTTCCCCCCTTTGGGATAAATAACGCACGGTGGCGACTCTTCTGTTCAGCCGGCGCCGATTTTCGCAATAGCGACAGCTGGCGACTCTACTGGGGACAGGAATATCCCCTATGCGAGTCAATCCTAGCGCTTGTTTTCCCGTCGTGGGTGTTGTATAGATTTACTTTTCTGTCTTTACTTTATGCATTTTATTATCAGATTTATATTTTTATTGCTGTTGTGGGAAGGGTGATTTATTGAGAGATACGCCAGACCTGGGCTTGAGGTAACACATAGAATTAGAAGTAGAGAGTAGTGGTTAGCCTGCTTGCTTAGCTCGCACCAGCTAGCCGCGAAATTTATGCTCGGACGAGATTCTCTTTGATGCTTCTTGCCTGGCCCTTAGGGCTCGACGAGTTGTCTGACCCGAGGATTGTCGACTCTGGGGACCTATCAATTGGGATTCAACTAAGTGAGGCCGCTTCAAGGGATGATGATGCCACACCTTCTGGGTATCGTATCATCGCTCTTGAAAGTCTGTGACGTTGAACCCGCATAGGATGCCGTACCTCGTCTGCGAGTTAAGTACACACCTGTCAGGTGGGTGGGTTTGTTTGCAGGAAACCTTTGACCTTAGAATACTCGGTTTATCTCTGTCAGTGAGATATGGTTACAGGGTTTATTTGAGTGGTTGGTTTAAGATTTGATGGTTCTCAGGCTTCAGTACAGAGCAGCACAGTTCGTCAGCATTGCACTTGATCCCTTGTTTGCATATGCATGTGTATTTTCATGACTGCATTTCATTAACATGTATTTATGTTGCAGGTGATCATTCCCCTCTGATTCTAGTATACCTTCTAGCCAGACATGAAGTCCCTGAAGAGGACAGTTGCTTACCGGTTGCATTCACCAGATATCAGTCCCTTGCTGGGATTAGTTGCTCTAGCAGATGAGAGAATGAGGGTTGAGTTCAGAGTATCCTATGGGAGATTGCTTAGTTTGTTATACAGACCTTCTGCATTCGAGACGACTGAGGCGAATACTTTGATGCAGTTTTATGAGCCGCAGCTGAGATGTTTCTTATTTCCCGACTATATTCTGGCACCCACTTTGGAGAAGTATTCTGCTATGTTGGGAGTCCCTGTGTTAGACCAGATGCCCTTTATACATGTTGATGCTGAGCCTGAGTTAGCTACGCTCGCTGAGATTGTCAGTCTGGACGCTTCTGAGTTCCCCGGAGGTTTGGTCAAGCTGAACGGAGCTTATGGTTTTCACCTGTCTGTCCTGGTTGAGAAGGCTACACAGTGCGCGAAGAGTGGATGTTGGGTTGCCTTCAGTGCCATCCTAGCTGTCTGCATCTACGGGACTGTCTTGTTTCCTAATGTGCCGGATTTTGTCGACTCAGATGACTTCTTGATTCTTGCCTCAAAGAATCCAGTTCCTACCCTCTTGGCGATGTTTATCACTCCATTCACTACAAGAATGAGAAACGTCGTGGCAAGAATGTTTCCTGCTGTCTTCCTCTCTTGTACAGGTGGTTCCAGGGGCATCTTCCGAAGACAGGGCCTTTTGTTGATGCTATTGATACTTTGGATTGGTCTTCCCGGTTGATGGGGCTGTCTGCTGAGAATATCATTTGGTTTGATCGGAGCATGCTTGGCACGGATATTATATATAGTTGTAGTGGCTTTCCGAATGTCCCCCTGATTGGACGGAAAGGTTGTATTAACTATAACCCTTCACTGCTGGTAAGACAGTTCGGATATGCTTTGAGGGATGCTCCTATTGAGAAGGAGATATAGGAATCTTTGTATCTCACAAGCTTATTAGACACGGCTGTTTTGATCAGATTGAGACATGCATGGGCTAACATCCATAGGAGAGGGAAAGCTTTGCTCGGTAAGAGCAACAGCAGAGCTTATGATCCTTATTTGGCTTGGATTCGCGAGAGAGCTAGTAATTCCTTGATTCCTTATCCTGCTGCGGAACCCCTGTATCTTCCATTGATTGAGGTACCTACTTCAGAAGAGAGTGAGAAGTATAACAAATTGTTGGCTGAAAACGAAGAATTGAAGAAAGCCAATGATGATTTAGAAAAGGAGATCTTCCAGTTACGTCGTGAGAAGAATGAAGCCACCTTCACTGTGAAGGAACAAACTGAATTGATTAACAGGTTGGGTTCGGAACTGACGGAAGAGACCAATAAGAAAGAAAAAGTGGGGATAGCCTTGAATGGTGTCAGCAAGGTGCTTACTTCCAAGAAGGAACTTTTAAGCAAAGCTTATTCCCGTCTCAGCAAGTGGGAAGTGTCGCTACTGCGAAAATCAGCGCCGGCTGACAGAAGAGTCGCCACCGTGCGTTATTTATCCCAACGGAGGGAAAGGAAACGCTTGAAGTAAACCTCGCAAAAAACGGGAAGAGGTATGGTCATCGCAACCAAAACCTGGGTTCGGGAGTCGGTTACGCAAGGGGAAGGTATTAGCACCCCTCACGTCCGTCGTACTCGACGGGATCCACACTTGCTTGGGTTGTCTAAAGGATGCAAAAACAATCTATCTACGGCTGCTAAATCTAAGCGAAAGGGAATTGACTCGATAGAGCGTCACACTCTATGCCTACGTATTCTCAAGAGAGAAAGTCAGAGTCAACGTAGTTCGGGACTACGGGGAAAATTGGCTAGCCAAGACCTCGCGTCTTGTGCCTACGTACTTCCACACTGCATGGAAGATCAGAGCTTACGTAGTTCAGGCTAACTACGGCTAGGCAGGGTGTTCTCACACAGCAGTGAGAAATCAAAATGGTTTTAAGGGTACGGGAACCTATGGGAAAGACTACGGTCTGGTCTCAAATGCACAAGGGCAAGAGAAAAGGATAATATCAGTCGTCAGCGGGAAAGTCTCGATCGCACAGCAGCGAGAGAACAAAAGGTTAGTTGTTAGTGTGCTCGCTAGGATATCGCATCCTATGCCTACATATTCTCGTCTGGTACGAGAAATCAGAGCAGCTGTAGTTCGGCTACTTTCGGGACCACAACTCAAATCTCGTTTTATTAATATTCTGAAAAATGATTACAATGATTGAATACTGGAAAATACACTCCTAGGAAATACTATCCTACTCATCATGGAAAAATCAAATGAAAAATAGCCCCCAAACAAGTGGACTTCTAAACTACCCCTAAAAGTGTAAAAAGTCCCCTAACAAATGGACTTGTAAAACTACTTCTAAAAGGAAAATAAACTCTATGAAAAAAAGTGCTCTAAAAAATATTAAATCTACACTAATATTTTTTCCTCTTTTTCATACTCTTTTTCTTTTTTTTTCTCAATATTCTTTTCTCTTTTTTTTTTTCATATTTTCTCTTCTTTTTCTTCAATATTTTTTTCTATATTTCTTTTCTCATATTCTTTTTTCCCAATATTTTTCCAATATTTTCCTTCTTATTCTATAATAAAGAAAAAAAACAAAAAGAAAATATGAAAGGGGAAGGGGGGTACAACTGATTACACGGGAGGTGCTAGTAATAAAAAAAACAAACAAACAGAAACAGCATGAGCCTAGCCCAAGAACTCAACCAAAAAAATGGGGGAAGGGGTGCAGAAATTGAAACGGGGTGTGTGGATAGCATATGGGCCCAGCCCAGCTAACAACAAAAAATGGAGGTGGGGTCCAAAAACGGGGGGGTGTGTACGGAATGTTCGCTGGGCTTCAGGAAAGGCCCACATGACCCAGTATCCACTTCAGCATACCAAACCGAAACCCTAATTCTTTCTCCCTGGCCGTTCACTGTTCACCACAATCACCATGCGCCGTCTCTCTCACTCTCTTTCGTTCTCAACCACGATCTTCTTCAACGAAACTCCTTCTTTCCCGTTTCAATCTCTTTTCCCTTCAAAGACCGACTACAGACAAGACTCGCTGATTCGTTAAAGCCCGACGAGTGGTGTTGAAGAACACTGTTGAAGATCTGGAGATTTGTTGACGGTGGAGTTCTTGGATGCGTTTGGAGATTTGATGAAGTTCTGAAAAGAAACGTCGTAGACGAAGATCTTCAAAGATCTTTGCAGATCTTGAAGTTGTTGGGAGCTAATGAAGATCTATGAACACCTGGAACCATTTTGAAGTGCGAATCTGGAGATGATGATTAGCATTCGTGACTTCTATGGAGGATCCCAATCGGAGGAGATGAAGGCCTTTGTGGATCTGGAGACTTGAAAAGTCTTGACGAAGAACATCACAATGATGAAGATCCGCTGATGCATGTTCGTGGTGGTTCGATTTTTGTTTGAAGAATCTGATGAACTTCAGATGAAGAATTCTAGACACAATGCTTATTGATGATGAAGATTGACCGAGTTCTGGAGATTGCCGAAGAGCACGAGGGAGGTTCTTGATGATCGATGATGACAATGATGATTTCTGGAAATGTTTATGGATGTTCTTGGCTGTTTGATGATCTTGCTGAAGATCCAGATCTGGATGAAGATCGAAGATCCTGATGAATGCATGGTCAGTTTCTGGAAAAGGTACTGGAGGATCTATGGAGGTCGAGGATGATCGTTGATGATCGGAGGGAGGTGACCAAGGTCGAAGAACAAATCTGGAAATTGTGAAGGAGATGAAGGTTGGATGAATTCGGACCGAAGAAGATGAACTTCTGGGGAAGAAGATGAATTTCTGGGGTTTTAGGGTTTTCCGGCGGGTTGTTACGGCGGCCGGAGACGGTTGTGAGTTGGTTACGGTTGTCGGACGGAGTTGAGGGCGGTGGTTGCATGGCCGCCGGCCATGCAACCGGTGGAGTTTAGTGATTGCCAAGTGTCTGTGGGGAGGGCTTGCATGCGAAACACGTGTGATGGGAAGAGAGATAGTGGAGGATGTGGAAGATTCTGGGGTGATGGAAACTGTGAGGTGGGGTCCCTTGGTGTGAACGCGTGGCTGGGTTATATAGCTGACACTTGGCATTGCAAATTTCTGGACAAAAAAAAGATGGACTGAAAACGCTTTTGGGCCTCCAACCTGCTATCCTGGGCCCACGAAAAAATGGCTAATACCCTGAAAAATCTGAATAACAATGGTTAAACCCAATTAAAACTAATCAAAAACTTAAACCTAATTAACTAGTTAAAACCACAATTAATTCTAAAACTACAATTAGATCTAAATGACAATTAAACTAATCTAGTTAATTCTAACAAACTCTAATTAAAAGATTAAACTCCTAATTAAATCTAAAAGAAGAATTAACATCTAATTAAATTCTATATTAAACTAAAACTAATATCTATTAAAATTCTATTTAATCTCTAATAAAACCTATACTATTTAACTATATTAATCTCTACTTAAAAAAAAAATCCTAATAAGAGAAATACTCTATTTATCTAAAAACTTAATATCTAAAAAAGAAATTTATTATAAAATCTATTAAAAACAATTTATAAAATTCTAAAAAAGATTTAAAACTATTAAAAGTATTAAAAAATCTATTTAAATTCTAGAAATTTATAAAGCCTATTAAAAAATATTAAAAAATCTAATTAAATTCTAAAAAATCTATAAAGCCTATTTAAAATCTACAAAAGGTTATTAAATCCTAAAAAAAATGCAGACAAATGCAAATAACCAACATAAAAGACAGCGCGAAACCAGATCGAAGCAAACGGTAACCCGGACACCAAAAACTCAAAAATCACTACATAAACCGAAAACACCCAGGAAGCGCGCGACTTCTCAAAATAACTCTGATTATCCAAACCGGTCTGAAACACCTGAAATACGACAGCAGGGCTGTGATCCCGATAAAATCACCATGATTGAGGAAATGCACTATATGCAGTATGCAAATGCGAATGCGAGCATGCGTCGAAGCATAAACCGAAAGTGGCACCGGTTGGTCAAATTTTAGGGTGCAACAGCTGCCCCTATTCAAGCGACTTGGACCTGAAGTGTTGAAGAGCACGCAACCTTCAAACATTCAGAGGTACGAGACGGTTGAATACCAATAAACCTGAAAATTTGCCAACCGCAGAAAATATACTGCCAAACTACTTGGGGAATATAATCCAGAACCGAACCCAGTCGTCACGGCAATAAACTGATCAATCATCTGATAAAGAACTCTTGATTTTAACTCCCGTTACCTGCGTGATACCCCTGATAACAAACCTGAGGGTTGCCACAAAACATCTGATCTTCTCACATCGTCTACTGATAGACAGGAAGAGAAATATACTCACATCGTCTAAGGATAGACGGAAAGATACCCATCCCGAAGGAAAACTTCAATACTCACATTGTCTAAAGATAGACGAAAAGACACCCAAAATTCATACTCACATCGTCTAAGGGTAGACGGAAAGACACCCAAATCAAATACTCACATCGTCTAAGGGTAGACGGAAAGACATCCAAAACCAATACTCACATCGTCTAAGGGTAGACGGAGAGACACCCACATCCAAGAAAAACAATACTCACATCGTCTAAGGGTAGACGGAAAGACACCCAAATCCAAGAAAAACAATACTCACATCGTCTAAGGGTAGACGGAAAGACACCCAAATCCAATACTCACATCGTCTAAGGGTAGACGGAAAGACACCCAAAACCACTTCAACACCATCCATCAAATTTCAGAATCCTCTCGTCTACGGGAATTGATGGAAAGAACCATATCCTTGAAGAGGCCACATCATCAGTAGGGACCGACGGGAAGAAAACCACCTTCAAAGAGCCATGTCGTCAATAAGGATCAACCATCAGAAAATCGAACATTCTTCAAGGAGCCTCGACGTCAATAAGAATCGACGGTCAGAAAATCCCCTCTTGAAATGTCATCTCATCCAATAAACCGAAAGAAGACCAATATCCGAAGACTGCCTTGAAACCCCTCATCTTCTAAAGATAGACGGAAAAAACCCGCTGGGGAAACACATCATCCGTATGAACTGACGATAAGAAACCCGCTGACAAAAACACCCAAAACTTCACATCGTCTAGTGATAGACGAGAAGAAAACCACTTGCTAGAGAAACCCATTTTGAAACCCGCTGAAAAAACACCTGAAACTTCATATCGTCTACTGATAGACGGGAAGAAAACCATATTCGAACTCAAGACGTCTAATGATAGACGGAGAAATCCACTTATTGGAGGGACACATCGTCAAAATGAATTGACGGGAAGAAAAGTCTGTCGATACCAGATGACTGATTGATCAAAGCATAACTGTTGTATGATCTGAAATACAAATAAACCGCTGAATTGTCTGAACATTGCTGCTGGATGAATGCCCCTGAACTGATCACAGAGTAATTCACGCGCCATATGAGGCTGATAGAAAACCTGGCTTATGCTTCGTATGCATATGCGTATGTTTGAATCTTTCTATGGCGTAATGCTCCATTCAGGATGGAAATGCTATGCATCTTGAAAATGAAATGCAAGTATGATGCAAATATGATGATATGCAACATGCTAATGCAGGCTCGGGCTGCTGGAGAAAGTCGGGTACAGAAAACCACTTCAGCAAAATAAATGCTGAAGACGAAGCCAACTCCGCTGGGGATAAACCGGATATCACCGAATCATTCCAGCAAAATAAATGCTGGAAGAGTGAAATCAACTCCGCTGGGGAAATTGGGAACTTAACCAAGCACCTCGTTGAAGTAACACCCTGCTGTGGAATATAACTCTGCTGGGGATCAGCATATGTGCCAAGCATGATTGGACTCCTCTGGGGATAGCTTACCCGTGCCAATGAAAAATTGTACTTTTGCTGGAGAAAAATAGACGGAGTCTTCCTGCGTACTGATGAAGATTAGACTTGGAAACTGATGCGCCAACACGGATGGGCCTCACGGTGATCGCCAACATGGATTTGAACTTTTAGGCTATCTGTGATGGGTCAGGTACAACTGACGCTGGAAAACATTCTATCTGAATATGCAGTTTTCTGGTTGAAAGGTCAAAGGATAGTAACACAACCTCCCACCATTCGTCCCGCACTCGAAAATTGGCTGAATCAGCTCGAATAGCTCTGAATAACCCTGATGATACGGAGAAGAACAATCCCTTCGCTTCTGATATGCCCCTGCCTGCGGGACCTCTGTGGGGCTAGTCCTTGAAAGGAAATCTGCAAATATGTACCCTGATGGTCTGATATGAAATGCCCCGGCATTCTGAACTTCGGAGAGATACTTCCCATCAAATGCTTCTCGAATAAAGAATAACTTCTGCACTCTTAAGATGGTCTGCCCCTGACTGAGATGACTTTGCCCCTGATTATCTGATTCTGAGTAATGCCCTTGACTACGAGATATTTACCGAATCTCAACCTGATTGCCCCCAGGATAACTGACTTCGAAAGGCTGATCTGACTGGGGATCACTGGATGAAGCTTGCCCTGGCTTGCGGAGCATTCGGGCGCTCTGCATTCTATCATGGTCATACCTTCCATTGTAGAAAACTTTCCTGCTGTCAAGCGCTTACTCGCAAGTAAAACAAGTTGTTCTGCGTAAAAGACATATTAATGCAACACATATGACAGTTTTGACATCCAATCTGTTCACTGGGAAAAGGAAAAACAGTTTATGGCATATAATGCACAAAACATTTATCAACATCAATACCAACATGGTAGGAGGAACCCTTTCAGGAGTCAGAATCGACGCGACCTTTGCCGAAGTACGCTTTCGAAACAAACCTGCTTCAATTAGGACTTTTGAAGGTTATAACGTGGTCAGGTTCACGGTTTTGAAGGAAAGGATAAAGGCTCAAAGTTTATTTTAACCCACCCATTCTCCTTGATGTTCTTCCATCCTACGTTCAGCTAATTCGACCTTAGCGCTCACCTCTCAGAGGTTGAAAGATAGGAGTGATAGTTCAAGAACCCATGAGTTTCTGGAGTGACAACCACTCGCTCTTCGTCTTTGACACTTGAGGTCACACGACTCGTATTTCATTTGAGGATTTTTCTTTTGTCATCCTTTCATCTTTTTTTTTTTATCCCTCACTTTTGCCTGGACTGACTCTTTGGAGTTTCTTCTGATTCTTTAAGTCCAGCGGGATGCCCTCATTTTTGCCTAAGTCATTTGTTTTGAAGCTTTGACTTAGCGGGCTTCTGATTCTTTTTGCTCTCCTTTTCCGAACAAGTCGTGTGACACTGGTTGTCTGACTCATTGGAGAATAATGTGACTGTCTCACTCCTGGCTTAACCATTGAGGTTTTTTAGGCACGACCTCTAGAGGTGTGATTGATCCTCGAACGGACACTCCTTTTGCAACTTGAACGCTCGGCCAAATTAGCTAACACCTGCCCTGCCCCAGGTTAAAGATGGAGGGTTTTTCGTTTTCAGAAAAAACTCCTACTACTAGGCTCAAAGGGGTTGACAAGGGATTATCTTCCTTATATCACCGGTGTTTAGGGATTTGAAACAATGCCTGTACATCATCAGCAGGTTTTATCTCAAAAGCATACAATATCGGAAGTTGCCTGTCGTTCATTTTCGTCATCCTCCTCAGATCCTTCTTAACCAAGCATTGGACATCCGTAAAAACAATTAGTGAACACGAATGGATTTAATCAAAACATGCATATTTATTCCATTATCATCAATTGAATGAAAACAACAAGCTTTACGAACAAGATTGCAATTTAAACAGGAAAGAAACTACAAACGTAAAGAAGTGACAAGATGAAACAAAGAAAAATGCCAGCTTCCGAGAACCGGGCTTTCACATCTGTCCTGATGCTGAACCAGCTATCTTCACAATCATTTATTAGAGGCAACTCAATGCTGTCCTGATCTGCTTTCAGCGACCCAAACAAATTATAGAGCCCCTCCTCCTCATTCAGATGATTTTGGGCCCTTCCTGCCCGAAGTTGATAGTCGCACTATCAAGTAGGTCCTGCACTTTGTGCTTGAAGGCCAGACAATCTTCAATGTTGTGCCCCGGTGTTCCTGAATGGAAATCACAGCGCTCCCTGATATCATAACCTGCTGGAGGCGTACCTGTTAGCGGGGCTAACTTCCTCTTCTCAACCAACTGCAATCGTAGCAACACCTGAAGAAGTTCGGCATATGGCATCGGAGGCACACTAAATACCCTCACCGGCCTCTAATTTTGAGCCTTTCGCTGATTGGGATGTTGTTGCCTCTGCCATTGTTGAGATCATTGTTGTCGTCGCTGGTATCGGGTTAACTGTTGAACCACCTTCGTAGCAAATACAACATCGGTTTCTTGACTTTCACCGTACTGATTAAGGCACTCCTTATGCTTAGCCATTTTCTTTCTCAGATCTACCCCAGGAATGGGCAACAGTTGTGGGCATGGAGATTCTGACACCATAGAGTCCAGGATACGTTTCTGACCTACTGCGGCTTTAGAAACATCCATCATCTTAGCATCAACTGGGATAGGAGCAATACGTACAGCTACACCGCTTGGCGTGAATTCAATATCTTCTGAGTCAATTAGGTCTTGAACATTGTGCTTAGGTTCCCCAGGCACAGGTGGCATGGGCTTCTTCACTGCGGCTTCAAATAGCTGATCATCCTCTTTCCTAAGCACATTCTTGACTACTTCCATGATCAAGCTCATTTGGGTCTTTAGCTGACTATTTTCCTCCTTGAGGATCTTCTGCTCCAGACGCATCTCTTGCATGTCTCTCATCATCTGCCCTAGCTGGCTTCGGACTTCAACCAATTCAACCTGATTCTGTTCCATATCTCTGAAGGAGTTCCTGCAACAAACTGGACGATGAGGAAATAAGACCCACGGTTCTGATGTACCTGTTAAACGATAATGCAATGCAGAAAGCAAACACATATTCAAGACAAGGCAAAGAGAAACTTAAGCTATAAGCACACTGACGAACACCTCCCACACATGTACATCCAACAAAAGCAACACATAAGCACAAATGAGTACGAATACAACGACCCCAGCCAACAATCCTGGCGATGGTCAGCAAACAATAATGCACAAAAGCTAAATAGGTCAGCAGAGAAAACAGATGCGACGCCCGTCATAGAAACCTCTAGAAACTTCTCCCATATTAAACTGCACTCTCAGTTTGACATTCTTCAGAACACACACTCCCAGTGAAGTCTTCCATGATATTAACTGATGAACCCACACAACTGGATGACGGAGAATCGTTGATCTGAACAAAACCCTGAGGCGTGATGAAAATCCGGTTAGAGTCTAACAGATCCTGAACCTGGCTTCTAAGCACCTTACAATCATTTGTTGAATGCCCCTGTGCCCCAACATGGTACTCACAGCGGGCGCTGACATCAAAACCTGGAGGATATGGTGGAATCACTGGATTAGTCTCTTTCGGCACTATCAATCCACCTCTGACCAGATCTGGCAACAACTGACTGTACGACACCGGTAGCTGAGTAAACTGCCTTTCAGGTTTCCTTGGTCTTCGTTGGGCGTGCTGACGCGATCGACGACAGGATGACCGTTGACTTGAAGTGTCTGAAAACCGATCCTGAGATGCTAGAGATTCTGAGACGACGTCATTTCCTTCTTCCCCCTCTTCTTGAGAACTGACAACTGACTCATTCTTATCAACTGGGATATAAGGAGCATCTCGAAGCTTTCCACTCTTGAGTCCTCTCTCAACAAGCTCCCCCATTCTCATCAGGCCCACAAAGCTTGTACAACCGAACAATTTGTCATAATAATGGCCTTTCAGAGTACCCAAGAAGATGTCAACCATTTCTCTTTCCTGAAGCGGTGGTTGAACACTAGCAGCCAATTCTTTCCATCTTTGCACATACCCTCTGAATGATTCATTCTCCGCCCGAGATAATTCTTGCAGATGTACGAGACTAGGAGCCATATCCAGGTTGTAATCGTACTGCTTCAGGAAAGCTCTGGCTAAATCCACCCATGATCGAATCTGACTACTCTCTAACTGCACATACCACCTCAAAGATGCCCCAGTCAGACTATACTGAAAGCAATGGATCATCAATTTGTCATTTCGCACAAACGAAGTCATTCTTCGATAGAACATCACCAAATATTGCTTCGGACAGCTATCTCCCGTGTACTTCTCAAATTCCGGCACTTTGAACTTATAAGGCAACACCAGGTCAGGGACCAAACACATGTCTGCAGCATTCAGGTTAACAGCATCTTTCACCTCCAAAGCTTTAACTCTTTCTTCCAATGCTCGGAACCTTCTATCACTTTCAAGAGCTCTTGAATTCACAGTCCTAGCTACCGGGATATCTCTGCGTGGATTCCTCTCAGGGAAAACAGCACCTTGATTGTTAACAGGAGGAGGACGTTCATTTCGGGCAACAAACTGCTCATGTCGATCTCGGTTCTCAACAGTAGGCTGTACAACTTGGTCTGCAGTAACGTTGTTTGCTTGCGGGAAGTCTTCCATAGAATCATACCGATGGTTGGACGTCATAGTAAACCCTGTCAAAGCGTTAGGAGACGGGAAATTGCCTTCAGACATAGCTATCAATTACCTTGTAACTGACTACACGACTTGATTCTCAAATCTGCTCAAGTCTGCTCCAACCCCCTGGTCGTCTTCTGACAATCAACAGTTGCTCAATCCAAACTCCGAGTACTCACCTTCAGGAAACAAAGGCTGGATCAGAACTCTGGCTAGCTGGAGAAATGCTATGCAATATGATGCAAAGATGCTTATGCGAATGCAATGCAATGCAGCAAACACGGGACCACAGCCCCCACACAACAAGCTGAGTGCCACTGCACTGCTGACGGAGTACGTTCTCTCTAAAAGAGAACGCCAGGATAGCTGGTAGTCTGGAAGTCAAGGTTTTGCAAAAAAGAAACCCCCCCCCCTCACGGGTATGGACCTAAGATACGACATCCTATGCGGTCATCAGCGTCACAGACTTTCATGAGGAATGACACGATTCCCAGAAGGAGTGGCATCGTCATCTCATGAAGAGGCCTCACTTAGCTGACTTCCAATTGATCGGTCCCCAGAGTCGACAATCCTCACGTCTGGACTCCCCTATGATCCTCAGGACCTTAGAGAAGCACCTCGGAGAGAACCTCGTCTGAGCGTGAATTTCGTGGGGACGCTCGGCCTGCTCAGCAGACAGGTTCGCCCACTAATCTCCACAACTACATCTAAATGCATACTCAAGCAGCCCAGGTCCGGATATCACTCAAAATATCACCCTCCCCAGCACAACGGCAACAGATAATAGCGATGAAAAAATAAACACCCAAAAGACAAGCAAACAAGCGCTAGGATTGACTCTCCTAGGGGACGTTGGATCCCACATGCATAGGGACTATCGCAGTCCTTAGCAGCCAGGGGACGTTGGGTCCCCAGCAGAGTCGCCAGCTGTCGCTACTGCGAAAATCGGCGCCGGCTGACAGAAGAGTCGCCACCGTGCGTTATTTATCCCAACGGAGGGAAAGGAAACGCTCGAAGTAAACCTCGCAAAAAACGGGAAAAGGTATGGTCATCGCAACCAAAACCTGGGTTCGGGAGTCGGTTACGCAAGGGGAAGGTATTAGCACCCCTCACGTCCGTCGTACTCGACGGGATCCACGCTTGCTTGGGTTGTCTAAAGGATGCAAAAACAATCTATCTACGACTGCTAAATCTAAGCGAAAGGGAATTGACTCGATAGAGCGTCGCACTCTATGCCTACGTATTCTCAAGAGAGAAAGTCAGAGTCAACGTAGTTCGGGACTACGGGGAAAATTGGCTCGCCAAGACCTCGCGTCTTGTGCCTACGTACTTCCACACTGCATGGAAGATCAGAGCTTACGTAGTTCAGGCTAACAACGGCTAGGCAGGGTGTTCTCACACAGCAGTGAGAAATCAAAATGGTTTTAAAGGTACGGGAACCTATGGGAAAGACTACGGTCTGGTCTCAAATGCACAAGGGCAAGAGAAAAGGATAATATCAGTCGTCAGCGGGAAAGTCTCGATCGCACAGCAGCGAGAGAACAAAAGGTTAGTTGTTAGTGTGCTCGCTGGGATATCGCATCCTATGCCTACATATTCTCGTCTGGTACGAGAAATCAGAGCAGCTGTAGTTCGGCTACTTTCGGGACCACAGCTCAAATCTCGTTTTATTAATATTCTGAAAAATGATTACAATGATTGAATACTGGAAAATACACTCCTAGGAAATACTATCCTACTCATCATGGAAAAATCGAATGAAAAATAGCCCCCTAACAAGTGGACTTCTAAACTACCCCTAAAAGTGTAAAAAGTCCCCTAACAAATGGACTTGTAAAACTACTTCTAAAAGGAAAATAAACTCTATGAAAAAAAGTGCTCTAAAAAAATATTAAATCTACACTAATATTTTTTCCTCTTTTTCATACTCTTTTTCTTTTTTTTTTCTCAATATTCTTTTCTCTTTTCTTTTTCATATTTTCTCTTCTTTTTCTTCAATATTTTTTTCTATATTTCTTTTCTCATATTCCTTTTTCCCAATATTTTTCCAATATTTTCTTTCTTATTCTATAATAAAGAAAAAAAAACAAAAAGAAAATATGAAAGGGGAAGGGGGGTACAACTGATTACAGGGGAGGTGCTAGTAATAAAAAAAACAAACAAACAGAAGCAGCATGGGCCCAGCCCAAGAACTCAACCAAAAAAATGGGGGAAGGGGTGCAGAAATTGAACCGGGGTGTGTGGATAGCATATGGGCCCAGCCCAGCTAACAACAAAAAATGGAGGCGGGGTCCAAAAACGGGGGGGGGGGGGGGGGGGGTGTACGGAATGTTCGCTGGGCTTCAGGAAAGGCCCACATGACCCAGTGTCCACTTCAGCATACCAAACTGAAACCCTAATTCTTTCTCCCTGGTCGTTCACTGTTCACCACAATCACCATGCGCCGTCTCTCTCACTCTCTTTCGTTCTCAACCACGATCTTCTTCAACGAAACTCCTTCTTTCCCGTTTCAATCTCTTTTCCCTTCAAAGACCGACTACAGACAAGACTTGCTGATTCGTTAAAGCCCGACGAGTGGTGTTGAAGAACACTGTTGAAGATCTGGAGATTTGTTGACGGTGGAGTTCTTGGATGCGTTTGGAGATTTGATGAAGTTCTGAAAAGAAACGTCGTAGACGAAGATCTTCAAAGATCTTTGCAGATCTTGAAGTTGTTGGGAGCTGATGAAGATCTATGAACACCTGGAACCATTTTGAAGTGCGAATCTGGAGATGATGATTAGCATTCGTGACTTCTATGGAGGATCCCGATCGGAGGAGATGAAGGCCTTTGTGGATCTGGAGACTTGAAAAGTCTTGACGAAGAACATCACAATGATGAAGATCCGCTGATGCATGTTCGTGGTGGTTCGATGATTGTTTGAAGAATCTGATGAACTTCAGATGAAGAATTCTAGACACAATGCTTATTGATGATGAAGATTGGCCGAGTTCTGGAGATTGCCGAAGAGCACGAGGGAGGTTCTTGATGATCGATGATGACAATGATGATTTCTGGAAATGTTTATGGATGTTCTTGGCTGTTTGATGATCTTGCTGAAGATCCAGATCTGGATGAAGATCGAAGATCCTGATGAATGCATGGTCAGTTCCTGGAAAAGGTACTGGAGGATCTATGGAGGTCGAGGATGATCGTTGATGATCGGAGGGAGGTGACCAAGGTCGAAGAACAAATATGGAAATTGTGAAGGAGATGAAGGTTGGATGAATTCGGACTGGAGAAGATGAACTTCTGGGGAAGAAGATGAATTTCTGGGGTTTTAGGGTTTTCCGGCGGGTTGTTACGGCGGCCGGAGACGGTTGTGAGTTGGTTACGGTTGTCGGACGGAGTTGAGGGCGGTGGTTGCATGGCCGCCGGCCATGCAACCGGTGGAGTTCAGTGATTGCCAAGTGTCTGTGGGGAGGGCTTGCATGCGAAACACGTGTGATGGGAAGAGAGATAGTGGAGGATGTGGCAGATTCTGGTGTGATGGAAACTGTGAGGTGGGGTCCCTTGGTGTGAACGCGTGGCTGGGTTATATAGCTGACACTTGGCATTGCAAATTTCTGGACAAAAAAAAGATGGACTGAAAACGCTTTTGGGCCTCCAACCTGCTATCCTGGGCCCACGAAAAAATGGCCAATACCCTGAAAAATCTGAATAACAATGGTTAAACCCAATTAAAACTAATCAAAAACTTAAACATAATTAACTAGTTAAAACCACAATTAATTCTAAAACTACAATTAGACCTAAATGACAATTAAACTAATCTAATTAATTCTAACAAACTCTAATTAAAAGATTAAACTCCTAATTAAATCTAAAAGAAGAATTAACATCTAATTAAATTCTATATTAAACTAAAACTAATATTTATTAAAATTCTATTTAATCTCTAATAAAACCTATACTATTTAACTATATTAATCTCTACTTAAAAAAAAAATCCTAATAAGAGAAATACTCTATTTATCTAAAAACTTAATATCTAAAAAAGAAATTTATTATAAAATCTATTAAAAACAATTTATAAAATTCTAAAAAAGATTTAAAACTATTAAAAATATTAAAAAATCTATTTAAATTCTAGAAATCTATAAAGCCTATTAAAAAATATTAAAAAATCTAATTAAATTCTAAAAAATCTATAAAGGCTATTTAAAATCTACAAAAGGCTATTAAATCCTAAAAAAAATGCAGACAAATGCAAATAACCAACATAAAAGAGAGCGCGAAACCAGATCGAAGCAAACGGTAACCCGGACACCAAAAACTCAAAAATCACTGCATAAACCGAAAACACCCAGGAAGCGCGCGACTTCTCAAAATAACTCTGATTATCCAAACCGGTCTGAAACACCTGAAATACGACAGCAGGGTTGTGATCCCGATAAAATCACCATGATTGAGGAAATGCACTATATGCAGTATGCAAATGCGAATGCGAGCATGCGTCGAAGCATAAACCGAAAGTGGCACCGGTTGGTCAAATTTTAGGGTGCAACAGGAAGCACTGTGGAATACCACGCTCGCCAAGCGGAAGGAGCGTGAAGACGAACTGAAGCTGCAGATTGCCACGCTAGAGGCACAGATTAGAGTCCAAGACGCAAAGATTGCCGAAGAGACCTAACTCAGGAGCGCTGTTGAGCCTAGAGTAAGTGACCTTGATGAGAAGCCGAGAGGTTATGAAGTGAAGACCGGTTCCAAGAGGTACAGACTTGACGAGAGTTCTGGCGAAGGAACCTGCCAGGACGACACCAAAAAGCTGAGATCCACTACCGAGCGGCATGCCTTACTGATACAGGAGCTGATCTCCCGACTAGGGTATTCAGAGACGCTGAGGATATTGGAAGACGTCAGAGCACGCCATTTGGCCTGATTTACCTGTGCCTTGCTGTTGATTGTACTTGTACTTTTGACCATCGCCAGGCTTGTTGGCCGAGGTCTATTCAGTTGTACTCTTGTACTCAGCCTCTTGGCGTTTGCTTATATATGAGGGTTTTTTGATTTCTTGCTTGCTTGATAGGGACTCCATTGTCGTGATGGCCTTCTCTCCGAAACTAGAATCGGGGGGAATATAACTTGTAGCATATTTACATAATTGCATCCGCATTCATATTGCATGACCAGGTATTCTTGAATCTATATCTTATTTCCTGCATCTGCAGGTTTTTCAGGATTGACGAACAAAGAGTTCACCGCTACTCAACCCGAAACAACTGCAAGAGAATCATGGATCAAGTCCAAGTGGAGATGCAGGAAATTCGCGAGAAGTTAAATCTATTCATGCAAGCAATGGAGAACATTGCTAAGGGCCAGGAGAGCCTCCAGACTTTGGTACAGCCGCTGCTGACGCGGACTAATGGGAATGGCAACAATGACCACAATTCTGCGCACGTTGAGACCATTCCAGAGGATGGGCCCCCTACGCCTGTGGTTCCACCTGTAGTGACCCCACCTGTTATGGTTGTAAACAACGACGCTGGCGCTGGCAATGGTAACGCATGGAATGGAAATGAGACTGTTGTTAACAATGTTGGATTTGGGGACGCCAACCAAGGCGGTGGTAACAACAATTGCGGTAATGGTTTCGGCAACAATGGCTTCGGCTACAATGATCATGGATTGGATTACGTCAATCAAGACGGGAAATTCGGCTTCAACGCTCAGGATTTCGGTTATGACGGTTTTGGTAACGCTAACCAACGGTATGGTGGATTTGGTAATATGAATGGTAATGGGGTGACTCCTGTCAACACTGGGTTCGGACCTGTTAGGGTCAACCAGGGTTTCGGTGACGGGGGACAAGGTCCCATGATCAATCAGCAAGGGTTTGGTCGCAACACTGGTTACGACGGATATGGAAACGGAAACGTGAATTGGGGTGAAGACTGCCAGGAGGACGCCTTTTCTAGAAGAGGTATAGGATTTGAAGGACCTGTTGATCCTGTGCAGAGGATCAGAATGCTTGAGGAACAGATGAAGGGGGTAGTGAATCAGAACTCCACCAGTTTGCATATGACTACGATGGGCTTGGTACCAGGGCTGAGGGTGCCGTTGAAATTCAAGGCTCCCACGTTTGACAAGTACAAGGGGGACACCTGCCCTAAGGTCCATGTCCGCTCTTACTACAGAAGGATGTCCGCATATTCAGACGATGAAAGGATGCTCATGCATTTCTTTCAGGACAGCTTATCAGGACCTTCACTTGAATGGTATATGGGGCTGGAGCCCACGCAGATTAAAACATGGAAGCAATTGGTTGATGCTTTCGTGACCCATTACAAATACAACAGCGATCTGGCGCCGAACCGGGTCCAATTGTAGGGTTTGTCACAGAAGAACGGTGAAAGCTTTAAAGAGTATGTGCAAAGGTGGCGCGACATGGCAGCGAGGGTGCATCCTCCTTTAATTGAAAGGGAGATTAATGATATGTTCATTGGGACATTTACGGGGGTGTTCTACGAAAAATTGTTCAGTGTGTCATTGAGCAGTTTCTCAGATTTGATTCTTATGGGGGAGATGATTGAAAACGGGATTAAAGTTGGAAGGTTCCAAGCAAGTGAGTCTACTTCAACAGGAGGTACTAGGAAAGCATTTGGTGGTAGACGACAAGGTGATACCAGTGTCGTGTTTGGTGGCAGGGGCAGGGGCTGAGGAAGAAATCAGTATGTTTAGCCGCAACAGATAGCTAGTGTCACTATCCCGCTTCCTCAGCAGAGGCAGCAACAACAACAACAACCACAACAGCAGCAAGGACAGAATCCTGGCCAGAGAAGGGTACAGAACGCGAGAGCGAAAAGAGTGTTCGACGCACCTCCTTCCACGTATGCAGAACTCCTCCAGACCCTGCTAGGGTTGAACTTGGTTGAAAAGAGGACTTTGGCACCACCTACAGGGGCTGTACTTCCTTACGGATATGATGCCAACAAGCATTGTGAATTCCATGCCAGGGCACCCGGGCATGATATAGAATCTTGTCAGGCATTTAAGCATAAAGTTCGGGATTTATTGGACAGCAAGGCTATTAACTTTGGACAGGCGGGTCCAAATATAGTACAACAGCCTATGCCCAATCACGGGGCAAATGCCATCTTGACAGAAGAGAATCTGAATCTAGTGATGGATGTCAATGAGCTGAAGACACCGTTGGGTGAGATTAAAAGCAGGTTGTTAAAAGGGGGTGTATTCCCGGGGTGTGATGAATTTTGCTTGGGTTGTTGGATACAGCCAGAGGGTTGTAATGAGTTGAAGCAGGGTATTCAGGCTATGATGGATGAGGGTACCTTGCAATTCGATAGAACCGCGGTTGAAAAGCCTGTAGAGGCGTTGTGTGATGAGCAGAACGATGTTGCGACGGTGACGATTCCGAGAAAAACAATAACGATAACGACACCCGTCAGGCGGCTGACGATCACAATTACTAAAGCAGGACCAGTTCCTTTTGAGAGTACCAAAGCAGTGCCGTGGACTTACGGGTTGGAGGTATATTGCGATGGTGAGAAAATTGAAGTCAATGGCCAACCAGTTGGGGTTGTAGATAATATTGTCGGAACAGGGGGTATGACCCAAAGCGGGAGAATCTTCACGTCACCTGAGGTAGAGGCGGAAAGAGTAGCCAAGGGTAAAGCTAAGGCAACTGAGAGTGGTCCTTCTCTGTCGAGTGAAAAGGAAACGTCACTTAAGGATGTGGAGGAGTTTATGAGGCTCATTCGTAAAAGTGATTACAAAATCGTGGAGCACCTCCAGCAAACGCTGTCAAATATTTCCATCCTATCATTGCTGTTATGTTCCGAGGCCCATCGGAATGCTTTGCTGAAGATTCTAGACACGTCGTTCGTTCCTCAAGAGGTTTCTGTTAATCAGTTAGAAGGGGTGATGGCGCATGTCAACGCGGGGCACAGTTTGGGCTTCACGGACTTTGATTTGACTCCGAGAGGGCGAGAGCACAATATGGCATTGCATGTGTCAGTCGAATGTCGGGGCACGGTCATGTCCCATGTTTTAGTAGACACTGGATCTTCCCTGAATGTGTTACCGAAGAAAGCCATGATGTAGTTAGATATCAGGGGGATTATCTGCACACCCAGTGACCTAGTGGTGAGAGCGTTCGATGGAACGAGGAGGTCGGTTTTCGGATCAATAACATTACCGTTGCAGGTGGGGCCTGAAATATTTGAAACTGAATTCTATATAATGGACATCCAGCCAGCGTATAGTTGTATCCTTGGGCGCCCATGGATCCATGCTGCCGGGGCAGTCACATCCACGTTGCACCAGAAGCTGAAGTATATGGTTGGGGATAGTGTCGTCACTGTTTGTGGAGAGGAAGATATTCTGGTTAGCCATTTGTCTTCGTTCAAATATGTGGAAGTCGACGGTGAAATACATGAAACACCGTGTCAAGCCTTCGAGGGGTTGCGAAGTAAAGATAAAGCTCCGGTGCCAAGCAAGATATCAGATGTGGTAGTGTCGTCCTACAAAGAGGCTCAAGCTCTAGTGCAAGCAGGCAAAGCCAAGGGCTGGGGTCAGGTATTGGAGATTCCCGTGAAGAATGACAAGTTCGGGCTGGGATATCATCCTTCATCATCAGCATCCTCTTCAGGAACGCCCAAGTTCAGAGGGCCGATAACTATCACGCCAAGCGGGGTGAGCTTCGAGACTACCAATGTTGTTTCCGATTCTGAAGAAGGAGATAGCGACTGTGATATGGACGCGTGGATCAAGCCAAGCGTGCCAGGACAAAGACTCTACAATTGGTCTATCCGGGAAACTGTTCCTGTGACAACTAAACAGTAATGATTTGTTTTCTTAATTGTTGAATAATCATGTGTCCTACCCGGGGCATAGTGATTTTACTTAGGGCCATTTGGTTATGTACATTACATTGTTTAATCATGAAATAAAGGCGTTTTTCATATACAAATGTTGTGATCCCTGTTTTTCTTGTTTTTATCTTTTACAATAAAATGGCAACATGGTTATTCGCTTTGTATGCGTTTTGAAGCATTTAACCATTTCCTTTGCAGGATTACTATTTCAGATGACATCTATGAACCGCCTATGACTCACTTCGACTTCGAGCACCCGGTATTTCAGGATGAGGAAGAGATTGGGGAAGATGGAGACGTACCAGAGGAGTTGACCTGGTTATTGAAACAAGAAGAAAGAATCATTCTGCCTCATGAGGAAGTCATTGAGATTATCAATTTGGGGTCGGAAGAGGTTGTGAGAAACGTCCGTATAGGGGCTGCGCTGCAGAGTGACATCAAGCAAAAGTTGGTTGAGATGCTCAAAGAGTACAGTGATATATTTGCTTGGTCGTACGAGGATATGCCTGGGTTAGATACGGATATGGTTGTTCACCGTCTGCCGCTGCGAGAGGAATGTCCGCCTATTAAGCAGAAACTCCGAAGAACCCGACCGGATATGGCTGTGAAGATCAAGGAGGAAGTTCAAAAACAGTGGGACGCTGGTTTCCTAGCTGTTACAAAATATCCCTCATGGGTCGCTAATATTGTGCCAGTGCCGAAGAAAGACGGTAAAGTACGAATGTGTGTAGACTACCGTGATTTGAAAAAAGCGAGCCCGAAAGATAACTTTCCACTTCCTCACATCGATGTGTTGGTTGATAACACTGCTCAGTTCTCCGTATTCTCCTTCATGGATGGCTTCTCGGGCTATAATCAGATCAAAATGGCGCCTGAAGACATGGAGAAGACTACTTTCATTACTCCCTGGGGAACATTTTGTTACAAAGTGATGCCCTTCGGATTAAAGAACGCTGGGGCAACATATCAACATGCTATGACGACCCTCTTTCATGACATGATGCATAAAGAGATCGAGGTTTATGTTGATGATATGATTGTCAAATCCCAGACGGAGGAGGAGCATTTGGTTAATCTGCTGAAACTGTTCAAGAGACTTAGGAAGTTCAGGTTGAGACTGAACCCTAATAAGTGCACCTTCGGGGGTGAGATCGGGTAAACTACTGGGGTTTATCGTGAGCGAAAAGGGAATAGAGGTTGATCCTGTGAAAATAAAAGCAATACAAGAGATGCCGACGCCTAAAACAGAAAAAGAAGTGCGTGGATTTTTAGGGAGGTTGAACTATATCGCCCGGTTCATATCTCACTTAACTGCGACATGCGAGCCGTTATTCAAGTTGTTGAAAAAGGACCAGGTTGTGACCTGGAATGAAAATTGTCAAAAGGCATTCGACAAGATAAAAGAATACTTGCAGGAACCTCCTGTTTTGATACCCCTAGTGGCTGGGAGACCGTTGATTATGTATTTGACGGTTCTTGAGGAAAGTATGGGTTGTATTCTCGGTCAACACGACGAGACAGGACGTAAAGAGCATGCGATCTACTATTTGAGTAAGAAGTTTACTGACTGTGAGTCCAGATACTCAATGCTCGAGAAAACGTGTTGTGCGCTAGCCTGGGCCGCCAAACGTTTGAGGCAATACATGCTAAATCATACAACCCTGCTAATTTCAAAGATGGATCCAATCAAATACGTGTTTGAGAAGCAAGCACTCTCCGGAAGAATTGCCCGATGGCAGATGGTGTTAACCGAATATGATATTCAATATGTCTCGCAAAAGGCTATTAAAGGTAGCATTTTGTCGGAGTACCTTGCGGAGCAGCCTGTTGAGGACTACCAATCGATGAGGTTTGATTTTCCTGACGAGGATATCATGTACCTGAAGATGAAAGATTGTGAAGAACCGTTGCCGGACGAAGGACCAGAGTTGGGTTCCCAGTGGCAGTTGATATTTGACGGAGTTGTAAATTCCTATGGTAGTGGAATAGGGGCAATTATCATTTCTCCTCAGGGGTCGCACATCCCCTTTACTGCCCGATTGATTTTTCCCGTTACCAATAATGAGGCTGAATATGAGGCTTGCATCATGGGTCTGGAAGAAGCTATTGATTTGCGAATCAAACATCTGGATGTATACGGAGATTCAGCTCTAGTGGTGAACCAAATTAAAGGGGAATGGGAGACACGTCAGCCCAATTTGATACCATATAGGAATTATGTAAGGAGATTGTTGCCTTTCTTTGACAAGGTGGAATTGCATCATGTGCCGCGAGCAGAAAATCAAATGGCTGACGCCCTGGCGACATTGTCTTCCATGTATAAAGTTAACTTCTGGAACGAGGCTCCCCGGATTGTTATCTCTCGGCTCGATAGGCCCGCATTCATATTTTCCATTGACGAGGCTCCCGATGGTAAACCCTGGTACTTTGACATCCAGAATTTCCTGAAGAACAAGGAGTATCCGGCTGGGGCATCCAGTCGAGATCAGAAGACTCTCAGGAGATTGGCTGGCAATTTCTATTTGAACCCGGACGGCGTCCTATACAAAAGAAACCACGATTTGGTGTTGCTACGCTGTGTAGATGAGAAAGAAGCAAAGTTGCTCATATGAGAGATACATGAGGGTACGTTTGGTACACATGCTGGTGGGCATGCTATGACGAGAAAACTGCTGCGGGCAGGTTATTACTGGCTAACTATGGAAACAGACTGTTTCAAGTTTGCAAAGAGATATCATAAATGCCAAATTTATGCGGACAAGGTCCATGTACCCCCGAGTCCTCTGAATGTGATGTCATCACCGTGGCTGTTCTCGATGTGGGAAATTGATATGATAGGCAAGATCGAGCCCACAACATCAAATGGACACCGGTTCATTTTGGTGGCAATTGATTATTTCACGAAGTGGGTGGAAGCAGCGTCATATGCCAATGTCACCAAGCAAGTGGTCGCCAGATTTATCAAACGAGATATTATCTGCAGATATGGAATCCCTGAGCGGATTATCACCGACAACGGTTCGAATTTGAATAACAAGATGATGAAAGAGTTGTGCCAGAATTTTAAGATTTAGCATCACAACGCTTCTCCTTACCGACCCAAGATGAATGGCGTTGTTGAAGCAGCCAATAAGAACATAAAGAAGATCGTCCAAAAGATGGTTGTGACGTATAAGGACTGGCACGAGATGCTACCTTTCGCTTTGCACGGTTATCGTACGACGATACGCACATCAACCGAGGCAACCCCTTTCTCATTGGTATTCGGGATGGAGGCAGTGTTACCGTTAGAGGTTGAGATTCCTTCCCTGAGGGTTTTACAAGATGTCCAACTTGACGAGGCAGAATGGGTTAAAGATAGACTGAATCAGCTGAGCTTAATGGATGAGAAGAGGCTAGCTTCTCTCGCATACGGTCGGTTGTATCAGAGCCGAATGAAGAAAGCATACGATAAGAAGATACACCCTCGAAGCTTTCAGATGGGTGACCTTATGCTGAAGAGGATTCTCCCGCTACAAACGGACCACAGGGGCAAGTGGACCCCTAATTACGAAGGGCCCTACGTTGTCAGGAAAGTCTTCTCTGGAGGAGCCTTGCTACTATCTACCATGGATGGTGAAAACTTTACGTCTCCTGTGAATTCGGACGCAGTTAAAAAATACTTTGCTTGAAAGTGACTCGCTGGACAATAAAAAGAGAGTCCAGACAAAAATGGGGCATCCTGGCGAACCGTAAAAAATGAATAAAAGGTTCGGGCAAAAGTTAGGGATAAAATTGAAAAGATGTATACCCGCGAAGTCGAAAACCTGCATTGGGCGACTTCGGCAAAAAAGGGTATCCCGGTGAATTGAAAACCCGCAAAGGGCGGTTCACGCAAAAGTTAGGGATTGAAAAAAGCAAATGACTGCGGTCCGAATTTGATATAGCATTGCCTAATGGTTTGGGAGTACCTGAGGGTTCGTTTATCCGACACAATATCTTCCGAAAATTGAATACCAGGAAAAGCGCCAGAGTCAGGCGAGTCATAGGAGGATCAGCTCACGATGTGTGTCTGCACCACGTTGCCGGCATGTGTACAAAGTCGATTTGTATTTGTATTTTTATACTTTTTGGTGCATATATGTATGTGTGTGTGCGTAACTTCCTCTTTTCAGGAGTTGCATCCGATGTACAAAACTTTGCCTATTCAGAGGCCTGTTATTAATAAAACATGTTATTCAGTATTTGATGTTTGTGCTTTACTGTTTTGTATGTGGAAAGCGCCGATGTTTTTGATAAACTTGCATGCGCATAACTTTGCGGCCCTTGCCAATAATTGCTAAAACTTCGAATTGACTGAAGCAATGTCACGGACACTAACCCGAATAGATGTGGTTGTATAGATTCGTTTTGTCCCATTTGTGTTTTGCAGGGTTCTCGCCTTTGAAGCGAACGATCAAAAAATTGTGGCCCCAGTCGGAGGCTCATGGTGAAAGACTTGACTTTGTTTGACACTAATCCCCAGGCAGGTCGCGCCTCACCCCAAACATTGAGACGATGATTATCCCTTACCGAAGGAAGGATTATTTTCCCCAGAAGAGTATCCTCATGGAAGTTGCCCGCAGGGTATCCCCAGCAAGACAGAATCAGTGTCCCATGCAGAGTTTATACTCCCCAGAGAGTCGAAAATATGCGCATTCAATCCCCAGCTGGGAGGATTTCCATGGCGCATAACCAAGGTAGTAAGTTCAGAAAGATTAGCCCCACCGAGGATGGTTTTCTTTCTCCCCCACAGGTCTTCATGCCTTCGTCAGGATGATTATCCCCAGCAGAGTGGTAGTTCCGAGTTCGTAAACTGTACCCAGACAGTTATTCCCCAGAAGGGTTGATTCTCCCCCAGTTGAGTTCATCTTCCCAGCAGGTGTTATTCTTTCCTCCCAGTAGAAATCGATTTGTAATCTCTCCCCGACAGAGTTGGTGGTATTTCCGGCATTTATTTTGCCAGAATACTTTATGATATCTGTTCTTCCCTAACAGGATGGTGTTTGTCCTCAACAGCCGTGTTGAAGCAAGCTTGTCAGAGTTTCCCCAGCAGCCTGAACCTGCATTTGCATTTGCATACATTATCATGTTTTGCATCTACCCAAACGCGTAGCATTTCCATGCCGTATGGAGCATTGCGCCATTGTCAAACATACGCATTTTTGAAACATAAATCAGGTTGGTTAACCTTTTGCTTTCAGGTGTGTTTCTCAGCAGGAGTATGAAGTTATAGTTCAGATCTATTACCAGACGATCGAGGTCTCACCGTGAAACATGTGATGATGCAGTTCCTGTTTTTAATCCCCCACAGGGTTACTGGCTGAAGTTTCTCTTATCCGACCAGCGGTGGATTTTCTTCAGGTTTGCTGTTGCGGCGGCATTTCAGGGTTTCATGAATCAGAATGTCAAGAGTGATCACTTGTTGCCGAGACGAGTGTCGGACAGTTATTTTCATAATATCCCCAATGGAGTTAGCAACTACCGCGAATAGGCAAAGAAGATATATCCAAGATGTGTTATGTTTTCCCGTAAGAATCAGGCGGAAGAACTTTCCTGTATGTATCAGGCAGATGTGTTATGTTTTGTCGTAAGAATCAGGCGGAAGAACTTTCCTGTATGTATCAGGCATATGTGTTATGTTTTCCCGTAAGAATCCGGCGGAACAACTTTCCTGTATGTATCAGGCAGATGTGTTATGTTTTCCCGTAAGAATCAGGCGGAAGAACTTTCCTGTAAGTATCAGGCAGATGTGTTATCTTTTCCCATATGAATCAGGCGGAAGAACTTTCCTGTAAGTATCAGGCAGATGTGTTATCTTTTCCCGTATGAAGCAGGCGGAAGAACTTCCCTGTAAGTATCAGGCAGATGTGTTATCTTTTCCCGTATGAATCAGGTGGAAGAACTTTCCTGTAAGTATCAGGCAGATGTGTTATCTTTTCCCGTAAGAATCAGGCGGAAGAACTTTCCTGCATGTATTAGGCAGATGTGTTATCTTTTCCCGTAAGAATCAGGCGGAAGAACTTTCCTGTATGTATCAGGCAGATGTGTTATGTTTTCCCGTAAGAATCAGGCGGAAGAACTTTCCTATAAGTATCAGGCAGATGTGTTATCTTTTCCCGTATGAATCAGGGGGAAGAACTTTCTTGTAAGTATCACGCAGATGTGTTATCTTTTCCCGTATGAAGCAGGCGGAAGAAATTTCCTGTATGTATCAGGCAGATGTGTTATATTTTCCCGTATGAAGCAGGCGGAAGAACTTTCATGTATGTATCAGGCAGATGTGTTATCTTTTCCCGTATGAAGCAGGCGGAAGAACTTTCCTGTAATTATCAGGCAGATGTGTTATCTTTTCCCGTATGAAGCAGGCGGAAGAACTTTCCTGTATGTATCAGGCAGATGTGTTATCTTTTCCCGTATGAAGCAGGCGGAAGAACTTTCCTGTATGTATCAGGCAAATGTGTTATCTTTTCCCGTAAGAATCAGGCGGAAGAACTTTCCTGTATGTATCAGGCAGATGTGTCATCTTTTCCCGTATGAAGCAGGCGGAAGAACTTTCATGTATGTATCAGGCAGATGTGTTATCTTTTCCCGTAAGAAATTTCCGGTATGTATCAGGAAGATGGAGTTTCCCGTATGAAGCAGGCGGATGAATTTTCCGGTATCTGGATAGAGGATGATCTCGTGATAGACAGGGTACGTGAGTTGGGTTCCGATATTTGACAAAAGTATTTCCCCAAGGAAGTCGCCGTGATTTCCTCATGTTAATTTCCCCAGTAGGTCCTCCGCGAGTCGTTTGTGGGTTGGGACCAACGAAGGTAGCCACTACAGAGGTAGGCAGAGAAATAGTATTCAGATGATTTTTCCCGTAGAAAGCAGGCGGATGAATGTTCAGACAGAATTGTTTCCTCAGCGAAGTCGTCGGGATGTTTCTGTATGGACAGAATATGGATAAAGTTCTATCCCCGTGATGATAGAATCTTTTTTCGGGCTGATAAAAATAATCCCCAGCACGATCATTAATTGATCAGTTTGTTGCCGTAACAACCGGATCCAATCAGCGGATGTTGTTTTCCAAGCAGTTTGTGCAGTTTATTTTTGCGGTTGGCAAATTTTCGGGTTCTTAGTATTCAACCGTCTCGTACCTCAATTGTTTGAAGGCCGTTCGCTCTTCACCCAGTCGGGTCCAAGCCGTTTGAATAGGGGCAGTTGTTGCACCCTAAAATTTGCTCAACCTATTTCACCTGATTTATGTTTTAATTGCATTATCATTTACATATTGAAGCATGTACATAATATAATCATTTGCATAACATAGCATAGCAAGGCATCCAACAGGGGATCAAGTTCCATTCTTATCTAAATAATCACATCAAGGGTTTTTATTCAAGTTTAAGACTATCCAAGTCATCAAGAAATGTTTGAAGCTTTGGGAAGTTTGAGGGTCAACCAGTGGACTTTTCTCCTAATCTAGGGTGTATTGAGGGTCATCAATAGGGGTATGAGCTATGAATTGAGGGTATGGAATGTGTACAAAGCTTATGAAATGCCTAGAGGGTCATGTTGAAGATGAGACAAGTCAGTGATTCAAGTACAAGAGCCACAGTTGAAGTGCAGTCAACTAGGGTTTCATCTGGGTCAACCCTAGGTCAACCCTAGGTCAACTGAGTGATTGAAGAGCATCAAGGCTTAATTGGAGGTTAGGGGATTCATGAATTGATATGTTGGTACATGTGTGGTGTTGTGCCAAGGATAAATAAAAAAGGATCAAGAGGAGGAGGAGTTACCAAATTAGGGTTTCAGTGTAAAATCCCCTAATTTAGACCTAACTTCCAAGCCAGATAAGTCAAAATGAAAGTTTCAAATGGATTCTTGGCCAACATAAAACTTGTATAGCTTCTCAATAGATTTAATTTGAGTAATAGAAGTCTTCAAGTATATTTGTAGAACTCAAGTTATGGTTCTTGCAAGTTATGGATCCCCAGAGGACACTGAAATTTATCTGTGAAAGTCACTTGACTTCCAAGCAACTTTTTCCTATCAAGGAGTTTTCAAATGGATTCTTAGTCAACATGAGAGTTGTATATCATGCCCTTAGCTTTAATTTGAGTACTAGAAGTCCTCAAGAGGATTTGTAGAACTCAAGTTATGGTCTTGGCAATCCAGGGGTATTTTGGGTATTGATGATTATAGGTCATTTTTCAACATGGGTCAAAATCTCTATCTTCCACTCCTCAAATGAAAAAACGTTCAACATGAGATGTGTTTAGAATGACGTTTTTGGGCTAGGTAAGAGGTCATGGGTGATTGGAAGGGCTTGTATCACAAAATTGCAAAAATGGCCTAAAATAAGGGTGAATTTTTAATGAACCAAGGATGAAAATTGGGATTTTTGAGCTATGGGTCCAAACCAAGCCATATGACATACCAATTTGATTGGAAAACACATTTTGAAAACAATTACATTGCCACATTTTTTTATTTGAGGGTTAATTCAAGGACTTCCTTTGTAAAATGGTTACTTACATCATAAGTAACAATTGCAAAATTACTCTTCAAAGCATAACCAAGGCCCTAATGAATCCTAACACATTCAAAATGTCATGTGGTGAGAATTTGGATCATAATGAGGCATTGAAGCAAGCTTAAAACTCAGCTGCCATGTATGAATTTCTCATGATATTTTCAAGAGCAAGAGATGTTGAACTTCTCATTGGATCAATCCAGAAGTTTCTGGACCTTTCATTCATGTTCTATATAAGATGTAGAAGTGATCTAAGGCATTGGCTGGTGGAGTTTGAGAGAGATGGGAGAGATTGAACATTGAATTTTTAGTTTGCAAAACAGATTCGGTTACACCCATTTGATCCACTTCAATCCATTCTTTTGATTTCAATAGCTTCCTTTAGTGTTGGTGAGTGATTCCAGATACAATTCAAGGCAAGATTGGTGCAAAATCGTGAGAGAGCATTTTGGATTCATCTCTTGCAAGTCAGAATCGGATTCAAGGATTCAAGAGGTTTAAATCCAATTGGTTGCATACAGAAGCTTGATAATTGATCATAGAACGTGTCTGGAGGATCTTGGAGCTTGATTTGGAGGTTTTACCACTCTGTTCATCCAAGATTTGCAGGTATGTAAATTTCATTCCATGGCTTGATTCATGTAGAATTGCTAGGTTTTAAATGGTTAGATTCATTATAGATGATGGCTAGGACGTTTCTGGATTGGTTTGGAGTTGATTGGTGACAATTTAGATAGGTGACCAATTTCTGTTTGAGCTTGGTTCTTGATGATTCTTGAGGATTAAACCTAGTTTGATGGTGGATTTTACTCAGTGTAAGGTGTAGTTGATGTTAAGCTATTCAATTTTGAGTTTGGTGATGATTCTTGTTTGAGCCATTTCTGAACATGTCTTCGTGTTTTGAGAAGGAGAGGGTTTCAATACAAATGGATAGTATGGTTGAATTCCTTGTGAAAAAGTGAGCCAGATGATGTATTTAGGTTAGGGTTTTGGTGAGGATTAATGGAGCTGAGGTGTGGAGAAGAAGGAGGTAGCAACTCTGTTCATCCATGGCGTGTGTTCCCTCCAAGATTCAAAGGTAGGAGATGACTCCATCACCCTTAGATCATGAGAAGACCTTGACTGAAATGATCATCCAACGGCCCAGATGTGTGAAAATTCGTGGGGAGTCTGAGCCTAAACCAAAACGCACCGTTTAACTAAATGTATTTTGATGGGCTTAACAAAATGTTGCTATGTACACCCCAGCCTGGAGGCCCACTTGAGAACATACGTGAAATCCTTGCTATTCGTACCAAACTTTTTCCATTCTTCTTTGTTTTTTCATTTTATTTTCTGATTGTATAATGGGCCTGGTGCGCGCTTCCTATACGCACCCCCCTGTGGGCCCAATTGGGGAAGTGAACTGGTTTTGATTGCTATTTGCCACGCCTTCTTTTCATTTTCTTCTATTTTCTTTTATTTTTTCATATTATTTTAGGTTAATTGAAAAATTCATAACTAATTGAAAAAAGATCATATTAGGGTGAGGATTTTTTCCTTATTTTCCTTAGGGTTTCTAGAATTTAATAAAACAATAAAAATATCAATTCCTTGCATTTTATATTTTTCGCATATTTTACCATTTTATTGATTTTAGTTTACATTTGTTTGATGCCTTATATTTCTGAATTTAGTATGAGAGATTGGTGAGTGTTTTTGAGTTGCTTCTTGTTAGGTTGATTAGATTAGGGAAGCATGTACCTTTATAAATTTTATCACATTTTTGTGAATAAAATTTAGGTTAGTTTTGAATGATGAACTTTAGGGTGTTAGGATTAGGGTTTTACAACACCTAGGTGTAGTTTAGGGCATAGTTTGGAGACTTAGGGTTTGATTTAGGCCTTGGGGTTTATGTGGGGTATAGGGTACATAGTTAGGTTCCCTTAGAATTTAATATAGGATTTTAGGATGAGTATTACTATTTTCTTTGATTTTTGCAAATTGGTTGTTATTGGTGTGTCTCCCTCTTGGGATGTTGTTGTGTTTGTTGGGTTTTGGGCATTTCAATTGGGTGTTGGGCTTGGGCTTGGTTTGTTGGAGCTAATGAAGACCTTGGAGATGATGGGAGACAAAGGATGGAGCTTGATGCATGAAGATCCTCATCCTTGAAGGTTGCTTTTGAAGACTTAGGAGATAGGAGATATAGGGAGAGCTTTAGATTAGACTGATTTCTTCCTTCAAACATAGAGAGCGTCTTGTGCCTCTATTCCACCCTATGACACAAGGTCCCCCAAAGAAGTTCTATCTCTCCTTAGGAGGGATGTAGAGCATGCTTTGATTGGGTAGAACCTTGAGGATACCTTTCACTTGCTATGTTAAGATCTTAGTGATTTCCCTGGGTTATCATTAAGCCTCTTAACATTCCAACTTCATCTATTAGTTGATTCTCTCCTATGAGTGTTTGCATTGGAAAAGGGAACCTATTGGAGAATGAAGTTCATTGAAGACTGGTGAAGATGAAGCTTATGCCTGTCAAAGCTGGGTAACTGTGAAAATTAGGGTTTTGTTGTTGTTTGAAGCTGTCTATTTGTTGGGGTTCATTGCTTGCCAGAGCTGGGGTACCTTTGAAGACAGGAGCTTATCTAAAGCTTGGGGATCCTTGAAGAGTGGAGATGGGATCTTTCTTGAAGTTGTTGCTGTCAACTATTTGTTGTTAATCAACTGTAGCTGTCAGAGCTAGTGCTGTTTGAGCTGTAGCTGTAGGAGCTGGTGTTGCTGTCAGAGCTGGTGTTGGGTTTTATTTCTTTTTTCTGTATTGATTGTTGGCTTGTTCAGCTTGCCCCTTAGGTTTGAAGTGAAGCTGTTTCACTTTGCCTATTTTTTTCCCAGGTTCAAGGTTGAGTGGGACTCCCTTGCCTCCCTTGTACTGCTGCATCTCATGCATTTTATTGCTTTACTGTATATATGTTGTTTCTTTTCCGTTTATCCCCTAGGATCTCTGTTTCTCCCTGTGCAAGAGAGGAATATGACAGACATTAGGTTGTAACCCATGCATGACAACATTAGGTTAGTTTTATTCCCATTTCAAACCCTAGTTTTTTAGATTTTCTTTCTCATCTCAAAACAATTCAAAACACAGTAATAAGGATAATCGATATCGTACGCTACGAGCCTTAAGCTATTTGAGAAAGGATTGCTGGAGGGTCACTCTTCAGTAATCTGAGTGCTTAGTGTGTTACCCCTAGGGTGACATACGACGTAGTCACTCTCAAATCATAGTCTCTAGTGCATCAGAGATTGCAAACATCATAAAAAAACAGTTCTTGCATAAAAGACTGAAAACAAACATCAAAGTGTCATTTTTGTTCGTTTGGACCCGTAATCAGGAGAAAACCTTTTCAGAAAGATAAAAAACAGTCGGACAAATCTGTGTCTTCCGTAGCCCGAACTACGTTTGCTTTGATCTTTCATGCTGTATGAAAGTACGTAGGCATAGGATGTTGTATCCTAGCGAGCAACCTTCCCCTCCTTTCCCGTAGGTAGGCGAACTACGTTGACTCTGATTTCTCGTTCCAGACGGGAATACGTAGGCATAAAGTGCGATACTTTGCCGATTCATTTTATTTTCTTTTAACCCTTGACCTTTAGTGTAGATAGAATAACAATCCGTACTAGAAAACAAGCGTGGATCCCGTCGAGTACGACGAACGTGAGGGGTGCTAATACCTTCCCCTTACGTAATCGACTCCCGAATCCAGAAAAAAAGGTTGCGACGACCATTCTTTTCCCGTCTTTGTGTTAGGTTTACTTCGAGTGTTTCCTTTCCCCCCTTTGGGATAAATAACGCACGATGGCGACTCTTCTGTTCAGCCGGCGCCGATTTTCGCAGTAGCGACATAACCCACTCGTTTATTTCTGTTGATTATGTGAAGAAACTAGGACTTGTGCCATCTACCTTGAGTAAGGGAATGGTGATTGATACTCCATCTATTGGGTCGATCACTATGTCATTAGTGTGCTTGAATTGTCCTGTGTAAATATTTGGTAGAGATTTCGGAGTGGATTTGATTTGCTTACCACTCAGTGATCTGAATGTTATTTTAGGGATGAATTGGCTAGAGAGTAATTATGTTTACATTGACTGTTATCGAAAGAGGTTGCTATTTCTTACTCAAGAGGAGGAAAAGTTAGCTAATTTTATATCTACCAAGGAATTGAGAGTCTTGTTGGAGGATGAAGCTAAAATGTTTGTGGTGTTTGCCTCGTTGTCTGTTGAGCCCAAAACATCAATTAATGAGTTACCGGTAGTAAAAGAGTTTCTAGAAGTGTTTCCGGATGATATTTTAGAGTTTCCTCTGCAACAAGAGGTGGAATTTGCAATTGATCTTGTTCATGGTACGAGACCTATATCTATGGCATCATATAGAATGTATGCATCAGAATTGGCGGATTTGAAATTTCAACTTGAAGAATTACATGATAAGAAGTTTATTAGACCCAGTGTGTCGCCGTGGGGGTGCTCTAGTGTTGTTGGTTAAAAAGAAGGATGATAGTATGAGACTGTGTATTGATTCTCGTAAACTAAATAAAGTTACCATCAAGAATAAATATCCGCTTTCGAGAATTAATGATCTGATGGACCAACCCGTGGGAGCTCGTGTTTTCATTAAGATTGATTTGAGATTTGGTTATCATCAGATTTGGGCGAAAGAATAGGATATTCAGAAAACGGCTTTCAGGATTCGGTATGGACATTACGAATATGATATGATGCCATTCGGAGTGTCCAATGCACCAGGCGTATTTATGGAGTACATGAATCGTATCTTTCATGCTTATTTGGATCAATTTGTGGTAGTTTTTATTGATGACATTTTGATTTATTCCAAGTCGGAAAGAGACCATGCAAAGCATCTGAGGATTCCATTGCAAGTGTTAAAAGATAATAAGTTGTTTGCAAAACTTTCAAAATGTGAGTTTTGGTTGCATGATGTGAGTTTTCTAGGACATGTCATTTATGGTGATTGCATCGCAGTGGATCCATCCAAACTAAGTGTTGTACTTCAGTGGGAACCTCTAAAATCAGTGACGGAGATTAGGAGTTTCTTGGGTTTGGCAGGTTATTATCGCAGGTTTATCGAAGGGTTTTCTAATTTGGCCCTTCCTCTAGCTCAGTTGACTAGAAATGGTCAGGCCTTTATGTGGGATATTTTGTGTGAAGAGAGTTTCATAGAATTGAAGAAGCAATTAACTATAGCACAAGTGTTGATTCTACCAAAGTTAGGAGAACCTTTTATGGTATATTGTGATGCGTCTAAAATGGGATTAGGCGGAGTATTGATGCAAGCTGGTAAGGTCGTGGTTTATGATTCCCAAAAATTGAGGGTACACAAAAGGAATTATCCTACTCATGATCTTGAGTTAGCTGCAGTGGTTTTTATGTTGAAAATTTGGAGGCATTACTTGTATGGGTCGAGGTTTGAAGTGTTTAATGGTCCTAAAAGTTTGAAATATCTATTTGACCAGAAAGAGCTGAATATGAGACAAAGGATATGGTTGGAATTCTTGAAGGACTAGGATTTTAGCTTGATTTATCACCTCGAGAAAGCTAACATCATAGCAGATACTTTGAGTAGGAAGACAATCCACATGTCGACATTAATGATTAGAGAGTTGGATTTAATTGAACAATTTAGAGACTTAAGCATGATTTATGAACTGACTCCAGAGAGTGTGATGTTGGGTATGCTGAAGGTTAATAATGAATTCCTTAGTGGGATTAGAGAGTCAGAAACTTGATTTAAAGCTGGTAGATTCGATGACCGTAGGAGGGTCAGATGCAAAAGGTGACTTTAAAGTGGATGATTTTGGTGTGTTAAGATTTAGAGGCAGAATTTGTATGCTGGATAATTATGAATTAAGAAAAATGATCCTAAAGGAAAGCCTCAGGAGTAGCTTGAGTATTCATCCAGGAGCTATGAAGATGTATCGGGATCTTAAGAAATTGTTTTGGTGGCCGGGTATGAAGAAAGGCATAGTTAGATTTGTGTATGCTTGTTTGACGTGCCAGAAGTTAAAAGTGGAACATCAGAAACCTTCTGGTCTAATGCAACCAATGGAAATACCAGAGTGGAAGTGGGATATTATTGTGATGGATTTTGTGACTAGGTTGCTGAATACGGAGAGAGGCTTTGACGCTATTTGGGTAATTGTAGATAGATTGACGAAATCCGCACACTTTATACCGATTAACATCAGTTTTCCTTTGGCAAGGTTAGCAGAGATTTATATAAGGATAATAGTAAAGTTGCATGGGGTTTCGTCAAGCATTGTGTCTAACAGAGCCCCGAGGTTTACTTCCAGATTTTGGAAGAGATTGTAGGAAGCTTTGGGTTCTAGTTTGAAGTTGAGTTCTGCTTATCATTCGCAGACAAATGGACAGTCTGAGAGGATTATTCATTCACTAGAAGGCTTGTTGAGAGCTTGTATACTCAAGCTGGGTGGTGCTTGGGATACTCACTTTCTGTTGATTGAATTTACTTACAATAACAATTATCATTATAGTATTGGAATGGCGTCTTTTAAAGCATTGTATGGTAAGAGGTGTAGGACACTTCTATATTGGTATGAGTCGAGTGAGAGTGTTGTACTAGGACCCGAGATTGTGCAACAAACTATGAGATAATTCAGATGATTAAAGAGAAGACGAAGGCATTCCAGAGTAGGCAGAAAATCTATCATGATAATAGGATAAAATACTTAGAATTTAGCGAGGGCGACCATGTGTTTCTGAGGGTCAATCCTATGACCGGTGTTGGTCATGCGCTGAAATCGAAGAAGTTGGAGCCTAAGTTTATTAGACCATATCATATTTTACATCGAGTTGGGATTGTTGCTTATAGAGTGGTGCTGCCACCCTGTTGCACCCTAAAATTTGACCAACCGGTTCTCCTATCTGACTCGTGGTTTAAATTCATATTCGCATATCAGATGCATGACACTTGTGCACAGACAGAGGATATCAGAGTTACAGTTTGGGTTTCATTTACCGGATATTTCAGATCCAGTCTAGATAATCAGGGTTTTATTTTCGGGGAATTGTGCGCTCCTCGGTGTTTTCAGCTTGCATGGTGATTTTGGGATATTCTGATGCCAGGGGTTTACTGTTTGCTTTAATCTGGTCGCGCTCTCTTTTATGGTGGTTATTTGCATTTGTCTGCATTTTTTTTAGGATTTAATAGCCTTTTGTGGATTTTTAATAAGCTTTATAGGTTTGCTAGGATTAAATAGATTTTTTTTAACATTTTTTAAATAGTTTAAATCTTTTTCTAGAGCTTTATAGAATTTTTAATTGGTTTAATAGTTTTTTAATCATTTTTAGAATATAATAGATTTTAAATAGCTTTTAAATGTTTTTAGAATAATATAGAAAGAATATAGTTTTTTTCTTTTATTTTAATAGTGTTAAATAAATAGTATAGGTTTTATTAGAGATCAAATAGAATTTTAATAGATATTGATTTTAGTTTAATATAGGTTTAATTAGATTTTAATCATCTTTTAGATTTAATTAGGGTTTAATTAGTTTAGTTAGAGTTTAATATTAGGGTTTAATTGAGTTTGTTAGAATTAATTAGGATTAGTTTAATTTTCATTCAGATTTAATTGTGGTTTTAACTAGTTAATTAGGTTTAGCTTTTAATTAGTTTAATTAGTTAATCATTAGTTAGTTAGGTTTAAGGTCTTAATCAGTTTTTTTAATCCATTTTCATACTAATCATTTTAAATGTAGTTTTTGGGTTTATTGTGGCATTTTCGTTGGGCCCAGATAGCAGGTTGGAGGCCCAAAACCGTTTTCAGTCCACTTTTTTTTTGTCCAGAAATCAGCAGTGACACTTGTCAAGTATAAAGCGTGTCACGCGTTCCACCATAGAGGCCCCACCTCACAACTCTGAATTCCCCCCAGGTCTGCCACGTTTCAGACCCACTATCCCTCCCTCTCTCTGCCAGCACCCCCACGTGGCGCCCTGCATGTTCTCCACTGACTCTATCTCACCGCCACTTGGCAACGTCTAAGCTTCGCCGGAAACTCCACCGGCCGGCATGCAAACTCTCAGGCCACCGCTCCAACTGACTCTGACCACCATACCGGTCACCGGAAGCTGGTGATCTCGCCGGAAACTGGAGATTTCAGAAGTTCATTCTATACTCCGATCATCAACTGCAACCAGTCATCATCATCTTCTCCGACCGATCCTTATCATCAATGACCTCCAGAAAACGTTCAACCATCGGATCATGTTTTTTTTCCGGAAATCACCATGAATGTTCGTGTGTTCTTCGATCTCGCTTCCGGAACCTCGTGTTGATCTTCACCAACGAACTTGTTCTTCACGCCTTTTCCAGATTTCTTCCCCAACCTTCATAGCTCCTTCATCGTGTTCATCCGTTCTTCGTAGTGTTCTTCATACATTCTCCAGATTTCGTCAAGAACCTTCAACTTCCTTCATGTTTTTCCAGCAGCTATTAGGATTCTTCATCAGTTTATCGTAAATCTCCAGAAATCTCA
The DNA here is from genome assembly GCA_963859935.3 of Lathyrus sativus. Classification (NCBI taxonomy): domain Eukaryota; kingdom Viridiplantae; phylum Streptophyta; class Magnoliopsida; order Fabales; family Fabaceae; genus Lathyrus; species Lathyrus sativus. The sequence goes on along the minus strand of OZ012738.1, from coordinate 62,934,915 downwards.
TAGATCCTGCAAGATCTTTGAGCGTGTTCTTCAGTTTTTCCCAGAAAGATTGTTGATCTTCAAGCGATTCTTCAAGATCCTCCAGAACGTCTTTAAAATCTTCAATATGCCTCAAGAACTCCCTGAGTCGTTCGTATTCCAAATCCAGGTATTATCCTTCGATCCTTGTTCACGTTTTTCTTCTTTGATTGTTGAGTATAGGGATTCATCTTAGTTGAACTTGAATTTAGGTTGCGTTTAGGGTTTTGAAGTGGAGGTTTTTGGGAGATTTAGATTAGGTAGTTCAGATTTGGGTAAGGTTGGATTGAGAGAGAAAGGTTTGCAGACGGCAGGTTAGGGTTTAGATGATGAACAGTATCCAGCGTTGGGGAAGAAGGTTTGGTTTTGTTAGTCAGATTAGGGTTTGGGTTGGGTCCAAAGCCCAAGTTGGAAATTACTATCACCCACCCCTCAATTACTCATATCACCCCCCTCGTGTGAGAAAGCAGAGTGGATTTGGACTGGGCTTAGGCTCTGATTGCTATGCGCGCCCCCCCAAGCGCAGGCCCAAGAAGGATTGAGTTGTTTGTTGTTTCCATTTGCACCCCCATCTGTCTTTTTTTTTTCCTGTTTTGTTTCACTTAATTTTCTGATGCATAATGGACCTAGCACATTTGATATCTGCACCACCCCACCGCTGGCCCATTCAGTATTAACAACTAGGATTAGTACTATTTGCACCCCTCCCTGTTTGTTTTTATTTTCTTTTTCTTTTTAATTTCTTTGTTTTCATGCATGTTAGAAATTAATTCCTAAAAAATAGTAGGATGGTCCAAATAATTCCATTCTTTTTTCTGTAGACTCATATTTCAATGTAGAATTTTATAATGCAAAAATATTGATTATATCATGCATTTTCATTTTTGTTTGCATTTTTTATTTTAATTGATACTGAATGATTGGTTGGTGTCGTGTCTGCCTTGTTGATTTTAGTTCTCTCACTTGTTATTGAATTTTGCTCTAGTTTTTTAGTATGTTATACTAGACTAATGCATGTTCCCTATAGATTTTTCATAGATTTTTTAGAGGTTGATTGATGGTGTTTTAGGGTTAGAGAATAGAGACCTCATAACTTGCCGGTTGACCCTTGACCATTCATATGTTAGGGATTGTTTAGTAGCCTTAGAAGTTGACTTAGGCTTTGAGATTTGATCTTGGGATCATAGAGCCATGTAGGTTTCCCCTAGATTTTTGATAGATTTTTATAGGGTGTTCTGTTATTTTTGCTTGAGCCTGAGAATAGGAGAAGTCTTGACAGGCTTCTGACTTTGAAGTTCAACTGTGGTTGAACTTCAGAGATAGTTTCTTGTGGTTTGAGGGTCTGTGGTTTCTTCTTGAAGGTGGAGGCTGGATGAAGTCTTGGTGGAGCTTGCAAGGATGTTGGATTAAGGCCTAGCCCAGGAGCTTGCTCTCTGTTTGTGAGGTTTGAGATCCTGAAGTTTGGGGGAAATTCATGGTACTTTCCTGAGGAAGGCACTATGGATGTCTTTCATTCTTTCTTCTCACCTCTTTCTTAAGTATCCAATGATGTTGGAGCCTTCATGTGAGTTTAGTTTCTCCTGAGGAGGAATGTAAACCGTTCACAGTTGTTGAGCCACATGGGATATGATTCCTAAGTGGAAGCCTCCTGGTACTTTCCTGGGGAAAGCACTATGGGCCTGTTCACTTAGTTACCTTAGTTCATGTAGGATTTCTCAAGTATCCAATGATGTTGGAGCCTTCATGTGAGTTTAGTTTCTCCTGAGGAGGAATGTAAACTGATCACAGTTGTTGAGCCACATGGGATATGATTCCTAAGTGGAAGCCCCCTAGTACTTTCCTGAGGAAAGCACTATGGGCCTGTTCACTTAGTTCCCTTAGTTCATCTAGGATTTCTTAAGTATCCAATGATGTCGGAGCCTTCATGCGAGTTTAGTTTCTCCTGAGGAGGAATATAAACCGTTCACAGTTGTTGAGCCGCACAGGATATGATTTCTGAGTGGTAACCTCCTGGTACTTTCCTGAGGAAGGCACTATGAGTCAGCCTACTTAGCTCCCTTTCTTTGATAAGTTTGTTTTGAAGCTTGGAGACTGGTTTGTTTTCTCTTGTGTAGGGTTTTGCTTAGGGTCTTGCTTAGAGATTTGATTAGGGTTTTTTGTTTAGGGGTCCTGCTCAGGGTTTTGGTTTAAGTATTGGATGGGAGCTTGTCAGGCTGGTTCGCCTTCTCTTTGTGTTGTTTGACTTGTGTGGTGCTGTGTTGCATTAGACTTAGGGGTTCATCTAGATATTTCTGAGGTAGGTGCATCTTAGAGATAGGCTTTGTGTGCATGAGAAGTTGAGGTGGTCCTCCTTCTGCTTGTTTGTTATTGAGTGGCTTTGCTTGCTGGTATTTGGTAGAGCTGAGCTCCCTTACCTCTGTGGTTTGCGGCCTTTGCGCCTTGTTTGTTTGGTTGTTGCATTCATGCATATTTCCAGTATTTCTTTACTTTGTAGTTGATTCCTGTTTGCTGTTTAGTCCTGTTGCCCTGATCCCTTAGGAGCTCTAACTTCTCCGCTGCGGAGGAGTTATGATAGACATTAGGATGGTCAACCAGGCATGATAACAGTAGGTAGATTCCCCTTTTCAACCATAGTTTTAGGGTGTCTCTTTCCTTTCAATAGAAAAACACTTGAGTAGCTTGTGTCGTAGTTAGCCTAACTACAGCTGCTCTGATTTCTCGTACCAGACGAGAATATGTAGGCATAGGATGCGATATCCTAGCGAGCACACTAACAACTAACCTTTTGTTCTCTCGCGGCTGTGCGATCGAGACTTTCCCGCTGACGACTGATGTTATCCCTTTTCTCTTGCCCGAGGGCATTTGAGACCAGACTGTAGTTGTAGGTCCCCGTACCCTTAAAACCAGTTTAATTTCTCACTGCTGTGTGAGAACTCCCAGTTTAGCCGTAGTTAGTCGAACTACGTTTGCTCTGATCTTCCATGCCGTGCGGAAGTACGTAGGCACAGGATGCGATGTCCTGGCGAGCAACCTCCCCCCGTCTAGACGTAGGTAGTCGAACTACGTTGACTCTGACTTTCCCATTGCACGAGGGAGTACGTAGGCCCAGAACACCGTATGTTCTGTCGAGTCCTGTCCTTTTCTTTTCTCTTCAGACTGACCATTAGCGTAGATAGATAAACACACCCTTTTCCTTATAAACACCAAGCGTGGATCCCGTCGAGTACGATGGACGTAAGGGGTGCTAATACCTTCCCCTTGCGTAACCGACTCCCGAACCCAGGTTTTGGTTGCGATGACCATACCTTTCCCGTTTTTTTGCGAGGTTTACTTCGAGCGTTTCCTTTCCCTCCGTTGGGATAAATAACGCACGGTGGCGACTCTTCTGTCAGCCGGCGCCGATTTTCGCAGTAGCGACAGCTGGAGACTCTGCTGTGGATATTATATCATCTAGGGACTTTTCCCATCCCTTATGCTGGGACCGTTTCCCATCCCCTACGCGAGTCAATCCTAGCGCTTGGGTGTTTATCTGTTGGGTGTTGTGCATATGTGTTTTATCTTTCCGCACTTTACTTTACCGCACCTTTACCTTTCCGCATTTACTTTCAGCATTATATTATTATGATTATTGTTGTGGGAGAGGGAGGTTACTATGAGTGAGAAGTCGGACCTGGGCTTGAGTATGCACCTAGACATAGTTGCGGAGAGTAGTAGACGGACCTGTCTGCTGAGTAGGCACAGTTCCCTACGAAATCTGCGCTCAGACGAGGTTCTCGCAGAGGTGCTCCTTTTCGGTCCTGAGGATCTGAGGGGAGTCCAGACGTGAGGATTGTCGACTCTGGGGACCGATCATTTGGAAGTCAGCTAAGTGAGGCCTCTTCATGACTTGATGATGCCACTCCTTCTGGGAATCGTATCGACACTCATGAAAGTCTGTGACGCTGATGACCGCATAGGATGTTGTACCTTTGTCCGTGGATTAGGTCCATACCTGTGAGGGGAATTGGGTTATTGCAGGAAAACTGGCCTTCAGAAACCATGATTCAGTATTTATTAGACGGTGTTCTTGATTCATCTCCAGGTGTGTTGTCTGGATCAGATGGGTTTCTTGTTTGAGGTTGATACTATTATCATATGGTTTTCTCGTCAGAGACAGAGGTCCAGATGGATTTCTTACCAGGATATTGGTATTTTGGGTGTCAGATGATAGTCAGTATCATGAAGTTCTGGTGACTGTGGTGGTTTTCTGTTCTTGATATCACAGAGATGTTCCTCTTCAGGCTACAGCATAGCCCCTGTGTTCACTAATTGCATCATTTATCATATTGCATCATTGCATTACCATTTGCATCCAACTAACGTGTGTGTATTGCAGGTACATATTTTCCCTCCCAATTCCGGTGTTTGTTTCCTAGCAAGACATGGAATCCATGAAGAGAGTGTTACCCTACAAATTCCCGTCTCCAGATATCAGTCTGTTGTCAGAGCTGATTACTATTGCTAAGAAGAGGGTCATGGGAGATTTCAGGAAGACATATGGGAGGATCTTGACTTATGTTTACCAGCCCTCGGCTTATGAGATCAGCGGCATTTATACCCTATTGCAGTTTTATGATGCTGAGCTCAGGTGTTTCGTATTTCCTGATTTTGTCTTGGCTCCTACCCTGGAGGAGTATTTTGCACTCTTGGATATACCGATTCGCGAGCAGATGCCTTTCTATCACACGGACGCTAAGCCTAATCTGGCTGAGCTTTCTGCTATTCTGTACTTAGGAGAGTTTGAGCTGACAGGGAAGATGATCAGAAGAGGAGATGTGTTTCCGTTGGATGTTTTGGTGGAGAAGGCTCGGGAGTATGCCAAGAAGGGTGGCTGGGTTGTTTTTGACGCCATCCTCGCTGTGTGTGTTTATGGCATTGTATTGTTCCCAAACATTCCTGATTTTGTTGATGCAGATGCTTTCTACATTCTGGCTGCAAAGAACCCAGTTCCTACCTTACTAGGAGATATCCACCATTCTACTCACTACCAAAATGAAAAGCGGCGAGGAAGGAATGTCTCTTGCTGTGTACCTTTACTATGCAGGTGGTTCACTAGTCATATGCCGAAGTCAGGGCCTTTCGTCACTTCTATTGATTCTTTAGGATGGCCTGAGCGCTTGATGGGGTTGACTTCTGAGAATGTGGTGTGGGTTAATGAGGAGGTGTTCGGAGTCGAGGTCATATACAGATGCGAAGGATTCCCTAATGTTCCTTTGATAGGAAGGAAAGGGTGTGTCATTTACAACCCTTCCTTATTAATCAGGCAGTTTGGGTATGCACCTCAGGAAGCACCGAAGACCGAGGAGATACAGGAATCTCTGTATCTCACTGGGGCAATAGAGGAAGAGATGTTGATCAAGCTTGAGAAAGCATGGAAGAACCTGCATAAGAGAGGGAAGCCTTCAGGTAGCAGAGGGGGTACCCGAGTTCTTGGTCCGTATGTGGAATGGATTCGTGAACGAGCTACGAAGTTCCTTATGCCTTACCCTGCAGTTCAGCCACTGTATCCTTCTCCGGTGGAGGAGCCCACCACTATAGGCATACAGGTACACAAGCAGCTGATGGCGGAGAAAGAAGAGTTAGCAAAGGCTAAGGAAGCTTTAGAGAAAGAGAATGCCCAGCTTCGTCATGAAAAGATTGAAACAGGATATTTTTCCAAGCAACAGGCCGAAACTTTGAAACATCTGAAGACTACTTTATTGGAGTTGACTGAAACCAAGAAGCGTTTGGAGTTAGATGTAGACTCGGTTAGCAGTGTATTGGCTACAAAGAAACAGGAGCTGGAAAGGGCCTACACGAAGTTAGCTAAGTTCAGAGAGCACTGGGATCTTACTATGGCCAAACGCAAAGAACGGGAAGAAGAGCTAAAGACACAGGTTGCTCAGTTGGGAGAACAGGTTAAAGTGAAGTCTGAAGAGCTTGAAGAAGAAGCATGCCGTCGATACGAGGCCGAACGCCAACTGATTGATGCCTTGAAGAATCTGGAAGATTGTCAGCGCAGAGCAGACATCAAGAGGCCCAAACCTGGGGAGGGTGCCCAGGATAAGGCTTGGGAAGATTTTGTTAGAGATATCCATGGAACGGTCAGGAAAAGGGATCAGTTGATAGAAGGCTTGATTTATCGACCGGATCACGCAGAGACGAAGAAGTTGCTCGAGGATTTCTGCGACCGTACCCGCACTTGATTTCTCTCTTGTATTCTATGTCTTGAGATCACCACCAGGCATGTTGGTTGGGATCCTCCTTTATCATCTAAGTTGTATGGAACATAGTTGTGTAACGTCTTGACAAGACTGTCATTCCAATAAATATATGAGGGTTTTTCTAAATATTGTCTTTATGGTTTCTCTCGTCTTGCTACCTTGACACTGGAATTGGAGGGGAAATACCCCCAATGCACACATGCACGTTAGCATTTTTGTATTCTGTCTGCATAAATCATATTGCATAGCATTTCTCTAGCTGGCCAGAGCACTTATCCAGCCTTTGTTTTCACCAGAGGGTGATTCTCGGGGGATTGTTCGAGGCTAAAGTGGAGTGTTGAAGACGACCAAGGGGCTGAAGCGGATTTGAGCAGAATCAAGCAGTGTAGTCCGTTACAGGTAATTGGTAGCCATGTCTGAAGGCAATTTCCAGTCTCCTGACACTTTGACAGGGTTTACTACGACGTCCAACCCTCGGTATGATTCTATGGAAGACTTCCCGCTAGCGAACAACGTTACTGCAGACCAAGTTGTACAGCCTACTGTTGAGAACCGAGATCGACATGAGCAGTTCGTTGCCAGAAATGAACGTCCTCCTCCTGTTAACAATCAAGGTGCTGTTTTCCCTGAGAGGAACGCAGATATATCCCGGTAGCCAGGACTGTAAACTCAAGAGCTCTTGAAAGTGATAGAAGGCTCCGAGGATTGGAAGAAAGAGTTAAAGCTTTGGAGGTCACAGATGCTGTTAACCTGAATGCTGCAGACATGTGTTTGGTTCCGGACCTGGTGTTGCCTTATAAGTTCAAAGTGTCGGAATTCGAGAAGTACACGGGAGATAGCTGTCCAAAGCTGCATTTGATGATGTTCTGTCGAAGAATGACTGCGTTTGTGCGAAATGACCAATTGATGATCCATTTCTTTCAGTATAGTCTGACTGGGGCATCTTTGAGATGGTATGTGCAGTTAGAGAGTAATCAGATTCGATCATGGATGGATTTAGCCAGAGCTTTCATGAAGCAGTACAATTACAACCTGGATATGGCTCCTAGTCTCGTACATCTGCAAGAATTATCTCGGGCGGAGAATGAATCATTCAGAGGGTATTTGCAAAGATGGAAAGAATTGGCTGCTAGTGTTCAACCCCCGCTTCAGGAAAGAGAAATGGTTGACCTCTTCTTGGGTACTCTGAAAGGACATTGTCGCTTGCGCGAAAATAAGGTGCCGACATGATAGAAGAGTCGCCACCTTTCGTTATTTATCCCTCAGAGCGGGAAAGGAAACGATCGGAAAAACCTAACGAAAAAGGTATAAGACTAGGTCATCGCAACCATTGTCTGGGTTCGGGAGTCGGTTACGCAAGGGGAAGGTATTAGCACCCCTCACGTCCGTCGTACTCGACGGGATCCTCGCTTGTTTGTTTACTTGGACGGGTTAGTTTTATTCTATCTACCTATCAAGGCTGGCTGAAAAAGAAAAGAAAAATGACTCGGCAAAGCGTCGCACTTTATGCCTACGTATTCTCATTAGAGAATGAGAAATCAGAGTCAACGTAGTTCGGCCTACGAAGGGTTGTGGGGGAAGGTAGCTCGCCAAGACATCGCCATCCTGTGCCTACGTACTCTCAACAGGTATGAGAGATCAGAGCTCACGTAGTTCGGGAAACTATGGTTTATTTCCTGTTTTTTACGAAAGAAGTGTTTTTTATTGTGTTTGCGATTTCAACCGCACTAGAGACTATGACCTGAGAGTGAATGCGTCGCATGTCACCCAAAGGGTACCATACTAAACATCTAGACTGTGGAAAAGAAACTCTCCCACAATCCTTTCTCAGATAGCTTAAGGCTCGTAACGTACGAAGGAAACCATTCATGATTACTGTATCTTAAACTGTTTTGAGATGAGAAGAGAACAGGCCCAACTAGGAGGGAGACTATCAAGTCCTACTGTTATCATGCCATGGATTCATCCTATGGTTGAGGTTTGAACAGGGAACTCCTAGATGTTGTCATGCATAGGTTTCAACCTAAAAGTCTATCATCAAATCCTTATCAAAGGAAATGAGAGTCCTAAGGGATCATGTCAATGATACACCAAAACAGACAAAGCATCAGCTTAACAGTAAAATGCATGCAATGCAAGTGAGGGAGGAAATGTGTGTGGGGCTTCAGCCTCCACAAGCTCATCTCGACCTCAAGCCAGTCATGAAATAACAGTAATCATACTAAAACATAAACAACATGCTATCAAGCAATAAACAGTAAACTGCAATCATACAGATAAAAGAAATGAAATGCCATCAGGCAAACACACCACATGGCAAGGGAGCTGGGCTCTACCGAATACCCGCAAGCAAAGCCACTCAATAACAATACAAGCAGAGGGAGCAACTCAACCTCTAATGCAATCATGCTTCTAGATTCTACTTATTCTAGATGGACTTAATCTAATGCAACAGACAAATCAAACAAAACACAGCAATACAGAAAAGAAAACAGAAGAAAGCCTCAGCTCCTCCAGCAGCAACTCAGTCTTCAGACTTCAATCATCAACTGCTTTCCAGGTATCAACCCTACAATATGAGTATGAACTCATCTTCTCCCTTTAAGCTTCAGCTTCTTTAATCAACTCCACCTTCAGGCTTCACCATCTTCAGGGATCTTCAAGTATCAACTTGATCTTCATGCTCTTCAAGCTTCAACTGGAATAATAATGCTCAAGGATTCATCCTCTTCAACAATCTTCAATGAAGTCTTCATCTTCAAGGACTCCTCCTCTTCAAAGCTTCAGCTTCTAACCCAAGTGTCAACTTGATCTTCACAAAGTCTTCAGACTTCAACAATCTCCAAGGAATCATCCTTTTCAAAGCTTCAGCTTCTATCTTCAATGGCTTTTAGATCTTCAATCAAATCTTTTATCATATTCTTCTTCAAAGCAAACAAATTCAATGCAAATCTTCAATACTCTTCATTGCTTTCTTTATCTTCAACAACCCAAATGCTCCAACAAACAAGATTCAATCAACAAGATGAGGTGAGGATGTTAGAGTGCTCACTGACCTCCAAAGGATGTCATTAAGGACTTAACATCAAAAGGAAAGGCTCTCTCAAATTTCTACCTCATAGGGCAAGGTCACTAATCCCTCCAAAGGAGAGAGGTGAATACCTTTAAGGGACTTTATATCATAGAGAAGGAAGGAGTTGAACAAGACATTCCTTGTTTATTGAATGGAATTATTCTATCTAAAGCTCTACCTATGTACTTATGATCCTATAAACAGAACAAACAAGAGCTAAAACTAAGCTCCTCTTCAAGGTCTTCAAAGTCTTCAATGATGATCCACAAGGTCTTCAACTCAATCTTCAAGGCTCACACACTCAAAGGAGAAGAAAAGAAAGCAAAACAATACAAACTATGCCCTTAAGCAACACACAACATCATGCATTCAAAAATCAATTAAAAATACTAAAATACTATATAATATTCTAGTAAAATTCTAGGGGATTCTATACATACCTACCCTTAACCCATATATTCCCCATACTCTAATCTTGACCTAAAAACCCAAAACAAAATTGTTAAGTCTACTTATGTTGAATAAAACCCTAATTTTGCTATGCTAATGCTAGCCTAAACAAACTAATCAAATTTTAACCTAAAAATCAGGAATTAAATCCTATGGGAAACTATGATTCAATACCTAACTATGCCAAAAAGAATGGCTCAAAAATCCTAAGGGAAGGTCCTAAAAGAAATTCTACAAAATTGAGTATGCACCTAAACTTCTAAAAAAAGCTATTTACATGGAAAATATACTAAAAATATTAAAAGAAAATAAAATGCCAATTTTATTTATTGATATTTTTCTAGACAAGATTATGAACATGTAGAAAAAACAAGAATTAAAAAACAATGATTTTTGAATTTTTATATGATTTATATAAAATGCAAGAAAAATTAAAAGAAATGAAAACAAAAGAATAAAAGAAAAGGGGTGGGGGTGTTAATAGAACAGCGCCCTAGTTGTTTTCTATGATGGGCCCAGGAAGGGGGGTGCGCCTAGCATGGCGCGCCTGGGCCCAATTGCCATCAGAAAATAAAAAGAAAAATTAAAAGAAAATTGAAAAAACGACGGTGCAATTAGTAAGGAATCACAGTTCAATATTGGATTTGGGCCGCTGGTGGGGTGCGAGTAGCAAGAATTTCTGAGGCCCAGGATTCATCATTAATGTAAACGTTGCGTTTTGCTTCGTGGTTTCCCTCCGTTTTTGAAATTAAATTGGAGTCGTGCGATTAGATGAACAAGTCCAACATCTAAGACGATCCAACGGTGGAGGCTCATCTTCTCCAAGTGACAATTAGGGTTTCAGCCAAAACGAAGAATTCATGCATGACTTCCTCGATCTCGTTCTCTTCCATTACTCAATGAAATCACAAAATTCCAAAGGTAAAAATGTGCTACTGATTACCATGAACACGACCATGCGCATAGTTTTCTTTGATCCATCGTGTATCCTCCAAACAGAAAGCTTCAAGACTAGGGTTCCACCATTTTTCTCTGGTATCGACCTTAATCAAACTCAAATCTAATGATCTAAACTTGTTCCTTATGTTACCCTCATCATTCTACGCTATACCATATCCATTAAAACTCCATACACGACTTGATCTTGGAAATTAAAGAAATGGCACCCTGCCATGAAACTCCATGGATCTTCCTATAACTCTCAGGAAATCATCCACTAACCTAGCATGCTAACTTTACACCTAGAAATCTAACAGTAAGCACATAAATATGGAGATATGATGAAGAACACCAACCTGTCAAATGATGATGGTGAGTGATGTTAGGGCTTGATTCAAGACTTGTAGTCTCTTCCAGATGCTCCTCCAATGGTGGATATGGTTCTGTTTGCAAGAATCTTGAGGAAGAGAGCTTGTAGATGAAGAAATGGAAGCTTGCTTGATTTTGAAGAAACTTTGAAATCCACTTTCTCCTTCACTCTTCACCACTGATTTCACCAACCCTTGATCACATTGTGAGCCTCTCAATTTATAATCATCCATAGAATCATCTAGGAGCTTCTAGAATCATCTAGAAAGTAATGGAAAGTCATGGAAAATCTCATGTAGTGATATGTGGTATTATCTCCTTTCATGCATTAGGTCCCTTAATTTTGCTTTAAAATCTCCTTACAAGAGATATTGGGATTGAATGAGTGAAAAAACAAGCTTGGTTTTGCCTTATGTGAAGATTTGCCAAGGTTCCTTAATATGCAAGCATGAACTTTACAAAGCAACCTCCATTTTAAGACCTCAAATCAAAAATCTATTTGAACCATTGTTTTTAAAATGATGTTTGGATTCAAAATGACATATTGGATGACCTATTTTGGATTTGTGGATCTCCCAAACCAATTTCCAACTTGGATCCATTTAAGTTATAAGTCATTTTTAGGTCATTTTCACCCATTCATGAAAATCTTTGCTACAAGCTTTTCCAACAAATCATGACCACTTTTATAGGCTTAAAATCCCATTTTGAACAACTTTGATGTTTTGAGTTTTTTCATTTGAGGCTTGGAAATAGGAGATATGGCCTTTGCTTAAAATGACCTATAATCACCAAATGACCAAAATACCCCTGTCTTGTTCAAACCATAAGTTGAGTTCTACAAATCCTATCAAGGACTTCTAGTACTCTATAGAAATCTAAGAAGATGCTCTTCAACATTCATGTTGACCAAGATACCATAGGAATCATCCTACTAGGGCAAAAGTTGTCTGCAAGTTGGGTGACTTTCAACGACCCAGATTCACACACCTCAGCTGACCTGTAATTTGTCAAAACCATAACTTGAGCTCTGCACATCCTATCAAGGACTTCCACCACTCAAATTAAAGATAAGAACAAGCTCTACAACATTCATGTTGTGGGGAAGATGATATATCAATCACATATTGAGATAAAATTGCCTGGAAGATAGGGATCAAACTAGGGTTTTTCACTGACAATCCTTAGAAACCCTAACTTAAAACTTCTCAAACTCCTCAATCATGATGAGTTGGTCTAGGAATCATCTTTATAACATCTCCATACATCATTCCATGATCACATGGCCCTTTGATTAGGTCTCAACCTTCTCCAAATCTTCAGCTGACCTAGGATTGACCCAGTCAAAACCCTAATTCTACCATTCATGGTTGAATCTTCTGAATTCTTGCATAATGACCTCTCTGGGCTTCATGATGGCTATCAAGACATCTCATAAACTTTCTCAAAGCTTCAAGTTCATTCTCAAAGTCTCAGAATCATCTGAGGAGCTCCCACGACTCTCAAGCTATGAAGCACACAACCTTGGTTTCAACCAATTTCTCTGAGGATCTCTTGAACTTTCTGATGAAGGTATCAACTTTCAAACACTTGATGGGTAAATAAATGTTGGTCAAATTTTGGGGTGCAACAGCTGCCCCTATTCAAACGGCTTGAACCTGACTGGGTGAGAAGCGAACGGCTCTCAGCCAATCGAGGTGCGAGACGGTTGAATACCGGTAAACCCGAAAATTTGCCAACTGCACAAGCACATGATACTCTGCGGGGGAAAAACCTTCGAACACTGCAATACTAGCCGGAGAAATACTGATCTGACACCACTGTCGGAAACAAACATCACTCTGAGAGACACTCGACATCGCCGTCGTACAAACATCGTCTCTGCTGGGAATTTAAAGAGCCTGACCTCGCCGTCAAACAAACATCCAACCTCGCCGCCGGAAACAAACATAGTCTGACCTCGCCGCCAAAACAAACATTCAACCTCGCCGTCGAACAAACATAATCTGACCTCGCCGTCAAATCCAACCATCCAACCTCGCCGCTGGAAACAAACACTGAACAAATCTGACCTGGGGTTCACCCCTGGTAAATGGAACAAAAGGTACACTTGCGTATTTGAAACTACTCCGCTGGGAATGAGAGACTTAGCCAAGCACACTCTGATCTGGGGTTCTCCCTCAGAACCATAACGAACATCCGGATACTACTGCATACTGAGCCCACCGTAGAACTTCAACATCAAGGCTATGTGAAACCCTGGCCCCTGGCCACTTCCAGCTTCAGCTAGAAAAGATCTTCAAGTACTCCTGAAGATGAAATCCTTGGCCTCCAAGGATATAAACTTTGCCTGTCGGCAATTCTGCCGGAGGTATCTTCGACTTCAGTCTGAAGAAAATGATCCTTGGCCTTCAAGGATGCATGGATCTGCCTTCAGGCAACTCCGCCTCTGCTATAGAGTATCTGTGACTTCAGTCAGGGACATACTTCGGCCTTCAGTCCGAAAAATGAATCCTAAGTCATTCATGACTTTGGGGGTAACCTTGCCTTCAGGCACCTTCGCTTCAGCTTGGGAAATCTATGACTTCAGTCAGAGAAGTGGTATCCTGAGCCATTCATGACTCTACGGGGATTCAAACACTTTGCCTTCAGGCAAAACTCCGCTTCAGCTGGAGAAACATCTTCGACTTCAGTCAGAAGAAATACTATTCACTTGATCGCAATCAATCATCCCCTCAGGACAACTGACTTGGTCTTCAGGCCAACACGGATCACCTTGCACGCAAAAGCTGCATCTACAAACTTTTGAACTTTGTCTTCAGACACACGTTGATTCATCAACAAGGAAATCTGAATCCACAGGAACCTTCTGATGTCGCCTTCAGGCGTTTACGAAGTCAATCTTCAGATTAGACATCACTGTTGGAGCAAACATATCACGCTGCTAAGGACTTCAAGAATCATCTTGAACAAACAACTCTGTCGGGAACCTTCAAGAATCATCCTGAACCGATAACCATTCTGGAGACTTTATTCTGTTGGGGATTCCAGGAATCTTCCTGGGCAACTCTTGCTGGGGACGCTATTGGGGAGTTCAAGAATCATCCTAAGCAAACAACTCGGGAAACTGCACTGAGGTCTTAAGAGTCATCTTAAGCAAACGACCCTGCTGAGGGATTCGAGAATCATCTCGAACTGAAGACTTCGTTGGGGATCTCAAAAATCATCTTGAGCGAGCGGCTTCGTTGGGGAGAATGTCAGGAATCATCCTGAGCAACTGATCCTTCGGCTGAACACCTGTAAAACAAGAATGATAATAACCTAGATCATGCTTATGATGCATATGCTTCTGCGCCATGCCCCACACGGTGGAAATGCTATGCGTTTATGCTAAATGCTATGCAATCATGCACAATGATGCGATCCCGTCAGCAAAATAAATGCCGACGGGGAATTCTCCTGTCAAGGAGAAAATCACTACTCAGATAGAGGAATCTTCCTGCTGAGGAGAACGTGGACACGCCGATATCAATCAGACTCCGTCTGGGGAATTGATCTTCCGTTGACTGCTGCAGGGAAAACAACTTCAGTTGATCTGCTGCAGGGGAACGAAGCTCTACGAGAACTTGAACCTGCTGAAGGAATGCGATGTCAATCGTGAGAATAAACTACGGGGCCTTCTCGGCTACTCTTCTGGGGATAACAACTCTGTGGGGAAACAACTTCAGCTGCTCCACACTCCACTGGGGAAAAACCAATCATGATCTGATCAACTTCCAAGGACTCGGCTCTCTTGGACATCTGCAAACTCGGCTGAGGAAGGGGAAGTCATTCTGCTTCGCTGGGGAGAGTGCGACTCTGGGGAAATACAGCATCAGCTGTTCAATGCTTTGCTAGGGAAAACCACTCACGGTCTCAACTTCTTCCAAGGATTCGGCTCTCTTGGGGGTCTGCGGACTCAGCCGGGGAAGGAGAAATCATTCTACTTCACTGGAGAGTACGACTCTGATGAGGAATTTCAATTTCGCTAGGGAAGAAAGAATCATCTGACTTTGGGGGAGAGTACAGCTCTGCAGGGGAATACAACATCAGCTGTTCCAACACTCTACTGGGGGAAGAGGGAATCATCCGACTTCGGGAGAGAATACAACTCTGGTGGGGAATCTCAATTCCGGTGGAGACTTCAGTCTAGCACCATCAGTTACTGCATACTTCGGTGTACGGACAATTTCCTACGAATCCTGCACTTGTGACCCGGTGTTGGGGGAGGCACCTGCTTCGGCGACTTTACTGGGGAAAACACGAGCTTCGGCACCCGAACATTTCTATGAAATCTGCACTTGTGACCCGGTGGTGGGGAAAGAAGACATCATTCTTCGGTGCTTGACTCAGTTGAGGAGGTGACGTTCCTTCGGGACACGTCTGCTTGGGGAAGAGAATCCTCTCTGCCTGGGGAGACATGTCAATGCTCGCTTTCTTGCGTTTAGATTTTGCGGAGGAGAGACTACTGAACTCTGCTGGAGAAGGAGGACTCGCCCTGCTTCGGGGATGCGCACAGCGCACCGTCTAGGATATGTTATACCTGCAACAACACAAACAAACAGACAAGATACCCTCCTCAAAGGGGCCTATCAAGGTTATTATCTCGTGACAACATTCAGGTAATCAATTGTTTCAACAATCAATGGGCCTAGGCCCGCAAGTTTATGTATGCGCATTTTATCAAAAACATCGGCGTTTTCATTCGCAAACAAAACAGATAAATGCTAAACAGGCAAGCAGAATTGCTGAATAATACGCATTTTATTGATGGTGAACCCCTGAATGGGCAAAAATGTTTTACAACAGAGGCAAACTCCTGGAATGAGGAAGCCGCGCAAAAATAAAACATAAATATACATCAGTATATACAAATGTCAGCAACGAGGCGTAGACGAACACCATGAGTTGATCCCTCTAAGACCCACTCGACTTCGATATTTCTCCGACGCTTCAACTTCGGAAGAGATTTGATTCAGATAAACGGCCCTCAGGTCCTCCAAACCACTAAACAATGAAAGTCCACACGTGGAACGCAGTCATTTGCTTATTCAAATCCCTAACTTTTGCGTGAACCGCCCTTCACGGGTTTTCAGTTCACCGGGATACCCTTTTTTTCCGAAGCCGCCCAGTGTAGGTTTTCGACTTCGCGGGTGTACATTCTTTTCAATTTATCCCTAATTTTTGCCCGAACCTTTTATTCTGTTTTTGGTTCGCCGGGATGCCCCTTTTTTGCCTGGACTCTTTCTTTTTTGTCCAGCGGATCTCTTTCAAGCAAAGTATTTTTTAACTGCGTCCGCGTTCATCGGGGATGCAAAATCTTCACCATCCATCGTGGATAACAACAAAGCTCCTCCCGAGAAGACCTTGCTGACGACATACGGCCCTTCGTAATTCGGAGTCCACTTGCCCCGGTGATCGGAGTATGGCGGAAGAATCTTCTTTAGGACGAGATCACCCGTCTGAAAGCTTCTAGGACGCACCTTCTTATCATAAGCTTTCTTCATTCGGCTTTGGTACAGGCGACCAAATGCAATCGATGCTAACCTCTTCTCGTCCATCAGGCTGAGTTGGTTCAAACGATTCGTAATCCATTCTGCCTCGTCGAGTTTCACATCAACCAAAACTCGCAAAGAAGGAATCTCCACTTCTAACGGTAGGACAGCTTCTATACCGTACACCAAGGAGAAAGGAGTTGCCCCGGTCGACGTACGCACCGTCGTACGATAACCGTGCAAGGCAAACGGCAGCATCTCGTGCCAATCTTTGTAGGTCACAACCATCTTCTGAACGATCTTCTTTATGTTCTTGTTGGCGGCTTCGACGTTGCCATTCGTCTTCGGCCGGTAAGGAGATGAGTTGTGGTGTTCAATCTTGAAGCTCTGGCACAACTCCTTCATCATCTTGTTATTCAAATTCGAACCATTATCAGTAATGATCCGCTCGGGAACTCCATAACGACAGATGATGTCCCTCTTTATGAATTTAGCTACCACCTGCTTGGTCACATTAGCGTACGAGGCTGCCTCCACCCATTTGGTGAAGTAGTCGATAGCTACCAGAATGAAACGATGACCATTGGATGCAGTGGGTTCGATCTTGCCTATCATGTCGATGCCCCACATGGAGAACGGCCAAGGGGAGGACATGACATTCAATGGGCACGGCGGCACATGAACTTTATCAGCATAAATCTGGCATTTATGACATTTCTTCGCGAATCTGAAGCAATCCGACTCCATAGTCAGCCAGTAATATCCTGCTCTCAGGATCTTTCTCGTCATGGCATGCCCGCCGGCGTGCGTACCAAATGTGCCCTCATGGACTTCTTCCATGAGCATACTTGCCTCTTTCTCATCTACACATCTGAGTAGCACGAGATCGTGGTTTCTCTTATACAGCACTCCATCAGAATTGAGATAAAAGTTTCCAGACAGCCTCCTCAGAGTCTTCTTATCCTGGGTTGACGCACCCGCAGGATACTCCTTAGTCATAAGGAAGGTCTGGATGTCGTGGAACCATGGCTTGCCGTCGGCGGCATCCTCGATTGCAAAGACAAATGCCGGTCTGTCAAGACGCGAAAGAATAATGCTTGGAGCTTCATTCCAAAGATTGACTTTATACATTGAAGCCAACGTGGCTAAGGCATCAGCCATTTGATTTTCAGCCCTGGGTACATGATGAAGTTCCACTCGGTCGAAGAACGGAAGCAACCTCCTGGCATAATTCATGTACGGTACCAAATTCGCTTGCCGAGTTTCCCACTCCCCTTTAATCTGATTGATGACAAGAGCTGAGTCACCATATACGTCTAGATTCTTGATTCTCAAATCAATTGCCTCTCCTAGACCCATAATACATGCTTCATACTCTGCCTCATTGTTGGTAACTGGAAACGTCAGTCTCGCAGTAAACGGGATGTGAGATCCGTGAGGAGTCGTGATGATAGCCCCGATACCACTTCCATAGGAATTAACCGCTCCGTCGAATATCAACTTCCACTGAGACTTCCTATCTGGCCCCTCACCGGGCAATGGCTCATCGCAATCCTTCGCTTTGAGAAACATAATATCCTCGTCAGGGAATTCAAACTTCATCGGCTGGTAGTCTTCGATTGGCTGCTCGGCAAGGTAATCAGACAATACGCTTCCCTTAATGGCCTTCTGGGAGACGTACTGAATATCATATTCCGTTAACACCATTTGCCATCTGGAAATCCTGCCCGAAAGAGCCTGCTTCTCGAAGACGTACTTGATCGGATCCATCTTCGAAATTAGCATAGTGGTGTGATTGAGCATATACTGTCGTAGACGTTTGGCAGCCCAAGCTAATGTACAACACGTCTTCTCCAGCATCGAGTATCGAGATTCACACTCAGTGAACTTTTTACTCAAATAATAAATGGCATGCTCTTTTCTGCCCGTCTCGTCGTGCTGACCGAGAACACATCCTATACTATTCTCCAGAACCGTCAGGTACATGATTAATGGCCGTCCAGCCACTGGGGGTATCAAGATTGGAGGTTCTTGAAGATACTGCTTTATTTTGTCGAATGCCTTCTGGCAATCCTCATTCCAAGTAATCGCCTGATCTTTCTTTAAAAGCTTGAACATCGGTTCACAAGTGGCCGTGAGCTGAGAGATAAACCTTGCAATGTAGTTTATTCGGCCCAAGAAACCACGAACTTCTTTTTCTGTCTTTGGCGCTGGCATTTCTTGAATAGCTTTTATTTTCGCAGGATCAACTTCGATACCTCGTTCACTAACGATAAACCCCAATAACTTTCCGGACCGCACTCCGAAAGTGCACTTGCTAGGATTCAGCCTCAGCCTGAACTTCCTAAGCCTCTCAAAAAGCTTCAATAAGTTGACCAGATGCTCTTCCTCCGTTTGGGACTTTGCAATCATGTCATCAACATAGACCTCGATCTCATGATGAATCATATCATGAAACAAAGTTACCATTGCTCGCTGGTAAGTGGCCCTTGCGTTCTTCAGACCGAAGGGCATTACCTTATAGCAAAATGTTCCCCAGGGGGTGATAAACGTCGTTTTCTCCATGTCCTCCGGTGCCATCTTAATCTGATTGTAACCGGAGAAGCCATCCATGAACGAAAACACGGAAAACTGGGCTGTGTTGTCGACCAACACATCGATATGAGGCAGCGGGAAATCATCCTTAGGGCTCGCCCTATTCAAATCCCGATAATCGACGCACATGCGTACCTTACCGTCCTTGTTCGATACAGGCACTATGTTGGCGACCCACGGAGGGTAAGTGGTAACGGCTAGGAATCCTGCGTCCAACTGCTTCTAGACTTCTTCTTTGATTTTTACAGCCATATCTGGTCTCGTCCTCCTAAGCTTCTGCTTGACTGGAAGGCAATCTTCTCGAAACGGCAAGCGATGAACCACGATGTCTGTGTCAAGTCCGGGCATATATTCATATGACCAAGCAAAGACGTCACTATACTCTCGAAGCATCTCGACCATTATATGCTTGACATCATTCTGCAGCGCAGCCCCTACTCTGACATTTCTGACGAGCTCTTCAGAACCCAGATTTATGATCTCAATATCCTCCTCGTGAGGCAGAATAACCTTTTCCTCTTGTCTCAACAAGCGGGCCAACTCTTCCGGAAGGTCCTCGTCTTCATCAATCTCATCCTCGGCTTGATAGATCGGGCAATCGAAGTCGTAGTGAGCCGTGGAGGGTCCAGAGTCGATGTCGTCTGTTATGTGGATCCTGCAATAACAAGGGTTAAGTTTAAAGCAAGAATATGCAGGTTAGCACAAACCCCGCTGCCATTTTACTGTTTTTCGAAATAAACATAAAACAGGAATAACAGAGAACACAATATTTGAGTACGAAGAAAACGCCTTTGATTTATTAACAAAATGCATGTACATAATCCAACAAGGCCCTGACAATAAAACCACTATGCCCCGGGCAGGACATAGGGTTGTACAAAGATTGTAAAAAGCAAATCATTACTCTTCACTTGTCAGCTGGATAATCTCCTTGATGGTCCAATTGTTGAGGCGCTCGCCCGGCTTGCTTGGCTGAATCCAGGCGTCAAGATCACAATCGCTATCCCCGCTGTCCTCAGACACTGCGTTGATGCTTTCGAAAATCGCTCCGCCTTTGGTAAATAGGATCGTCCCCTTCCCACGAGACAAACTGCTAGATGAAGAAGATGAAGCTTCAGCTTCAGGAGAATACCCCAATCCAAACTTATCCTGCTTGATCGGTATCTCCAAAACATGCCCCCAGCCTGGGATGGAACCGGCTTCGACGACGGCCCGAGCTTCTTTGAACGAGGAGAGATTCATCTCTTGCTTCTCTATGACGACAGGAGCTACCTCTTTCACCTTGACGGTTTCAAATGCTTGGCAGAGAGTTTCATGGATCTCGCCATCCATTTCAACATATTTAAAGGATGACAAGTGGCTCACCATAATGTCCTCCTCACCACAGACGGTTACCATGCTTCCCCCGACAGCATACTTAAGCTTTTGATGCAGCGTGGACGTCACGGCACCAGCAGCATGGATCCATGGCCGACCTAAGAGGCAACTGTAGGCAGGCATGATATCCATGATATAAAAAACCGTATCGAACGTCTCCGGACCAACTTGAATCGGCAGGGTCAACTCTCCGAAAACGTGGCGCTTAGTTCTGTCAAATGCTTTCACCACCAGATCACTGGGCGTGCAAAGAAATCCACGAGTGTCCAACTTCATTAGTGCCTTTTTCGGAAGCACATTAAGCGACGAACCAGTATCCACCAGGACATGTGACATGATTGTGCCTCTGCACTCTATTGAGACGTGCAAGGCGCTGTTGTGGTCTCTCCCTTTAGGAGTCAGCTCTAAATCTGTGAATCCCAGCCCATTGCCAGCGTTAACATGGGCTACCACCTCTTCTAGCTGATTTACTGATATCTCCTGCGGCACGTAGGCAACGTTCAATACCTTAGTAATGCGTTGTGGTGCGCTTCAGAACACAGCAACAAGTTGAGAATAGAGATCTTTGACGGAGTCTGATGAAGATGATCTACAATCTTGTAGTCGCTCTTCTTGATTAACCGCATGAACTCTTCGACATCTTTGACAAGCAAATCCTTTTCTGCCCCACAAAGGACCTCTTCGACGGCTTTGCCTTTACCCTTATCCACAGCATCAGCTCTGACCACTTTCTCTGCCACAGTCTCTGTCGGCGCAAACACTCTTCCGCTTCGAGTAATACCACTGACCCCGGCAAGATTCTGCACAGTCGACCCATATGGCTCCAGCTCTAACTTCTGACCATTGCAATAGACCTCGGCGCCGTAATGCCATGGAACGGCGTTAGTGCTCTCGAATGGGATCGGCCCAGCCCTGGTAATAGTAATTGTAGGCGGTCGGGGCGCAAAAATAGTAATAGGTTGACGAGGAATAGTGATGGTGGCGACTTCATCTGCCTGCTTCAGTACAACCTCCCCTGATACACTTTCAATTCTCCGGCTGAACTGCAAAATACCCTCAGACATCAGACTTTGGATACCTTCTACCAGCTGCTCACACCCATCAGGATGTGTAGCACAAGCCATGCATAACTCTCCACATCCTGGAAATAATCCCTTCTTCAGCAACTTAGCTTTGACGAAACTAAGCGGCGCCTTTAAGTTCTTGACATCAGTCAACATATCTGCGCTCTCCTCTGTGATAATGGCGTTCACTCCGCCTCCCCTATGATGAGGCATAGGGTTTTTGGTGACATTGGGCACACTATCAGAAAATTTAATAACCTTGGCGTCTACCAGGTCCTGCACCTTGTGCTTAAAAGCTTTACGGTTCTCAATCGTATGGCCTGGTGCCCCAGTATGGAAGTCACAAGTGGCATTTGCGTCATACCCCGGTGGCGGTGCCCCTGTTAAGGGAGCCAACGTCCTCTTTTGAACTAACTGAAGCTGCAGCAAAGTTTGCAGAAGCTGCGCATACGACATAGGTGGAGCTTCAAAATGACGATTTGCCAAAGGAGCCCGATTCTGATATTTCCTGTATCCCTGCTGATTCTGCTGCTGCGGTTGCTGCTGCTGCTGCTGCTGCGGAGCCGCTGGGATATTTATGCTAGCAATCTGCTACTGAGGGCCATTGCCCTTTCTCCGAGCGTTGGTGACAGCACTGGCATCTCCTTCTCGACGCTTGCCAGCGTAAGGTTTCTTACCACCTCCTCCAGCTGAGGATGATTCACCTTGGATTTTTCCGATTTTTATATCGTTCTCGACGTGCTCGCCCATAGTGATGAGAGCCGAGAATGTCCCAGACATGCCACTGACCAGCTTTTCATAGTAGATTCCAGGAAGGGTAGCCACGAACATTTGCACTAGCTCGCGCTCAACCATCGGCGGTTGAACCTGAGCAGCCAATTCACGCCACCGCTGGGCGTACTCTTTAAAGCTTTCATTATTCCGCTGTGAAAGATTCTGGAGCTGAACTCGGTTGGGGGGCAAGTCGCTATTGTACTGATAGTGGAGGACAAATGCTTCAGCGAGCTCTTTCCAGGTGCGCACGGTAGTGGGCTCCAAACCCATGTACCACTCGAGTGATGGACCAGAAAGACTATCTTGGAAGAAGTGCATCAGCAACTTCTCATCGTCAGAATAGGCAGACATCTTTCTATAATAAGATCGAAGGTGGACACGGGGCCAAGTAGTACCCTTATACTTCTCAAAGACAGGCACCTTGAACTTATGAGGTACCTTGAAATCAGCAATTAATCCCAGCTTGGACATATCAACGCCCAAAGTATTCTGATTTTCAATGTCTCTCATTTTGTCTTCCAATGCCTTGAACCTGAGTCGAGCCTCAGCATTCAACTCTGCTTCCACACCTCTTTGAGAAAAGATATCATCCTGATGATCCTCAAGCCACGGTTGAGGCACCACCAGATTTCCGACGCCAGCATTGCCGTTGACCGGCCCTATGTTGATATTAGCTCCCAGACTACCATTGTCGTCGCCCGCCGCATTGAGTCCGATATTAGTCATCATATTGCCGTTAGCACTGCCGTTGCCCCCGGCAACAGGAACAACATTCTGTGGAGCATCCACTGGAGGAGGAGTAGGCACAGCCCCGCCATGAAGTATGTCGTTACTATCAACCCTGGATACCAAAGGTTGAACCAAAGTACGAAGCTGGTCCTGACCATTAGCGACCACCTGCATCAGTTCCATAAAACGATCCATCCGTTCACGGAGCTCTTGAACATCTGACTGCACCTGATCCATGATCCTTGTCTGATTAGCTCGAGTTGAGTAACGGTGAATGAGTCTTTGATCAATCCTGGAGACCGGAAACAGCTCGGAACCTGTGAACCTGAAAAACCTGAAAACATTAAAGGTTAGGAAAAGCAACAAAATGTACGCCATGCAAATGCTTCATGCAGATGCATGCGTGTGTCTGTGTGCTTGGGAGATTTCCCCCGATCCTAGTGCCTTAGTGCCAGTGCTGACAATAATAAGAGGAAGAAGTTCGAGCCCAATCATGGAAACATCAATCTCATATATATATGGAAAGGCCTGTCAAGGCAGTACACAGTATCAGCGAGTACAAAACAAATCAACAGCATGACCTCAGCCAACAAGTCTGGTGATGGTCAGCATACAGCAAAGATCAAAACAACAGGAATACAACTAGTCAAGTACGGCCACGGGCGCGATACTCTGCTAATAACTCCTTCGTCTCTGGATGATCTGGCAAAGTGAGCAACCCCTCGACGTGTAGTTCTCTCTGCACAATGGTATGCTGAAGCCCCTGAACTGAACTTTCCCATGCTCCTTCGCCAAAGCAATCCTCCAGTTTCCGCTTCTTAGACTCAAACATCAGCTTATGCTCCTTCAGGTTAGCAAGAGCTTTGTTGAGTCGGCCTTCGGCGGCGTATCTGCGGGTGGTCTCTTCATCAAACCTCTGCTCACTGTCTTTTACTTCGGCTTCCAGCTTAGAGATCTGCAACATCAGCTTGTCCTCTCGCTCCTTCCTGGTGGCCAGGGAGGTCTTCCAATGCTGGTCGAACTTAGATATCCTCCGATATGCCTCGTCCAAATGCTGCTTCTTCGTAGCTAGTACGTCATTAACAGCCCTGAAGTCTTGACCCAAGCGTTCGCGGTCAGCTATTTGCTTTGCCAAGTCTGCACCCAGTTGGTTTACCGACTCTGTTTGCTTTTTGAAAGCATGCACGGCTTCGTTCCTTTCACTTTGAAGCTGAGCTAACTCCTTCTCTAATTCTGCGTTCGCCCGCTTCAGTTCGTCCCGCTCGGCTAATACCTGGTTGTGCTGATGAATGGACACAGTGGTAGGCTCTTCGACTAGTAGAGGACTCTCTGGTCTGACATGAGGAAATGGCATCCCTATAGCGTTGGCTCTGGCTCTGATCCAAGCTGAATAAGGAGGGTAGGCTTGACTGTTGCTCTTTCCCAACAAAGGCTTTCCCCTCTTGCTGATACTGTTCCACGCACGCTGAAGCTTGGACAACAAATCCCCCTCTAGAGTACCCGTGAGGTACAGAGATTCCTGTACCTCTTCCTCCTTCGGCGGAGTCCTCAAAGCATATGCGAACTGGCGAACTAGCAATGACGGATTGTAGTTGATGCAACCCTTCCTACCTATCAGAGGTACATTAGGAAACCCACTACAACTGAAGATCACCTCGGTACCTAACCTGTCTCTGTCAACGAACCAATCAATATCTTCTGCAGACAAACTCATCAGACGCTCAGGCCACTCAGTTGTGGCTGCAGACAAGACGAAAGAACCCCTCTTGGGCAAATGACTATCAAACCATTTGTACAGCAACGGTACGCAGCATGAGACATTCTTCCCTCTCCGGTTCTCATTCTTGTAGTGTACTGAGTGATAGACATCCCTGATCAAAGTAGGGACTGGATTCCCTGAGGCGAAGATGTGAAATCCATCAAAGTCTACGAAATCAGGCATGTTGGGGAACAGGATAATGCCATATATGCATAAAGCAAGGATGGCATTGAATGCGTCCCAACATTTGTCCTTAGCACATTGCTGAGCCTTAGCTATCAGAAACTGCAAGGAGAACCCAGGAATCTTGTTCCAACTCGTCACTACTAACTCAGAGGCGCCCAAATGGAGTGAAGAAGCTAAACCAGCCAGATCAGGCTCAGCATCCATGTGGACAAAAGGCATCTGCCTTTTGATAGGCACACCCAGCAAAGCAGCATACTCTTCCAGCGTCGGCGCGAGAACGAAGTCCTGAAAAGTGAAACACCTCAGAGGTGGTTCATAGAACTGCAGAAGAGCATGTAACCCATTCAACTCGGACGTAGAAGGTTTGCAAACCAGACTGAGCAACCTGCCATAAGACTTCCTGAACCTATCCTTCACAGAATCACCTGCTAGAGCTATCAAACCAGTCAACTTTGACACATCAGGGGTCGGGAACTTGTACGCAACAGTCTTCCTGAGAGAGGCCATAAGAATACAATAGGAGGCGAGAAATCCTGGATCGGGGAAACGGTACCTGCAACACAGACACATGTTAATGGAATGCAAATGAACATGCAAACTAATGCAAAATGCAGGCATGCAATAATATATCCGGATAGCTGCTGTGGAGATTCTGTATCAACAATCACTGATGAGAAGAAAACCCCGGTGTAAGACCACTAATCTGATCTGCTAAGAACGACCATCTGATAGGTCCACACACACAGGATCAGAATTCTGCTCTGTTGAGAACAAATGGCTGATAATAAGGACCTCGGATGTATGATCAAGAAACATCTGCTGACGAAGTCTTCAGACCCCAAATCAAAAAATCTGCCCTATCAAGAACAAACATGCAGCTGCTGATGAGATCTTCAGACCCAAAAATCTGCTCTATCAAGAACAAACAACATCTGCTGATGAGATCTTCAGACCCCACTCAAAATCTGCTCCATCCAAAACAAACCACTGATGACAATACTCTGATCAAAACCTGCTCTATCAAGAACAGACATACACCTGATGATAAGATCCTCTGATCAAAAACCTGCTCTATCAAGAACAGACAAATCTGCAACTGAGAACCCTGGTACCAATATAACTGATTCACTGTCAAGAAAACCAGGTGGTCTGAAGGTCAAAGTTTCCTGCAATAAACCCAATCCCACTCACAGGTATGGACCTAAACTGACTCAAGGCACGGCATCCTATGTGTTCATCAGCGTCACAGACTTTCAAAACTGACGATACAATTCCCAGAAGGAGTGGCATCATCAAGTCTTGAAGAGGCCTCACTTAGCTGAATCACAAATGATCGGTCCCCAGAGTCGACAATCCACCAAACCAGCAACCGTCTCAACCCAAGGGGTTGAAAGTGAAGCCAATCGGATGAACCTCGTCTGAGCATGGATTTCATGAGACACTAGTGCCTGCAAAGCAAGCACGCGCCCACTAATTTCCACTCTAAGTCTATGGTGCACTCAAGCCTGGGTCTGGCTTCTCACTCATCAGAACTCCCATCCCACAACAGCACAAATAATCATATTATACTGAAAATAAAAGGCGGGAAATAAAGTGCGAGAAGTAAAAAATGCGATAAATAAACGCAACCCAACAAGTAAACACACAAACGGTAGGATTGACTCTCGCAGGGAACCGTTGGAGTCCCCAACAGAGTCGCCAGCTGTCGCTTGCGCGAAAATAAGGTGCCGGCATGACAGAAGAGTCGCCACCTTTCGTTATTTATCCCTCAGAGCGGGAAAGGAAACGATCGGAAAAACCTAACGAAAAAGGTATAAGACTAGGTCATCGCAACCATTGTCTGGGTTCGGGAGTCGGTTACGCAAGGGGAAGGTATTAGCACCCCTCACGTCCGTCGTACTCGACGGGATCCTCGCTTGTTTGTTTACTTGGACGGGTTGGTTTTATTCTATCTACCTATCAAGGTTGGATGAAAAAGAAAAGAAAAATGACTCGGCAAAGCGTCGCACTTTATGCCTACGTATTCTCATCAGAGAATGAGAAATCAGAGTCAACGTAGTTCGGCCTACGAAGGGTTGTGGGGGAAGGTAGCTCGCCAAGACATCGCCATCCTGTGCCTACGTACTCTCAACAGGTATGAGAGATCAGAGCTCACGTAGTTCGGGAAACTACGGTTTATTTCCTGTTTTTTACGAAAGAAGTGTTTTTTATTGTGTTTGCGATTTCAACCGCACTAGAGACTATGACCTGAGAGTGAATGCGTCGCATGTCACGCAAAGGGTACCATACTAAACATCCAGACTGTGGAAAAGAAACTCTCCCACAATCCTTTCTCAGATAACTTAAGGCTCGTAACGTACGAAGGAAACCATTCATGATTACTGTATCTTAAAATGTTTTGAGATGAGAAAAGAACAAGCCCAACTAGGAGGGAGACTATCAAGTCCTACTGTTATCATGCCATGGATTCATCCTATGGTTGAGGTTTGAACAGGGAACTCCTAGATGTTGTCATGCATAGGTTTCAACCTAAAAGTCTATCATCAAATCCTTATCAAAGGAAATGAGAGTCCTAAGGGATCATGTCAATGATACACCAAAACAGACAAAGCATCAGCTTAACAGTAAAATGCATGCAATGCAAGTGAGGGAGGAAATGTGTGTGGGGCTTCAGCCTCCACAAGCTCATCTCGACCTCAAGCCAGTCATGAAATAACAGTAATCATACTGAAACATAAACAACATGCTATCAAGCAATAAACAGTAAACTGCAATCATACAGATAAAATAAATGAAATGCCATCAGGCAAACACACCACATGGCAAGGGAGTTGGGCTCTACCGAATACCCGCAAGCAAAGCCACTCAATAACAATACAAGCAGATGGAGCAACTCAACCTCTAATGCAATCATGCTTCTAGATTCTACTTATTCTAGATGGACTTAATCTAATGCAACAGACAAATCAAACAAAACACAGCAATACAGAAAAGAAAACAGAAGAAAGCCTCAGCTCCTCCAGCAGCAACTCAGTCTTCAGACTTCAATCATCAACTGCTTTCCAGGTATCAACCCTACAATATGAGTATCAACTCATCTTCTCCCTTTAAGCTTCAGCTTCTTTAATCAGCTCCACCTTCAGGCTTCACCATCTTCAGGGATCTTCAAGTATCAACTTGATCTTCATGCTCTTCAAGCTTCAACTGGAATAACAATGCTCAAGGATTCATCCTCTTCAACAATCTTCAATGAAGTCTTCATCTTCAAGGACTCCTCCTCTTCAAAGCTTCAGCTTCTAACCCAAGTGTCAACTTGATCTTCACAAAGTCTTCAGACTTCAACAATCTCCAAGGAATCATCCTTTTCAAAGCTTCAGCTTCTATCTTCAATGGCTTTTAGATCTTCAATCAAATCTTTTATCATCTTCTTCTTCAAAGCAAACAACTTCAATGCAAATCTTCAATACTCTTCATTGCTTTCTTTATCTTCAACAACCCAAATGCTCCAACAAACAAGATTCAATCAACAAGATGAGGTGAGGATGTTAGAGTGCTCACTGACTTCCAAAGGATGCCATTAAGGACTTAACATCAAAAGGAAAGGCTCTCTCAAAGTTCTACCTCATAGGGCAAGGTCACTAATCCCTCCAAAGGAGAGAGGTGAATACCCTTAAGGGACTTTATATCATAGAGAAGGAAGGAGTTGAACAAGACACTCCTTGTTTATTGAATGGAATTATTCTATCTAAAGCTCTACCTATGTACTTATGATCCTATAAACAGAACAAACAAGAGCTAAAACTAAGCTCCTCTTCAAGGTCTTCAAAGTCTTCAATGATGATCCACAAGGTCTTCAACTCAATCTTCAAGGCTCACACACTCAAAGGAGAAGAAAAGAAAGCAAAACAATACAAACTATGCCCTTAAGCAACACACAACATCATGCATTCAAAAATCAATTAAAAATACTAAAATACTATATAATATTCTAGTAAAATTCTAGGGGATTCTATACATACCTACCCTTAACCCATATATTCCCCATACTCTAATCTTGACCTAAAAACCCAAAACAAAATTGTTAAGTCTACTTATGTTGAATAAAACCCTAATTTTGCTATGCTAATGCTAGCATAAACAAACTAATCAAATTTTAACCTAAAAATCAGGAATTAAATCCTATGGGAAACTATGATTCAATACCTAACTATGCCAAAAAGAATGGCTCAAAAATCCTAAGGTAAGGTCCTAAAAGAAATTCTACAAAATTGAGTATACACCTAAACTTCTAAAAAAAGCTATTTACATGGAAAATATACTAAAAATATTAAAAGAAAATAAAATGCCAATTTTATTTATTGATATTTTTCTAGACAAGATTATGAGCATGTAGAAAAAACAAGAATTAAAAAACAATGATTTTTGAATTTTTATATGATTTATATAAAATGCAAGAAAAATTAAAAGAAATGAAAACAAAAGAATAAAAGAAAAGGGGTGGGGGTGTTAATAGAACTGCGCCCTAGTTGTTTTCTATGATGGGCCCAGGAAGGGGGGTGCGCCTAGCATGGCGCGCCTGGGCCCAATTGCCATCAGAAAATAAAAAGAAAAATTAAAAGAAAATTGAAAAAACGACGGTGCAATTAGTAAGGAATCACAGTTCAATATTGGATTTGGGCCGCTGGTGGGGTGCGAGTAGCAAGAATTTCTGAGGCCCAGGATTCATCATTAATGTAAACGCTGCGTTTTGCTTCGTGGTTTCCCTCCGTTTTTGAAATTAAATTGGAGTCGTGCGATTAGATGAACAAGTCTAACATCTGAGACGATCCAACGGTGGAGGCTCATCTTCTCCAAGTGACAATTAGGGTTTCAGCCAAAACGCAGAATTCATGCATGACTTCCTCGATCTCGTTCTCTTCCATTACTCAATGAAATCACAAACTTCCAAAGGCAAAAATGTGCTACTGATTACCATGAACACGACCATGCGCATAGTTTTCTTTGATCCATCGTGTATCCTCCAAACAGAAAGCTTCAAGACTAGGGTTCCACCATTTTTCTCTGGTATCGACCTTAATCAAACTCAAATCTAATGATCTAAACTTGTTCCTTATGTTACCCTCATCATTCTACGCTATACCATATCCATTAAAACTCCATACACGGCTTGATCTTGGAAATTAAAGAAATGGCACCCTACCATGAAACTCCATGAATCTTCCTATAACTCTCAGGAAATCATCCACTAACCTAGCATGCTAACTTTACACCTAGAAATCTAACAGTAAGCACATAAATATGGAGATATGATGAAGAACACCAACCTGTCAAATGATGATGGTGAGTGATGTTAGGGCTTGATTCAAGACTTGTAGTCTCTTCCAGATGCTCCTCCAATGGTGGATATGGTTCTGTTTGCAAGAATCTTGAGGAAGAGAGCTTGTAGATGAAGAAATGGAAGCTTGCTTGATTTTGAAGAAACTTTGAAATCCACTTTCTCCTTCACTCTTCACCACTGATTTCACCAACCCTTGATCACATTGTGAGCCTCTCAATTTATAATCATCCATAGAATCATCTAGGAGCTTCTAGAATCATCTAGAAAGTAATGGAAAGTCATGGAAAATCTCATGTAGTGATATGTGGTATTATCTCCTTTCATGCATTAGGTCCCTTAATTTTGCTTTAAAATCTCCTTACAAGAGATATTGGGATTGAATGAGTGAAAAAACAAGCTTGGTTTTGCCTTATGTGAAGATTTGCCAAGGTTCCTTAATATGCAAGCATGAACTTTACAAAGCAACCTCCATTTTAAGACCTCAAATCAAAAATCTATTTGAACCATTGTTTTTAAAATGATGTTTGGATTCAAAATGACATATTGGATGACCTATTTTGGATTTGTGGATCTCCCAAACCAATTTCCAACTTGGATCCATTTAAGTTATAAGTCATTTTTAGGTCATTTTCACCCATTCATGAAAATCTTTGCTAAAAGCTTTTCCAACAAATCATGACCACTTTTATAGGCTTAAAATCCCATTTTGAACAACTTTGATGTTTTGAGTTTTTTCATTTGAGGCTTGGAAATAGGAGATATGGCCTTTGCTTAAAATGACCTATAATCACCAAATGACCAAAATACCCCTGTCTTGTTCAAACCATAAGTTGAGTTCTACAAATCCTATCAAGGACTTCTAGTACTCTCTAGAAATCTAAGAAGATGCTCTTCAACATTCATGTTGACCAAGAGACCATAGGAATCATCCTACTAGGGCAAACGTTGTCTGCAAGTTGGGTGACTTTCAAGGACCCAGATTCACACACCTCAGCTGACCTGTAATTTGTCAAAACCATAACTTGAGCTCTGCACATCCTATCAAGGACTTCCACCACTCAAATTAAAGCTAAGAACAAGCTCTACAACATTCATGTTTTGGGGAAGATTAGATATCAATCACATCTTGAGCTAAAATTGCCTGGAAGATAGGGATCAAACTAGGGTTTTTCCCTGACAATCCTTAGAAACCCTAACTTAAAACTTCTCAAACTCCTCAATCATGATGAGTTGGTCTAGGAATCATCTTTATAACATCTCCATACATCATTCCATGATCACATGGCCCTTGTATTAGGTCTCAACCTTCTCCAAATCTTCAGCTGACCTAGGATTGACCCAGTCAAAACCCTAATTCTACCATTCATGGTTGAATCTTCTGAATTCTTGCATAATGGCCTCTCTGGGCTTCATGATGGCTATCAAGACATCTCATAAACTTTCTCAAAGCTTCAAGTTCATTCTCAAAGTCTCAGAATCATCTGAGGAGCTCCCACAACTCTCAAGCTATGAAGCACACAACCTTGGTTTCAACCAATTTCTCTGAGGATCTCTTGAACTTTCTGATGAAGGTATCAACTTTCAAACACTTGATGGGTAAATAAATGTTGGTCAAATTTTGGGGTGCAACAGACATTATTACGACAAATTGTTTGGTTGTACAAGCTTTGTGGGACTGATGAGAATGGGGGAGCTTGTTGAGAGAGGGCTCAAGAGTGGAAAGCTTCGAGATGCTCCTTTTATCCCAGTTGATAAGAATGAGTCAGTTGTCGGTTCTCAAGAAGAGTGGGAGGAAGGAAATGACGTCGTCTCAGAATCTCTAGCATCTCAGGATCAGTTTTCAGACACTTCAAGTCAACGGTCAACCTGTCGTCGATCGCGTCAGCACGCCCGGCGAAGACCAAGGAAACCTGAAAGGCAATTTACTCAGCTACCGGTGTCGTACAGTCAGTTGTTGCCAGATCTGGTCAGAAGTGGATTGATAGTGCCGAAAGAGACTAATCCAATGATTCCACCATATCCTCCAGGTTTTGATGCCAGCGCCTGCTGTGAGTACCATGTTGGGGCACAGGGGCATTCAACAAATGATTGTAAGGTGCTCAGAAGCCAAGTTCAGGATCTGTTAGACTCCAACCGGATTTTCATCACGCCCTAGGGTTTTGTTCAGATTAATGATTCTCCATCATCCAGTTGTGCGGGTTCGTCAGTTAATGTCATGGAAGACTCCGCGGGAAGTGTGTGTTCTGAAGAATGTCAAACGGAGAGTTCGGTTGAATATGGGAGAAGTTGTTAGAGGTTTCTGTGCTGGGGGCCGCATCTGTTTTCTCTGCCTGATCTGTTTAGCTTTCGTGCACTAGTGTTTGCTGACCACCACCAGGATTGTTGGCTGGGGTCATTGTATTCGAACTCATTTGTGCTTACGTGTTGCTTTTGTTGGTTATACATGTGTGGGAGGTGTTTGTCTGTGCGCTTATAGCTTGAGTTTCTTGTTGTCTTGTCATGAATATGTGTTTGCTTTCTGTTGCATTATCACTTAACAGGTACATCAGAACCGTGGGTCTTATTTCCTCATCGTCCAGTTTGTTGCAGGAATTCCTTCAGAGATATGGAACAGAATCAGGTTGAATTGAGTGAAGTCCGAAGCCAGCTGGGGCAGATGATGAGAGACATGCAAGAGATGCGTCTGGAGCAGAAGATCCTCAAAGAGGAAAATAGTCAGCTGAAGACCCAAATGAGTTTGATCATGGAAGTAGTCAAGAATGTGCTTAGGAAAGGGGATGACCAGCTATTTGAAGCCGCAGTGAAGGAGCTCGTGCCACCTGCGCCTGTGGAACCTGAGCAGCAACAAAAGATGCACCCGGCTCAATGGAGGATTCAGGAGGGGAAGCCAAAGAGGGCATTTGAGGCGCCACCTACAACGTATGCTGAGCTCTTGCAGACTTTATTGAGGTTCAAAAAGGTTGAAAAGAGAACGTTGGAACCACCCACAGGAGCGTTTCCTTATGGGTACGATGCCAGTAAGCAATGTGAATTTCATTCTGGGGCACTCGGACACGACATCGAGGGTTGTCATGCTTTTAAGCACAATGTTCAAGACCTGATTGACTCAAAAGACATTGAATTCACGCCGAGCGGCGTAGCTGTACGTATTGCTCCTGTCTCAGTAGATGTTAAGATGATGGATGTTTCTAAAGCTGCAGTAGGTCAGAAACGTATCCTGGATTCCATGGTGTCAAAATCTCCATGCCCGCAACTGTTGCCTATTCCTGGGGCAGATCTGAGAAAGAAGATGGCTAAGCATAAGGAGTGCCTTAACCAGTGCGGTGAAAGTCAAGAAACCGATGTTGTATTTGCTACGAAGGTGGTTCAAGAGTCAACCCGATACCAGCGACAACAGCAACGATCTCAACAGTGGCTGAGGCAACAGCATCCCAATCAGCGAAGAGCTCAAAATCAGAGGCCGGTGAGGGTGTTTAGTGTGCCTCCGATGCCATATGCCGAACTTCTTCAGGTGTTGCTACGATTGCAGTTGGTTGAGAAGAGGAAGTTAGCCCCGCTAACAGGTACACCTCCAGCAGGTTATGATATCAAGGAGCGCTGTGATTTCCATTCAGGAGCACCGGGGCACAACATTGAAGATTGTCTGGCCTTCAAGCACAAAGTGCAGGACCTACTTGATAGTGCAGCAATCAACTTCGGGCAGGAAGGGCCCAAAATCGTCTGAATGAGGAAGAGGGGCTCTATAATTTGGTTGGGTCGCCGAAGGCAGATCAGGACAACATTGAGTTGCCTCTAATAACTGATTGTGAAGATAGCTGGTTCAGCAGCAGGACAGATGTGAAAGCCCGGTTCTCGGAAGCTGGCATTTTTCTTTGTTTTATCTTGTTATTTCTTTACGTTTGTAGTTTCTTTCCTGTTTAAATTGCAATCTTGTTTGTAAAACTTGTTGTTTTCATTCAACTGATGATAATGAAATAAATATGCATGTTTTGATTAAATCCATTCGTGTTCACTAATTGTTTTTACAAATGTCCAACGCCTGGTTAAGAGGAATCCGGGGAGGATGACGAAAATGAACGACAGGCAACTTCCGATATTGTATGCTTTTGAGATAAAACTTGCTGATGATGTACAGACATTGTTTCAAATCCCTAAACACCGGTGATATAAGGAAGATAATCCCTTGTCAACCCCTTTGAGCCTAGTAGTAGGAGTTCTTTCTGAAAACGAAAAACCCTCCATCTTTAACCTGAGGCAGGGTAGGTGTTAGCTAATTTAGGCCGAGCGTTCAAGTTGCAAAAGGAGTGTCCGTTCGAGGATCAATCACACCTCTAGAGGTCGTGCCTAAAAAACCACAATGGTTAAATCAAGAGTGAGGCAGTCACATCATTCTCCAATGAGTCAAACAACCAGCGTCACACGACTTATTCGGAAAAAGAGAAAGCAAAAAGAATCAAAAGCCCGCTAAGTCAAAGCTTCAAAACGAATGACTTAGGCAAAAATGAGGGCATCTCGCTGGACTTAAAAAAAAATCAAAAGAAACTCAAAAGGAGTCAGTCCAGGCAAAAGTTAGGGATAAGAAAAAAATGAAAGGATGACAAAAGAAAAATTCTCAAACGAAATATGAGTCGTGTGACCTCAAGTGTCAAAGATGAAGAGTGAGTAGCTGTCACTCCAAAAACTCATGGTCTCTCGAACTATCACTCCTATCTTTCAACCTCTAAGAGGTGAGCGCTAAGGTCGAATTAGCTAAACGTAGGATCGGAGAACATCAAGGAGAATGGGTGGGTTAAAATAAACTTTGAGCCTTTATCCTTTCCTTCAAAACCGTGAACCTGACCACGTTACAACCTTCAAAAGTCCTAATTGAAGCAGGTTATTTCGAAAGCATACTTCGGTAAAGGTCGCGTCGATTCTGACTCCTAGAAGGGTTCTTCTTACCATGTTGGTACTGATGTTGATATTCTTGATAAATGTTTTGTGCATTATATGCCATAAACTGTTTTCTCCTTTTCCAAGTGAACAGATTGGATGTCAAAGCTGTCATATGTGTTGCATTAATATGTCTTTTACGCAGAACAACTTGTTTTACTTGCGAGTAAGCGCTTGACAGCAGGAAAGTTTTCTGCAATGGAAAGTATGGTCAGGATAGAATACAGAGCGCCCGAATGTTCCGAGAGCAGGGCAAGCTACACCCAGCGATCCCCAGCCAGGTCAGCCTTTCGAAGTCAGTTATCAGGGGGCAATCAGGTTGAGATTCGGTGAATATCTTGTAGCCAGGGGCACTACTCTGAATCAGGTAATCAGGGGCAAGGTCATTGCAGTCAGGGGCAGGCCATCTTAAGCGCGCAGAGGTTATTCGAGAAGCATTTGATGTAAAGTATCTCTCCGAAGTTTAGAATGCTGGGGCATTTCATATCAGACCATCAGGGAACAGATTTGCAGATTTCCTTTCGAGGACTATCCCCACAGAGATCCCGCGGGAAGGGGCATATCAGAAGCGAAAGGATTGTTCTTCTCCGTATCAGCAGGGTTATTCAGAGCTATTCGAGCAGATTCAGTCAATCTTAAAGTGTGAGACGAATGTCGGGAAGTCATGTTACTATCTTCTGATTCTTCAACCAGAAAAATGTATTGGCAATCACTGTAAGGCCCATCCGTGTTGGCACATCAGTTTCCAAATCTAATCTTCGTCAGTACGCAGGAAGACTCCGTCTATTTTCTCCAGCAAAGTCCAATTTGTCATTGGCACGGGTAAGCTATCCCCAGAGAAGTCCAATCATACTTGGCACATCTGCCATTCCCCAGCAGAGTTATATTCCTCAGCAGGGTGTTACTTCGTCAAAGTGCCTGGGTAAGTTCCCAACTTCCCCAGCGGAGTTGATTTCACTCTTCCAGCATTTATTTTACTGGAGTGATTCTGTGATATCCGGTTTATCCCCAGCGGAGTTGGCTTCGTCTTCAGCATTTATTTTGCTGAAGTGGTTTTCTGTACCAGACTTTCTCCAGCAGCCCGAGCCTGCATTAGCATATTGCATGCATCATCATATTTGCATCATACTTGCAGTACATTTTCAAAGGCGTAGCATTTCCATCCTGAATGGAGCATTACGTCATAGAAAGATTCAAACATATGCATATGCATACGAAGCATAAGCCAGGTTTTCTATCAGCCTCATATGGCGCGTGAATTACTCTGTGATCAGTTCAGGGGCATTCATCCAGCAGCAGTGTTCAGGCAATTCAGCGGTTTATTCGTATTTCAGATTATATAACAGTTATGCTTTGATCAATCGGTCATCTGGTATCGACAGACTTTTCTTCTCGTCAATTCATATTGACGATGTGTTTCTCCAATAAGTGGATTTCTCCGTCTATCATTAGACGTCTTGAGTTCGCATGTGGTTTTCTTTCCGTCTATCAGTAGACGATGTGAAGTTTTAGGTGATTTTTCAGTGGGGGTTTCAAGATGGGGGTTTCTCTAAGTGGTGTTCTTTCCGTCTATCAGTAGACGATGTGAAGTTTTAGGTGATTTTTCAGTGGGGGTTTCAAGATGGGGGTTTCTCTAGAATGTGGTTTTCTTTCCGTCTATCAATAGACGATGTGAAGTTTCAGGTGATGTTTCAGCGGGTTTTCTTATCGTCAGATCACACGGTTGGTGTGTTTCAAAGCGATCTTTTGGATAGTGGTTCTTCTTTCTGTTTATTGGATGAGATGACATTTCAAGAGGGATTTTCTGGCCGTCAATCCTTATCGACGTCGAGGCTTTGAAGAATGTTCGGTCTTCCTGATTGTCGATTCTTATTGACGACATGGCTCTTTGAAGGTGGTTTTCTTCCCGTCGGTTCTTACTGATGATGTGGTCCCTTTAAGGATATTGCTCTTTCCATCAATTCCCGTAGACGAAAGGTTTCTGAAATTTGAGGGATGGTGTTGAATTGATTATGGGTGTCTTTCCGTGTATCCTTAGACGATGTGAGTATTGATTTTTCCTTCGGGATGGGTGTCTTTCCGTCTATCCTTAGACAATGTGAGTATTGAAATTTTTCCTTCGGGATGGGTGTCTTTCCGTCTATCCTTAGACGATGTGAGTATTGAAATTTTTCCTTCGGGATGGGTGTCTTTCCGTCTATCCTTAGACGATGTGGGTATTGAAATTTTTCCTTCGGGATGGGTGTCTTTCCGTCTATCCTTAGACGATGTGAGTATTGAATTTTTTCCTTCGGGATGGGTGTCTTCCCGTCTATCTTTAGGCGATGTGAGTATTGAATTTTTTCCTTCGGGATGGGTGTCTTCCCGTCTATCCTTAGACGATGTGAGTATTGAATTTTTTCCTTCGGGATTATGGGTGTCTTCCCGTCTATCCTTAGACGATGTGAGTATTGGATGTGGGTATTGATTTGGGTGTCTTCCCGTCTATCTTTAGACGATGTGAGTATTGAATTTTTTCCTTCGGGATGGGTGTCTTCCCATCTATCTTTAGGCGATGTGAGTATTGAATTTTTTCCTTCGGGATGGGTGTCTTCCCGTCTATCCTTAGACGATGTGAGTATTGAATTTTTTCCTTCGGGATTATGGGTGTCTTCCCGTCTATCCTTAGACGATGTGAGTATTGAATTTTTTTCTTCGGGATTATGGGTGTCTTCCCGTCTATCTTTAGACGAGGTGAGTATGGATTAAGGGTGTCTTCCCGTCTATCCTTAGACGATGTGAGTATTGAATTTTTTCCTTCGGATTAAGGGTGTCTTCCCGTCTATCTTTAGACGATGTGAGTATAGATTTTGGGGGTCTTCCCGTCTATCATTAGACGATGTGAGTATTGAATTTGTTTCCTTCGGGATTGTGGGTGTCTTGCCGTCTATCTTCAGACGATGTGAGTATATTTCTCTTCCTGTCTATCCGTAGACAATGTAAGAAGATTGGGTGTTTTGTTGCAACCCTCGGGTTGTTATTAGGGGTATCACACAGGTAATTGGCATTCAAATCAGGAGTTCTTTATTAGATGATTGATCAGTTTGTTGCCATAATGACTGGACTCGATTTTCTGGATTTTATTCCCCAAGCAGTTTTACAGTATATTTTCTGCGGTTGGCAAATTTTCGGGTTTTATTGGTATTCAACCGTCTCGTACCTCCGAATGTTTGAAGGCTGAGCGCTCTTCAACCCTTCAGGTCCAAGTCGCTTGAATAGGGGCAGCTGTTGCACCCTAAAATTTGACCAACCGGTTCTCCTATCTGACTCGTGGTTTAAATTCATATTCGCATATCAGATGCATGACACTTGTGCACAGACAGAGGATATCAGAGTTACAGTTTGGGTTTCATTTACCGGATATTTCAGATCCAACCTAGATAATCAGAATTTTATTTTCGGGGAATTGTGCGCTCCTCGGTGTTTTCAGCTTGCATGGTGATTTTGGGATATTCTGATGCCAGGGGTTTACTGTTTGCTTTAATCTGGTCGCGCTCTCTTTTATGGTGGTTATTTGCATTTGTCTGCATTTTTTTTAGGATTTAATAGCCTTTTGTGGATTTTTAATAGGCTTTATAGGTTTTCTAGGATTAAATAGATTTTTTTAACATTTTTTAAATAGTTTAAATCTTTTTCTAGAGCTTTATAGAATTTTTAATTGGTTTAATAGTTTTTTAATCATTTTTAGAATATAATAGATTTTAAATAGCTTTTAAATGTTTTTAGAATAATATAGAAAGAATATAATTTTTTTCTTTTATTTTAATAGTGTTAAATAAATAGTATAGGTTTTATTAGAGATCAAATAGAATTTTAATAGATATTGATTTTAGTTTAATATAGGTTTAATTAGATTTTAATCATCTTTTAGATTTAATTAGGGTTTAATTAGTTTAGTTAGAGTTTAATATTAGGGTTTAATTGAGTTTGTTAGAATTAATTAGGATTAGTTTAATTTTCATTCAGATTTAATTATGGTTTTAACTAGTTAATTAGGTTTAGCTTTTAATTAGTTTAATTAGTTAATCATTAGTTAGTTAGGTTTAAGGTCTTAATCAGTTTTTTTAATCCATTTTCATACTAATGATTTTAAATGCAGTTTTTGGGTTTATTGTGGCATTTTCGTTGGGCCCAGATAGCAGGTTGGAGGCCCAAAACCATTTTCAGTCCATTTTTTTTTGTCCAGAAATCAGCAGTGACACTTGTCAAGTATAAAGCGTGCCACGCGTTCCACCATAGAGGCCCCACCTCACAACTCTGAATTCCCCCCAGGTCTGCCACGTTTCAGACCCACTATCCCTCCCTCTCTCTGCCAGCACCCCCATGTGGCGCCCTGCATGTTCTCCACTGACTCTATCTCACCGCCACTTGGCGACGTCTAAGCTTCGCCGGAAACTCCACCGGCCGGCATGCAAACTCTCAGGCCACCGCTCCAACTGACTCCGACCACCATACCGGTCACCGGAAGCTGGTGATCTCGCCGGAAACTGGAGATTTCAGAAGTTCATTCTATACTCCGATCATCAACTGCAACCAGTCATCATCATCTTCTCCGACCGATCCTCATCATCAATGACCGCCGGAAAACGTTCAACCATCGGATCAAGTTTTTTTTCCAGAAATCACCATGAATGTTCGTGTGTTCTTCGATCTCGCTTCCGGAACCTCGTGTTGATCTTCACCAACGAACTTGTTCTTCACGCCTTTTCCAGATTTCTTCCCCAACCTTCATAGCTCCTTCATCGTGTTCATCCGTTCTTCGTAGTGTTCTTCATACATTCTCCAGATTCTGTCAAGAACCTTCAACTTCCTTCATGTTTTTCCAGCAGCTATTAGGATTCTTCATCAGTTTATCGTAAATCTCCAGAAATCTCATAGATCCTGCAAGATCTTTGAGCGTGTTCTTCAGTTTTTCCCAGAAAGATTGTTGATCTTCAAGCGATTCTTCAAGATCCTCCAGAACGTCTTCAAAATCTTCAACAAGCCTCAAGAACTCCCTGAGTCGTTCGTATTCCAAATCCAGGTATTATCCTTCGATCCTTGTTCACGTTTTTCTTCTTTGATTGTTGAGTATAGGGATTCATCTTAGTTGAACTTGAATTTAGGTTGCGTTTAGGCTTTTGAAGTGGAGGTTTTTGGGAGATTTAGATTAGGTAGTTCAGATTTGGGTAAGGTTGGATTGAGAGAGAAAGGTTTGCAGACGGCGGGTTAGGGTTTAGATGATGAACAGTATCCAGCGTTGGGGAAGAAGGTTTGGTTTTGTTAGTCAGATTAGGGTTTGGGTTGGGTCCAAAGCCCAAGTTGGAAATTACTATCACCCACCCCTCAATTACTCGTATCACCCCCCTCGTGTGAGAAAGCAGAGTGGATTTGGACTGGGCTTAGGCTCTGATTGCTATGCGCGCCCCCCCCAAGCGCAGACCCAAGAAGGATTGAGTTGTTTGTTGTTTCCATTTGCACCCCCATCTGTCTCTTTTTTTTCTGTTTTGTTTCATTCAATTTTCTGATGCATAATGGGCCTAGCACATTTGATATCTGCACCACCCCACCGCTGGCCCATTCAGTATTAACAACTAGGATTAGTACTATTTGCACCCCTCCCTGTTTGTTTTTATTTTCTTTTTCTTTTTAATTTCTTTGTTTTCATGCATGTTAGAAATTAATTCCTAAAAAATAGTAGGATGGTCCAAATAATTCCATTCTTTTTTCTGTAGACTCATATTTCAATGTAGAATTTTATAATGCAAAAATATTGATTAGATCATGCATTTTCATTTTTGTTTGCATTTTTGTATTTTAATTGATACTGAATGATTGGTTGGTGTCGTGTCTGCCTTGTTGATTTTAGTTCTCTCACTTGGTATTGAATTTTGCTCTAGTTTTTTGGTATGTTATACTAGACTAATGCATGTTCCCCATAGATTTTTCATAGATTTTTTAGAGGTTGATTGATGGTGTTTTAGGGTTAGAGAATAGAGACCTCATAACTTGCCGGTTAACCCTTGACCATTCATATGTTAGGGATTGTTTAGTAGCCTTAGAAGTTGAATTAGGCTTTGAGATTTGATCTTGGGATCATAGAGCCATGTAGGTTTCCCCTAGATTTTTGATAGATTTTTATAGGGTGTTCTGTTATTTTTGCTTGAGCCTGAGAATAGGAGAAGTCTTGACAGGCTTCTGACTTTGAAGTTCAACTGTGGTTGAACTTCAGAGATAGTTTCTTGTGGTTTGAGGGTCTATGGTTTCTTCTTGAAGGTGGAGGCTGGATGAAGTCTTGGTGGAGCTTGCAAGGATGTTGGATTGAGGCCTAGCCCAGGAGCTTGCTCTCTGTTTGTGAGGTTTGAGATCCTGAAGTTTGGGGGAAATTCATGGTACTTTCCTGAGGAAGGCACTATGGATGTCTTTCATTCTTTCTTCTCACCTCTTTCTTAAGTATCCAATGATGTTGGAGCCTTCATGTGAGTTTAGTTTCTCCTGAGGAGGAATGTAAACCGTTCACAGTTGTTGAGCCACATGGGATATGATTCCTAAGTGGAAGCCTCCTGGTACTTTCCTGGGGAAAGCACTATGGGCCTGTTCACTTAGTTCCCTTAGTTCATGTAGGATTTCTCAAGTATCCAATGATGTTGGAGCCTTCATGTGAGTTTAGTTTCTCCTGAGGAGGAATGTAAACTGATCACAGTTGTTGAGCCACATGGGATGTGATTCCTAAGTGGAAGCCCCCTAGTACTTTCCTGAGGAAAGCACTATGGGCCTGTTCACTTAGTTCCCTTAGTTCATCTAGGATTTCTTAAGTATCCAATGATGTCGGAGCCTTCATGTGAGTTTAGTTTCTCCTGAGGAGGAATATAAACCGTTCACAGTTGTTGAGCCGCACAGGATATGATTCCTGAGTGGTAACCTCCTGGTACTTTCCTGAGGAAGGCACTATGAGTCTGCCTACTTAGCTCCCTTTCTTTGATAAGTTTGTTTTGAAGCTTGGAGACTGGTTTGTTTTCTCTTGTGTAGGGTTTTGCTTAGGGTCTTGCCTAGAGATTTGATTAGGGTTTTTTGTTTAGGGGTCCTGCTCAGGGTTTTGGTTTAAGTATTGGATGGGAGCTTGTCAGGCTGGTTCGCCTTCTCTTTGTGTTGTTTGACTTGTGTGGTGCTGTGCTGCATTAGACTTAGGGGTTCATCTAGATATTTCTGAGGTAGGTGCATCTTAGAGATAGGCTTTGTGTGCATGAGAAGTTGAGGTGGTCCTCCTTCTGCTTGTTTGTTATTGAGTGGCTTTGCTTGCTGGTATTTGGTAGAGCTGAGCTCCCTTACCTCTGTGGTTTGCGGCCTTTGCGCCTTGTTTGTTTGGTTGTTGCATTCATGCATATTTCCAGTATTTCTTTACTTTGTAGTTGATTCCTGTTTGCTGTTTAGTCCTGTTGCCCTGATCCCTTAGGAGCTCTAACTTCTCCGCTGTGGAGGAGTTATGATAGACATTAGGATGGTCAACCAGGCATGATAACAGTAGGTAGATTCCCCTTTTCAACCATAGTTTTAGGGTGTCTCTTTCCTTTTAATAGAAAAACACTTGAGTAGCTTGTGTCGTAGTTAGCCGAATTACAGCTGCTCTGATTTCTCGTACCAGACGAGAATATGTAGGCATAAGATGCGATATCCTAGCGAGCACACTAACAACTAACCTTTTGTTCTCTCGCGGCTGTGCGATCGAGACTTTCCCGCTGACGACTGATGTTATCCCTTTTCTCTTGCCCGAGGGCATTTGAGACCAGACCGTAGTTGTAGGTCCCCGTACCCTTAAAACCAGTTTAATTTCTCACTGCTGTGTGAGAACTCCCAGTTTAGCCGTAGTTAGTCGAACTACGTTTGCTCTGATCTTCCATGCCGTGTGGAAGTACGTAGGCACAGGATGCGATGTCCTGGCGAGCAACCTCCCCCCGTCTAGACGTAGGTAGTCGAACTACGTTGACTGTGACTTTCCCATTGCACGAGGGAGTACGTAGGCCCAGAACACCGTATGTTTTGTCGAGTCCTGTCCTTTTCTTTTCTCTTCAGACTGACCATTAGCATAGATAGATAAACACACCCTTTTCCTTATAAACACCAAGCGTGGATCCCGTCGAGTACGATGGACGTGAGGGGTGCTAATACCTTCCCCTTGCGTAACCGACTCCCGAACCCAGGTTTTGGTTGCGATGACCATACCTTTCCCGTTTTTTTGCGAGGTTTACTTCGAGCGTTTCCTTTCCCTCCGTTGGTATAAATAACGCACGGTGGCGACTCTTCTGTCAGCCGGCGCCGATTTTCGCAGTAGCGACACACCCGAACTTTCAAATTTGCATGATGTGTTTCATATGTCGAAACTTTGAAAGTATATTGTTGATCCATCCGATGTGCTTCAGAGGGATGAAGTATAGATTCAGGATAATCTTAGCATGAAGGTGATGCCGATAAGGACCGAGGATCGCAAGATGAAGCAGCTAAAGGACAAAGATATTCCTTTGGTGAGAGTAGCTTGGGGAGGAGCTGCTGAGGGAAGTGTGACTTGGGAATTGGAGAGCAAGATGCGAGATTCGTATTCGGAGTTGTTCTCACCAGGTACATTTTTTAGGACGAAAATATTTTAAGTGGCGGAGAGTTGTAACACCCCATTTTATTATTAGTCATGTCATAATCATTTTGTGTATTGTTTGTGATTTTATTGTCTTATTTAAGGATATGTGTGTTAAGTGGGAGTGAGAGAGCTTAGTAGATTGGCTTAGTCGAAGTTAAAGGCTAAGATAATATAGTAGTAATGATATGAACAGGGAGGCAAAATATAAATGTAATATTAGTTGTATTAATATTAATATTATTATTATGATTATTAATATTAATATTACTATAATTATTTACATTATTATTATTATTATTGAAACTATTATTGGGATTATTATTATTATTAGTAAAATAATTAAGAGGAAAAACCTAATTAGAGTAATTAGTGGAGGAGTTACAGTCAGTTTTGGTTTTACTGTCGCTACTGCGAAAAACGGTGTCGGCAAAACAGAAGAGTCGCCACCTTTCGTTATTTATCCCTCAGAAATGGAAAGGAAACGATCGGGAAAAACCTGATGAGAGGGTATAAGACAAGGTCATCGCAACCATTGTCTGGGTTCGGGAGTCGGTTACGCAAGGGGAAGGTATTAGCACCCCTCACGTTCATCGTACTCGATGGGATCCACGCTTGCTGGTTTATCTGACAGGTGAAAAATAATCTATCTACGGCTTCTAAGTCTAAACGGAAAGAAATTGACTCGATAGAGCAT
This sequence comes from Lathyrus sativus, assembly GCA_963859935.3. Taxonomy (NCBI): domain Eukaryota; kingdom Viridiplantae; phylum Streptophyta; class Magnoliopsida; order Fabales; family Fabaceae; genus Lathyrus; species Lathyrus sativus. The sequence continues at coordinate 62,890,195 of OZ012738.1, read as the reverse complement.
CGGACTCTATGCCTACGTATTCCCTTGTGCAATGGGAAAGTCAGAGTCATCGTAGTTCAGGAAACTACGGGAGATTTTGCTCGCCGAGATATCGCATCTCATGCCTACGTACTTTCACACGGCGTGAAAGATCAGAGCTAACGTAGTTCGGGATAACTACGGGAAACCGGGATGTTCTCGATCACACGGGGTGAGAGAAAGGGTTGACGATACTAGCGTACGCATTCTAGTAGTTAGGTGTATGTTGCTCGCTCGACGGAGACTTAGGCGTTACCTGTTTGTGATAGAACAGACGTAGTATGTCGGGTTTGAAGGGTATGGGAACCTACGGGTTCTAGAACTACGGTCTGGTATCGATTGTGCTCGGGCAAGATAAAGGGAACATCAGTCGTTAGCGGGAAAGTCTCGATCGCACGACAGCGAGAGAATATATAGGTTAATTGTTAGTGTGCTCGCTAGGATATCGCATCCTATGCCTACATATTCTCGTCTGGTACAAGAAATCAGAGCAACTGTAGTTCAGCCAACTACAGCAAAACAGGGGAAAGGGAAAAAGGTAGACCACTAGGATATCGCATTCTATGCCAACGTACTCTCGTCTGGCACGAGAGATCAGAGCAAACGTAGTTCGACGGGTAAACGAGTCTCGATTGCACAGGGGCAAGAGAAGGGGTCTCAATCGCCTGAACGCAAGAGAAAAGGGAGTTTCGATCGCGCGGGGCGAGAACAAAGAGGAAGCAGGCTTACGCCTAAACGGGAAGGAACTCGGGACACACACGCAAGAACCTAAGGCGTAGGAGCGAATGCGTCGCATGTCACCCAAAGGGTACCATACTAGACATCCTAGACGATTGAGAAGAAACTCCTCAACTGTCATTTCCCACGTATCTAATGATACAGCTCACAACACTCGACGGTTTCCTGAAGACGTGAATAAGAAAGATGATGTTGAACGAAGCGGCTCCGTTGACTCCTGACATGCGCGCAAGCTCCATTCCAATCTTCTCCTCTCTGGGTCCTTGATGAGGACGCTCGAACCAGGAACAATGTAACGCTTAGACCGTTATGGTTCGACTTATACGAGAAATCGAACTCTCAGAGGTAGCATATTGATATCCGTGTCAAAGACAAGATAGAGAAATAATATCGACAATCATTCTCCAATTGAATCGTGTCACACGGCCAGCCAAAAATAAAATCAGAGATAAAATCGGATAAGAAACGAAAATAGGAGAGAAAATAGGAGAAAAATCCACTAACAAATGGAAATAAAAGTCTACTCCTAAAATTAACAATTAAATTCTACTAGAAAAATATTCTAAAGAAATATTTAAAAAAATTGTATAAGAAAAATAGCATGGAAAATCTATCCTAAAGAAAATAGAAAAAATCTATATTAAATCTATAATATTCTATAATATGCTAAAAATAAAAGAATATAAATTCTATATTAAAAACTATGCATAATATTCTAACTATGAAAATGAAACTATAATCCTAGAAAAAAAAAGAACTATACTATTACAAACAATCATCCAATACAAGGGAAAAATTAAATTGCAAAGGGGAGGGGGGTACAATCTGCAAACTGGGGGTAAGGCAGAAAAAAACAACTCTGGGCCCAGCCCACAATACAAACAATTCAGGAAAAAAAACATAAGGGCATGGGGGGTGCGCGCAGAAATATGGGGTGTGAGCCTGAAAACGTGGTATTGGGCTCAGGCCCACTGCAATCACAAAAAAAAAAAACGTGTGGACCGGGGGGTTCCAATGGGAAATAGAGGGATATGGATCAGGGAATGCATATTGGGCCCAATGGCCCAAACGTCCAAGGGAGTTCAGTAGCTCCTCTGTCTTCCTCACTTCCAATTCCAACAGAAACCCTAATCTTTCTTCCCCAAATCTCGTCGCCGCCTGGTTTTCATCCTCCTCCCTCAACTTCTCATCTTCGTCTCCCTCACCGTTCTCTTCTCCATCAAACTCCTCACTATCTCAATTTGCAACCTACAAGCCCTAACGAAATCCCCCACCTCAGAACTAAACACGAGGAAGCTGATGATTGTTCTTGACGATGTTCTGGAAGTAGGATTCGTGATGAAATCTTGAAGATCTCCATGGAGAAGAAAGATCGTTGAAGCCACGAAGAAATCTGGGAAGCAATGGAGATCCTGGAAGTTTCTTGGACGATTTGAAGGAGGTTTCGTGTTTGCCTGATGACGATTGTTGATGAATGCATGGATCTGGCAAAAGGTATGAGGGTTGATGAATCTGGACGAAAATCCTGATGAAGTTCATATGAAGTTGGAAGGGTTTCTAGAAAACTCATGATGAACACAGATTCAGATCTAAAAAAAACGGTTATGGATGTGAACACGATGAACGTTTGGTGAATCAGGAAGAACGATGAAGATCTGAAGGTGATCTGGAGATGATAGACATTGATGATGATTCCGGTGACGGTCGCGAATCCAGGTGGCGTTGCATGTTGAAGGTGAATAGATGGAGAAGTTTTGTTGTTGATCTGGAAGAGACTTCATGAACGGATGAAGATGATGTTGAAGGCGACGAAGAATACTAATGAAGATTCTTGGAACTTCTCTGAAAGTTATTCATGAATGGGATGAATCTTTATTGAAAATCTGGAAACGGTTGAAAGAAGGAAAGTTCTTGAAGGTTGTAGATCTGGAATATTGTTGATGAATCTTGAACGGATCTATGAAGGTGATGATGAATCTTGAAGATTCACCGGAAAAATGACGAAGGTGATGAACATTGACGAAGAACGATGAAGATCTTAGAGATTTCTGGAAACTGATGATGAAGCTTCAAAGATCTTGATGAAGATCTTGATAGCTTGCTAAAAAATGAAGAACAGGTGAACATGAGGATTTCTGATGATGGTTACAAGTTTCCAGCGGTATTTTGGCCGTGAGAAGCATCGTGGTGATTTTACCCGTGAGCATCTCCGGCGTTTGCATGGCCGGAGGGAGGGGAGAGAGACGGTGAGGACGTGGCGCGCATGCAAGCAAGGGAGGGTGGAGGTGAAGCCACGTATGAGGACGGGTGGCAGGGAAGTGTGGGGTCTGTGGAGTGAGTTGGCGGTGAGAAAGAGTGCATGTGTGGCTGCCTTTTATAATGACATGTGGCGCGATTTGGACTTGGGCCTCCAGAAAATCAGACACCTGGCCCACGAATTCTAATAAACTCTGAATTAATGATTCACTTAACTCAATTAAAATCTGATTACCATTAACACTAATTAAAACCTGATGCAATTAATGCCTAATAATAAAATGAAAATTGGACCATTAACTCCTAATTGACCTAATTAAAATGCTAATGATGACTAAAAAAACTCCATTAATACTAAACAAAACTCAATACCTTCTAGACTCAATTAAAACTAATCAATCCTATTAAACTTGCTAATTAACATCTAATTAACTCTAAAAAGAAATTAACCTAGAAAAGAAATATTAAACTCTATTAAACCAATTAATATCTAAAATTATTAAATCCACTAAATTCTAGATCAATTAACAGAAGAAAAAAAATCTATCAAACCAAATTAAATCTATTTAAAAATTTCTAGAAAAAGAAATATCCTATTAAAACTTCATTAAAAATCTATTTAATATTTATTTAAAATTCTAGAAAAAACAATTAAATCCATAAGAATATATTTAAAAATTCCTATTTAATATCTATAAAAAAACAATTAAATCTATTAAAATCTATTTTAAAAAATCCAGAAAATAAGGGAAAACTCTAAAATGCAATAAAGCCGATTAAATTGAATAGAACACAAATGCGCGACTATAGCGAAATAAGCAGTAAAAACCGGACACCGAAATGTCCTCAAAAATAACAGCGAGAGCCGAAAACACCGGGACGGGCACAAATTCTCAAAACAGCTTATTCAAACTGGCCTTAAACGCCTGAAGCGTCAGGAAAGGCTGTAATCCCGATAAAATCAATCTGACTGCAAAAATGCAATGGATGCGGTATGTAAGTGCAGAATGCAAAATGAGTCGAAACATAAGCCAAATGCGATAATTGGTTGGTCAAATTTTGGGGTGCAACAGCTGCCCCTATTCAAGCGGCTTGGACCTGAAGGGTTGAGAAGCGAACGACTTTCAATCGTTCAAAGGTAGAAGACGGTTGAATACAAAAGAAACCCATAAATTTGCCAACCTGCAGAAATAAACTGCAAAAACTGCTTGGGGAAAATATCTAGAACACCGAATCCAGTTGTCACGGCAACAAACTTATCAATCATCTGACAAAGAAACTGACTTTAGCACTAGTTATTTGCGTGACGCCATAGGTAACAAACCCGAAGGTTGGATCAACATGCATTTTATCCTCTCACACCGTCTAATGATAGACAGGAAGAAAAACAATCTTGATCTCGTATCGTCTAATGATAGACGAGAGGAAAATTCTATTCAAATCTCGCATCGTCTAATGATAGACGAGAGGAAAGTCATATTCAAATATCGCATCGTCTAATGATAGACGAGAGGAAAACCTTGTCCGAAGAGCCACATCGTTAGTGAGAACTAGCGGAAGGAAAACCATATAAACTTCAACACTACCCATCAAATTTCAGAATCCTTTCGTCTACAGGAATTGATGGAAAGAACAATATCCTCAAAGGGGCCACATCATCAATAAGGATTGACAGGAAGAAAACCACCTTCAAAGAGCCATGTCGTCAATAAGAATTGACAACTAGGAAAACCAAACATTCTTCAAAGAGCCTCGACGTCAATAAGGATCAACAGTCAGGAAACACTTCTTGAAATGTCATCTCATCCGATAAACAGAAAGAAAGCCAATATCGGAAAGATCACCTTGAAACCTCTCAACGTCTCAAGATAGATGGAGAGAAACCATAATCAAACTCACAACGTCTACAGATAGACGGAGAAAACCATACTCGAACTCATGACGTCTAAAGATAGACGGAGAAAATATCTTGCTCAAACTCACAACACCTAAAGATAGACGGAGAAATCCATACTCGAACTCATGACGCCTACAGATAGACGGAGAAAAACCCTGCAGGGGAAAATACATCGTCAATAGGAATTGACGGGAAGAACAGTTTGTCTTTATCAGATGATCGATAGACAAAGCATAACCTTCGTATGATCTGAGAATCAAATACCAAAGAGCTGTCTGATCAAAGCTGCTGAATAAATGCCCCTGAGCTGATTACAGAGTACTTCATGTTGCCACGTAAGGCTGATAGAAACTGGCTTATGCTTCGTATGCATATGCGTATGTTTGAATTTTTCTATGGCGTAATGCTCCATATAAGATGGAATGTTAGGCATTTGAAGATGAAATGCAAATATGATGCAAATATGATGATATATGCAAGATGCAAATGCAGGCTCGGGCTGCTGGAGAAAAGCTACAAACAGAAGGACCATTCCAGCAAAATAAACGCTGGAAGGGTGAAGCCAACTCCGCTGCTGGAGAAACTGGATACGGAACCACTTCAGCAAAATAAATGCTGAAGACAAAGCCAACTCCGCTAGGGATAACCGGATATCACAGAATTATTCCAGCAAAATAAATGTTGGAAAGGCGACCCGAATCCGCTGGGGGTAACCAAATGTGCTAAGCATGATCGGACTTCCCTAGGAATAACTTACACGTGCCAATGACCGTTGGACTTTTGCTTGGGAAAACAGACGGAGTCTTCCTACATACCAATGAAGCTTGGATTTTAAAACTGATGCGCCAACACGGATGGGCCTCACAGTGATTGCCAATATGGATTAGGCTTTAGGAATGGCTCGCCAATGAGAATTGGGCTTCCTGAAAATTGCCAATAAGGATTGGGCTCTTGGGCTATCCATGATGGGTCAGGTACGACTGACGCTGGAAAACATCCTGTCTGAATTCCCAGTTTCTGATTGAAGGGTCAAGGACGGTAACACGACTTCCTGACATTCGTCTCACACTCGAAGGTCGGCTGAACCTTCTCGAGTAGCTCTGATTAGCTCTAATGACACGGAGAGGAACAATTCCTTCGCTGCTGATATGCCCCAGTCTGTGGGATCTCTGTGGGGATATTCCTCGGATGGAAATCTGAAAATTTGTACCCTGATGGTTTGCCATGAACTGCCCTAGCACTCTAAACCTCGGAGAGATGCTTCGGATCAAATGCCCCTCGGGCAAGAAACAACTTTGGCGCTTTTCTCAGAGTGGCCTGCCCCTGTCTGCAACGACTTTGCCCCTGATTGGCTGATCTGCAGGGAGATACGCTAGTTGTCCTCGAGAGATTCATCAAATCTCGACCTGACTGCTTCAGAATAACTGACTTCGGATGGCCGACATCACTAGGGATTACCTGATATAACTTGCCCTGGTTCACGGAGTATTCGGGTGTTCTGCATTCTATCATGATCGGACTTTCCACTGTAGGAAACTTTCCTACTGTCAAGCGCTTACTCGAAAGTAAAACAAGTTGTTCTGCATAAAAGATATCTTAATGCAATGCACATGACAGTTTTGACATCCAATTTGTTCACTGGAAAAGGAAAAAAAACAGTTTATGGCATGTAATGCACAAATCATTAATCAGAATATCAACATAAGTACCAACATGATAAGAAGAACCCTTTTAGGAGTCAGTTTCAACGCGATCTTTACTGAGGTTTGCCTTCGAAACAAACCCTGCTTCAATTAGGACTTTTTCTGGTTGTAACATGGTCAGGTTCACGGTTTAAAAGGAAAGGATAAACGCTCAAACTTTATTTTCACCCACCCGTTCTCCGTGATGTTCTCCAATCCTATGTTTAGCTAATTCGACCTTAGCGCTCGCTTCTCAGAGGTTGAAGAATAGGAGTGATGGTTCGAGAAACCATGAGTTTTTTAGAGTGACAGCTACTCGTCCTTCGTCTTTGACACTTGGGGTCACACGACTCGTATTTCATTTGAGGATTTTTCTTTTGTAATCCATTCATTTTTATTTTTCTTTCCCTAATTTTTGCTTGGACTGGCTCCTTTGAGCTTCTTTTGATTATCAAGTCCAGCGGGATGCCCTCATTTTTGCCTAAGTCATTCGTTTTGACTTAGCGGGTTTTTCTTTCTTTTTCCTCTTTCCTTTTTTTTGAACAAGTCATGTGACACCGGTTGTCTGACTCTTTGGGGAATAATGTGACTGTTTCACTCCCGATGTTTAACCACTGCGGTTTTTTAGGCACGACCTCTAGAGGTGTGATTGATCCTCGAACGGACACTCCCTTCTGCAATTTGGACGCTCAGTCAAATTAGCTAACACCTACCCTGCCCCGGGTTAAGATTGAGGGTTTTTTCGTTTTCCGAAAGAAACTCCTACTACTATGCTCAAAGGGGTTAACAAGGGATTATCTTCCTTATAACTCCGGTGTTTAGGATTTGAAACAATACCTGTACATCATCAGCAGGTTTTATTTTTCAAAAGCATACTTTATCGGAAGCTCGTGCGTCTTTAAACTTTGTCATCCTCCCCAGATTCCGCTTAACCAAGCGTTGGACATCTGTAAAAACATTATTAGTGTACACGAATGGACTGAATCAAAACATGCATACTCATTTCATTATCAATATCAATTGAAAACAATACAAGTTTTACGAATGCAATTTGCGCTTTAACAGAAAAGAAACTACAAATGTAAACAAATGACATGATAAAACACAGATTGCCAGTTGCTGGGAACTGGGCTTCTCGATCTCGATTTGCTGTTGAGCCAGCCCTCTTCAGAATTGATCTTCGAAGTCATCCTGATACTCTTCTGAACATCTGCTATCAGTGAACTCTCCCATAACCTGAACTGATACACCCAGTTGGCTGGATGAAGGAAGGTCATTAATCTGAACACCCCGAGGCATGACAGATATCCTGTTAGAGTCTAGCAAGGCTTGAATCTGGCTTCAAAGCACCTTACAGTCATCTGTTGAGTGCCCCTGTGCCCCAACATGGTACTCACAGCGAGCGTTGGCATCAAAACCTGGGGGATAAGGCGGGATCATTGGATCGGTCTCCTTCGGCACTATCAGCCCCCTTTTGACCAAATCCGGCAACAATTGACTATACGACATCGATATCTGAGTAAACTGCCTTTCAGGTTTCCTTGGTCTTCATCGGGCATGCTGATACGGCTGACGATGATACGGCTGTTGACTCTGGCGGGTAAGAGATATCTGACATACAGACCCAACAGGTTGCTGACTCTGAGTACTCGAAGTGTCAGGATACTGAATCTAAGGTACGGGAGATTCTGAGACAACATCACTGCCTTTCTCCCCTTCTTCTTGAGAACTGACAATTGATTCATCATCATAAACTGCAGTATAAGGAATGTCCTGAATCTTTCCGCTCTTGATTCCACTCTCAACACGTTCTCCTACTCTTATCAAGTCCGCAAAGCTTAGATTTCCACAACTGAACAATGTGTCATAGTAACGGCCTTTCAAAGTATCCACGAAAAGGTCAACCATTTCTCTATCCACAAGCGGTGGTTGAACACTGGCAACCAATTCTCTCCATATCTGCGCATACCCCCTAAAGGATTCGTTCTCCGCCTGAGATAATTCTTGCAAATGCACGCGACTAGGAGTCATATCCAGGTTGTAGTCGTATTGCTTCACGAAGGCATTGGCTAAGTCAGACCATGATTTGATACTGTCACTCTTCAACTGCATGTACCAATCCAAAGATGCTCCGATCAAACTATCTTGGAAACAATGAATTATAAGCTTGTCATTGGTGACATGTGAAGTCATTCTTCTGCAGAACATAACCAAATGTAGCCTCGGAAAACTATCCCCTTTGTATTTCTCAAAATTGGGCATTTTGAACTTCGGATGCAACACAAGGCCTGGCACCAAACATATGCTCACAGCATTCAGGTCAAGAGTATTCTTGTTTATCAAGGCAGCCACCTGATCTTCCAACAGCTGAAGTCTCCTCGTATCCTCAACAGCCCTAGGGTTCTCAACATTAATCTTCGGAGCGACCCTCTGATGATCTGGCACAGGGAAAGTAAAACGTTGATAGTCTGTGTCACGGAGAGAAGATGTGTCTCTGTCTCTGGCAGGAATCTGCACTTGAGCAACATTGTTTACCGGAGTCCTCTGAATGTTGTTCTCTCCTCTATTCATAACTGTCATGGCTTCCATGAACTGACTCAACTGGTTCTTCAACAACTCAAACTCGGCCCTGGTAACAAACTGGTTCTGCTCTTCGGAGTCCATGACCCTTCCAGAAACTGACTCAAGTCCAATGCGAATGTCGGGAAGTCAACTGCGAGTTGGACAAAAGACGAGTAAGCTCTCTGTTCCGGATGAGGATGGGCATGCAAGCATGAGATGCACATGAAATGCAATGCATAATGCAACAAACACGGGACCACAGCCCCCACAAAGCTCTTAATACTGTTGCGCTGCTGACGGGAGAAGTTTGCTCTGGCGAAAGAAAACCAAAATACCGGGTAGGCTGGAAGTCAAGTTTCCTGCAAAAACCCTCCCACTCACGGGTATGGACCTAAACTGACACAGGTTCGGCATCCTATGCGGTCATCAGCGTCACAGACTTTCAAGAACGATGATACAATACCCAGAAGGTGTGGCATCATCATCTCTTGAAGCGGCCTCACTTAGCTGAATCCCAAATGATCGGTCCCCAGAGTCGATAATCCTCGGGTCAGACAACTTGTCGAGCCCAAAGGGCCAGGCAAGAAGCATCAAAGAGAATCTCGTCCGAGCGTAGATTTCGTAGCAAGCTGGTGCGAGCAAAGCAAGCAGGCTAAGCACTACTCTCTACTTCTAAGTCCATGTGCATACTCAAGCCCAGGTCCGGCTTATCACTCATCAGAGCTCCCCTCCCACAACAGCACAATAGCAACAGATAATAATAAGTGCGGGAAATGTAAATACAGCAGTAGTATACAACATACAACGCACAACAATAAACACCCACAGACAAGCAAACAAGCGCTAGGATTGACTCTCGTCGGGACGTTGGATCCCTCAGATGGACTCGCACAGGGGACGTTGGATCCCCAGGAAACTATCAGAAGTCCCCAGCAGAGTCGCCAGCTGTCGCTACTGTGAAAAACAGTGCCGGCAAAACAGAAGAGTCGCCACCTTTCGTTATTTATCCCTCAGAACGGAAAAGGAAACGATCAGGAAAAACTTGACGAGAGGGTATAAGACAAGGTCATCGCAACCATTGTCTGGGTTCGAGAGTCGGTTACACAAGGGGAAGGTATTAGCACCCCTCACGTCCATCGTACTCGATGGGATCCACGCTTGCTGGTTTATCTGACGGGTGAAAAACAATCTATCTACGGCTTCTAAGTCTAAATAGAAATAAATTGACTCGATAGAGCATCGCACTCTATGCCTACGTATTCCCTTATACAATGGGAAAGTCAGAGTCATCGTAGTTCGGGAAACTACGAGGGATTTTGCTCGTCGAGATATCGCATCTCGTGCCTACGTACTTTCACACGGCGTGAAAGATCAGAGCTAACGTAGTTCGGGCTAACTATGGGAAACCGGGATGTTCTCGATCACACGGGGTGAGAGAAAGGGTTGACGATGCTAGCGTACACATTCTAGCAGTTAGGTGTATGCTGCTCGCTCGACGGAGACTTAGGCGTTACCTATTTGCGATAGAACGGACGTAGTATGTCGGGTTTGAAGGGTATGGGAACCTACGGGTTCTAGAACTACGGTCTGGTATCGATTGTGCTCGGGCAAGAGAAAGGGAACATCAGTCGTTAGCGGGAAAGTATCGATAGCACGACAGCGAGAGAACATAGAGGTTAGTTGTTAGTGTGCTCGCTAGGATATCGCATCCTATGCCTACATATTCTCGTCTGGTACGAGAAATCAGAGCAACTGTAGTTCAGCCAACTACAGCAAAACAGGGGAAAGGGAAAAAGGTAGCTCGCTAGGATATCGCATCCTATGCCTACGTACTCTCGTCTGGCACGAGAGATCAGAGCAAACGTAGTTCGACGGATAAACGAGTCTCGATTACACAGGGGCAAGAGAAGGGGTCTCAATCGCCTGAACGCGAGAGAAAAGGGAGTTTCGATCGCGCGGGGCGAGAACAAAGAGGAAGCAGGCTTACGCCTAAACGGGAAGGAACTCAGGACACACACGCAAGAACCTAAGGCGTAGGATCGAATGTGTCGCATGTCACCCAAAGGGTACCATACTAGACATCCTAGACGATTGAGAAGAAACTCCTCAACTGTCATTTCCCACGTATCTAACGATACAGCTCACAACACTCGACGGTTGCCTGAAGACGTGAATAAGAAAGATGATGTTGAACGAAGCGGCTCCGTTGGCTCCTGACATGCGCACAAGCTCCATTCCAATCTTCTCCTCTCTGGATCCTTGATGAGGATGCTCGAATCAGGAACAATGTAACGCTTAGACCGTCATGGTTCGACTTATACGAGAAATCGAACTCTCAGAGGTAGCGTATTGATATCCGTGTCAAAGACAAGATAGAGAAATGATATCGACAATCATTCTCCAATTGAATCGTGTCACACAGACAGCCAAAAATAAAATCAGAGATAAAATCGGATAAGAAACGAAAATAGGAGAAAAATCCACTAACAAATGGAAATAAAAGTCTACTCCTAAAATTAACAATTAAATTCTACTAGAAAAATATTCTAAAGAAATATTAAAAGAAATTGTATAAGAAAAATAGCATGGAAAATCTATCCTAAAGAAAATAGAAAAAATCTATATTAAATCTATAATATTCTATAATATGCTAAAAATAAAAGAATATAAATTCTATATTAAAAACTAAGCATAATATTTTAACTATGAAAATGAAACTATAATCCTAGAAGAAAAAAAAGAACTATACTATTACAAACAATCATCCAATACAAGGGAAAAATTAAATTGCAAAGGGGAGGGGGTTACAATCTGCAAACTGGGGGTAAGGCACAAAAAAAAACCACTCTGGGCCCAGCCCACAATACAAAGAATTTAGGAGAAAAAAACATAAGGCCATGGGGGTGTGCGCAGAAATATGGGGTGTGAGCCTGAAAACGTGGTATTGGGCTCAGGCCCACTGCAATCACAAAAAAAATAAAAAAACATGTGGACCGGGGGTTTCCAATGGGAAACAGAGGGATATGGATCAGGGAATGCATATTGGGCCCAATGGCCCAAACGTCCAAGGGAGTTCAGAAGCTCCTTCGTCTTCCTCATTTCCAATTCCAACAGAAACCCTAATCTTTCTTCCCTAAATCTCGCCGCCGCCTAGTTCTCATCCTCCTCACTCAACTTCTCATCTTCGTCTCCCTCACCGTTCTCTTCTCCATCAAACTCCTCACTATCTCAATTTGCAACCTACAAACCCTAACGAAATCCCCCACCTCAGAACTAAACACGAGGAAGCTGATGATTGTTCTTGACGATGTTCTGGAAGTAGGATTCGTGATGAAATCTTGAAGATCTCCATGGAGAAGAAAGATCGTTGAAGCCACGAAGAAATCTGGGAAGCAATGGAGATCCTGAAAGTTTCTTGGACGATTTGAAGGAGGTTTCGTGTTTGCCTGATGACGATTGTTGATGAATGCATGGATCCGGCAAAAGGTATGAGGGTTGATGAATCTGGACGAAAATCCTGATGAAGTTCGTATGAAGTTGGAAGGGTTTCTAGAAAACTCATGATGAACACAGATTCAGATCTAAAAAAAAACGGTTATGGATGTGAACACGATGAACGTTTGGTGAATCAGGAAGAACGATGAAGATCTGAAGGTGATCTGGAGATGATAGACATTGATGATGATTCCGGTGACGGCCGCGAATCCAGGTGGCGTTGCATGTTGAAGGTGAATAGATGGAGAAGTTTTGTTGTTGATCTGGAAAAGACTTCATGAACGGATGAAGATGATGTTGAAGACGACAAAGAATACTAATGAAGATTCTTGGAACTTCTCTGAAAGTTATTCATGAACGGGATGAATCTTTATTGAAAATCTGGAAACGGTTGAAAGAATGAAAGTTCTTGAAGGTTGCAGATCTGGAATATTGTTGATGAATCTTGAACGGATCTATGAAGGTGATGATGAATCTTGAAGATTCACCGGAAAAATGACGAAGGTGATGGACATTAACGAAGAACGATGAAGATCTTAGAGATTTCTGGAAACTGACGATGAAGCTTCAAAGATCTTGATGAAGATCTTGATAGCTTGCTGAAAAATGAAGAACAAGATGAACATGAGGATTTCTGATGATAGTTACAAGTTTCCAGCGGTATTTTGGCCGTGAGAAGCGCCGTGGTGATTTTACCGGTGAGCATCTCCGGCGTTTGCATGGCCGGAGGGAGGGGAGAGAGACGGTTAGGATGTGGTGTGCATGCAAGCAAGGGAGGGTGGAGGTGAAGCCACGTATGAGGACGGGTGGCAGGGAAGTGTGGGGTCTGTGGAGTGAGTTGGCGGTGAGAGAGAGTGCACGCGTGGCTGCCTTTTATAATGACATGTGGCGCGATTTGGACTTGGGCCTCCAGAAAATCAGACACCTGGCCCACGAATTCTGATAAACTCTGAATTAATGATTCACTTAACTCAATTAAAATCTGATTACCATTAACACTAATTAAAACCTGATGCAATTAATGCCTAATAATAAAATGAAAATTGGACCATTAACTCCTAATTGACCTAATTAAAATGCTAATGATGACTAAAAAACTCCATTAATACTAAACAAAACTCAATACCTTCTAGACCCAATTAAAACTAATCAATCCTATTAAACTTGCTAATTAACATCTAATTAACTCTAAAAAGAAATTAACCTAGAAAAGAAATATTAAACTCTATTAAACCAATTAATATCTAAAATTATTAAATCCACTAAATTCTAGATCAATTAACAGAAGAAAAAAAATCTATCAAACCAAATTAAATCTATTTAAAAATTTCTAGAAAAAGAAATATCCTATTAAAACTTCATTAAAAATCTATTTAATATCTATTTAAAATTCTAGAAAAAACTATTAAATCCATAAGAATATATTTAAAAATTCCTATTTAATATCTAGAAAAAAACAATTAAATCTATTAAAATCTATTTTAAAAAATACAGAAAATAAGAGAAAACTCTAAAATGCAATAAAGCCGATTAAATTGAATAGAACACAAATGCGCGACTATAGCGAAATAAGCAGTAAAAACCGGACACCGAAATATCCTCAAAAATAACAGCGAGAGCCGAAAACACCGGGACAGGCACAAATTCTCAAAACAGCTTATTCAAACTGGCCTGAAGCGTCAGGAGAGGATGTAATCCCGATAAAATCAATCCGACTGCAAAAATGCAATGGATGCAGTATGTAAGTGCAGAATGCAAAATGAGTCGAAACATAAGCCAAATGCGATAATTGGTTGGTTCAATTTTGGGGTGCAACATTTACTTGAAAAGAGAGAAGGAAAGCTAGGATTAGAGATGAAGAGGAATTTTCCACCATTGTTGAAGGATCAAAGCTTGGAAATTCAGGTAAGGGAGAGAATGGGCTCTCTAATTGTGATAATAACATGAGCAGGTAGTGAGGGTTCCTTTCTCTCTTAGAATTTTCTGTACATTCTTCCTTTTCTTTGTCTGATTGCTGTCGTATGTGATTGTTGCTGTTAATTCATAGATATGTACTGAATGTGTGTATGAATCTATGTGGTACGTTGATTTCGAATGGAAAATTCATGCAATCTTGGTATTGTTGTCGTTGGGGTCTGATATGGATCCAGACCTGAGAATTTGGGGTTTATGGGATTAACAAAAAAACAGGTTGTTAACACATATAATGTTGATAAAAATGATGAAACCATGAAGTAGGGTTAGAACCTTGGGATTAGACTGAAGAAAAGATGATTTTTGGTCTGATTTAGGTGCTGGAATGGGTTTTAATGGGTGAGAACTCATGTAGATGAAAAACTGGAATTTTTGGCATGCTCACTGGCCATACGCGTATGAGGGAGGTCATACGCGTATGTGGGACACTCTCAGAGGCCGTACACGTAACATACGTTCCATTTCCCCCAGAGCCAGCGACCCTCTTCCAATACGCGTGTCAATACCCGTATGAGGAATTTGAAGGGATTTTGAGAGGGAAACCCTCTATGGCCATACGCGTAAGAGTCAAGGTAATACGCGTATGGAGGCCTGGGCAGTAAGGCCATACGCATATGATACGCAGACATGGGGCGAGGGAAGCAGGCCATACACGTATGGACAAGGCTGTAGTGTAATTTTCCCATTTTTTCACTTTTTGTCTCGATTTTGCGTGCGATGCAATTTATCTTGATTCGTAAGACTAATGTGATATAATTGGACATAAGGGAACTAGTAATGATAGAGAATATGATAAAATATGGAATTTCATGTGATTGTCTTTATAAGACATGTTTGAGGCTGGTATGCCAAGATGGTCGTTGTGTGGACGGTCTTGAGCAATGGTGGTAATTTCGGAGAGCATGTGGCTCGTGTGTGATCATTGAGGATCATGGAATTATGCTTGAATAATTATTATGTTGTGCATAATTTGTGTCATGCATTCATGTAATGTTATGTGGAGACGAGCTAGGTGGGAATCCATGATGGGTTTCTAGTCTTGTCCGAACTCTATGTGGGAACCGTGTGGAGATAAGTTGTAGTTTTGAGGAACGTATACATCTTCTCCGAATTTCGATGGGAATCGGGTTCTAGGGTGTACCTTATGTGATTGTGATGGTACTACATGCATTGCATCGTTCCAGTGAGTCACATTGCATATATATAATTGATTGTGGACTGTTGTTTATGCTGAATGATGATGTGGCACTTGTATATGCATGATGATTGTGTGATTGGTGTGTTAACTACTCTTAGCATGTGTTTTTCACCGTATAAATATTGAATGTAGTTCTCACCCCTTTTTCTGTTTTGTTGTGTTTGTGCTCCTTGGGGAGTACAGATGATCAGGTACTTGAGTAGTGCTTGGAGCATTGTGTTGCTATTTGGTCGAGTCTTAGGAGTTGTTCTGATATGTAACATGGGAAGGATGGATACTTCGTTATGTTTTTCATGTTATTTTTTATTTGTTACGTATCATGCTTTGTTTTAATTGTTGTTGAACCACGTATTATATGGAGATTTGATGTAATTGGAGCTTTAATGCTAAACCATTGAGTTGATTTCCGTTGTTTAATAAAAGTATTTGTTTTTATTGATGAATAAGAGATGAAGTGATTTGGTACTTCATAATGAGGTTTTACAATGTGGCATCCTACGTGTGTAACTCTGATTATTTCCGCAATTATTTTTGTATTTTTTATTTTTATGCGAATGGGTAGAGTAGGGTGTAATAGATCACAACAGGGTTTACCATCTTTCTTACCATATTTCTTGTTGTCTTTATTGAAGTTGTTTGTGACAAGGGCAGAACCATCAGTTGTTGAGTTTGACTTTCCCATCATTACTCTTTGTCTAGCCTCCTCCCTTCTGATTTTTGAAAAGGTTTCTATGATAGTTGGCAATGGATTATTTCCAAGAATTCTACCTCTTACTTCATCGAGTTCCTTGTTGAGACCAGCAAGAAAAATAAAGACACAATCGTTCTTTTGTGTCTTAATAAACTGAACATTGTCTTCAGTACACCTCTAGTTATAATCATAAGACTGATCCAACTCTTGCCAAAGGGCCATCAATTCATTATAGTAGGTAGTGACATCCATGTCATTATGCTTTTAATTCCATAACTTTGATTTTAGATCATAAATTTGAGAGAAACTTTTAATATCAGAGTAAGACAATTTTACAACATCCCAAACATCTTTTGTTGTAGGCAGATACATGTATATTTTTCTCATACCTACCTCCATAGTATTAACAAGCCAGACAATAATAGAAGAGTTTTCAGATTTCCAGAACCTATAATTAGGATGTGTTGTTGTAGGCACCAGAACATCACCTGTAAAAAACCTAACTTCACCTTGCCTTCTAGAATAAGTCGAATAGTTTGGGACCATTCAACATAGTTTAAGCCATCTAGTTTCTGAACATTAACCTGAAGAGAGTTATTTTGACCTCCACCTCCTAATTTACTATAAACACCATCAAATGGGTAGCCATAATCGGACCCGAAAAAGTTGTTGTTAGGATCACCTCTGCCATAACTGAACCCACCGTTAAGATTGTTGTTTGCATTGAACCTTGGCATTTTTAGCATGGTAAATCCACTTCCTCCGACAGAATTGTTGTTGGTGCCGCCGAAATTGATGTTGGTGCCGCTGCTGGAATTTTTGTTAGCACCGCCTCCACGATCTCCTCCAGGAGGAGGTGGTGTTTGGATAGGGTCCACCATAGTTTGGATCGGTCGGGTCGGATAAAAGAACGGGTCGTCAGAATTTTTTTTGATCAATTAGGGAAAGCTTGTGTTCCCCGAACCCCATTAATTAGGGAAAACTTTACAGTATCACCCTAGCCCTAACATAACTCATGATACCATGTAGAAAAGCATATGAGTGATAATTTTGTTATATTATTATGAAGAAAAAAAGACTCCTTTTATAGGAGAGAAAATACAAAATTAACTCCTTTATTTTAGGAGTAATATAATGACACTTAAACAAGAAAATATATAGTATTAAATAAGAAATATTAGTATTAAATAAGAAATATTTCAACAATGTGTAATGAAAGCAAAACAAAATGTTGTTTTCAAGAATTTGACCTTTGAATAAAGTCATTGATTGGCCTGATATCATCGTTGATGTACAATTTTGTAACATTGCAAGTGTTAGAAACAAAAAGAAGATACTTTCTTATATGTACAATAAGATTGTATGTGTATTAAACCATTAAAAAGAAAATACACAAATGAACATACGACAACATACAAAATCGAAGAATGGCAAACTTTCCTCTTTGACTTTGGCGTATTGGAGTAAGATGACAGTTGGCAAGGCAAAATCAATTTTTTGTTTATTGAATTTGATGAGTTGTGATGCATAAGCTTCCCAGAGGGTACTGTTGATTGTATTGTTGCTACAAATAGAGGAAGACAAATTAGCCAGTAGAAATAAGATCATAACGAGTAAAAAGAGAGGTTGGTAAAGATAATAGTTACCCCAAGTGTCACAACACCATGTTGACATGTTGTTTCATGTCACCGGTCTAGATCTGTGTGTACCCAATTTCGTCCACCATTCCTATAATATATGTGAAATTTGGCATAAAGCTTATGTGGCATCAGGCTGGTAAGGACAAAAAACCTAAAGTTTAATTGATCAAACAAAAGTCATACCTATGAAGGAATTTGTTTTCCATTTCCCAGTTATAATATCATATGGGATGACGTTAATAACCTTGTCTGAGATTATATGCTTGTTTGTGTCACCAACCGTGGTTCCTCCAGTGAACTTAATGAAAAACTTATGATTTGAAGGTCTGAAAACCAACTCATTAAGTTGAACCTAAAAGTTGGCTACTATGCAAATGTTGTTAACAGCTAAATGTGAATCGAAAGTCTTGCTATACAATGTCGGAACAACCACATGGATATCAGTCCCCGTTACAAGCAAGCAAAACACATAGTTCCTTTATCATCATGAAAATAAAAAATAACTAAAACAACATGAATATTATAAACAACAATTTTTTTCCACAAAAAACATCAAAAACTCAAAACATAACCCATTTGCAAGTTAGTAAAAAATCAAAACAGTGTTGAATATGATATATCATAAACTCACGTATTTGTTGATGATAATCATCTCAAAGTGCTTCTTCGTGTTAGAGACGACATTCCATCTATGATGAACTTTCACAGTGATCTTCCAAATCTCTTTTGTGTCGTTAATGCCCTTCATGTTCTCAAATGGTCTTGCCATGTAATCCGAAATTTGTTGAACAAATGAAACAATGAAAGAAGGATTAACAAAACTAAGAAAACAATGAAAAGGTGAGAGAAAGAATAACAAAATTGGTGAAACTACAAAATGAAGAAATAAGAAGATTTGGTCTGGAGAAGATACAGAAAGCTACATGAAGTGTGATTATGTGAAATGATGTTTGCTTTTTAAAGATACAGAAAGTATGAAGTGATGAGTTGGTTGAAAAGTTTTTTGAATTCGTGTTGTAGCGGAACACAAGCAAGGCATAATTGGTTGCAAATGAACCAAATTAATAGCATAAAGCAGATTACATGAATACCCTCTAAACAGTAGCCTTGGACCAATAAGTGAAAAGGGTAGTATGGTCTTTTCTAGAGCATACTAATTTTTTATATGGTAAACACACATGATACAATAACCGTTAATAATTCCATAAAACCTTCAAAAGCCAATCATCAACAACACACCATCAAAACCAAAACAAAACAAAAAAAAGGAAAAGAAGAAGTAAACCGAAACCGCAACGAAACATAATATCAGCGCCGTAATGGTCTAAATTGTCTCTGCAAAATGCCATAGCCTCCACGAATTTGTTTTCCTGGCCATTGAAAATCACCGCGCACGATTTCGAATTTGCCACTGCGCTTGTGTTTGATTCGGTCTGACCACTATTGTTCCTCCATTTTGTCTGGTTCTCTTTCTTTCTTTTTAGTTTTAATTTCCGTTCCTCCTTTGATCTTGTGTGATATATTTCTTAATTCATAGTAATGTTTTGTTTGAAAAGGGGTTTGCGATAAGAAAGAGTGATTTTTATTTGGTTTTTACAAAGAAAAAGGGTTTGTATTCTCTGTCTGAAAATGGATATCCTCAGCTCTTGGGCAGCAGTGCAGCTCTATTTTTATGAGAGTAAAGAGAGAGAAGTTGGAAATAAAAAAAATGGTGAAGATGAGATAGAGTAAAATGATGAGAGAGATAGAAACAAAAAGAGGGCATAAGAAAGGGCTGCAGAAAAATAAAGCAGATGATCCAAATCCTATATTTAGACTAGAAAACTACAAACTATTACTAAGTTAGAATCAATTTTGTAATATCAATTCTACTTAAATTCCATCAAACTTACATTTACATTTGATAATCAAAATTAAAAAAAAGAATTTAATTAAAATACACTGACAATGTAAAAGAATTTTATACTGTCAATTAATTATAAACGCTTAAATGTAAAAAGAAGTTTGACTTTTATTTTAATAACTTCTAAAGTAATGCAACAGATGATGGTGATGAAACTGCCTAAAATTTTTTATATTGTCAGTACATAGTAATTAATAATAAAAAAAGTGTATACTTATATGATATCAAGGGTTCAAGTCCAATTAATTAAACTAGCTATGACAAAAATTCAATATATAAACTCCTTTACAATACTCATAACCGCACTAGCCCTACCAGGATCCACCATATCAATATTATGAAACCCAACAGGATCAAACCGAGCTTCAACCTGTACCCCACATCTGACCAACATAGTCACAAATTCTTGTTGTCGATCAAGCATGATATCTCCACCATAACCAATAACAAGACACCTTCCTATTTTCTTCACATTTTCCAAATGTGGCCCTTTCGCCATAGGATTGCTATATCTATGGTCACGATCTGTCTCTTTAGGCAAAGCTAAATCCCACATCATGTCCAACACCGGTAAGGGCAGTGTCTGGTCCGTCGCAAACCTTGTGATAAAAAAACAACGTTAGATCAGCAGAGCCATTGAAGTTTTTGAAGATACTGTGTAGATTAATTAAGATTTAAGTGTAGAAAAACTAATAGTCTTATTTTGTCATGTTTTAAATGTGACAAATATTAGAGACCGTCGTAATTTCATGCGACTAATGTAAAATAAATAAATAAATAAATAAATAAAATTTTATGGACCTTAATTCTGAGGCTGTCCTTTTCTCCCCAGAAAACATAGGTTGGTTCATAACAAAGCCACAAATCATGAGAGGCTCCAAGTCCATTTTCTCAATGTGCATGGCTGTATTGAACACAATGTTCCCACCAGAGTCACATCCATAAAGATAACATCTCGAAGGATCGCCGTAGTCTCTCAGCCACTGCTCACCGCCATCATGTGTAATTTGATTTTTCACCCACAATATAGCTTCCCAGGCATCATGATATTGTCCGGGAAGCCTACTCTCTGGCGCGAGACGATACGCGACGGAGACAACAATACTAGGGATGTCAGAAGATATGTTGGAACATTTTTTATGGACGTCTGAATCGGAAGGGCTAAAGACTACCCAGCCACCACTATGAAAATAGATTATTATCGGTATACGCGCAACCATTGTGTCGTTTGATGGAAGCTTTGTCGGCCGGAAAATACGAACCCACAATTTGGTTTCATCGTTAATGGTTATGTCTTTGGACACCGTTGAAACCCCGGGCGAAGGCTCGGGGTTCGCCTTGGTTTGGAGTTTTTGAAAGGCGCGGTGCATGCTTCCGTCGGGGTTGTAACTCAAGCCGTAGTGTGCGTATGGATCAAAACTTGACATTGTTTACTCACTTTATTTTTTTGTTTTCTTCTTTGAATTAAGGTTGATGATGGAAGAATGAAGGACAATACAATAATGGTGAATTGTGATTTTGAGGCTCATGGCAATGTGCAAAATGCATGGATTATGAGTATGTGTGAGTTGGTTAGATGATTTTCTAAAATTGAGATTTTGGTAGATCGAAGTGGAAAATTTCTTGGCTTTGTATGGAAGGTTACCAGGTGAGTAGATTAGCCTAACATGTGTAATGTTTTGCACCAAGTGAATTTATGTTGTGGTGTTATGCTATTGTTTCACTAAAAATTTAAATTTGGTTAACACTTATATATATGTTAGAATAAACTCACATGGTAAAAGTTATAAAAACATAATATATTGTGACATATACCTGAATATACATTTTTTTAGTATTTAGTATGCGTGAGTCTTCGCTATTAAATTTTTAATTAAAGTTTTTTTTGTTGTTAATATAGTACTCCTATTTAATTATTCAATGTCATGTGTGTTAAAAAAAAAATTTAATGCTACTTCAGTTAAATTTATATGTATTATAGACAAGTTTACTACCAAGAAAAATATTTTTTTTTATCTCAGTTATAAATGGAAAGTTAACCTCAATTTATGTGAGAAATGAAACGTATCATGAAAAATATATATTTTTTTTATAATTGGATGGTGCGCCTCACTTTTTCCTAAATTATATGAAACACTGAGGTTTTATGGATTCAGTCTTACCACTATAAAAAATTGCTTAATTAACTAGGGGTATTTGCAAGGTGAAAACTCTCACTAAATTTTTATATTGATTGGGATTTATCTCATTGCCATGTATAAAATTAAAAACAAAATTAATAAAGTAAATAATATAGGAAACCTCTCGCAAATGTTAAGGAGGGAGATTTTGAATTTTGAAATTGACCATTTGCGAGGAAACAATCCTAACTAATGGTTTCAGTAAATTTTGCAAGAGACAACTCCGCGTAAATTTTGAGACGGTATCCCATCACACCTACCTCGTGTCAGACATTTTAATAAAGATATTTATATTTGTAAGGGATACCCCTAGCCTTATATATCCTCACATTTGCAAGGGATAACCCCTCGAAATGCTTGAGATGGTTCTTGTCATTTGGAAGGTAATTTTATAACTTTTTTATTTGTGTTCTTTTTTTAATTATGATTTTTGGATTATATTAAACCCTTAATTTTAATTTATTTTGTTCATTTTTTATTTTTTTCAATAAAGGTTTAAGCTTTTGCAAGAAGAGCAAAATAAAAGGTTCGAAATTGTTTAATTTTTTATTCAAAGTACACATTTTTGGTGGAACGTGAAAGAAGACAAATAACAATGTAACACCTAATTTTGTTAAAATCAAATTCTATTGTTCTAATTTATTTTCTTTAATTTTTATTTATAGTAATATTTTTATATTTTATGAATTATTGTTTGCTTTTATCTTAAAATATATAATGTCAACTCGAAATATGAAACAAGTTAATCAAGATTAAAAAAAAAGAAAAATTTATTGATGTTGTTATAGAAAAATCGAAACAAATAATAACAGTAAGAATCGCAAAAAAAAAAGGTTTTAGGTAAATTTATTTATAAAGAAAAAGGAAATATCAAAATATTGATGATTGTTCGTTAATGTTACTAAAGAAAAATTGAAAGGTCTAGTTACATTTTTTGAAATTAAAACTAATAAAATCATATCTAAGATCAACAATGTCTTGATAAAGATTAAATTAGTTGTTTTTACTATTTATTGAATCTTGTTTTACAAAAATCAATTATGATAATTTAATAAACAATTTTGCATCTTAAAAAGACAAAAAAAAAAAAATTTTTTAATTATTTATATTAAAACATCAATTTTATCAAGCCCCAATTTTTAGAGTTCACTTTAGGCTTTAATATTGATTGAGATGGTTTTATTAGTATTATTTATTAACATACTTTGTTTAATACTACATCCGTCTTAAATTATAAGACGTTTTGACCATTTCACACAAATTAAGAAACTTAATTATTATTTTACGTAAAAGATAAATTATGTATGACTTTATAATAATACCCCTCATAATTATATATGAGAGAGAAATTAAAAGAATTAAAAAAATAAATAATACTAAATACTTGAGGATATATTTAAAAATATATCATTAATATTACATTGGAATCGAAATCTAAGATGACTTATAATTTGAAACAATTTTTTTTTACAAAGTGATCTATAATTTGAGATAAAGAAAATATGATTTAGCATACTGTTTTTATATATTTATTTATACGGCATTTACAACCTATTTTATATATTTGTTTATATTGCTTTTATAACCTATTATTTAACATACTGCTTTTCATATATTTATTTAGTATTATTTAGTATTATATAATATTTCTTTTATATATTTGTTTATACTGCTTTTATAATATTATTTTAGAAATAATATATTATTTATGAATTATATAACATATTATTTCTATATATTATTGTTTTAAAATAATAATTAAATTTATTATTATTTAATATATAATTATGTTCAAATTAATACCTTCTAAACTAGTATAAATCATATTTCAAAAATAAAATATAAAAATATAAAAATAATATATATTAATTATTATTTAGTAATATATTTTAGTAAAAATAACACTTAATTTTTTCTTAGAAATATTAAGTATTCTGTGATAAATAATAATAATGTTTTATTTTAATATTATATACTATTTTTATTTTTTAATTTCAAAATAATACTTAAAATAGTATAAATTATATTTCAAAAATAAATAAAAAACAATATAAAAAATAGTATGTATTTATTATTATTTAGTAATATATTTTAGTATTACTTTATATCATCTTTAGTGGGAGTAAGTTAAATTGATAAACTAAGATACTTTTTGTAAATCCAAAGATACTTAAAATGTATTTATTATTATTTGTAGGATTTAAAAAATTTATAGTTGATTTGAATTGTTTTTACTTTAATGATGGTTGCTTGTAAAACACCAAAATTTGACCCCACGTTTTATATTTTAATATTATAAAATAATAATAAAATAATAATTAGAGCCATTGAAATTTGATAGTGTGCGTTGGTTATATAACTAATTGTTAGTTCACTTACTCTTATGTCATTCTTATTCCAATGCAAATTGTTTATAGCTACCGTTACTATTAACGAATTTAATACTACAGAATTTGTACTAAAGATGCTCTTAGTAAATATAATTAACATTTATAAATTATTTTAGAAATATTAAATATTATGTGATATATAATATTATAATAAAATACTATATTATTTTAGTATTATATATTGTTTTGATAAAGTATTTTTGAAATAATATTTTAAAAAATAGTAAATTTTTATTATTATTTGGTAATATATTTTACTATTATTTAGTAATATATGTTAGTTTAGTAATATATTTGAATTGTATATGGTAAAGTATATATTTAATTAATTGTATGATTAATAGATCTTTGTAACTGTATAATATATGTTATTATCTCCCTTTTTAAAAATATATGCTAGTTATATGATGTTATCGATAAAAATTTTAGAATTTGTCGATAGATCAATCTCCATATTATTTATTAAATTTAAACACGAACAATGTTGTACATGTGCAGTATGGAATATTATCAATTCTATTGTAGTTGGATGTGTGATAGAATGTTTCCAGTAAGACGTAAGTTTAAATCATATTTTAAGGAGGGAGTTGTCGAGTTTCTCATATATGTGTTTGCTTAAGAATGTTGTAGAATCAAAGGAGGGGTAACATGTAAGTGTTTAAGGTGTGGTTGCAGGAATATAGTTAATGACCCAAGTGAAGTGAAACATCATTTGGAGAGAGTGGGTTTTAGGCCAAATTATTGGGTTTGGACATCTAATGGAAAAAAACCGCCAGAGATGAATATAGAGGCTTCTAGTGGTCAAACACATATTATGCCAGAGATAAATAGAGATGCTTCAAGGAGTCAACCACATATGCAATACCAGGAATAATTAAATCTAGTAGATGATATGGTCGGTGACACATTAGGGGTGAATGTGGCTTATAAGGAACCTCAAGACTTTGATGCAGAAGAGCTACCAAATGAGAAAGCACACAAATTTTATCAGTTGTTGAAAGAAATAAATATACCATTATTTTAGGGGTCTTATGACTCTAAGCTATCAATGTGTGTGAGGCTCTCGGAGGCGAAGTTAAATTGGAATATTTCTGATCAGTATTTTAAATTCTTTGCAAAAATGATGTTGGACGCAACTCCTATGAAAGAAAACATGCCTACAAGTTATTATGATGAAAAGAGGATGGTGTCGAAGTTGGGACTAGAAGTAAAATAGATTGGTTATTGCATAGGAGGTTGCATGTTATTTTATGATAATGATTATGTATAAATGATGGGACATTGGAGGAATGTAAGTTTTGTAAGAGTCTAAGGTATCTAGTTCGCAGTAAATGAGTTTATCGAAAGCAAAATTGAGTTGTAGTGAAGTTCATGTTTTATCTTCCAATAATATCTAGGTTACAAAGAATGTTTGCATCAATGCATAGTGCAAGTCAAATGACATGACATCATACAAAAACAATTAGTTCAGGCATGATGCGACGTTCATCTAATGGCGAGGCATATAGACACTTTGATATAATACATCCATATTTTGCAGTTGAACCCATAAATGTTAGGCTTGGATTATACTCGGATGATTTTACTCTGTATATCCAATCATCAATAATTGCCTATTCTTATTGGTCAGTTATTGCTATCCTGTACAATATCCCTCCTGAGATGTGCATGACCTAAAGGAAGGAATATATGTTTTTGAAATGCCTCACTCTAGGATCTTTGAGTCCAAAGGAAGGTATATATGTTTATTTACAACCTTTAATTGATGATCTAAAGAGGTTATGAATTGGAGAATGGATTTATGACGTGTCTCGTAAACAAAACTTTAATATGCGAGCTGCTTTGATATGGAAAATTTTACGACTTTCCTGCATATGACATGTTGTCTGGTTGGGGTACGTATGAGAAAATAGGATGTCCGCATTGCATAAGGCACACAAAAGAGTTTACTTTGGAAATGGATGAGAAACATTTGTGGTTTGACTGTCATCGTAGGTTCTTACCTATAAACCATGTTTTTAGAGAAAAAAACATAAGAATGCATCTAGAAAAGGAAAAAAAGTAACAAATATTCCTCCCCCTCGTTTGTCATTGACTGAAGTATGGAATACTGTTTGTGACCTACCAAAAATCATATATAATTGTAAAGCATGCAGAATTCAAGGATATGGGGACACACACAATTGGACAAAAAGAAGTATTTTCTGGGACCTCCCATATTGGAAGGATAATTTGTTGTGACATAATCTTGATGTTATGCACATTGAGAAGAATTTGTTTGATAATGTATATAACACAGTGATGGATGTGCAAGGTAAGACAAAAGATAATGAGAAGGCTAGAAAGGACTTAAAAATTTTGTGTAATCGAAAAGACTTGGAGTTGAAACCTCAACCAAATGGAAAACTATTAAAACCCAAGGCTAGTTGCACTCTTACTCCCCAAGAAGCAAAAGAAGTTTGTCGGTGGTTAAATGAGTTGAGGATTCCCGATGGTTATTCTTCTAACTTGGCAAGATGTACTGATGCAAAAACTGGGAAACTATATGGAATGAAAAGTTGTGATTTTCATGTTTTCAGGGAAATATTGCTTCCAATTGTATTCAATTCACTTCTCAAGCATGTTCTTAATTCACTAACTGAGATTAGTCAATTTTTTAAATACATTTATGCGTCAAATTTAAGAATAGACGACATCATTAAATTGGACCAAAATATTCCTATCATTCTCTATAAGTTGGAGCAAATATTTCTGCCAGGTTTCTTTGATTATATGGAGCACCTCCCTATGCATCTTGCTTATGAAGCTTACCATGGTGGACCTGTTCAATATAGATGGATGTATCCATTTGAACGGTTCATGGGTGATTCAAAGCGATCAGTGAAAAACAAGGCAAGAGTTGAGGGATCAATATGTGCGCATTACTTGCATCGAGAAACATCACATTTCTGCTCTTATTATTTCAATCATATGATGTTGACTCCGAGAATCATAAGGAACGAAGTTCACTTTAGTGGAAAAAGTCAATTCACCTTATTAATTTTAGGTTGTCCCGAACGTGCTTCTCGAAAGACAAATGTGCATTGGTTGTCTGAAAAAGAAATGCAATATGCTTATGTTCATGTGTTGATTAATTGTGTTAAAGTTAACTCATATCTTGAGTAAGTATATTAAATTATCTATACACTTATTTTTGGTTAAATGTACTTGTCACCTTCTCTAACATAAACTTTTGTTTGAAATATGGCATTTAATACCTATTATTTGCAAAGCAAGGGAGAACAACCATCGGCTGGTTACACACATGCCTATTTTCCTGCATGGTTCAAGAAACAATTATCATGCATTGTTGCACCAAGTCCTGAAATAATCCGTTTGAGAAATTTGTCTGAAAGGTCATCATTAACGTGCAAATGAGTGGTACACATACTTTATAAACAAATATAAATTTCACACTCAAACATGGACAGAAGGGAAGAAAATAATAAATAATTGTGTAGTTGTAAAAGGAGATATGGAGGGTGCTAAGGACGAATTCTATGGTGTTATCACACATTTTTTCTAGTTGGTATATAATTATATGGACTTGAAAGATTAATTTTTCCTATTTTATTGTGATTAGTAAGATCCATCTTCGAGAGGAACTAAAATAGATTTTAAAAAATGTAACATTTTTTAGGTTCGAATGGATAGAAAGTACAAAGAGCATGAAGCTTTTCATAATGACACATAATGTTAGGCAGGTTTATTACATACCTTATCTTTCAATTCAACCATATAAACAAGGATGGTGTATTGTAATCAAGTTCAACCCAATGGGTCATATTGAAACTGGCGGTGTAATAGAAGGTGTTGCATACCAAGATGATGAGATCTCACCAATTAATGGGGTAATTAAAATTGAGGAGATTACAAGTTTGGGTGATACTGTAGTTGAGGGTCAACAAGTTGACGCAAACATCTTGTTGTCAATAAATCATATGGAATAAGAGCAAGAAGAGTCAGGAGAGTCTGAAGACAATAATATCAAATCTGATAAAGACAGTGAAGATTACGATGATGAATAATTTGAATAATATGTATTGCATAATAATATTGTTGTGTAATAAGATTTTGTGTGATATTTTCTTGAGTTAATATTACTCTTTGTTACACCCCAAATTTTTCCTACCTTTACATGGTTTCTAGTGCCACTTTATTTCGAATGAACAAAATGGCACAATTGGCAAGAGACCGTGTGTGAGGAGTTGTGAGTGTGAGAGGTTGAGAGTTTGAATCCCACCTTCTTCATTTTTTGTTTTTCTTTTATTTTTATTCTAACCTTTCTATTTTCATAAAAAAAATAACAAAAATAATTTTTTTATTATTTAATTATTATTTTCGTATTTTATTAAATTATTTTTTTAAAAATATTATTTTTTCACTTTTTCCATATTATTCATAAAAACATCCAAAATCATAAAATTAAAAATATTAGAAAAGATTTTATTCTTTTTATAATATTTTTAATGTTTAGTAAATAAATAGGGTTTTAAGTTTGTTTTAATTTGTTTGAATTTTAGTTACTTTTGACTAATTCTTAAAGTTGGGCTTTAAAGTAGGAATTAGGTTAGAGTTAACCCTAATTTGTTACATATATAAACATGCGTTGCATTTGAGAAAAGGGGGAGAAGGAGACAAAAGAAAAAACGGCGGCCGTTCTCACAACTTATCAGAAGAAATGAGGAACCCACGAACCCAGAAGGAGAAGAAAGGGACGGTTCTTCGAAGAAGAAGACGGAGCTTCCTTCGTTAATCATCATCATCGCGACTTAGAGAAGTTCAAGCTCTCATCATTATCCTCCTTTCGGAACTGCTTCAAATCCCATCTCAAGAATTTATCGCCGTTACTGTAAGCTTTTCCTAACTTTTTAGATTTAGTTAATATTAAAATGAATTTTCTTAATTAAAACTCCTCTTGAACCAAAATTATTTTTTTAGAGGTTAGTGCATTATTTTTAATTAAACCATTTTTAAAAAGAAATACAACAAAAGAAACATAAAGCTAACATTAAGACCTTTTATTCAACATTAAAGTTTTTTTTTAACAAGATTTAAAACTCTTTTATTAAAGTTAAAACCTCTTTTAAAGTTTTTTTTTCCTTCCAAAATTAAAATCTTTTCTTAAAACTAAAACTTTTTTTCCAAATTCAAACCACCTTTTTAAAAATTTAAATCTAAGTTTGTAAATTAAAACCACTATTTAGTTAAAGTTACTACAAACCTTTTTAAAAATCTATATATATATATATATATATATATATATATATATATATATATATATATATCTATATAAAACTTATAATTAAAAACCATTTTTTATAACTTATAATTAGTTTATTTTTTTAATAACTTGAAATTATATTTTTTCTGATGACTAATAATTAAAAACATTTTAATAGCTTATAGTTAGTATTTTTTTTTTAAATTTATAATTAGTAACAGTTTTTTATGATTTATAGTTAATTTAGTTTTTAATAAATTGTAATTAAAAAAAACATTTAGATTTCTAATTTATGACGTTCCTAACATTTTTTCTCAGTTGTATAGTTTATTTATCCTTTATTTTTTGCACTCCATTTTATAGTTGTAATTTACGCGAGGCAATCGTCGCTCTTATTTCATTATTACTCTTGCATTTTCCATGGATGTAATTTACGCGAGGCCATGGTCGTGGTTTATTTTTTATTTCGCATTTTTTGGGGATTTGTAATTTACGCGAGTGATCGTCGCGACGCTTTTTCCGTTTTCTTTACTTTCCGCACTTTAATTTCCGCCATATAATAATTTGCCATGTTTTACATGATTTACCGTTATGTTCATTTCCGAAGGATTAGGTCTAGCTATTTGATCGTCGAGTCAATAACCCTAACCTTTGACCATTTCAAAACCCTAATAGCCTAGGTGCCCCGCCGTGGACGAAAACGCCCTTTACCCTAGCATTAGGTCAAAGAGTCGTCGTACTCTGCTTTAGGGTTTCCCGCCGTGGAATCCCTAATTTCAACCCTAATTTTAATTCAACTACATAGAAATAGGAGTTTCAAGACTCCACGTAAGCGCTTCCTTAAGAAATGCTTACTTCCCTTGAAACCTTGACCATAGTCAAGACGTTTCTAACCTCCCTTTCGAGGGGAACTACAATTACTCTGATTCCATTCCCGTCAGGATATGTAGGCACAAGATGCGATGTCTTGCCGAGTAAACTTAGGATTAACCCTTAGGTCTTTTAGGTCACTCTATCCCTTAGCAATATATTTCAAACAGATAATAAAATAAAAAAGCATACAATAAACAAAAGGTTCCTGTAGAGTACTACATAAGTTTAGGGTGCTAATACCTTCCCTAAGCTTAATCAACCCCTTACCTAGATCTCTCCCCGCATTGTCTTTACGATGCAAAATTAGGTTTTCCTCTTTTGATCTTTTCCTTCGGATAAATCAAAGAGCGGTTACGAAGTAAAGATGCGATTCAAATTAATTAATAATTTGATATCATATTCTAACCGCAACACTCTTGTTTTTACGTTTTTGTAATATATTTATTGTTATATGTTTTTCTTTCTAACTATAAAAGTGTCACCTCGAAGTGAGGAAAAGGGTAATGGTAAAGCTCGTCGTACAAGGTTCATTATAAAAGAGGTTCATAATTCATATATGTTTATTCCTATGCCACTTTAGACTCAGATGGCTCATCCGCCTAAGCATTCTACTCCACACCTATGCATCCTACTCCACCGTCTATGCATTCTACTCCACCTATATTTGGATATTTCACTGGATTACTATCCACGCCTGATTTTTCTTCACTCCCACCCATGTTCGCGATAAATTTTATCACTCCTCCTGGATATACACCTTTTATGCATCATAGCACCCCACATCCCACAGATTTTCTGATGTCTTCCATGCAGTCGGGCAGACCTAGATTTCCTATGCCTTCCATGCAACAGAGTGGTTCTAGCTTTTCTATGTCTTCCATGCAACCTTTTATGCAATATATGGAGGCAGGTGGATCTAGCATGCCATATTTTGTGCATGATGATGAGGATGATACCAGTGGTCATGGTCATGGAGATATCAGTTCTCATGATCATGGAGATACCATTGCTCCTGATAGTTCTCATGAGGAGCGAAGAAGGATGCACATTTCAAGAAATACGCCAAAAGCAATTAGGAAATATCTTGGCATATTTTTCATTCACCCCAAGGGAGGTAAATGTTTATGTTTTATATTATATTTTAAATTTGAGTTGTTTTTTTTATTAATACTAACTCAAAATTTTGTTGTTTAGCTTTGTGTCGTCATATCAGGAAGCATCGAGTATAACATAAGTTATCAAAGAAGAGTATAAAAAGTTTTTGCTGACTTATGAAGCACTTTCCAATGAAGATTGGTTTAAGTTATTTCAGGCATAAGGCTAACTCATTTAAGTAATTATTATTTTAATTTCCTTTATATTTATTGAGATATTCATGATTATACTTTATTTAATATTTTTTTGAATTCATACAAAATGTAAGAGAAATGTTGTTGGGATATTAGAGATCAGAACCAAATTAAATAAAATTTTCACTCAAAATGTGTTACCCGATTATCTGACATGCTTAGGCGTGTTAGAATTAAGTGGGAAAGAAAAGGATCGCGTTTCTGTTGGATTGGTGAAGATGTATTTCAATAGCATTTTGTACATTGGGATTCAGATACCTTTAAGAAAGTATCTGGAACAACAACAAAAAAACAAAGCATCGTAAGTTGGTGGTTGCAACTACGTAGAAGAAAGTATTAGTGTTGCTGAAATTTCACGAAGGATGCTAAATTTATTTATGTTTTACTTAAATTTTCATTTGCTTTTTAGATTAATTAAAACTAATTATTTGTTTACTTATGTTTTCATTTAATAAGCGTGACAAATTGGGTAGAACTCCGATTCTTAATGAGATCCATTCAGAGACTCATATTAAGAGAAATAGAGAGTTTGTCGTGTTAGATTTATCTAACTTTTTCTGAGCTACAATCAATTGTTATTTAGTTTGTGAAAAACAGGTTTGATCTTACCAGTTGATCAGAACCTGAGGTGGGCCAAAGACAATCGTTTGTGATGCTAGGTGTGAAAGAGGAGGAGAGGGGTGTACCTGCAAGGCACTCCGATGCTAAAGTAAGAAAACGAGCAAGAGAGAGAGTAAGTACATCATATGAGTATTTCATGGTGAATATTGGATACCTGACTCTCTCAAGTGAGAGGGTTTATATAATGCCCCCAGCGCTTGGCCATTGGTCCCTATTTTCGGGGTGAGATAATCGTTTCCCGAAGAATATGTAACTGCTAGAACTAGACATTGTAACAGGAAGACGTGCCCATAACTAGTCATTGCTAAGGACTGGGTCGTAGTTACGGGCACATGCATCTTGGCTATTTCTGGATGGTGGGACCGTGTGTGACGGATAGAGACTGACGAGTAGAAGTGTTGTGACCAAGGGTAAATTGGCCAGCCTCCCTTGTTGGGGGGCAGAAAGGTAAATTCTCCCCCAAGTGGATAGACTTAGGCAATTGGGTCGTTCTGGAAGCAGAAGTGGATTAGATCATGCCTAGCCATTAGGCCTGTCCAGAATAGTAGCCCCCTAAGTCGTTTCTACTAAGCATGGTACTGATGATTTAAGGACAGACTACTTCTCGGGCATAGTCATCATAAGCTACTTTGTGCTCAAAGGAATCGGTGCCTGGTCATCTGAAACGTTGCTTGTTGGGGAACTTTTGGTCTGGGGAGACCAACGGTTGATGGGATCTGAAGAGTGGGAGTGCCATGTATGCCTCGAGCCGTATGCTGCATTAAATACGTGATGATGGCTAGGCTAGGGTCATGATGATGCCCTCATGGCGCCCGCCATGTGAACCAGAGGAGAAAGAAGTGGGGGTCGTGGCAGTTGACAGCAGCTGGACTCTTATCCAAGTCATGGTCTACCCTATGGCGTCCGCCATGGTGGATGCCATGTGTACAATTTCTTCAAAAACTGGTCTTTCTTGCCCATTTTTCTTCATATCCTCACGAGGAGCTCTGGGAATACAAAATCCTGAAGAAGAAAAAAAAACAAAACAAAAGCATAACATAAGAAAATAGAAATAAAATCCTAAGAAACAAGTGCAATCCGAGTCAAATATATGGTATGATTCAGTGTTATCAAATTCTCCCACACTTAGACCTTTGCTTGTCCTCAAGCGAAACACTTTATAGCTCATGACAGAAAAAGGTGGTATCAACGAACGATTTAGGCTAAAAGGGCTTCTAAGTTCAACCAAGAATGAAGTGATAGGTACTAACTAAGTGAACCAAGGATATCACAATGATACTTTTCCGCAGACACAGACATAAACTTCGTTCCTATACAAACCAACCCATACTACCCCATTGTTCCTAGGCCTACTTTTGTATCTCTTTTTGGGTCCTCTTCATTCAGGTTCAGTCACATTAAGCCTGTTATCCATACATACTCATAGTAAAGTAACCGGTTAGTGATTCTGATCTCAAGCGTGGGGCTCTGGTACACAAGCTGGTGTAACCCCTTTAATTGACCCACTTGTAGTTGCAGGGGATCGGATCGTAACCCGCCCTACCAAGTTCAGCACCAGATACCTCTGAACCAACCAACAATGGGAAATTTTATTTATATATATTTTTTTTGAATTTTTTTTTTTTGAAATTTTTTTACAACTTTTTGGGTTAAATGACCTTGTGAGGGTTTCCTATACCCGAGTTGCATTTTTTTATGAAGCACAATATACAGATCATTCACTTATATTCATCGGTCCGTTACATAGAGCATGCTTAGGTCGTAGCTGACTGCTAGGATAAACTACTAAGGCCATGGTATATGGGGTATCGGGGTTGATTTCTATATTCATGAAGCCTAAAGTGTTAAAAAGATACCGATGTTTCAAAAAAAATTTTCCAAGTCATTCGCATCCTAACTCGAACTTGCCTCAAAACCCAAATTTTCAGAATAGTACATTTTCTTTTGTCAATAAAATTTTTGGTAAGGCTAAGGAAATGGGGAATAAGGGTACACTTCACTTATGACTCATCAAGCACATGCATATTTTAGAAAACAAACTAAAAATAAGAGAAATAAACTAGAAAACAATAAAACAAAGTAAAAAAGGAAAGAAAATGCGAGAAAAACAAATAAAGTCTCCTCCCACACTTAAACCGAACATTGTCCCCAAATGTTTCGAAATAAGATAGGAACGAGTAACCTGAAAGTCCTATGGCATGCTACCGGTACTGTCGCCAGCGTGTGGTGAGCGCCTAAGGTGACGAGATCTGTTGCGGTGATGATCGCTCTGAGAAACTGCGAACTCGTCGAATCTGGTGGTCAAAGCAGCCTGAGATTGCATTATACTTTGCATGGATTGGTCCGTCTGCTGCTGAGACTCTTGCATATATCTCATATTGTCAGTCAATTGCTGCTGGATGGCAGCAAGCAAGTCATCGCGCCTTTCTTCTCTGGCCAACTGGTCGCGCCACATCTGCTCAGTGATATAGAAACCAGGAGTTGTACCTGCAGAATGGTGGGAAGAAGATGGTGTCGTGTGTGCATGTGATACATGGTGGGGTGACATAGGATGATCGGGAGACTACTCCCATTGGTCATACTCGTCATCAGTCGCGTTTCTGTCCCCAATAGGAACATTAGGAGGTAGTGGATCCGTAATAGGTGGGGCATCTAAATCATAGGTCCAGTTCCTCGCTACGCGCACATTAATACGTCTAGTGCAAGGCAAAACAATAGACGGGATAGCCTTCCTGTGGATCATGAGCTCAAAGTCTCCTTCCTTCTTTACCTTACACAATTTCATATCTTTTAGAAATTTTAAATTAATCGTGCGGGGAGGAAGAGGTGCTAAGGTGGCTATCTCAGTGTCGAGGTTCAGAGCCTTTGCAATAGATATAATCAAACCTCCGAAAGCAATGGTTCTTGTACTCTTTATTGCAGCGTCATGTGAGCAATCATAAAAGGAACCACATTAAACTTCCTATCTATGAGGCACCCTTGCAAAAATAGAAGTTCTTTTGCATTCACCTTGTTTGGATTCTCCCGGCCAAAAATAGTACAAGCCAACATATAACGAAAAACACGGATGGTCGGGTTATGGATCCAGGAGGCAAGAATTCCTTCAAAAGATGTAATTGTCAAATTTGACAACCTGTGCCAGAAGGAAAATGCCTCTACCGACCAATCAGAATCCAAAGGTGCTTCACAAACAGCATCCTCACCAAATGGCAATCCTAACCTCTCTGCTAGTTCGTCAGTGGTGAGTTCATACTTAACATTAAACATTCTGAATTGCACCGTACCGACGGTACTAACAGTGTTAGGCCTAACTATGTAAATCAGGGAACTCAAAAATTCCCTGGTCATCCTTTCAAAAGTAGGATCTTGCCTAGCGAAAATATCATGTAATCCTAAAACATCTAGCATATGAAAAACGCTATGATAAATACCCAGAGTATAGAGACAGTTTTCGTCAACGTACCGGATCGAGGAAATCTCGCGTGCTTGCAATTTGTCGAGAATTTTCTTTTGCCTTTCCCCAGACTTACCTTGGCGAAGAATGTAGTCGTCATACTCCATTGGTGCACCTTTGAGGTTGAATATGAGAGAAATAGGTATTTTATGAGAAAGTGGTAAAAAAGGGTTTTTAAGGGATTTTGATGTAGAGGAATGAAAATGGAAATTGGAGAGGTTTATGGGATGGTGAGTAGATGAGAAAGTTGGGAACTTTTTGGGGTTTGAAGGAAGTTTTGGAATGGGTAAAAATGGAGGTTTGGAAGGTTGGAAGTGTGAAAATGGAGGCTTTTGTGGTTCTGTCCCGCATATAGTCCAGACCCCATGGCGGGCGTCATGGACTATATGGCGGGCGCCACTTGAACAAAGTGGTTTGGGCCAGATTTGCTTTCATGCCTGGGCTTTGTTGCTCCTCCTTTTTCTTGGGTGTGTAGGAAGTAGGTCCCTCCTGTTCTAGCACACGTATATTTATATATTTTTTCTATTTTGACATAAAAAGTACAAATAAATAAAAAATAAGTAAATAAATAAAATAAAATGAGAAATGATAAAAAGAAAATGCATATATATATATATATATATATATATATATATATATATATATATATATATATATATATATATATATATATATATATATATATATATATATATATATATATATATATATACATATATACATATATATATATATACATATATATATATATACATATATATATATATATATACATATATATATATATATATATACATATATATATATATATATATATACATATATATATATATATATATATATATATATATATATATATATATATATATATATATATATATATATATATATATATATATATATATATATATATATATATATATATATATATATATATATATATATATATATATATATATATATATAAGTAAACGGAAATAAGTAAATAAAGTTGTAAAGAGGACAATGAGAGTAGTGTCATCATGGAGTTAGATGCTTTTGGGTCTGGTCAGAATCTTGAACCGTGTCTAACTCACAGCGTAGATCTGAGATCTCCTGATACAAGTTATTAGCCTTTGTCGCGTGAGTCAGATCAGATACCTGGACCTGCAAGGTAAGGTTAGCAACCGTCTGTCGAAATCTGGCAGTTTCCATACGTAACTCAGCTAGCTGCGTGTACAGGCCAGGGCTCCGCAAGGAATGATTATTCGACAACATTGTAATCATGGGGGAAGGTGGTGAAGGTTGATGCTGATAGTGGCGAGTGAGGCTCATCAACTGTCTCTCCATAACCTTCTAAGGCATAACTCCAATTAGAAGGGTCGTGGACACTAGTCATCGTAGGATTCGGTAAAGTGAAGTAATGGATGGTCTGGCCATTGATCAAGAGTCTGAAATAGTCAGGTTGAAAGGAAGCTCACCTCATCAACCCTCAGCTTAAGCAGAAATCAATATCCAGCATGGGTATACCCGCAGTTGGGAGTCAGGTGAAGCAGCTTACTAGTAAGACCCAAAGCAGTTGCAATATGAGTAACTGTACCTCCTACATGGATGATTCCTTCAGAAGATATGGCTGTGAGTTTGAGGTTATTCAGCAGAAAGTTCCCACAGGCCACCAGACGTGACTGGTTTGCACTAAAAAGGAAGAAGATCTCCTCCTCACTAACATAGACATCAACATCATCCTTTCCAAGGAAAGTGTGAGCAACGATTATCTGGAAGTACCTGAGAGCTGGTTTCTGGATGATGTGAGATAAATGAGTGGACGGATCAGGGCTTCCTCCACCTGTAATGTCGCTCTAGAACTTGTCAATATCTCGGCTCATAAAGTATCCCATGGGTAAATCAGGAATGGCATCAGGGGAGGTCTGGAAACCTAGCAAGTCACCAAACCCTTTATGGGTAAAAGCGTACTCTATCCCAAACAATCTGAACGTGACGATGCCGTCCTGACCAACATATGGCTCATGGATAATGAAACTGAAGAAATCTAAGGTGAGATGTCTGTAAGTCAAATGCAAGTCATCAACGTACTCATCCCACTGGGGCTGGTGACACAAAAACCTTATACTGGGCTTAATGCCTAAGGCGTCCATGCAGTCCTGGTCAAGGCAACGGGTAGGTGCCATGGAGCGCTGATAAAGGACTAAATATCGTTGTCTCTGAGCGTCATCTCTGAAAGCGGCGTGCATTTCGTTGAAGGTCTGCATCCCGAAAAAGAAAGATTAGAGGACAGGACCTGAAAACATAAGCATTATAAAAGGTCAGTTTACAAAAAAACAAAATAATAATTACGTAAAACATGAAAAGTAAATAACAAGAAAAGAAAAGATAAAATAAAGAAAATTGTGGGTTGCCTCCCATGCAGCGCTTGTTTAACGTCATTAGCTTGACGAGTAGAACCTATGTAGCTGAAGTAGGTAGTGGTGGATCAATCAGAGTGTGGCTGGAGTAGTCATTAGGAATGTCACCTCCTTTGTAGTGTTTCAACCTCTGCCTGTTTACAATGAATGGGCTACATGAATGGTTCTTGATCTCAACTGCTCCAGATTTTAGGACTTTAGAAACTGTAAAAGGACCTGTCCATCTTGAACGAAGCTTACCAGGAAAAAGTCGCAACCTGGAATTAAAGAGGAGAACAGGGTCTCCTATATTGAAATCTATCTTTATAATTATTTTGTCATGTCATGCTTTGGTTCTTTGCTTATATATTATGGCGTTTTCGTAGGTAGACTGGCGGAGTTCTTCCAGTTTATGGATGTCAAGGATGCGCTTTTCTCCAGCAGTCAAATAATCAAAGTTTAGGGTTTTAATGGCCCAATAGGCCTTGTGTTCTAACTCAAAGGGTAGATGACAGGACTTTCCATAGACCAATTGGTAAGGAGTTGTTCCAATAGGTGTTTTGAAGGCGGTTCTGTAGGCCAACAGTGCGTCTTGTAGCTTCTGAGACCAATCTTTTCTCGATATTGAAACAATTTTCTCTAGGATTTGTTTAATCTCTCTATTAGATACCTCTACTTGGCCGCTAGTCTATGGATGGTAAGGTGTTTCTATTTTATACTTAACTCCATATTTGCTTAAAAGTTTGTCAAAACTCCTTGATATGAAGTGCGATCTGTAACACCCCACTCTAAACTATCGCGGAAAAATAAGATAAACAACATAAACAATTCAGAGTGCAGCAATTAAAATCTCATGACGACCGTCATGGATGTCACGACCGTCATGGTCATGACGAGCGTCATGGAGCTCTGACGACCGTCACACTCCCAAATTCTCAGACGCAGCAGAGGTGTCACATTCTACATTTAACCAAAACACATACACCTGCAAAAGATCATTTACTAACATACGTAGCACAAAATTCGGATGAACAAACAACGGTAACTTGTTTAACATTTTAATCATAAACGCCATGTTATAATACACTTCCAACGATTCGTACTAATTAAATTCCATTAAAATTCAGCAAGTAATTATCTTGCATCAATTCACTAAAACAACTATGCATCCAAGCAACATTTGGCATTATCAGAAACAACCAATTTATTGCCATAGTACTTAATAAAATTCAGCAACAAGGAATTCAATTAAAACAATAACATTAATCGTTCATCCCCCCCCCCCCAGAGTGCTACGTATCAGAGCGACCAACGACCTTAAACATAAAGCGACACTTTCTTCCGAGTTACTTGCAAATTACCACCAACGGAGGTAACATACAACGTAAAGGGTGAGATATCAACAATATAACCTAAGGCATGATAAAAGTCATGTCAGAATATTATCACAGCATTATAATTCCAGTAGTTCGCATAAATATTAGTAATAATAAACTACAACCACTCTTTATTCATAACCACAACAATTATCATCATATCTCAGCAACTCATCAAAACAACTCAACAACGCAACTCAACAATGCGACTCAACAATGCATATGCATGTGGTACCATTTTGGGAGACAACACTCCACAATAATTCGGGAGACAACTCTCCACAATAATTCGGGAGACAACTCTCCACAACCATTTTATTTTGTCATTAAAGACACAACCGTCGCTAATTCAGGCCAAATGATATGCTATGAGATGCAACTATTATGGACTATAAC
This sequence comes from Lathyrus sativus, assembly GCA_963859935.3. Classification (NCBI taxonomy): domain Eukaryota; kingdom Viridiplantae; phylum Streptophyta; class Magnoliopsida; order Fabales; family Fabaceae; genus Lathyrus; species Lathyrus sativus. The sequence goes on along the minus strand of OZ012738.1, from coordinate 62,849,858 downwards.
ACAACAACAATAACTGTGCAACAACCGTGCAACAAGGTATCACACCTACAACCAATTATCCATAACAGAAACATCACATTTTGCATATATTATGGACTCCCCATTTCAATCTGTTCATATCAGAGAACTACAACAGTATCGTTCTTACGAATAAGACTCTAACACATTTTCGCAGAGAACAATTAAAAACAACCCCGTCTCTACAATCGAGAACTCAACAACATTTCCATATACCTACATACGGGTAATATAATTACAACTTCTAATTTACTTAAATAGGGACATAATAACAACATCATTACGGGAACATTACTACGGTAATGTTACTACGGGAACATTAACCCCTAATATTTCTTCAACTTACGGGAACATTACTACGGTAACGTTACTACGGGAACATTACTACGGGAATACTACTACGGGAACATTAATCCTTAATATTTCTCCCACTTACGAGAACATTACTACGGTAACGTTACTACGGGGACATCACTACGAGAACATTACTACGGTAACGTTACTACCGGGACATTACTACGTATTTGCCCCATTAGGGAAACCTTAGAGCATCATATATAACACATTCATTCTTACATAGAAAAACCTCGTTCCTAACCTTTATCGATTAAAGGAAATTATACCTATGAATCAATTCCCTACATGAAATTGATCATACCCACGGTTATAGAATTGAACCCCACCCTTACCTTGAATAGATGCCAATTCCAAGCTTTCTGGTTCTGGTTCCGTTCTACGGTAACTCTCCTGAAACTTTCTCCTGCAACTTTCTTCCAATTTCACCGATGGAAAATTCTTCTTCTTAATTTCTCCACAGTCACGTTCCTTTTTCCTTCTCCTCAACCTTTTTCCTCAATTTTGGTTTTCTGAGCAGTTTATCGTTCTTTTGCTCTTTCTCCCACAACTGTTTATCGTAACTTCCTTTCTCCTCTCCCAAAATCCTTTCTCTGGCAGTTTATCATTCTCCTCTCTTTCCCAAAAACTTCTCTATTTCCTTTAATCCCTTATTTCTTATTTTATTATTTAAATCCAATAATAATAATACTACAAATATTATTCTCCCACTAATAATAATATTCATAATAATAGTAATAATATTCCACCAATAATAATATTAATACTAATAATAATAATAATAATAATAATAATAATAATAATAATAATAATAATAATAATAATAATAATAATAATAATAATAATACCACCAATATTACTATTAACTATTATATTATTATCTCAACACCACATCTCCATAAATAATCCTTATATATCAAGGATACTCACCAATCATATACAAACCCACCCCACCTAAGGGCACACCAACATAAAATAATTAAATTAACACCAAAATGACTAAATAAATAAAATGGGTGTTACAACTCTCCCCCACTTTAATTATTTTCGTCCTCGAAAATTACCTGATGGAAACAATTCCGGATACGCTCCCCGCATTCGTCTCTCCAATTCTCAGGTCACACTGCCTCCTGCAGCACCTCACATGCCACTCTCCCACAGACTACAAAACACGACGCGAGCTTCCGAGATTTCAAAGCTCGACCACCACCAGTTACCAGCGTAACTCTCAAAACACATCCATTCTTGGATCCTTTGGATTTTTTTTTCAGTCGTCTCTTGCACAATCTCAGCTAGCTTCAACATAGAGGGATTACTCTTCCTTGTTAGGAAAAGAGCCAATTTAGTCATTCTATCCAAAATCACCCAAGTAAAATCATATCCCTCAAATTCTTCGGAAAACCCAACACAAAGTCCATGGGAATACTATCCGATCTCCACTATGGAATATTCAACGGTTGCATCGGACCCAACGGTCTCTGACGTTTATTCTTCGATTTCCAACAAGTCTAATCAGCACATACAAACTCAACCACTTATCTCTTCAACTATGGCCCTCAAAATAATTTCCTCAAATCCGGTTACATCCTCATAGCACCAGGGTGGATACTCCATCTACCTCAATACTCTTACTCCACTTAATAATATCTGGGACACAACTCTATCACGACATCTCGTGATACTATTTCCATTAATCTGAAAATCATCCCTTCGACTTTAATTCCTCAGATCCAACCAATCTACCAACTCAAACCAGAGTTCTGACCTTATTGAATCTCGTCCAGAATACCACTAGTAAGGTCCAACATACTAAGCTTAACTCCATAAGAAGTCTCTTCACAAACCAACTCATACCACAAAATTGCTCAATCAGTCCTAACTCTTTTCACCACCATCATCGGCATATGCATGGATTTTCAAGCCAATGCATAAGCTACCACGTTTTGATTTCCCCGAATGGTAATTCAATCCGAAACCATAATCCATTCCGGAGTCCCAATTATTTTCTCTGCCTCATATTCAACCCTTCCAAATCAAATAAATACCTTAAGTTCTTGAGGTCACCAAACATGTCAAATCTCAAACTAACTAATTGAGGCTTCCAACTCCGGCACAACCACAACAGCAACCAACTCTAAATCACTTATCAGATGATTCCTCTTATGTACTTCAAGTTCCCTTAAAGCATAACCAAAACTCGCTGAAGTTTCACTTAGCATATCAACAAGGCATCCTAAACACAACAAATGGTCCTGTCGGGTTCGGCAAAATTCAACACACGATACATTTTCAATTTTCTGCTATAATTTAATCAGGTACAGGCCTCAAAACAATTTTTCCTAGAAAGAGCATCTCGTTAGCTTTCCAACGCTTCAAACAGGGACTAAAACCGACTTACGGATCAAGAGATATGAATTTTCGAAGTTTCTCTAAAACAAAATTTTTCTGCATAAAGGCTGCTACGGATTTGAGCATTTTCGCCCGAAGATCCGACCGATTCAATTATTTTCTTCGAAACAACCACATACTCATTCATACCAAACATATATTAGTGGTTTAGAACCATCAAACGTGAATTCTACGACTTTCAATTTTAATCCGAATCCTAAATCCTAAAATCTCCAAAAATGCAAAAACTTACAAAAATCCCTCAAATTCTATAAAACAAGTATACTCGATCACGGCCTAACATTACCCGACACAAATGCGTAATCTATTCCAACTTTCGTCCGTAAAAACATCGATTCCGTAAAAAGCTGCGATCTCGGAATTCGACGTACGACAACAATACTTAGAAGGTCATTCGACACATCTTCAACTCTTGGAATATTTAAGGGTCTAATTATACCAATATTGCATTCCACATCTTACTTTCTTTAATAATCATCAGGAGTCACTGCCCACCTTTAATCTACTTGACCTCACGATCTGCTGCCTTAATACACACACCAGACTCAAGTCTCAACACTACTTAATCAGTTTAATCCATTGACCATCCAAACAGGCATAAACTACGAAGCTCTCACTCTCGGACTAGTTTCCGTATCTAAGTCGGTCACAACTCCACTTCACGTCCTGGCTGTACATCACTTATCTCTTCAGAAAACTTCCATCCAACCATAATTAATCGGCAATCGCCAACTTCCCGCTTTCATTATAATTCAAAAATTCTCATCAAAATTAAACACCTCAGCACCCTCATGCACCGACTCATCAAAACCATTCTTAAGCACTTAGCTTAACTCAAGACAATTCACTACTCACGCCATCTAAGCTTGCAAGATTCTTCCATCCCATCCAACACAATTCTCAACTACTATCAACAAGAGATTAAGGGTGATCAGTTCCTCAATTTGTCAATAGACAGCTGTCATACCCTAAATTTGTCTTACATAAGCATAGCTTTCATCTTGTACATCCTCCCGTTAACCATTAATCAGAAAATTAAAGAAAAATATGTTGTTGCTTTCATTTCTCCTTGCTGACCGAAATCATGTTGTTGCTAAGTTGGATGGAGTTTCATTAGTGGTTTTTCAAGTCAAGGTGTATCAATTCAAAGGTGCTTATTTGAGGTTGCAGTTGGGGTTTATGTGTTAATTCCAAAATTGTTATGTGTGGATCCATATGTCAATTTGTGCCAAATTCAGATATTTCGCGATGGAGAATCATGTGGGACCTATGCCTTTCAATTAGAGTATTGAGTGCAACTACACTTGAAGTTAAGTGGAGTTTTGTTTAGCCTTGGTGAAAAGTTGGGATTGCTTCATGTCCCTGTTCTTGTCATATGCTGTTTGAGAGCAAGGATGTGCTAATTTCGAGCATTTGATGATTGAAAATCATGAAGTGATGAAATCTGGGGTGCTCAGGGGTCTTATGATCAAAGTCAGGTTCACTCGAGATTCAAGTAGGTAATTTGATCAAGTTTGGTACATTTGGATCGAATTCTTAAGGTTATAACTCATGTTCTCAAAAGTATTTAATTTTGACCATGTTTGTGTCTTGATCAATTAGAAATTCGAGTTCTAAGTTGGGAATATTCAAGGCTTCGTGAGACATATTCATACTTTAAAGCCCAAATTTACCAAGCCCAATCACAATCCATACAAAAGATGCACATGGAAAATATATCATTTTCATTAAGGAGTTACAACCCACATTCCATTACAACATTTCCAAGGCCCGTCTCCAAAGCTCACGGTCCATGTTACAAAGTGAAAAATATACACAAATAATATGTAGAAACAAAGCCAAAAAAAATCACTACAAGGGGTCCCTCACACAAGTTCCTAAAAACAACTAGACATTGTCGCTGTGCAGTTAATATCCGGGTCATATGAAAGCTGCGCCATAACATGCCAAACTTTGTGCAAACCTTACACAGCTAGCAGACAAAACCTGAAAAAAAGAATAAAAAAGGGAGAAGTGGTAAGGAAAAAATACAGCCAACAACAAGCTCTTGGTTGGCCCACCGACCTACATCCGCAGCAGGTGCTATCACCACCTTTCATCAATATCTGCACTTCATGAACCGTTCGAAATCCTGCAATACACACCTACAAAACAAAGGACAACCATAACATTTTGCAATAAAGAATGAACCACAAATTGTTTCCATCAGCCCCTACAAAAGAAAACCAATACAAAACTTCAAAAAAAACCATTCTGCTATCTCTTCACAAACAGCCTCCCATCACCTGTGAAACCTGCTACAACCAGTTAAAATCCCATACCAGACAATACCTGTTATTACTGCTCCAGCCTTGGCATAACAACAAAACACATCCTCCACACCAGACAACTCTGCAACAACACAGCCTGCCCCCTGCTACACTAGGTTGTACAAACCCGCAACCTGCAGTGAAAACAAAACCAACCAGCAATATAACACAAACTGAATCTTCATTGGTATGGGGGGATTAAGAACCACACTTTCATTCTTCCTTTTGACAAAAAAACCTGCTACCATTTGTTTTCCCCCACAACAACTCAACCAAATTACATAACACTTCATAGAAAAAAATCTCACCGAGCTTCCTTCTTCTCTCTTCTTAGACAACCTCCAACTTCCCTTAAAAATCTTCTCCATAAACTCCATCAAACACAACCTTCTTCTGCATCCATTTTTCAACCCTTTCCTAATCTCTTCAGTTTTTCTATTCAATCCATTTTTCAGAAACAGACCCGTATACCTTCTTCAAGCTCACCACTTTCAAATCTCAACCAACCAAAACAATCCACCAGCTTCGAACCCTTTCTCACTATCATCACAGCCATCTCTCCTTCAAAGCTATCACACAATCCCAACAACAACTTCCGAAAATTATCGATAATCGAAACCCCAAAACCTTCCATCAAACCTTTGTTGCTTCACTAACCCAAAACCTTCCTTCATCTTCTTTACTCTTCCTCCATAACCTTCAACCAATAAATCACCCTTCCATAATCAAATCTTCAAACAACTCAGAAAAATCAAACACTAACCTTCTTCCCAACTACATCATTCCAAACCCCGCAAATCACCATTCAACCATTCAAGCACCATTAACAAAACTCTGACTTTCAAAGGGAGCAACCTTCAAACAACTAGCATCACCCATAAACAAATCGACATCAGTAAACAAAGCTCGGACTCAGCAAACTTCACCGCCGTAAACCCACCATCCTCTACTTCAAAAGCCCTCTTCAACCCAAACGATCATTCACTCTATTCCATCCGCATTCACCGCTTTGACGCTTCCTCTGCCATTATCAACACACAACAGAATGCACCAACCATCATCAATCTTCATCTTCAAACTTCAACCTCCTTCAAACAGCTAACACAAATTCTTCCCTCTTCATCAACTTCATGTTCTCCTCAAAACCTCTAAACCATCTGCAAAACCAGAGAACCGTTTCTAAAAACTTCACCAATCTCATTCTCTCCCCCTCATCACAACAATCACATTTTCACCGCCTTAAGCTATTGTGAAAAAATAGCAACAACAGGGACCTGCAAATATCGAGCCGATCCAAGTTCAGACTCTGCTATTGCAACAATAACGATGTAGTAATTAACACGACATCCGTAACAACATTCGAACCTGGCCAGATGGTATCTCGCGGCCTGAGGATGCAGACTCGATGGAAGCTTTAAAGATCATGTCGCATTTTTGATTTAAGTTGTCGCCACGGTTACGACACAACCATTCAACCAACAACACAAAGCCCAGAACAAAACCCTCAACCGTTGAATCTCTCCATCTTTAACTCTCAAAACTCAACAACCAAAATCCCCATTTTTTTCATCGAGCAACGAAGCTATACCCAGAATCCAAACAGCCGAACACCCAATCGTAAGCCCTCACCTTCGATTCACCATCCGAACCTTCATCCATCCCCAAAATCAACTGAAAATCATCGTCTTCCCTAATTCAACCACAGTCACCGTAAATCCACTATCAAAATCACCACAACTCCCTCAAATCTCCAAATCCATGAAATTTTTATAACCACAAAACCTCATTCTTGAGCAGAATCGGAAGTGAAAGGTGAAACAGAGTCAGAGAAGGAGAGAATCGACTCAGCTTGAAGCGACTTGCAGCGAGAAATGCAGAGAGTGAAGTCGTATACGGAGGAAGGTTGATTTCTAACGCCATCATGATATTGTTGTTGAGTTTTCTTTTTCCTTTTCAGTATTGTTGATGGTGCACGAGGATGAGGAATTGGTTTTTCTCTAACCGTATGTATTTTCGTTTTCCATTTTGTGGAGATTTGGGTTTTACTCTATTAGTTTTTAGTGATGTGAGGTTGAAACCCCTTCATATCCTTCGTTGATTTGGCTTTCCTTGAAGGGGTCACTGTTTTGCTCTACTTAATCTGACTCTGTTTCAATTCATAACCCCCTCCCTGTTTTGTTTTATATTTATTTAATATGTTATTATTATTAGTTTTTATGTATTTTGTTTAGGTTAGTTTTTATATTAATTTTAAAACTTGCTGTTATTTTCTGTATATATTATATATTATTTATTTTATTTAGAAGTTTTTAATACTAGAGTTTTTATTAATTTCTTTTAGAATTTTAGATATATTTTCTGTTAGGGTTTATATTATAGTTTTCTGTTTAGATTTTTTATGGCTTTTTATTTTAGACGTTGAATTATTTCGCATTTGTTATTGGACATTTTGTCCCATCTTCTTGTTTTGGTCGATGACGAGACCTCTGTAATTCATTACCAGTCAAATTATTGATGAGTAATGTTGGATCTGAGACCACCTCTTTTCTCTCTTCTTTACTTGTCCCAACTTGATTCAAAAGCATTGTCAAACCATCTTCATAACCCAATTATCTCTGTATTGAATTAAAAAGAGGGGATTAAGTGTAGACTTTCTTCCTCTCCGAGTGTTGGGATGCCCACTGTAGTGAGGGTGGTTTCGACACTCGTCTTTCAATACGAAGACGCTTCCCATCCATTTTCAAATATCATCTCCTTAAAATCAAATTCTTTGTATTGAATTAAAAAGAGAGGATTGGGTGTAGACCTCTTCTTCTTCGAGCGTTGGGATGCCCACTGTAGTGAGGGTGGTCTCGATGCTCGTCTTTCAATACAAAGACGTTTTCAATCCCTTCTCTCCTAAAACCTCGGTTTCGTACCGAGTCCATTTTTCAAACCATATTAATTTGATTTCTCTTTGTATCGAATTAAAAGAGGGGATTAAGTGTAGACTTTCTTCCTCTCCGAGTGTTGGGATGCCCACTGTAGTGAGGGTGGTCTCGACACTCGTCTTTCGATATGAAGACGCGACTTCTTCCACCACCTCTCCTTTCACAACTCCTTTCCGAAACCTTTCCAACCTAAAACCTCGGTCCCGTACCGAGTGCATTTTCAAATTCCTTTTCATACAAAAACTTGAATGGTCGTGGAGTGGTTAGGCGTAGGCCTTCTCCTACCCCGAGTGCTGATGTTTACCGTAGGGTTCTTTGTCGCAAAAAGCACTTACCATTCAAAACCAAAAACACTTTAATAAGAGAATGAAGTTCTCTTTGTGTTGAACTAAAGAGAGAGGATTGAGTGTAGTCTTCTTCCTCTCCGAGTGTCAGGATACTCATTGTAGTGTGTGTGGTCTTGATACTCGTCTTTCAATACGAAGACGCTACGTTCACCACACATTTTTTACAACAAAAACTTTGAGATAAAGAATTGGGTACTACCTGTAAGGGTTACTATCCGAGGACCTATCTCGCCCTAAAAACAATCTCAGCCAATCAAACATGATACTTTGCCTCGCATGGCGAAAACCAATCTTCTAAAGGATATGTTACGTCCGTTCGACCGCAAACAGGTACGCATAAGTCTCCAAACGAGCGAGCAGCAAAACACCTAAACTGCTAGAACGCGTACGATAACATCATCCACAAAACACACTGGTTATCCGCACCGTAGGCACGAACTACGTCGACTCTGATTTTCTCACATCTATTGAGAATACGTAAGCATAGGACTGCGAAGTCCTACCGAGTCTGTTCTTTCTCTTTTTCTTCCCCGTTCTCTCTTTCCTCCTAACTTTCCTGTTTCTAACCTTTTTCTTTTACCCTGTGGAACACTTCTTATAGCATAATATTTTAGCAAATATAATTACACATCGACAAACAAAAGGTTCCCATCGAGTACGATGGATGCGAGGGGTGCTAATACCTTCCCTTCGCATAACCGGCTTCCGAACCCATTCTTGGTCGCAAGACCATCTTATCCATTTCTTTCTTAAGGTTTTCTCGATATTTTCCTTTCCCCTCATGGGATAAATAAAGTTCGGTGGCGACTCTTCTGTCTATCTTTTTCGCCTCCCCGTCGTTGCACGATGCATTTTCGAGTAGCGACAGCTGGCGACTCTGCTGGGGACTTCTGGCGAGCCAAGCCTAATTTGTTTGTCGCGTGTGTGATTTTGTTTGCTTTTATCTTTTTTTTTTATGTTGTGTTCACTAACCTGTTGGGTTTATTCAATTGGTTTGTGAGGATAAAGCTTTCTACCCGAGCTTTCGAGTATACACTAAGTTAGTAGGTGGATTCTTTCTGATTTGCGAGACGTAGGACTCGTTGAGTTGGATCGAATTCCACCGCTCAGATGAGACCCCGTTGGAATAATTATGTCTTACGTGTAGTCGTAATGGCGTTTTTATTTCTGGCCTGGGAGTCCGTGACTCTGAGGACCTTTTGTAGAACCTTATTCTGAAGGTTGCTAAAACATGACTATGTGTTCATCACTTTGAAAGAATTACCGTCTTACGAGTAGTCGTTCTGATGGGAAACTTTTGAGGGTTAGTGCATGGGACTTTGTTTGAAAAGCCTTTGGGATACCCTCTTATAAACCAGTAGATATCCCACCCCAGGGGAGAGATAACTTTTGTTGTTGTCTTGCAGGATTTGTGACTTTGATCCTTGATGTGGATCTGTTCTCGTGTGCACTCATTGCATTGCATTTGCATAAGCATCTCTGCATCATTTTTGCATTTCCTTCCCATATACCAAGAGCTTACCCATCCTCTGTTCATAAACCGCAGTTGATTTCCCGACACTCCTATTGAACTCGTGAGAGTTGTGAAGTATTTGAAGCAAAAGGAGCATAGACGCCTTGAAGGGTCAGTCATACAATGCAAGCTGAGATAGCTATGTCAAAGAATGACCGCCAGAATGTTGATCCCCCACAAGGATTTACTGTGAAGAATAATCCACTGTATGATCTTCCGCAAGTAAACATTCCTACTCGACCCCAGAGGATGCCAATGACTGATCCCATGGAAGAAAAGCTCTGTGCCCTGGAGAAGACAATTCAAGCTATGAGAGTGTCTGACATGCCCGACCTCGATGCTGCTGATATGTGTCTAGTGCTAGACTTGGTGATTCCTCCGAGATTCAAGATACCCAACTTCGAGAAGTACATCGGCTTTAGTTGCCCGAGGCGTCATTTGGTGATGTACTGTCGAAAAATGACCCCTTACACTCATAACGATAAGTTGATGATCCACTGTTTTCAAGAAAGTCTGAGTGGGGCATCATTAAGTTGGTACACAGATTTAGAAAGAAGTCATATCCAATCCTGGAGGGACCTAGCCAGCGCTTTTCTAAAGTTTTACCAGTTCAATTTGGACACTCCTCCCATCCGCATGCAGTTACAAAGCCTATCTCAGAATGAGAATGAACCCTTTAAGGGATATGCACAGCGGTGGAGAGAATTCGCAGCAAGAGTGCAACCACCACTCTCGGACAGGGAACTGATTGACATGTTCATCAACAGTTTGCAGGGCTCTTATTTTGAAAGAATGGTTGGTTGTACGCCATCAAGCTTCTCTGACCTTGTGATTGTAGGAGAGCGCCTCGAAAGCTACCTCAAAAGTGGACAAATCCAGGACGCATCAGTCAGCCAGGCCAGTGAGATTGAATCTTTCGATGATTTCCATAAGGAAGAGAAAGATGAGACCAATGAATTCATAGCAAACATTGAGTACTCTCACGATGTACCAGCAAAACTCTGTGGTCCCTCATCTGCTCAACAGGCATCATTACCAGCGCCATGTTATCCTTATGGGAAATCAGCCATGTCTAAAGCTTCATTCTGCAAGCCATGGGTCGCTCCTCATGCAAATCAACGAGTCCATGGCCGAGGTCATCCGAATCAGCGCCGAAATCAGAATAGGCCCAACAACAACTTGGAAAGAAGGACTGCTCCTCTTCATCCAGTCCCTATGTCGCACAGTCAGCTTCTCCCACATCTGATTCAAAACTCATCGGTGGAACCTAAAACTCTTAAGCCTGTGCCAGAACCTTACCCTCCTGGGTACAATCCCAATGTTCAGTGTGGATATCATGGTGGATCCATGGGGCACTCGACTGAAGAATGCAAAGCCTTCCAAGCCAAAGTGCAACAGTTGATTGACAAAGGGTACATCTCTTTTCCAGAAGGAAGTTTGTTTGTCCATGTCAACCTCTCAGCTGTCTAAACTCGAATATTTCAAGGGTCATTTCCAGAAGCCAGTGGTCTAGACAGGCAGACGTCCTCAACATTGGCAGTCCTTGAACACTTTTATCATTTGCATCTTGTAGTTTATTTCCTGTTAATTGCTATTTGTGCTTAAACATTGTTGTTTTGAATGGTAATATTAATGGAGTTATTATGCATTTTCCGAATCAGTCACGTCGTATTCACTCATTATTTCCACTTATCACAGACACATACACCTTTTATCCATTCCACTTTATCACTGTTGTGTTTAGCAAATATTGGAGGGAGGATGACGAAAACGAAATACCCATAATTGCAAATTGTATGCTTTCAGATAGAATCTCGTCGATGATGTACATGCATTGTTTCAATTCCCCTAAACACCGGAGATATAAGGAATTAATCCCTAGTCAACCACTTCGAGCCTAGAAGTAGGAGTTTCCTTCGGATATTCAAACCCTTACATTCAACCTGAGGTAGGGTAGTTGTTCAGTTAGTCCACTATGCATAAAGCAAAATCCAGAAGATGGTTGTTCATCAATGACCCGTGACGTGGCAGTCACAATTCGCCAACAAAATCAGAAAAAAATATCAAAAGCCTGCTAAGTCAAGCACCTCAAACGGGACTTAGGCAAAAAATCAAGGCTATCCCGATGGATCTAACAAGCAAAGTCAGTTCATGCAAAAGTTAGGGATCAAAACAAAACCAAAAGAGGTCCTCAAACCCTCAACCAAAAACAAAATAAGATTCAGTGGCCACCCAAAACAAGGGGCTACCGACGTCCAGCAAAATAAGGTGGCTGCCATTTCAAGCAAACCTTGAACCATCAAGATTACACCGTCAAGGTAAACATGTTCAGAATTAACTGAACGTAGGTATGGAGATTATCAAGAAGGAGGGGTGGGTATAAATTATACTTTGAGCCTAATATCCTTTGTTTTATAACCGTGAACCAGACCACGTTACAACCCTCGAAAGACCTAATTGAGTTGAGGTTTATTCTGAAAGCATATTATCGCAAGGTTGCGTAACCTGACTCCTAACGATTTTGGTAATCATCAACATTGGTGTCGATATCCTTGCTATACCAATCAAATTAGCACAACTTTTGGATTAACGGTCCATTCGTCTCACAATCACGACACGTAATAAAAGACATTTCTTTCAAAACGTGCATGAACTTCGCATTAAGATTACCATTCGTGAACAAACAATTTCAAATTGCAAGTCAGTAGTTGGCATCAAGGAAATTCCAACAAGAAGTAATCAAACAGGACTGGATCATTCAACAGTCTGGATCAGAATCAAGCATGCTTTGTAGTCCTGTGGAACTGGGGCATTGGCACCAAAAATGTGGAATCAGCCAACTTAAGGCAAATCCCCAAACGACGGTTGATTATGGGGAAAATCATTCAAGAAGCGGTTGATCAAAAGTGAATCACACCAATCAGGGGCAGGCCACCCAGAGTTTCTTTGACTTGAGGATAGATCCCTCCAATGTTCAATCAGGATAAGTCAAGTCGCTTCAACGCTCTTTCAAGGGCAAGCTACTCCAAAAGTATGTTGAAGCCAACCAAGAGTCGGTTAAGCAAACAATGAACCCTTTCGTGGTACAAACTCTAGGGAAGGCCATCTCGGGGTCATCTCATGGCAAGCTACTCAAGCAAGTTCATCCTCATCAGCAATTATTGAGTTCAAAACGAGTGTCGGGGAATCATACTGTCATCTAACCCAATAACCTTAACCTTCCAAAAAGGCCTTGCTGTCATTGGGTTTGTCATCCCACAGCCTAAACCTGTCACCTATCAAAACAAACCCAAACCTCCAAAGTCCAGTTCTTGTCTGGAAAACCTTTATACCAGTCCCATCTGGTCAATCCTTCACTAAACACCAATTCCCTTCTGATACATGTCAGTCCTTAAACCAGCTCCCATCTGGTCACCCTTCCTTTAGCCTTTCGTTTAACCAGTCCTCGTCTGGAAAATACAATTTCAAAGTCCAGTCCTCGTCTGGCAAACCACAAAGTCAGTTCTCGTCTGACACCAAACCTAGAAGTCAGTTCTCGTCTGACAACTTAACCTTTTTGCCACCAGTTCTTGTCTGGTAAACCTCATCCCAAAGTCCAGCTCCCATCTGGAAAACCACAAAATCAGCCCTCCTTTGACAACTTAAGCTTTCGCCAACCAGTCCCATCTGGTCTACCCTCCGAATACCAGCCCTCATCTGGTACTTCCAACCTAAAGTCCAATTTACATTGTAACCACCAAAAGTCCACCATGTTATCACCTGCATTCCTAATCACCTGCCTTCATCCATCATTATCATCATACACATCGCATTCGACTTCATAAGCATCTTGTATCATATGCATCCCAGAATCATATCATACTCTTCCCTAGCTCTTGCATCTCCGCATATTAGCATTTGCATTTTCATTTCCATTTATGGAACACTATTATCATCAAGCATCCGTATATGCGAGCTCAGATCCAGGATCAATCTCGAAGATTTTCAAGACCATAATCATCCCAGTCAGGGGCATCTTATGCAAGACCGTGGGTGTTCCCCACGAAGTTGTGCAACTTTTACTGGGCAAATTCAAGAGCTTCAATGCAATCAGCAGCCCAGTCAGGGGCATTATCTGCAAAGACCGTGGGTCCTCCCGCGAAATTCAAGAATATCAAAGCAAAATTCAGCTCAGTCAGGGGCATCTTTTCAAGACCATGGGTGTATACATGACGTATTTAAACCTCGCGGTTAATCAGATCTTCAAAATCAACATTCAGCCCAGTCAGGGGCATCTTCGGTAAAGCCTGGTTGTTCCCTAGTGATTGTCTCCAGCTTTCGTCAGTGATAAGTAGCGATCTCTTCAGAGAAGCTTATCTTTCTTCATTGATAAGTGGCAATCTCTTGGGAGAAGCTTATCCATCTTCAGCGATAAGTGGCGATCTCTTCAAAGAAGCTTATCTTTCTTCATTGATAAGTGGCAATCTCTTGGGAGAAGCTTATCCATCTTCAGCGATAAGTGGCGATCTCTTCAGAGAAGCTTATCTTTCTTCATTGATAAGTGGCAATCTCTTGGGAGAAGCTTATCCATCTTCAGCGATAAGTGGCGATCTCTTCAGAGAAGCTTATCTTTCTTCATTGATAAGTGGCAATCTCTTGGGAGAAGCTTATCCATCTTCAGCGATAAGTGACGATCTCTTCAGAGAAGCTTATCCTTCATTCGTGATAAGTGGCAATCTCTTGGGAGAAGCTTATCCGTCTTCAACGATAGGTGGCAATCTCTTGGGAGAAGCTTATCCGTCTTCAACGATAAGTGGCAATCTCTTCAGAGAAGCTTATCCCCCTATCATCCTTTTTGGTGTTAGGGTTGATTTTGTTACGCTCCATCATCCTTTTGTTGATGGGTCTGGCATCCTTTTGGTGTCATGACTAGCGTGTTTTCCATTATCCTTTTGGTAATAGACTGCTTACATCCTTTTGGTGTTAGGGTTAATCTTGTTTCGCTCCATCATCCTTTTTGGTGATGGGTCTGGCATCCTTTTGGTGTCATGACTAGCGTGTTTTCCATTATCCTTTCGGTAATGGACTCCTTACATCCTTTTGGTGTCGGGTTTGCCTTGTTTCGCTCCATCATCCTTTTGGTGATGGGTCTAGCATCCTTTTGATGTTATGACTAGCGTCTTCGCTCCATCATCCTTTTGGTGATGGGTCTGACATCCTTTTGGTGTCATGACTAGCGTATTTTCCATCAACCTGTTGGTGGTCGGTCTGGCATTTCGTCGATGTCAGACTGTGCGATTGTGTTTTGCTCTACCGCCCTTTGGTAGTAATAGATGTGTTCATTTCTTTCCATCATCCTTTTGGTGATGACGACCTTTTGCCTGTTATTCACAGTTTACTCAGAGGTACACCTCATCCAGCATCCTCAATTCCCAAACTTTCCTTTTCTTTTCGGACAAATTCAGGGTCTTCTTTATATCTAATTGTCTTCTACCTTGAAAGGGTGAGTGTCATAGCCATTCATCTTACACGGTCTAAGCCAATTAGATAGGAGCATTTGTCATACCCTAAATTTGTCTTACATAAGCATAGCTTTCATCTTGTACATCCTCCCGTTAACCATTAATCAGAAAATTAAAGAAAAATATGTTGTTGCTTTCATTTCTCCTTGCTGACCGAAATCATGTTGTTGCTAAGTTGGATGGAGTTTCATTAGTGGTTTTTCAAGTCAAGGTGTATCAATTCAAAGGTGCTTATTTGAGGTTGCAGTTGGGGTTTATGTGTTAATTCCAAAATTGTTATGTGTGGATCCATATGTCAATTTGTGCCAAATTCAGATATTTCGCGATGGAGAGTCATGTGGGACCTATGCCTTTCAATTAGAGTATTGAGTGCAACTACACTTGAAGTTAAGTGGAGTTTTGTTTAGCCTTGGTGAAAAGTTGGGATTGCTTCATGTCCCTGTTCTTGTCATATGCTGTTTGAGAGCAAGGATGTTCTAATTTCGAGCATTTGATGATTGAAAATCATGAAGTGATGAAATCTGGGGTGCTCAGGGGTCTTATGATCAAAGTCAGGTTCACTCGGGATTCAAGTAGGTAATTTGATCAAGTTTGGTACATTTGGATCGAATTCTTAAGGTTATAACTCATGTTCTTAAAAGTATTTAATTTTGACCATGTTTGTGTCTTGATCAATTAGAAATTCGAGTTCTAAGTTGGGAATATTCAAGGCTTCGTGAGACATATTCATACTTTAAAGCCCAAATTTACCAAGCCCAATCACAATCCATACAAAAGATGCACATGGAAAATATATCATTTTCATTAAGGAGTTACAACCCACATTCCATTACAACATTTCCAAGGCCCGTCTCCAAAGCTCACGGTCCATGTTACAAAGTGAAAAATATACACAAATAATATGTAGAAACAAAGCCAAAAAAAATCACTACAAGGCGTCCCTCACACAAGTTCCTAAAAACAACTAGACATTGTCGATGTGCAGTTAATATCCGGGTCATATGAAAGCTGCGCCATAACATGCCAAACTTTGTGCAAACCTTACACAGCTAGCAGACAAAACCTGAAAAAAAGAATAAAAAAGGGAGAAGTGGTAAGGAAAAAATACAGCCAACAACAAGCTCTTGGCTGGCCCACCGACCTACATCCGCAGCAGGTGCTATCACCACCTTTCATCAATATCTGCACTTCATGAACCGTTCGAAATCCTGCAATACGCACCTACAAAACAAAGGACAACCATAACATTTTGCAATAAAGAATGAACCACAAATTGATTCCATCAGCCCCTACAAAAGAAAACCAATACAAAACTTCAAAAAAACCATTCTGCTATCTCTGCACAAACAGCCTCCCATCACCTCTGAAACCTGCTACAACCAGTTAAAATCCCATACCAGACAATACCTGTTATTACTGCTCCAGCCTTGGCATAACAACAAAACACATCCTCCACACCAGACAACTCTGCAACAACACAGCCTGCCCCCTGCTACACTAGGTTGTACAAACCCGCAACCTGCAGTGAAAACAAAACCAACCAGCAATATAACACAAACTGAATCTTCATTGGTATGGGGGGATTAAGAACCACACTTTCATTCTTCCTTTTGACAAAAAAACCTGCTACCATTTGTTTTCCCCCACAACAACTCAACCAAATTACATAACACTTCATAGAAAAAAATCTCACCGAGCTTCCTTCTTCTCTCTTCTTAGACAACCTCCAACTTCCCTTAAAAATCTTCTCCATAAACTCCATCAAACACAACCTTCTTCTGCATCCATTTTTCAACCCTTTCCTAATCTCTTCAGTTTTTCTATTCAATCCATTTTTCAGAAACAGACCCGTATACCTTCTTCAAGCTCACCACTTTCAAATCTCAACCAACCAAAACAATCCACCAGCTTCGAACCCTTTCTCACTATCATCACAGCCATCTCTCCTTCAAAGCTATCACACAATCCCAACAACAACTTCCGAAAATTATCGATAATCGAAACCCCAAAACCTTCCATCAAACCTTTGTTGCTTCACTAACCCAAAACCTTCCTTCATCTTCTTTACTCTTCCTCCATAACCTTCAACCAATAAATCACCCTTCCATAATCAAATCTTCAAACAACTCAGAAAAATCAAACACTAACCTTCTTCCCAACTACATCATTCCAAACCCCGCAAATCACCATTCAACCATTCAAGCACCATTAACAAAACTCTGACTTTCAAAGGGAGCAACCTTCAAACAACTAGCATCACCCATAAACAAATCGACATCAGTAAACAAAGCTCGGACTCAGCAAACTTCACCGCCGTAAACCCACCATCCTCTACTTCAAAAGCCCTCTTCAACCCAAACGATCATTCACTCTATTCCATTCGCATTCACCGCTTTGACGTTTCCTCTGCCATTATCAACACACAACAGAATGCACCAACCATCATCAATCTTCATCTTCAAACTTCAACCTCCTTCAAACAGCTAACACAAATTCTTCCCTCTTCATCAACTTCATGTTCTCCTCAAAACCTCTAAACCATCTGCAAAACCAGAGAACCGTTTCTAAAAACTTCACCAATCTCATTCTCTCCCCCTCATCACAACAATCATATTTTCACCGCCTTAAGCTATTGTGAAAAAATAGCGACAACAGGGACCTGCAAATATCGAGCCGATCCAAGTTCAGACTCTGCTATTGCAACAATAACGATGTAGTAATTAACACGACATCCGTAACAACATTCGAACCTGGCCAGATGGTATCTCGCGGCCTGAGGATGCAGACTCGATGGAAGCTTTAAAGATCATGTCGCATTTTTGATTTAAGTTGTCGCCACGGTTACGACACAACCATTCAACCAACAACACAAAGCCCAGAACAAAACCCTCAACCGTTGAATCTCTCCATCTCTAACTCTCAAAACTCAACAACCAAAATCCCCATTTTTTTCATCGAGCAACGAAGCTATACCCAGAATCCAAACAGCCGAACACCAAATCGTAAGCCCTCACCTTTGATTCACCATCTGAACCTTCATCCATCCCCAAAATCAACCGAAAATCATCGTCTTCCCTAATTCAACCACAGTCACCGTAAATCCACTATCAAAATCACCACAACTCCCTCAAATCTCCAAATCCATGAAATTTCTATAACCACAAAACCTCATTCTTGAGCAGAATCGGAAGTGAAAGGTGAAACAGAGTCAGAGAAGGAGAGAATCGACTCAGCTTGAAGCGATTTGCAGCGAGAAATGCAGAGAGTGAAGTCGTATACGGAGGAAGGTTGATTTCTAACGCCATCATGATATTGTTGTTGAGTTTTCTTTTTCCTTTTCAGTATTGTTGATGGTGCACGAGGACGAGGAATTGGTTTTTCTCTAACCGTATGTATTTTCGTTTTCCATTTTGTGGAGATTTGGGTTTTACTCTATTAGTTTTTAGTGATGTGAGGTTGAAACCCCTTCATATCCTTCGTTGATTTGGCTTTCCTTGAAGGGGTCACTGTTTTGCTCTACTTAATCTGACTTTGTTTCAATTCATAACCCCCTCCCTGTTTTGTTTTATATTTATTTAATATGTTATTATTATTAGTTTTTATGTATTTTATTTAGGTTAGTTTTTATATTAATTTTAAAACTTGCTGTTATTTTCTGTATATATTATATATTATTTATTTTATTTAGAAGTTTTTAATACTAGAGTTTTTATTAATTTCTTTTAGAATTTTAGATATATTTTCTGTTAGGGTTTATATTATAGTTTTCTGTTTAGATTTTTTATGGCTTTTTATTTTAGACGTTGAATTATTTCGCATTTGTTATTGGACATTTTGTCCCATCTTCTTGTTTTGGTCGATGACGAGACCTCTGTAATTCATTACCAGTCAAATTATTGATGAGTAATGTTGGATCTGAGACCACCTTTTTTCTCTCTTCTTTACTTGTCCCAACTTGATTCAAAAGCATTGTCAAACCATCTTCATAACCCAATTATCTCTGTATTGAATTAAAAAGAGGGGATTAAGTGTAGACTTTCTTCCTCTTCGAGTGTTGGGATGCCCACTGTAGTGAGGGTGGTTTCGACACTCGTCTTTCAATACGAAGACGCTTCCCATCCATTTTCAAATATCATCTCCTTAAAATCAAATTCTTGGTATTGAATTAAAAATAGAGGATTGGGTGTAGACCTCTTCTTCTTCGAGCGTTGGGATGCCCACTGTAGTGAGGGTGGTCTCGATGCTCGTCTTTCAATACAAAGACGTTTTCAATCCCTTCTCTCCTAAAACCTCGGTTTCGTACCGAGTCCATTTTTCAAACCATATTAATTTGATTTCTCTTTGTATCGAATTAAAAGAGGGGATTAAGTGTAGACTTTCTTCCTCTCCGAGTGTTGGGATGCCCACTGTAGTGAGGGTGGTCTCGACACTCGTCTTTCGATATGAAGACGCGACTTCTTCCACCACCTCTCCTTTCACAACTCCTTTCCGAAACCTTTCCAACCTAAAACCTCGGTCCCGTACCGAGTGCATTTTTAAATTCCTTTTCATACAAAAACTTGAATGGTCGTGGAGTGGTTAGGCGTAGGCCTTCTCCTACCCCGAGTGCTGATGTTTACCGTAGGGTTCTTTGTCGCAAAAAGCACTTACCATTCAAAACCAAAAACACTTTAATAAGAGAATGAAGTTCTCTTTGTGTTGAACTAAAGAGAGAGGATTGAGTGTAGTCTTCTTCCTCTCCGAGTGTCAGGATACTCATTGTAGTGTGTGTGGTCTTGATACTCGTCTTTCAATACGAAGACGCTACGTTCACCACACATTTTTTACAACAAAAACTTTGAGATAAAGAATTGGGTACTACCTGTAAGGGTTACTATCCGAGGACCTATCTCGCCCTAAAAACAATCTCAGCCAATCAAACATGATACTTTGCCTCGCATGGCGAAAACCAATCTTCCAAAGGATATGTTACGTCCGTTCGACCGCAAACAGGTACGCATAAGTCTCCAAACGAGCGAGCAGCAAAACACCTAAACTGCTAGAACGCGTACGATAACATCATCCACAAAACACACCGGTTATCCGCACCGTAGGCACGAACTACGTCGACTCTGATTTTCTCACATCTATTGAGAATACGTAGGCATAGGACTGCGAAGTCCTACCGAGTCTGTTCTTTCTCTTTTTCTTCCCCGTTCTCTCTTTCCTCCTAACTTTCCTGTTTCTAACCCTTTTCTTTTACCCTGTGGAACACTTCTTATAGCATAATATTTTAGCAAATATAATTACACATCGACAA
This sequence comes from Lathyrus sativus, assembly GCA_963859935.3. Classification (NCBI taxonomy): domain Eukaryota; kingdom Viridiplantae; phylum Streptophyta; class Magnoliopsida; order Fabales; family Fabaceae; genus Lathyrus; species Lathyrus sativus. The sequence goes on along the minus strand of OZ012738.1, from coordinate 62,829,178 downwards.
ACAAAAGGTTCCCATCGAGTACGATGGATGCGAGGGGTGTTAATACCTTCCCTTCGCATAACCGGCTTCCGAACCCATTCTTGGTCGCAAGACCATCTTATCCATTTCTTTCTTAAGGTTTTCTCGATATTTTCCTTTCCCCTCATGGGATAAATAAAGTTTAGTGGCGACTCTTCTGTCTATCTTTTTTGCCTCCCCGTCGTTGCACGATGCATTTTTCGAGTAGCGACAACAGCCGAAAATCATGATGGGGTATAAACCATCTTTACCAAACTATAAAAGCGTTTAAGCAGACACTGAGCTACAATTCCTCACTGGCAGCATCCTGGAGAAGCACGAGCTTCTCCCCCACTTGAATCATTCTCACTCCTGCAGACAAAGGTTCCACAACAAAACATGTACCGACAGTGTTTTCACACACATGTCGCATACCAGGGAATACACAACATTAAACAACTTGGCCGGACGGACCGACCTGCTCTGATACCAATTGTAACACCCCACTCTAAACTATCGCGGAAAAATAAGATAAACAACAGAAACAATTCAGAGTGCAGCAATTAAAATCTCATGACGACCGTCATGGATGTCACGACCGTCACGGTCATGACGAGCGTCATGGAGCTGTGATGACCGTCACACTCCCAAATTCTCAGACGCAGCAGAGGTGTCACATTCTACACTTAACCAAAACACATACACCTGCAAAAGATCATTTACTAACATACGTAGCACAAAATTCGGATGAACAAACAACGGTAACTTGTTTAACATTTTAATCATAAACGCCATGTTATAATACACTTCCAACGATTCGTACTAATTAAATTCCATTAAAATTCAGCAAGTAATTATCTTGCATCAATTCACTAAAACAACTATGCATCCAAGCAACATTTGGCATTATCAGAAACAACCAATCTATTGCCATAGTACTTAATAAAATTCAGTAACAAGGAATTCAATTAAAACAATAACATTAATCGTTCATCCCCCCCAGAGTGCTAGTATCAGAGCGACCAACGATCTTAAACATAAAGCGACACTTTCTTCCGAGTTACCTGCAAATTACCACCAACGGAGGTAACATACAACGTAAAGGGTGAGATATCAACAATATAACCTAAGGCATGATAAAAGTCATGTCAGAATATTATCACAGCATTATAATTCCAGCAGTTCGCATAAATATTAGTAATAATAAACTACAACCACTCTTTATTCATAACCACAACAATTATCATCATATCTCAGCAACTCATCAAAACAACTCAACAACGCAACTCAACAATACGACTCAACTGTGCATATGCATGTGGTACCATTTTGGGAGACAACACTCCACAATAATTCGGGAGACAACTCTCCACAATAATTCGGGAGACAACTCTCCATAATAATTTGGGAGACAACTCTCCACAACCATTTTATTTTGTCATTAAAGACACAACCGTCGCCAATTCAGGCCAAATGATATGATATGAGATGCAACTATTATGGACTATAACACAACAACAACAACTGTACAACAACCGTGCAACAAGGCATCACGCCTACAACCAATTATCCATAACAGAAACATCACATTTTGCATATATTATGGACTCCCCATTTCAATCTGTTCATATCAGAGAACTACCAACAATATCGTTCCTACGAAGAAGACTCTAACACATTTTTGCAGAGAACAATTAAAAACAACCCCGTCTCTACAATCGAGAACTCAACAGCATTTCCATATACCTTCATACGGGTAATATAATTACAACTTCTAATTTACTTAAATAGGGACATAATAACAACATCATTACGGGAACATTACTACGGTAATGTTACTACGGGAACATTAACCCCTAATATTTCTTCAACTTACGGGAACATTACTACGGTAACGTTACTACGGGAACATTACTACGGGAATACTACTACGGGAACATTAATCCTTAATATTTCTCCCACTTACGAGAACATTACTACGGTAACGTTACTACGGGGACATCACTACGGGAACATTACTACGGTAACGTTACTACGGGGACATTACTACGTATTTGCCCCATTAGGGAAACCTTAGAGCATCATATATAACACATTCATTCTTACATAGAAAAACCTCGTTCCTAACCTTTATCGATTAAAGGAAATTATACCTATGAATCAATTCCCTACATGAAATTGATCATACCCACGGTTATAGAATTGAACCCCACCCTTACCTTGAATAGAGGCCAATTCCAAGCTTTCTGGTTCTGGTTCCGTTCTACGGTAACTCTCCTGAAACTTTCTCCTGCAACTTTCTTCCAATTTCACCGATGGAAAATTCTTCTTCTTACTTTCTCCACAGTCACGTTCCTTTTTCCTTCTCCTCAACCTTTTTCCTCAATTTTGGTTTTCTGAGCAGTTTATCGTTCTTTTGCTCTTTCTCCCACAACTGTTTATCGTAACTTCCTTTCTCCTCTCCCAAAATCCTTTCTCTGGCAGTTTATCGTTCTCCTCTCTTTCCCAAAAACTTCTCTATTTCCTTTAATCCCTTATTTCTTATTTTATTATTTAAATCCAATAATAATAATAATACTACAAATATTATTCTCCCACTAATAATAATATTCATAATAATAGTAATAATATTCCACCAATAATAATATTAATACTAATAATAATAATAATAATAATAATAATAATAATAATAATTATAATACCACCAATATTACTATTAACTATTATATTATTATCTCAACACCACATCTCCATAAATAATCCTTATATATCAAGGATACTCACCAATCATATACAAACCCACCCCACCTAAGGGCACACCAACATAAAATAATTAAATTAACACCAAAATGACTAAATAAATAAAATGGGTGTTACAACTCTCCCCCATTTTAATTATTTTCGTCCTCGAAAATTACCTGATGGAAACAATTCCGGATACGCTCCCCGCATTCGTCTCTCCAATTCTCAGGTCACACTGCCTCCTGCAGCACCTCACCATGCCACTCTCCCACAGACTACAAAACATGACGCGAGCTTCCGAGATTTCAAAGCTCGACCACCACCAGTTACCAGCGTAACTCTCAAAACACATCCATTCTTGGATCCTTTGGATTTTTTTTTTCAGTCGTCTCTTGCACAATCTCAGCTAGCTTCAACATAGAGGGATTACTCTTCCTTGTTAGGAAAAGAGCCAATTTAGTCAGTCTATCCAAAATCACCCAAGTAAAATCATATCCCTCAAATTCTTCGGAAAACCCAACACAAAGTCCATGGGAATACTATCCGATCTCCACTATGGAATATTCAACGGTTGCATCGGACCCAACGGTCTCTGACGTTTATTCTTCGATTTCCAACAAGTCTAATCAGCACATACAAACTCAACCACTTATCTCTTCAACTATGGCCCTCAAAATAATTTCCTCAAATCCAGTTACATCCTCATAGCACCGGGGTGGATACTCCATCTACCTCAATACTCTTACTCCACTTAATAATATCTGGGACACAACTCTATCACGACATCTCGTGATACTATTTCCATTAATCTGAAAATCATCCCTTTGACTTTAATTCCTCAGATCCAACCAATCTACCAACTCAAACCAGAGTTCTGACCTTATTGAATCTCGTCCAGAATACCACTAGTAAGGTCCAACATACTAAGCTTAACTCCATAAGAAGTCTCTTCACAAACCAACTCATACCACAAAATTGCTCAATCAGTCCTAACTCTTTTCACCACCATCATCAGCATATGCATGGATTTTCAAGCCAATGCATAAGCTACCACGTTTTGATTTCCCCGAATGGTAATTCAATCCGAAACCATAATCCATTCCGGAGTCCCAATTATTTTCTCTGCCTCATATTTAACCATTCCAAATCAAATAAATACCTTAAGTTCTTGAGGTCACCAAACATGTCAAATCTCAAACTAACTAATTGAGGCTTCCAACTCCGGCACAACCACAACAGCAACCAACTCTAAATCACTTATCAGATGATTCCTCTTATGTACTTCAAGTTCCCTTAAAGCATAACTAAAACTCGCTGAAGTTTCACTTAGCATATCAACAAGGCATCCTAAACACAACAAATGGTCCTGTCGGGTTCGGCAAAATTCAACACACGATACATTTTCAATTTTCTGCTATAATTTAATCAGGTACAGGCCTCAAAAAAAATTTTCCTAGAAAGAGCATCTCGTTAGCTTTCCAACGCTTTGAACGGGGACTAAAACCGACTTACGGATCAAGAGATATGAATTTTCGAAGTTTCTCCAAAACAGAATTTTTCTGCATAAAGGCTGCTACGGATTTGAGCATTTTCGCCCGAAGATCCGACCGATTCAATTATTTTCTTCGAAACAACCACATACTCATTCATACCAAACATATATTAGTGGTTTAGAACCATCAAACGTGAATTCTATGACTTTCAATTTTAATCCGAATCCTAAATCCTAAAATCTCCAAAAATGCAAAAACTTACAAAAATCCCTCAAATTCTATAAAACAAGTATACTCGATCACGGCCTAATATTACCCGACACAACTGCGTAATCTATTCCAACTTTCGTCCGTAAAAACATCGATTCCGTAAAAAGCTGCGATCTCGGAATTCGACGTACGACAACAATACTTAGAAGGTCATTCGACACATCTTCAACTCTTGGAATATTTATGGGTCTAATTATACCAATATTGCATTCCACATCTTACTTTCTTTAATAATCATCAGGAGTCACTGCCCACCTTTAATCTACTTGACCTCACGATCTGCTGCCTTAATACACACACCAGACTCAAGTCTCAACACTACTTAATCAGTTTAATCCATTGACCATCCAAACAGGCATAAACTACGAAGCTCTCACTCTCGGACTAGTTTCCGTATCTAAGTCGGTCACAACTCCACTTCATGTCCTGGCTGTACATCACTTATCTCTTCAGAAAACTTCCAGCCAACCATAATTAATCGGCAATCGCCAACTTCCCGCTTTCATTATAATTCAAAAATTCTCATCAAAATTAAACACCTCAGCACCCTCATGCACCGACTCATCAAAACCATTCTTAAGCACTTAGCTTAACTCAAGACAATTCACTACTCACGCCATCTAAGCTTGCAAGATACTTTCATCCCATCCAACACAATTCTCAACTACTATCAACAAGAGATTAAGGGTGATCAGTTCCTCAATTTGTCAATAGACAGCCGAAAATCATGATGGGGTATAAACCATCTTTACCAAACTATAAGAGCGTTTAAGCAGACACTGAGCTACAATTCCTCACTGGCAGCATCCTGGAGAAGCACGAGCTTCTCCCCCACTTGAATCATTCTCACTCCTGCAGACAAAGGTTCCACAACAAAACATGTACCGACAGTGTTTTCACACACATGTCGCATACCAGGGAATACACAACATTAAACAACTTGGCCGGACGGACCGACCTGCTCTGATACCAATTGTAACACCCCACTCTAAACTATCGCGGAAAAATAAGATAAACAACAGAAACAATTCAAAGTGCAGCAATTAAAATTTCATGACGACCGTCACGGTCATGACGACCGTCATGGAGCTGTGATGACCGTCACACTCCCAAATTCTCAGACGCAGCAGAGGTGTCACATTCTACACTTAACCAAAACACATACACCTGCAAAAGATCATTTACTAACATACGTAGCACAAAATTCGGATGAACAAACAACGGTAACTTGTTTAACATTTTAATCATAAACGCCATGTTATAATACACTTCCAACGATTCGTACTAATTAAATTCCATTAAAATTCAGCAAGTAATTATCTTGCATCAATTCACTAAAACAACTATGCATCCAAGCAATATTTGGCATTATCAGAAACAACCAATCTATTGCCACAGTACTTAATAAAAATCAGCAACAAGGAATTCAATTAAAACAATAACATTAATCGTTCATCCCCCCCAGAGTGCTAGTATCAGAGCGACCTACGATCTTAAACATAAAGCGACACTTTCTTCCGAGTTACCTGCAAATTACCACCAACGGAGGTAACATACAACGTAAAGGGTGAGATATCAACAATATAACCTAAGGCATGATAAAAGTCATGTCAGAATATTATCACAGCATTATAATTCCAGCAGTTCGCATAAATATTAGTAATAATAAACTACAACCACTCTTTATTCATAACCACAACAATTATCATCATATCTCAGCAACTCATCAAAACAACTCAACAACGCAACTCAACAATACGACTCAACTGTGCATATGCATGTGGTACCATTTTGGGAGACAACTCTCCACAATAATTCGGGAGACAACTCTCCATAATAATTCGGGAGACAACTCTCCACAACCATTTTATTTTGTCATTAAAGACACAACCGTCGCCAATTCAGGCCAAATGATATGATATGAGATGCAACTATTATGGACTATAACACAACAACAACAACTGTACAACAACCGTGCAACAAGGCATCACGCCTACAACCAATTATCCATAACAGAAACATCACATTTTGCATATATTATGGACTCCCCATTTCAATCTGTTCATATCAGAGAACTACCAACAATATCGTTCCTGCGAAGAAGACTCTAACACATTTTTGCAGAGAACAATTAAAAACAACCCCGTCTCTACAATCGAGAACTCAACAGCATTTCCATATACCTTCATACGGGTAATATAATTACAACTTCTAATTTACTTAAATAGGGACATAATAACAACATCATTACGGGAACATTACTACAGTAACGTTACTACGGGAACATTAACCCTTAATATTTCTTCAACTTACGGGAACATTACTACGGTAACGTTACTACGGGATCATTACTACGGGAATACTACTACGGGAACATTAATCCTTAATATTTCTCCCACTTACGAGAACATTACTACGGTAACGTTACTACGGGGACATCACTACGGGAACATTACTACGGTAACGTTACTACGGGGACATTACTACATATTTGCCCCATTAGGGAAACCTTAAAGCATCATATATAACACATTCATTCTTACATAGAAAAACCTCGTTCCTAACCTTTATCGATTAACGGAAATTATACCTATAAATCAATTCCCTACATGAAATTGATCATACCCACGGTTATAGAATTGAACCCCACCCTTACCTTGAATAAAGGCCAATTCCAAGCTTTCTGGTTCTGGTTCCGTTCTACGGTAACTCTCCTGCAACTTTCTTCCAATTTCACCGATGGAAAATTCTTCTTCTTACTTTCTCCACAGTCACGTTCCTTTTTCCTTCTCCTCAACCTTTTTCCTCAATTTTGGTTTTCTGAGCAGTTTATCGTTCTTTTGCTCTTTCTCCCACAACTGTTTATCGTAACTTCCTTTCTCCTCTCCCAAAATCCTTTTTCTGGCAGTTTATCGTCCTCCTCTCTTTTTCAAAAACTTCTCTATTTCCTTTAATCCCTTATTTCTTATTTTATTATTTAAATCCAATAATAATAATACTACAAATATTATTCTCCCACTAAAAAAAATATTCATAATAATAGTAATAATATTCCACCAATAATAATATTAATACTAATAGTAATAATAATAATAATAATAATAATAATAATAATAATAATAATAATAATAATAATACCACCAATATTACTATTAACTATTATATTATTATCTCAACACCACATCTCCGCCAATAATCCTTATATATCAAGGATACTCACCAATCATATACAAATCCACCCCACCTAAGGGCACACCAACATAAAATAATTAAATTAACACCAAAATGACTAAATAAATAAAATGGGTGTTACACGATCCACCATCGCTTATAACAAGGTGGGGTACTCCGAATCTAGGGAATATATAATTCTTAAACAATTTAATCACTACACGCGTGTCGTTTGTGGGTGAGGCTATAGCTTCAATCCACTTAGACACGTAGCCAACAGCTACTAAGATATATTTATTTCCTAATGAGGATGAAAATGGTCCCATAAAATCGATGCCTCAAAAATCGAAAAGTTCTACTTCCTGAATGTTTCTCAAGGGCATTTCGTCACTCTGGGAGATGTTCTCAGTGTGCTAGCACCAGTCACATTTAACTATATAAGCATGCACATCACGCCACATTGTGGGCCAAAACAGGCCGGCTCGAAGAATTTAGTGTGTGTCTTAGAGGTGCTAGCGTGTCCTCCGTAGGGTGCATAGTGGCAGTGTTCTATGATATTTCTTACCTCTTCTTTTGGGACGCAACGACGAAAAATACCGTATGTACCTCTTTTGAAAAGAAGTGGCTCGTCCCAATAAAATTGTCTTACGTCGTTAAAGAACTTCTTTCTCTGTTGATAGTTAAGGTCAGGGGGTATGATGTCGGCAACTAGGTAATTGACAAAATCTGCATGCCAAGGTACGCTACTTACTGCCAGAGATCTTTCAAGGTTCTTATAAGGATCTAGGTTATTGTCTTCGATGGCTTTTATCTTAGCTATAAACCTATCATAGGTAAAATCATCATTTATATATACTAAATCTGGTTTCAGGTACTCAAGTCTAGAAAGGTGATCAGCAACTACATTTTATGTGCCTTTCTTGTCTCGAATATCTAGATCAAACTCTTGCAATAAAAGGATCCATCGAAGTAACCTAGGTTTGGCATATTTCTTACTTAATAAGTAACGAATTGCAGCGTGGTTTGTGTAAACTATAATTTTAGCTCCTACCAGATAGGATCGAAATTTGTCCATAGCAAAACCTACGGCAAGGAGTTCTTTTTCAGTGGTTGCGTAGTTAAGTTGAGCAGCATCTAGGGTTCTACTAGCATAATAAATAACATGTAATTTTTTATCCTTTCTTTGTCCTAGAACAGCTCATACAGCGTAATCGCTAGCGTCGCACATGATTTCGAAAGGTTCGGCCCAATCTGGGGGTTGTATAATGGGTGTTAAGATTAACGTTTGTTTTAAAAGGTCGAATGCTCCAAGGCATTTTTCATCAAAATTAAACTTGATATCTTTCATCAGGAGGCCAGTTAAAGTTTTGGTTATTTTAGAGAAGTCTTTGATAAAACGCCGGTAGAAACCAGCATGTCCAAGAAAACTTCGGACTTCTCTGATGGTTTTAGGGGGTTTTAGGTTTTCTATTACCTCTATCTTGGCTCTATCTACTTCAATACCCCTCTTAGAAACTACATGTCCTAAAACTATACCTTCGGTGACCATAAAGTGACATTTCTCCCAGTTTAGCACCAGGTTTACATCAACACATCTTTTTAGGATTTTCTCAAGGTTAACGAGACAGTTTTTGAAATCAAATCCGCATACCTAGAAATCATCCATAAATACTTCCATAATTTCATCAAGGTAGTCAGCGAAGATTTCCATCATGCAACTCAGGAAGGTAGCTGGTGCATTACAAAGGCCGAAAGGCATTCGTCTATAGGCAAAGGTTCCATAAGGGCATGTAAAGGTAGTTTTTTCTGGATCTTTTGGGTGTATAGAAATTTGGAAAAATCCTGAGTATCCATCAAGATAACAAAAATAAGAGTGTCTGACTAAACGTTCCAGCATTTGGTCTATAAATGGTAAAGGGAAATGGTCCTTCCTAGTTGCTTTGTTTTATTTTCTGTAATATATGCACATACGCCATCCTCTTTCTATCTGTTTTGCTACATGTTCTCCTTTCTCGTTCTACACGACTGTGATACCTCCCTTTTTAGGTACTACGTGCACAGGACTCGCCCACTTACTATCTGAGATTTGATAAATTATACCTGCTTCCAGTAACTTAAAAACTTTTTACAACATCACTCATTATGGGGTTTATCCTTCTCTGATGTTCTCTAGAGGGTTTTGAGTCTTCTTCAAGTAAAATCTGGTACATACACACGGACGAACTTATATCTTTTAGATCAGAGATGTTATATCCTAAGGCTGAGGGATATTTACGTAAGACATATAAGAGCTGGTATGTTTCTTCCTGGTTTAAGGTAGCACTGACTATAACTGGACGGTTCATTTCCTCGTCCAAGAACTCATATCTTAGATTCTTGGGTAGTTCTTTAAATTCTAGAGTTGGTTTCTTGGGGAATGGTATTGGATCGGGGGTAAGGGATAAATATTCATGAAGATTATCATCAATGTAGGGTTCCATAAATCCATCATCTTCCTTTATGAAGGTTGAAGGTAGTGTGATGGGTTCTTCTTGATCTAGTTCCCTAACGCATTCATCAATGATGTCTATGACATAACATGATTCTCCTAATACTGGTGCCATCATAAATTTCGACAAATGAATTCTATCTTTTCATCACCTACCTCAAAAGTAAACTTTCCTCTCTTGACATCTATTATGGCTCCTGCAGTTGATAAGAATGGCCTACCTAGAAGGATTGGGATGTCATCATCTTCTTTAATACCCATGACTACGAAATCAGTAGGGATGAATAACTGACCGATCCTGACTGGGACGTCTTCCAATATGCCTACTGGATACTTGACAGATCTATCGGCTAACTAAAGAGACATCTTAGTAGGTTGCAGTTCTCCTAGTTTTAACCTTTCAAAAACTGCCAGAGGCATTAGCCTTACACTGCTCCTAAGTCTAGGAATGCTTTATTGATGACATGACTCCTCAAAATACAAGGTATGGCAGGGGTGGTTCATTAGTTTTTCCTATAGTTTCTCCTTTATCTTGATTTTTCTGTTTTTCAGGTTCTACTGCTTCCTCTACTTCGTTCGTGGGTACCATGCTTTCCTTAGAGGTTTTGGGTTCGCTCAATGCTGGGTTAACCGGTTCATCGTAAGCGGTCCCACTTTGTAAAGTAATTGCATTAGCTTGCCCTCGGGGGTTTTGCTGAGGTTGTCCAGGGAATTTTCCTCTAGGAGTGGTTTCGGGAGCTTGTTTGAGAGTTATTTGAGAGATCTAAGTTTCAAGCATCTTATTGTGGGTGACTATTTGGTCTACCTTAGTTCCTAACTGGGTAATCATTTTGTTTACATGAATATTCTGGTTTAGGAATTCTTTGTTTTGCTGGGTTTGAGCCGAAATGAAAATTTCCATGATCTTCTCAAGGTTTGGCTTAGGTTGCACAGCTTGCATAGGTGGGTTTTATCTCTGGGCTTGAAAACCGGGTGATCTCGGAGGTGTAGGGTTTTGAATAGGGTTATTGTTTTTGTAAGAAAAGTTTGGATGATTCCTCCATCCAGGGTTATAGGTGTTTGAAAATGGGTTCCCTTGGGAATAGTTGATCTGATCTGAATGAGTTTCATTCAACAGATTGCACTCTGCTGATTGGTGTCCTTTGGTTTCATATAATTCGCATTTTGTCGAGACCGCTGCTGCAGTAATTGAATTTGCGTACATATGTTCTACCTTAAGGGCCAAAGCGTCCATTTTGGCTTGCATCATGTCTATAGAACTTATCTCATGTATTCCTCCTTGGACTTCTTTCTTCTCCACCATTGCTCGCTCTATCCCTCATTGATAATGGTTTTGAGCCACAACCTCGATGAGAGCGCAGGCCTCAGGATAAGGTTTATTCATCAGAGCGCCACTAGCGGCAGTGTCAATGGTCATCTTAGTGTTATAATGAAGTCCATTATAGAAGGTGTGAATGATTAGCTATGATTCCAGGCCATGGTGTGGACATATTCTCAATAGTTATTTATATCTCTCCCAAGCCTCAAGGAGTGACTCACCTTGGTTTTGAATGAATCTGGTTATCTGGTTTCAAAGAACAACTGTTTTACTTGGGGGGAATTATCTAGCCAGAAAAACTCTCCTAAGGTCTTCCCAAGTTGTTATAGAATTGGGTGGAAGGAAATCTAACCATGTAAGGGCTTTGTCTCTGAGGGAGAAAGGAAATAATCTTAGATGAATCGCCTCAGGAGTAGCACCATTAGTTTTAAAAGTGTTATCTAATTGGATGAATATTTTAAGATGTGTATTCGGGTTCTCAGAAGGGAGACCCGTGAATTGGTTTTGTTGTACTAATTGTAATAGGGAGGGTTTTAGTTCGAAAGTGTGAGCAAGAATATTAGGGTTTACAATACTAGAATTGGGTTCATCATTGGATGGTTGAGCAAAATCCTTAAGGGGTCTTTGGTTACGGTCTTCGGCCATAGTTTCCTTAATTCTACGAAGTAAGAGACGTGCGTGAGCGTAACGTTCAGGTTCTTCTAAAGGATCTATAAGACTACCGGTGATGTGAGTTCTTTGCATTGACCAGTGGGTAAAACCTTAGTTTAGACGGTGTAACATCAGGGTACGAAATTTTGACGAAATTGGTCCCCGGCAACGGCGCCAAAAAACTTGATGCTATATTTTCGCAAGTATACGAATCGCGTTAGAGTAATATAAAAGATTATCGATCCCACAGAGACCAAACATGAATCTATCAATTTCTATTGTTACGGTGTTTATCTATGGCAAATCAATTGGGAGTTTGTGCATGCAATGTAAAAGTAAAGTACGGAAAAATATAAAATTCAATTTTAAAACAACAGGCTTGAATGTAATTTACATAGCTGGGTAGTATTCCAAATGCGTGTAAATAGAACTTCTAATGGGGTAATGTTTTCTACTTATAAAAAAAACTAATTTAACGAGAACTGTCGCTTTCGTGTATTCAAAACCGATTTTATCCCTTAATCGAACCCTCTTATTGTCACTTATAAAAAGGCGCACATTGCGTAAAGTAATAAACCTATTTTTAAGAAATATAGTTTCTTGACTTAGTTGAAAAGTATTTTGACCTGGAACTTTTAAACAAAAAGAGCTTCATGCGAACCGGACTTTAAACCCATAAATGCGTCCAAAAATTGTTTTAAAATTGTTTTTCTCAAGTATTAAAAACTTCTACTTAACTGGACAAAGCGCTTTCGCTTCCTTTGAATAGTTAAGACTAACCAAGTTTAACTAAAGGTTGGACGAATTTCGATCTTACCCAACAGAAATGAAGTGCAGAAAACTTGTGTTAAAAATCATAATAACCCCTAAGTGTTTCTATTGACAGCTTGTATGGAATACTACTTTCACTATGATCCTTACATTCTAACCTTTAAAATTTAGACGGACATGGAAATGTAAATACACATGCTAAATAAGGCGAGAAAGTAAAAGGTTCGAGAAAATAAATAATTCGGGAAAGTAAATAGTGTGGGGAAATAAATAAAAAAAACCTGCTCCAATTGAAAATAAAAGACTGGAAAGGAAATAGCGGCAGGATTAACTTCAACCAGATTGCTCCAAACTCGATAACAGACTCGATTGGACAATGCGATAACTCCTCGATGTGAGAAGTTTATCACTTTACAACACTGGAAATATATGGCTTGAATTCTGTAACTAAGCTTGGATGCCTAGAAATGAACAAGAACTCATCTATTTATAGCCTAGGAAAAATACATGGAAAAACTAAAGTGCCCCCAAACTTCTTTTGGGAGGGAAAGCATAATACAAGGGTGGTGCCCGCCATACCCTTATGGCACCCGCCATATGAACCAGAGGAGAAAGAAGTGGGGTTCGTGGCAGTTGACAGGAGTTAGACTCTTATCCAAGTCATGGCCTACCCTATGGTGCCCGCCATGGTGGATGCCATATGTACAATTTCTTCAAAAACTGGTCTTTCTTGCCTGTTTTTCTTCATTTCCTCACGAGGAACTCTGGGAATACAAAATCCTGAAAACAAAAGCATAACACAAGAAAATAGCAATAAAATCCTAAGAAACATGTGAAATCTGAGTCAAATATATGGTATGATTCAGTGTTATCAAAAACATAAATTTTCGGATTGCAGGATTAATAAAACAAGGCAAAGTCAAGCCTTCATGTTCACCGTCACCTAATTCCAAGGCCTTTCCTTTATCCATATGTGAACCAAGCCATGATCTTGACATAACAAACCAAGACGGCCTGCACCAGACTGATGTGTATAGTCAGCTATGGTTAAATAGCAGTAGATATTACACATAGTTTTATTTTGTAAGATCAACATGTATATGCTCAATTACCTTGTGTCAGTACAGAAATGCTAACGAATACGAAGCCGCAACAACCAACAAAACCAAGTTGCGCCAAATACCTGCTAAAACCGTTTACCACCTGTCTACAACACAACTTTGAACTGAAGAAAATTTTAAAAATCACATAAGACAAGGCAAAACATTCATCGCAATTGAGAATATTAGCACCAGAATCTGACCTTTCACTAGCAGCATGCTCAATGCTATCTAGTCATGACACGAAGCGGATTCCTAAGAGACTATCTTTACAGAGTTCCTTTGCGTTTGGAATTTGCAGCGGGCCATTTCTGTAGCCTCATCAACATCATCAGGTGCTAGCAAGTTGCAGTCTCAATGGATAAGCACTAAGAGGTTGAGATGCAGGACTCAAAATTAATTTTTAGAAAGTCGCAAATCGCAAGATCACTCTTTGAGCAAGCAATCCCAAAAACCTGTGACCAAATTGGGAAAAATCACGGCAAATCATTAATCTCCCAAAACAGAATCAATCAGAATAAGTATACAAGTTTTGATTTCCATATTTTCCAAACGCAATCAAGATGAACATGGAAACTAATTAAGTGGAGATATTACACATCCATGACACGTGATTGTGGATATCGCTTTCTTTCCTAAACCATATCTGACAGCATTTAACACAATCTCACGCATTCAATTCCCAGAGTAATGGCCTTAATCCCATTCAACCCTATAAAGCTACCTCATTCGCGCAAGGACAAGACAAGAAATCACACGTCTAACCACCATAAAGAAACTGTGACTGAATAGAGAAATAGAAGGAGGAGAAGGAGATACGCAGTTTTACACGAATAGGGAGAGAAAAGCACTTATCCTTTTTGCCAGAGATACGATCGGAATCATGTCATAGAGGTAACATATTTCCTTCCTTTTTCCTTATTTCGCCTCCAACTTGTTTCTTGTGTTGTTGTTTCTGGAGAACCCATCTTAATCTCGTTTGATTTGTATCACGCCATATATTTAGGGTTTTCTCTCTTGTCGTTCGATTTGTGATCGTTAGCTTGTTTCTCGCTGTTGTCAATCATCTGGGAGAAACGATGTTTGAACCAGAAGTCGTGCTCTCGACGTTGCTACATCATCCTCTAGTTTTGGTGATGGTGAAGAGTTAGATGGGGAAGGCGATGAATAGAAGGAAGAGAGGGTTTTGATGTTTTGTTTTTCTCTTTTCACAGTGTTTGGTTCTTTTGTTATCCTGACCCAATCTTGTGTATGTGCGCCCTTACAAATACCATGGACCCTCACGAACCAGCCGTTGATCCATTTGATCAGACAGCTGTGATCTTTTTGTCCTATCCTCACGGTGGACTCCCCTTCTATAACACCCCGCTCCGCAAAATAAATAAAAATAAAATAAATAGCAATTAAATTAAGCAATTATCAGAGTTACCATACCAAAGCGGGATATCACAAAAGAAACTCAACAAAACACTTCATTAAATGGTTTTCAACAGTAAACTGCGGAAATATCATATATACATATATACATCATATTTGGCCATCCGCCCAAAATATACAAAATATTCACCAAAGGTTCCAACAAAACATGATACGCCAAAGAGTAAAACAAAATCATCAGAAAACAATAAACTCCCAAAGCCCCGTGTTATGTATCAGAGCATCCCTACGACTAGACTTGCACGCCGCTATCCAAGCTAGCTACGCACCTGGATTATCTGTACTTCCGAAGAAGCACAGACCATAACAACAACAAAAGGGGTCAGAAATCATGATAAAAAATATAGCGGTAATAATGTACATGAATAAAAGGCAGTAATCATACGAACATCATTCAACATACATCAACCAGGACCTACTGTCCAACACCAACATAGCACACAAGACAATGCAAAAATATGCAACTCAACACCATGATATGCGGTACCGACTCACTGGTTCATTCAATCGAACCCGGATAGATCACATACACCCACCAATGGCAATGATCTATCCCCACCATTCTCCACAAAGGAGTACGGGTGAATCGCATACACTCCTCCTGAGCAACGGTTCAACCCCACCATTCTCCACAAAGGAGTACGGATGAATCACTTACGTTCCATCCGAGACATGATTCATCCTACCAAACATCATGATATGCACGACACCAATGCACAACAACAATCCAAGCACACAAGGTGCACACGATCCTCCTAGTCATATTTTATACATCGCACATACATATTCCACACATCACCACATTCATACATAATAACATACACCAATTTAATTATTCTAATTAAACGAATAACAAGGAAATCACATTCTAACACCATACATACACTCTTAACTGTTCAATACCAATCTTATATTTAATCATGACCAACAAGGGTCCCACAACACAAGAGAACAGAACAGAACAACACAAAAACACAAACTATTGTCATGCTCGCTGGCTCACTCGCCTGGCGAAGCATCAGCGAATGCTCGCTGCTTCACTCGCCTGGCGAACTCATTGGCAAAGGCAGGCAGTAGCTACTGGAAGTGTTCGCTACCACTCGCTACCTCCTTCGCATGGCGAAACCTTTTGCCACCTCCTTCGCATGGCGAACACAACAGCGAAGACTGAGTTTGGCCACTGTAATGGTTCGCTACCCACTCGCTGGGCTTCGCCTGGCGAACCTTCGCTTCCTGTTCACCTAGCGAACCTGCAAACTCAGAACCCCAAACTGTTCAAAATCGACAAAACTCTCAGAAATCATCCGATTTCACTCAAACCAGTTCCCACGGCACTAGTTCAACATTCTACGACTTAGCTATATAATCTATTCTAGATTCCACCCGCTAAAGCATTAGCTCTACCGATTAAATCATTTTCGGCTTAAAATGGTAAACTACCCGAAAATCCCAAATCATCCAAACAATTATTCTACAACCACATGCAACAAGCCTATCATACCAGCAATAATTAAAATCACAACAACACATCAAACATGTTCATCAATTCCTACGGGATTGGGGAAAATCCCTTCTACCCAACATTCATGCAAACATACCAATTTCGACCCGTTTCTTCCCCCCCCCCCCCCCCTCCCCCTTACCTCGATAACTCGATCAGATTGAAGAAGACTCGGTAATCCTAGCTTCCTCTCTTCTTCCTCTTTGATTCTTCTCATCACTCTTTCTTCTATTTGACTGTGTTCTTCCTCTTCTCCTCTTTGATCGTGTTCTTTCCTTTCTTTCCAATATTTCCTTTCTTCCCAAAAACTCCCTAATATCATTTCTATTCTTACTCACCTATTAATAATAATAATAATAATAATAATAATAATAATAATAATATTACCATTATTTATTAAATTATTATCACTAATAATTATATTATTAATATCCAAGTCCAAAGTTCAGTAACTAATCTCCAAACTTAAGGCACTCACTATCACACTCAACCACACCCCCACAAAAGGCACACCGAAAATAAAATAACACCAAAAAAGACTGGATAATTAAAATGGATGTTACAACTCTCTCCCACTTTAATTATTTTCGTCCTCGAAAATTACCTGATGGAAACAATTCTGGATACGCATCCCGCATCCTACTTTCCAATTCCCGGTCACACTGCCTCCTGCAGCACCTCCCCAAACCACTTTTACTAAGGATATCTCCTTCCCTCGGAGTTGTTTCATCTTGTGATATTCGATCTTCAACGGCATAGCCTCAACAATAAGATTCTCCCAGACTTGCACTTCATCTCTCCGAATCACATGAGATGGGTCCGTGACATACTTTCGAAGTTGCGACACATGAAACACGTCATGCAAATTCGAAAGCTCAGGCGGCAACGCCACCCTATAGGCCACAACACCAATTCTCTGCAAAATCTGATACGGTCCAATAAACTTCGGATCTAGATTTTTGGATTTCAACGCACGACCCTCACCGGTCACTAGGTTAACTCTCAGGAACATGTGATCACCTTCACTGAATTCCAGCTCTTTTCTCCGGTTATCATGATAACTCTTCTGCCTATCCTGAGACGCTTTCATTTTCTCACGAATCATCTGAATTGTCTCAGTAGTCTGCTGTACAATTTCTGGTCCCAGTACTACATTCTCACCCATCTCATACCAACACAGAGGAGTTCTGCACCTTCTACCATATAAAGCCTCAAAAGGTGCCATTCCGATACTAGAATGGTAACTGTTGTTGTACGTGAACTCAATCAATGGTAAATGAGTATCCCACACACCACCTTTCTCCAACACACAAACCCTCAGCAAATCCTCCAATGTCTAAATAATCCTCTCTGACTGTCCATCAATTTGCGGATGATAAGCTGAACTCACCTTCAACTTAGTACCCAAAGCTTCCTGTAAACTCTTCCAAAATTCTGAAGTAAACCTTGGATCCCTATCTGACACAATACTCGCCGGCACACCATGTAGCTTCACAATCACCCAAATATAAATCTCTGCCAGCTTCTCCAATAAAAAACTGATATTAATCGGCACAAAATATGCAGACTTCGTAAGCCGATCCACAATTACCCAAATAGCATCAAATCCTCTTGCCGTGTTCGGCAATCCCGTAACAAAATCCATAGCGATACAATCCCATTTCCAAACCGGAATTTCCAACGGTTGCATAAATCCAGAGGGTCTCTGATGTTCCACCTTCGATTTCTGACACGTCAAACAGGCGTAAACAAACTGAGCTATATCCCTTTTCATACCTGACCACCAAAATATCTTCCTTAAATCGTGGTACATCTTCATAGCTCCCGGATGAAAACTCAAACTACTACGATGACTTTCACTCAGAATTGACTTCTTCAGCTCGTCATTATCCGGCAAACAAATCCTGCGTCGAAATCTCAACACACCTGCACTATCCAACTTAAAATCACTATCGGAGTTACTTCCTACTCCAGACATCAAATCCACTAGCTTCACATCTAGCTTTTGGCCTTCTCTAATCATATCCAAGAAGTCGTTGTTCACTTGCAACTTGCCCAACATCACGCAATCTGTCGTAGTCTCACAAACCATGATCAAATCTCTGAACTGCTCAATCAATTCCATTTCCTTTACCATTAAAGCCGACATATGAATTATTTTCCTGCTCAAAGCATCAGCTACTACATTCTCCTTTCCTAGATGATAACTCAAACTGAAATCGTAATCCTTCAGGAATTCTAACCATCTTCTCTGTCTCATATTTAGCTCTTTCTAATCAAACAGATACTTCAGACTTTTATGGTCGCTGAACACCTCAAATCTTGAACCATACAAATAGTGCCTCTAGATCTTTAACACAAAAACTACCGCAGCCAATTCAAGATCATGAGTAGGGTAATTATGTTCATGCATCCTCAGTTGCCGCGAAGCATACGCCACCACCTTACCGTTCTCCATAAGAACTCCGCCTAATCCCATCTTAGATGCATCGCAGTACACCACAAAAGGTTTGCTCGGAGTCGGCAATACTAACACCGGTGTCATAGTCAATATCTTTTTCAATTCTACAAAGCTATCTTCACAAGCGGCATCCCACATAAAAACTTGGTTCTTTCTCTTCAACTGAGTCAACGGCAACACCAAATTAGAAAAACCTTCGATAGTACCCTGCCAAACCCAAAAAGCTTCTAACTTCCGTTGCTGTCTTCGGCGGTTCCCACTGCAACACTGCACTTACCTTTGATGGGTCTACTGATATACCATCACCAGATATTACATGGCCCAAGAAACTCACCGTCTTCAACCAGAACTCACACTTAGACAGTTTCACAAACAGCTTATTATCCTTCAGCACCTATAAAGCAATTCTCAAATGTTCTGCATGCTCTTCCTCAGACTTAGAATAAATCAGTATATCGTCAATGAACACAACAATAAATTGATCCAAATAAGAATGGAAGATTCGGTTCATATGCTCCATGAACACTCCCGGTGCATTAGACACTCCAAAAGGCATTACCGCATACTCGTAATGTCCATATCGAGTTCTAAATGTCGTCTTCTGAATATCACCTTCTTTCACTCTGATCTGATGGTAACCCGACCTCAAGTCAATCTTACTGAACACCCGAGCTCCCACCAACTGATCCATCAAATCATCAATCCTTGGAAGAGGATATTTGTTCTTAATGGTCACTTTATTCAACTGACGATAATCGATGCACAGACGCATACTACCATCCTTCTTCTTTACCAACAGTACTGGAGCTCCCCACGGTGACACACTCGGTCTAATAAACTTTTTATCCAACAATTCTCCAATCTGAGATTTCAATTCGGCCAACTCCACTGCCGACATCCTGTACGGCACCATAGATATAGGCCTTGTACCAGGTACAAGATCAATGCTAAACTCAACTTCTCTCTTCGGAGGTATTTCTGTAATATCATCAGGGAACACTTCAGGAAATTCATTCACCACCGCCAACTCCTTCAGTGAAGCTTTTCCGTCGACAGCTAATGATGCAAATAAAGCAAACATTTTAGCTTCGTCCTCCAACAAGATCCTCAATTCCTTTATAGACAAGGAATCCGCCAATGCTTCTTCCTCTGGCGTAAGAAACAACACCACCTTCCGAAAACAATCGATGTAGACTCGGTTGAACTCCAACCAGTTCATACCCAGAATAACATCCAACTTACCAAGGGGCAAGCAAATCAGATCCACTCCAAAATCTCTACCAAAAATAGTCAGTGGACACTTCAAACATACCAAAGAAGTAGTCACTGAACCAAGAGAGGGAGTTTCGATAGTCATCCGCCGCTCAAGAGTAGTCGGCACCAATCCTAACCTCTTCACACAATCAACAGAGATGAACGAGTGGGTTGCACCCGTATCAATAATAGCAGACAAGGGAACATTATTGATGAAATGAGTACCTTTGATAGAACGCTCCTCACTGGCAGCTTGAGTTCCCACAATCGCAAACACTTTACCACTGGTCTGAGACACCTAAGACGACTTCGGCTTCTTGCTATGCATACTGATATGACCCTTCTCACCACAGTTATAACAGGTAGGCATAGCGGCCCGACAATCAGCTATCACATGGCCCGACTTACCACACTTGAAACACTTCTTCACCTCATGAGAACAATCATTGGCACGATGACCCGTGCCACCGCACCGGAAACACTTCACACCAGCAGATGCTCTCCCTTCTCTGGGCTTCTTATCAATAGCAGCCTTAACTTTTCCCTTATCAGCAGGAACACTGTAAGGAATACCACCAAACCTCTGCTTACCCTTACGGTCATTCGCCGCCTTGTAATGTGCAATCCTAGCCCTGTTATCATTATCATAAATCCTGCTTCTGCTTATCAGCTCAGGATAATCCCTGATCTTATGACAAGCGATCCCCATCTTAACTTCTGGACGCAGCCCATTCTCAAACTTCAAACAGTTGGAGGTCATCGCCCTGTCAGTATTGTAATGAGAACAATACTGCACCAATTCTTCAAACTTAGCAGCATACTCAGCCACCGTCAGATTGCCCTGCTTCAGCTCCAGAAACTCTATCTCCTTAGCACTTCGTATATCCTTCGGAAAATACTTTTCCAGAAAACCAGTTCGAACCACATCCCAAGTAATCGCAATCCCTGCAGTCTCCAATCTCTGGCGAATGTTGTCCCACCAAGCCTCAGCCTCTCCTTCCAGTATGTGGGTACCAAACCTCACTTTTTGCTCATCGCTACAACCCATCGTCCTGAAAATCTTCTCAATCGCCTTCAGCCACTTCTGAGCAGCTTCGGGATCCAAAATTCCTCCTTGAAATGTCGGCGGCTTGTTACTCTGAAACTGCGCCAAATCTCTGAATTGCGCACCCGCAGCTTGGTTCTGATTAGCAACCACCTGCGCCATCGCTTGCATAGTCGCAGCCAACGCAGCATCATTCCTTCCCGCCATACTGCTCAACAACAACAACGCCAGGTTAACAGATACGCAAACGCTATCCTACAGACAAACTCAACTACTACACTGGCCGGAGGGACCGACCTACTCTGATACCAACTTGTAACACCCCGCTCCCCAAAATAAATAAAAATAAAATAAATAGCAATTAAATCAAGCAATTATCAGAGTTACCACACCAAAGCGGGATATCACAAAAGAAACTCAACAAAACACTTCATTAAATGGTTTTCAACAGTAA
Source organism: Lathyrus sativus (assembly GCA_963859935.3). Taxonomy (NCBI): domain Eukaryota; kingdom Viridiplantae; phylum Streptophyta; class Magnoliopsida; order Fabales; family Fabaceae; genus Lathyrus; species Lathyrus sativus. Next base: position 62,807,025 of record OZ012738.1, on the reverse strand, counting down.
ACAGCGGAAATATCATATATACATATATACATCATATTCGGCCATCCGCCCAAAATATACAAAATATTCACCAAAGATTCCAACAAAACATGATACGCCACAGAGTAAAACAAAATCATCAGAAAACAATAAACTCCCAAAGCCCCGTGTTACGTATCAGAGCATCCCTACGACTAGACTCGCACGCCGCTATCCAAGCTAGCTACGCACCTGGATTATCTGTACTTCCGAAGAAGCACAGACCATAACAACAACAAAAGGGGTCAGAAATCATGATAAAAAATATAGCGGTAATAATGTACATGAATAAAAGGCAGTAATCATACGAACATCATTCAACATACATCAACCAGGACCTACTGTCCAACACCAACATAGCACACAAGACAATGCAAAAATATGCAACTCAACACCATGATATGCGGTACCGACTCACTGGTTCATTCAATCAAACTCGGATATATCACATACACCCACCAATAGCAATGATCTATCCCCACCATTCTCCACAAAGGAGTACGGGTGAATCGCATACACTCCTCCTGAGCAACGATTCAACCCCACCATTCTCCACAAAGGAGTACGGATGAATCACTTACGCTCCATCCGAGACATGATTCATCCCACCAAACATCATGATATGCACGACACTAATGCACAACAAGAATCCAAGGACACAAGGTGCACACGATCCTCCTGGTCACATTTTATACATCGCACATACATATTCCACACATCACCACATTCATACATAATAACATACACCAATTTAATTATTCTAATTAAACGAATAACAAGGAAATCACATTCCAACACCATACATACACTCTTAACTGTTCAACACCAATCTTATATTTAATCATGACCAACAGGGGTCCCACAACACAAGAGAACAGAACATAACAACACAAAAACACAAACTACTGTCATGCTCGCTGGCTCACTCGCCTGGCGAAGCATCAGCGAATGCTCGCTACTTCACTCACCTGGCGAACTCACTAGCGAAGGCAGACAGTAGCTACTGGAAGTGTTCGCTACCACTCGCTACCTCCTTCGCCTGGCGAACACACCAGCGAAGATTGAGTTTGCCCACTGTAATGGTTCGCTACCCACTCGCTGGGCTTTGCCTGGCGAACCTTCGCTTCCTGTTTGCCTAGCGAACGCTAGCGAACCTGCGAACTCAGAACTCCAAACTGTTCAGAATCGACAAAACTCTCTGAAATCATCCGATTTCACTCAAACCAGTTCCCACAGCACTAGTTCAACATTCTACGACTTAGCTACATAACATATTCTAGATTCCACCCGCTAAAGTATCAGCTCTACCGATTAAATCATTTTCGGCTTAAAATGGTAAACTACCCGAAAATCCCAAATCATCCAAACAATTATTCTACAACCACATGCAACAAGCCTATCATACCAGCAACAATTAAAATCACAACAACACATCAAACATGTTCATCAATTCCTACGAGATTGGGAAAAATCTCTTATACCCAACATTCATGCAAACATACCAATTTCGACCCGTTTCTCCCCCCCCCCCCCCCTTACCTCGATAACTCGATCAGATTAAAGAAGACTCTGTAATCCTAGCTTCCTCTCTTCTTCCTTTTTGATTCTTCTCCTCACTCTCTCTTCTACTTGACGTGTTCTTCCTCTTCTCCTCTTTGATCGTGTTCTTTCCTTTCTTTCCTTTCTTTCCAATATTTCCTTTCTTCCCAAAAACTCCCTAATACCTCCTTTCTATTCTTACTCACCTATTAATAATAATAATAATAATGATAATATTAATAATAATAATAATAATATTAATAATAATATTACCATTATTTATTAAATTATTATCACTAATAATTATATTATTAATATCCAAGTCCAAAGTTCAGTAACTAATCTCCAAACTTAAGGCACTCACTATCGCACTCAACCACACCCTCACCAAAGGCACACCGAAAATAAAATAATATCGAAAAAGACTAGATAATTAAAATGGGTGTTACACCTTCCATCCGCCACGTTTGGTTTCCCTCTGTTTTTTTGTAACTCTAGTATAAGCCTTTTGTCTTAGGGATGAACATTCTTTTTTTTATTATTAAAAAATAATAATAATAGTCATTAATTCCAATTTGATTTGTTTTTTTTAACTCAACAATTTGGTTCTCATCCAAAATAAAAATATTATTTGCTTTCTGTGAAGTTATTTTATTTTCAATATTTTTATACTTTTATAACTTATAAAATCATTTCGATCACATATTCATAAGTATCAAGTTCTTTTCTGTTTAATGGTTGTACTATGTCGCTTAATTTGTTGGTGCTGGTTCCGGATCGATGGTTTGTCTATGGCTTTCTTATATCGGAGAATCGTATTCTTGATTTATACAATATGCTCTCGTACCTGACTTAATATATCCATCTTATGACATCTTGCTTTACATTTTTGTTATACAACATGTCTCGTATTAATTTCAGTCCTGTTTTGATTGTTTACTACTATGCAATTTTTCCTTTGGTTTATATTTGCATGTAACATGTCCAAGGGGAGAACTTGTATGTGACTTTATAAGTCATATGCACTGCATTTTTCATTTGCATCATTTCCCGTGTTTGATCCCTGATTTTTCAGGTCGATCAGCTTAGGCCACCCTTATATCTTAAGATATATTCCCCTTAAGTTTTTCCACTTAGACAACTCAGTTAAATCCCCTATTCTCCCACAAGAGAATTAGACATGATTCATATATGTAGTCGAGATATAATTCTCCTACCCCATAACATGATCGAGAAAGATGTAGAATATTTTCCGCTTGAGAGAGGTATGTGGCATACTGGTCGATTATATATCCGAGTTGGAGCCCTTCTCTCAATGCGACGCAAAGACCGTCTCTTATATGTTTGTGGTGGTAAAAGTTGAGTATTCTCCCTAAGATGACGACTTGTCTTTCTCCTAGAATAAATTAACAAACCTTTTCCCCTTGGAACCTTGACCACAATCAAGAGTTCCTCAATCCCTTTAGGGGAACTACGAATACTCTGATTCCATTCCCGTCAAGATACGTAGGCACAAGATGCGACTTCTTGGCGAACATACTTAAAAATAAACCCCTAGATCTCTCACCCTTAGAAAACAACAATAACACGATAAAACAAGAGGTTCATGTAGAGTACTACAGATGCTTAGGATGTTAATACCTTCCCTAAGTTTAACCAACCCCCGAACCTTAGATTCTCTAGCTTTACATTGCATTGCATACTCATGGGTTATTCGATCTTTTTCCCTTCCCTTGGACAAATTAAAGAACGGTGGTGAATTATGATTTGTGATTCAAGTTAATCAATAGTTTGATATCCAATTCTAACCGCGACAGAAATGACGACTTCATAGGGGATAGGTTGTTTCTTGAGGGTTCCCCCTAACTTGTTTATTTGTGTTTATTGTTGTATATCTATATGTATGTTTATCTATATATTTGTTTATGCTTTAGGTCGTTATCCTTGTGTGGTGAGATAATTCCTACACTCGGATTTGAGTGCACTTATGATAGGAAGGGGATATATTTGAGAAGGCTTATAGGGAGTTAATTCCTGACCAAGCTAACTTGAGAATCGCCGCTCAGTTGAGGCCCTCATGAGAATGGTATTGTTGAACGAGTATTGGGGAAAACACTTACTATTTTCGACCTAGGAGCCTATGATACTGGGAACCTTTAGTTACCCTTAACTCAACTTGGCCTTTCTTAGAACGTAGTGCAATGACTATGAGGGAGTAGTCCCAAAATAATTGATACACGATGCTACACTCAGAAAAGGTTTTCTTTAGAATATTGTTAACTACCAAGAATTTGGGAAATTGATAATATCTGAAAGATGGACTGATGACTTTGGGAACTTTTAGAACCTTTGTTCTGCAGGTACATTCAACTCTTAGTCCACACCATTTGGGGATGGGTAGACCCTTACTCCATGCTTGTTGCTTTTAAACCTAGGTTTCCTGTTTGTTTATATATGTGTGTATCTTTGTGGATTTTTGCTTACCTTTGTTTGTGCATCCCTGCATTTATAAACATCATATTGCATTGGTTTCATGGAATTCAGAGTTTTTTATGAACATCGCAGGACCATTGTGGATTGCAAAAGGAAAAACACTTTGAAATACTCTTTTAAGAGTCTTAAGTTGGACGACCTAAGGAAGTTAAGAGCTATGGTTGAAGATCAAGAAGGATTCAGAAACAAGTATGGGAAGTTGTTATCATTATTGAAGGTTCAAGTGGACAATGGACTTGTTTCTACCTTGCTACAATTTTATGATCCAGATTATCACTGCTTCACTTTTCCAAACTATCAGCTTGTGCCTACTCTAGAAGAATATTCTCAGTTGGTCGGTTTTCCCATTTTGGTGGAGTCTCCTTTCCCTTTCCTGGAAAAGGAACCTAAAGAACAGGACATTTCTAAAGCTATATATCTGAAGTTGTCTGATATCAAAGCCAATATGATTACTAAAGGTGGAATTTTTGGATTAACCACAGATTTGTTGATTGAGAAAGCCTAATATTACACCGATAATATGAGCATGAACCATTAGAGGAAATCCTCACCTTACTTATCTATGGAGTGTTCCTTTTCCCAAGCTTTGAAGGATTTGTTGACCTTAATGCCATCAAAGCTTTCATGAAGAACAATCCAGTACCTTTGCTTGTTGATGCTTACCATTCAGTTTATCTCCGAAATTTTCATGGTGGAGGAATGATTACTTCTTGTGTACCTTTATTGTACAAGTGGTTCATTTCACTCCTTTTGGGATCTCAATAAAAGAGGTTGGTCACAGAAAATTATGGCTCTGGACCACTCGGATATTGATTGGTATAACTATGTATATGACGGGATACTAATTATTGACAGTTGTGGATACTTTGCCAATGTACCTATTCTTAGCATCAATGGAGGTATCAGTTACAATCATGTTCTAGCTCGCTGTCAGTTAGGATATCCTCTGAAGGATCAACCCAAAAGTGTTCATGTGGAAAGTATTTTCTGTAAATACAATAAGGAACTTCAATAGAAAATCGTGGTTGCATGGCGTCGCCTACATAAAAAAGGAAAAGAAAGTTTGAGAAAGCCTAACTGTGTCTTTTTGGAACTGTACCTCCAGTGGGTCAGAGATGCCCTATCTCCGACAAGAACCTATGCCTTTAAAGAGGGAACCTGTTCTAATTTTCATGTCTGAAGAATAAGAATTGAAGATTGCTCTGAGCAAAGCACAACAGCAGTCAGAAGCTTGGAAAAATGAGTATCAGGTGGTTGTTGAAGAGAATACTGAACTTCAGAAACAACTTCAGCTGAAGAATGAAGAGGCACTTTCCTGCAAGAAGAGAAAAGCACATGAGTATTTATTTTCTTCTAGCCTTCAGACTACCCCTTGGAAGTTAATTGTAGACAAGCTCACCCTAGAGAAGATCCAGCTAGAAGAGCAGATCAAGGAGCATAATACAAGATTTGCTTAGGACTTTATTAGCTTTTATTTAGCTGTTATTTTTAAGACTCTTTTGATAATATTTACTTGTAATCTGTTATAAAATAAATGAATTTCTTTTGGTATTTTATGACGTTTATAAATACCCGAATTCCATGAAACCTTTCACATTTACATCTCTGCATTTTATTTTCTTTAACACTTCAAGAAACCCAAATTATTTTATAGGTATTATAAAATGGATTTTGGAAGAAGAGAAACATTGAAGTACACCTTCAAGAGTCCAAAAATTGAGATCTTAAGGGAACTGGGATGTCTAATCGACAACCGTCTAACTTTCTTAGATGAATATGGAAGAATCTTTCCGTTTTTGAGACTCAAGATGATTGATGGCCTACTAGACACGCTCGTCCAGTTCTACGATCCTCTTTACCATTGTTTTACTTTTCCTGACTATCAGTTGATGTCGACTTTGGAAAAGTATTTTGTATTGATGGGAATGACAGTCACATCCCGACCATTGTTCTTTGGATTGGAAGATACACCTAGTGATCAAGAAATCGCAAATGCTACATTCCTGAGTTTGTCTGACATTCAAGCTCACATGACCACCAAGGAAGGAGTCCTTGGATTGCTAGCTAAATTCTTAATAGAGAAGATCAGCTATCATGTTGATAAGAAGGACTTTGAAATACTTGAAGCTACTTTTGCACTACTAGCCTATGGGAATTTCTTGTTTCCAAAAACCGACGACTTTGTTGACATGGACGCCATCAAAATCTTCATCCTCAGGAACCCTGTTCCCACCTTGTTGGCTGATACCTGCCACTGCATCCATCTGAAGAATTTTGAAGGAGGGGGTCAGATAGTTTGTTGTACTGCTCTTCTTTACTCATGGTTCATTTCTCGTTTGACAAGGTTTCCAACTATCTGAGAGTTAAAAGAGGCACCTTGTTGGACGAAGATAGTCATGTCTCTTACTCTCTCTGATGTCGTATGGCATGACATTATGTATGGTGGAGTTAGAATGATTGACAACTGAGGAGCTTTTCCAAATATACCTCTTGTTAGGACAAAAGGATGCATCCGTTATAATCATGTTTTAGCACGCAGAAAACTCGGACATCCAATGAAGGAGAGGCCGGATCAGACTTTACTGGAAGGAATTTTCCTCAAGGAAGGAGAAAATTCGGAGCTCAAAGCTAGGATATTACAAGCATGGTGTCATATTCACAAGAAAGGGATGACTGCGATAGGTTGTCCTGACTATACCGTTTCAGAGACTTATTTGCAATGGGTGCGAGAAAGAGCTCTTGAGTTGAATATGCCATTTCCTTTTCTTGAACCCATGGTGTTAACTCTTCAGGGTTCTGCCTGGATTGTTACAAGTGAAGAGGGAAAGCTAAAAAATGATTTAGACGAAGATGGAAAGTTAAAGAATTCTTGGAGGAATAAGTACTACATACTCAGACTAGAGAATGAGAAACTTTAAGATCTACAACAACAACAAAAGGAAGAAGAACCTTCAAAGAAAAGGAAGATGCGAGAGGATTTATTTCCCCTCACACATCATCAGGGTCAACTACAAGTGCTGGTATTCCTCCAACCTCTGTAGCCTGGAAACAGTATGTGGACAAGCTCATTCTCGAAAAGGCAAAAATGCAGGAACAGATCAATCGGCTTACAGAGGAGCTTCATGGAAAGAAGGGGTCGTAATCAAGGGGACTAGACTTCTAAGTTTCCTTTTCTTTTATTTTTAGTACTTTTGATGTATCAACTCTTGAAGGAGTACTTTCAATTTGTAATAATTCTTCAATTTGAGTAATAAAATGAGTGTTTCAGTTATCCTAAAATCTTGTTGTTACAATATTTGCAAATATACTTTTTGCGTTTCTTGAAGTTTTGTTTGCATTTGTGCATGTGCATTAGTATAACATCCTTTGCATTCCAGGTTCTTACTCTTGCTTCATCTTCACAAACAAGCTGAATCACCGATATAATACTCGATCCAATCAACATCGAAGAATGGATTAACTTGAACAAGAGAACCGAATGCTCCATGAAGAAGTAACTACTTTGAAAGAAAGTTTGGAAAGGCTTAATGGACTGGTCAAAGCGTTGTCGAATCAATTGGCACACAACACTCAAGAAAACACTCAGAGGACTGTCATTTCTGAAACTGTATCAACACCAATCCCAGTGGTGTCTGCTACTACTGAACCTCCGTACAACATGCCACCAGGTTTCCCTTGGGGGATGCCTCCCTTTTTCGCTCCAACCGATTACCGCCCGCCTGTGCCTGAAATTCCTGGTGTAACCACTGTTACTATTGTAACTGCAATTCCTTCCACCACCGCTGTGATGACTATGCCATCACCAAATATAAATACCACTCCGTATGTCTTGGAAGAGCCAGTGTATCATGGTGCACCAAGCGAGACTGTGAGATTTGATGAAAGGATGGACGAATTTTAGGATAAGTTCTCAGAAATTCAAAAAGAACTGAAAGCTCTCCGTGGAAAGGAACTGTTCAGGAAAAGTTCTTACGATCTCTATTTGGTTCCGAATGTTAAAGTCCCTCTGAAATTCAAGGTTCCTAATTTTGAAAAATACAAAGGAAACACCTGTCTGGAAAGTCATCTCGTCATGTATGCTCGGAAGATGTCGACACAGACAGGCAATGATCAGCTACTTATCCATTATTTTCAAGACAACCTAACTGGTGCAACCCTCAAATGGTATATGGAGTTGGATGGCATAAAGATTCAAACATTCAACGATCTTTGTGAAGCCTTCATTAAGCAATTTAAGTACAACATTGACATGGCACCTGATCGAGATCAACTAAGGGCCATGACTCAGAGGGACAAAGAAAACTTCAAAGAGTATGCTCAGCGCTGGCGTGATTCGGTCGCTCAAGTTACACCGCCATTAGAAGATAAAGAGATGACCAAGATCTTTTTGAAAACACTCTGTTCATTTTTCTATGAGAGAATGGTAGCCAGCATACCTAGTGTCTTCACTAAAATGGTGAATATGGGTATGCGTTTGGAGGAAGGAGTCTGTGAAGGGAGGCTAACTATGGAAGGAAATACTCCTACCAGTGCGAGAAAGTATGGAAGTAATTTTGTAAAGAAAAAAGAACAAGATGTGAGCGTTGTGCACCAAGGACGAGGTATCAACAACCTCAGCAAGTTGCGCTATAACACCAATACTCAAAACTTCGGCCTATCAGCCGCAGTTTGCTCAACCATATTAACAACTTCAAGCTCCCCGAGCTCCACAGCCACAATGCTCACAAAATCAGCAATCTCCTCAACAAAATCGGCCACAGTTCAATAATTAGGGTCGTGTGCACATAAGGCTGGACTTTGATCCTATTCCTATGATATACACTGAATTATTCCCAGTTTTGATACACAAGGGACACATCCAGACGAAAACTCCACTAGAGGTGCCCAAAAATATCTCATACTAGTACAAAGCGGATAAATTTTGTCCATACCACCAAGGTGCTCCGGGTAACGACATTAAGAATTGATATGGGCTGAAAGTAGATGTTCAAAGGTAGATTAAGTGCGGGATCTTATCTTTTAAAGATTCAAATCCTAATGTACAAGAAAACCCCTTGCCTCAGCATGGTTCGTCCACTTCAAACATGATTCAAGGCTACTCGGGAAAATATGATGTATTTTATTTGAAAAATATTCAGGAATCTTTAGTGAAGATGCATGATGATCTGACAAAGATGGTGTTTTTCAATCATGAGCAACACAACTATATTAACTATTCCATTTGTTCTGTAAACTCTCGAGGTTATCACCTTGTGAGAGAAGATATCCAGGACCTACTAAACAGAAGAGTTATTACAATTGCATATGACAAAGTACCAGTTCCGGTAGAAAGAAATGAAGAAGCATTTGTTATAGTGCCCCACTTCAAGGAAGTGGAGCGCATTGAAATTACATATGATAGTAGAAGACCTTCCATAACTCCTTTGGTAATTAATGTACACGGACCAATTCCTTATACTTCTAACAGGACGGTCCTTTACAAGTATAACGCCATGATGACAGAAAACGAAAAGGAGGTACCTTTACCTACTTTACCCTCAGTTGCTAATATCACAGACGTTAGTAGAGTAACTAGAAGTGGTCGAGTTTATCCCTCAATGCTTCCAAAGAATAAAGAGATTTCATTCGAACAACCTATTGCAAAGGATACAACCACAAGGCAGCCTAGAGGAGCTGATTCTTCTCAATCTGATGAATTTCTGAGGTTGATCAAAAGAAGCGAGTACAAGGTCGTGGATCAGTTGTTACAGACCCCGTCCAAGATTTTGTACTACAGTTATTGATGAGCTCAGAAGCTCATAGAGAAGTGTTACAAAAGGTGTTAGAAAAAGCTTATGTTGAACATGATGTGACTATTGAACAGTTCGACGACATTGTGGGTAACATTACTTCTAGCAATAATCTTGGGGTCTATGAGGAAGACCTCCCGGAAGAAGGAAGGAAACATAACATGGTGTTACACATCTCAGTAAATTGTAGGAATGATGCATTGTCTAATATGTTGGTTGATACCGGGTCCTCGTTGAATGTGATGCCCAAGACTACTCTATCAAAATTATAATACCAAGGACCGCCGATGAGGCCAAGCCATGTTATTGTTAAAGCTTTTGACAGATCTAGGAAGACAGTAATTGGTGAAGTAGATCTGTCGATGACTATCAGATTAAAACAATTTATGATTACATTTCAGGTCATAAACATTCACGCCACCTATAGTTGCTTATTAGGAAGGTCGTGGATACATGAAGCTGGTGGAGTTACCTCTACACTACACCAAAAATTGGAATACACCTTTGAAGGAAAAACAATTACAGTTTGTGGTGAGAGAGCCTTGGTGGTAAGCCACCTTTTTTTCATTTTCTTATGTTGAGGCAGAAGAGGAAGTTGAAACCCAGTTCCAGACACTTTCGATTGTTGATAATGATATTCGGAAGCCTGGAGTCTCTATGTCATCTTTCAAAGATGCACAACAGGTTGTGAATTATGGTTACCAAGAAGGATGGGGAAAAGTGTTATCTCTACCTGAGAACAAGAATAGGGAAGGTCTTGGTTTTGCTGCCAGCTCTAACAAACAAGTCTCTAGAAGTCCATTTGTTCCACGTATTAAAGAGGTTTTCCGCAGCGGAGGGATTATTCGTCCTCCTCATATTAATGTGGTATTTGAAGATGAGTCCGAGGGTTATATATCGGACGGCTCCACAAGCCTCTCCATTCCATATGAAGACTATGAGCCTTACATGGAAGATCCAGGTTATGATTTCGAGACTGAAGACGCATATGTGCCTTTCTATTCTCCCAGATCAATGCGCAGAGATTACAATTTTGAAGTCAATTTTGTCACCAGAGAAAACTCTGATGAAGACTTTCCTAACTTTGTGACTACGGGAGTAATAGCTAGAAATTGGAGCGCAGTTGACGTCCCTACCATTATTCATGTATCAAAGTAATCATTTGTTTTTAGTTTTCCGCTCTGCCCAAGGCGAAAATTTGTTGTGTGGGCTTATTTTAAATAATTCCCTTTACTCTGCCCAAGGCAAAGGTGATTTTGTTAGGGCATGTTGCTCAGCTTTGCTATCATTAATAAAAGCATTATTTTGTTTCATATATATTATTTTATCCTTTTTCGTTTTTTTTTTGGAAAATGATAATAATAAGTGATAATCATTTTGCATATACACACAGTTTCACTACTTAAAACTAAATAAAACCATATCACATGCGCAGATTGTTGCATGAACAAAATATCAGAAATAATGACCCATTACCTTCACCGAACTTCGAATTTCCTGTGTTTGAAGCTGAGGAGGAAGAGGAAGAGATCCCAGAAGAGATTCCCAGATTACTCAAAAACGAAGATAAAGCCATTTAGCATCATAAAGAGCCCGTGGAAGTTATTAATATGGGTACAGAGAAGATTCGTAAAGAAGTGAAAATTGGAGCTCTGCTCAAGTTTGATGTGAAAGAAAGATTGATTGAGTTACTCAAGGAATATGTCGATGTGTTTGCCTGGTCATATCAAGACATGCCTGGTCTTGACACTACTATAGTGGAGCACCATTTACCTTTGAAGCCAGAATGCCCACCAGTCAAACAGAAACTTAGAAGAATCTGACCCAACATGGCTTTAAAGATCAAAGAGGAAGTACAAAAACAAATCGATGCAGGTTTTCTCGTCACTGCTGAATACCCACATTGGTTAGGAAAGATAGAAAGGTTTGTATATGTGTTGACTACAGAGATCTAAACAAGGTTAGCCCAAAGGACGATTTCCCGCTACCTTACATTGACATACTAGTAGATAGCACTACGAGGTACGAGATCTTCCCTTTTATGGATGGATTTTCAAGTTACAATCAGATCAGGATGGCTCGCGAAGATAGAGAGAAGACATCTTTCATCACACCATGGGGCACTTTTTACTATAGAGTCATGTCGTTCAGTCTGAAGAACGCCGAGGCAACATACCAGAGAGCTATGACCACTCTTTTCCATGATATGATGCATAAGGAAATCGAAGTGTATGTGGATGATATGATAGCCAAATCTAAAACTGAGGATGATCATGTTAGACATTTGATAAAGTTGTTTTGTTGACTAAGAGAATACAAACTTCTTCTCAATCCCAACAAATGTACATTCGGTGTACAGTCAAGGAAACTTTTGGGTTTCATCGTTAGCTAGAAAGGTATTAAATTAGATCCTGACAAGGTCAAAGCCATTCAAGAAATGTCGGCTCCTACTATAGAGAAACAGGTAAGAGGATTCTTGGGACACTTAAACAATATTTCCCGGATTATATCTAACATGACTGCTACTTGTGGACCTATCTTCAAGCTTTTGAGAAAGGAACGAGGTTATGTTTGGACGGAAGACTATCAGAAGGCTTTCGATAGTATCAGTGAATATTTGTTGGAACTTCCTATTTTGATCCCTCTAGTTGAAGGACGGCCTTTAATCATGTATTTGACTGTTCTGGAAGACTCTATGGGTTGTGTACTTGGCCAGTGAGATGAGACAGGGAAGCAAGAGAATGTTACTTATTATCTGAGCAAGAAGTTCACAGACTGCGAATCCAGATACTCCATGCTTGAGAAGACTTGTTGTGCTTTAGCATGAGCAGCTCGACGTCTACGCCAGTATATGTTGAGCCACACTACTTGGTTAGTTTCCAAGATGGACCCAATCAAATATATCATCGAGAAACCTACCTTGACTAGAAGAATTGCTAGATGGAAAATGTTATTATCAGAATACGACATCGAGTACCACACTCAGAAGGCTATAAAAGGAAGTGTCTTAACCGATCACTTGGTACATCAACCTATTGAGGACCGTCAGTCCACTAATGATGATTTCCCTGATGAGGATGTGATGTATTTGAAGATGAAAGGTTACGAAGAACCTCTACCAGACGAAGGACCTGAACCAGATTCTCAGTGGGGTTTAATTTTTGATGGAGTTGTCAACGCTCATGGGAAAGGAATAGGAGCAATCATTGTGACTCCTCATGGATCTCACATCCCGTTTACTTCCAGATTAACATTCAAGTGTACCAACAATGAAGCCAAATATGAATCATGCATAATAGGCCTTAAAGAGGCAATAGACCTAAGAATTAAAATTTTAGACTATATGGTGATTTTGTTGTGGTAGTCTACCAAATAAAAGGAGAGTGGGAGACTCGTCAAGACAACCTGATTCCATATAGAGACTACACAAGAAGACTATTACCTTTATTCAATAGAGTTGAATTCCACCATACTCCTCGTGACAAGAACAGGATGGCAGATGCTCTGGAAACATTAGCTTCTATGATTGTGGTAAACTGGTGGAACGATTGTCCAAGGATTGATGTAAATCGTCTAGATAGGCATGCTTACATATTTTCAATAGAAGATGTTGAAGATGACAAGCCTTGGTATCATAACATTGAAGTGTTTCTTTGAAAGCAAGAGTACCCGTATGGAGCGTCTAACAAGGATAAGAAGACATTAAGAAGATTGGCTAGTAACTTTCTCTTGAGCAATGACGTATTGTATAAACAGAATTTTGACATGGTCTTGCTAAGATGTGTTGACAAGTGGGAAGCAAACATGTTAATGATAGAGATTCATGAAGGATATTTTGGTACTCACGCCAATGAGCACGCTATGGCTAAGAAACTCTTGAGAGTAGGATACCATTGGATCACAATGGAATCAGACTGTTACAAATTTGCTAAGAAATGTCACAAGTGTCAGACCTATGCGGATAAAATCCATGTACCTCCAACTCTACTTAATGTTATCTCGTCTCCTTGGCTATTTCCATGTGGGGAATCAATATGATTGGTATGATAGAACCGAAAGCGTCTAATGGACACTGTTTCATCTTGATAGCAATTGACTACTTCACAAAATGGGTTGAAGTCGTGTCCTATGCTAACGTTACCAGACATGTGGTTGTTAAGTTCATCAAGAATCATATCATCTGCAGATATGGAGTACCAAACAAAATCATCACAAATAATGGGTCTAATTTGAACAACAGAATGATGAAGGAGCTATGTGAAGAATTCAAGATTTAACATCATAACTCTTCTCCTTACTAACCGAAGATGAATGAGGCTATCGAAGCAGCTAATAAGAATATAAAGAAGATTGTTCAAAAGATGGTTGTCACATACAAGAACTGGCATGAAATGCTCCCGTTTTCTTTACATGGATATCGTACTTCGGTACACACGTCAACAGCGGAAACTCCCTTTTAACTTGTTTACGGTATGGAAGTTATACTTGCAATAGAAGTTGAGATTCCTTCTATGCAGGTTCTGATGGAAGCCAAGCTCTCAGAGACTGAATGGTGTCAAAGCAGATACGACCAACTGAACTTGATCAAAGAAAAGAGAATGGCAACTTTATGCCACGATCAACTATACCAGCAAAGAATGAAGAAGGCGTTCGACAAGAAGGTCCGACCACGCGAATTCAAAGAGGGTGATCTTGTGCTCAAGAAGATTCAATCATTCCTTCCTGATACCCGAGGAAAATGGACTCCGAACTACGATGGTCCATATGTTTTCAAGAAAGTCTTTTCAGGAGGTGCTCTGATTCGTCAATCAAAGTTACAGAGCTTGGAATGTAGGAAACTCAAGTTCGGCTAGGAAAATAGTGGTTATTATTTTTCTGGTGTAACTGTTAATATTATTATTATTATTATTATTATTATCATTTTCCAGCATTGCAATAATATATTGGAGTCATACCCTTTTGCTGACTACTATTTAATAAATGAGATTGGGCCTTCAAGTAATCTTTGTTTTTCTTTCTGTCTTTACAAATAGATGTTTTTATTTTGATAGCAATTTTGAACAAGTCTAAAATCTTTTCAAATCTTTTGGTGTATGTATTACTTGATATATGAATAATAAAACGGGCATTCACGGATGTTTATTTCATCCTTGAGTAGTCTCAAGCTCTGTTACTCATACGAGTTTCCCCCTGAAAAGGATATTTATTTCATCCTTACCAACAAGGACTTCTTCAATTAAGCGGATATTTATTTTATCCACGAAGTCTAATCCTCATGAAGTAATTAGGTCCATCTGGATAATTCTGCAAAGGAAGGCAAAGCATTATTTCCCAGAGAAATAAGCAAGATTATGTCCATCCCGATGATGTTTCGGTCTGTGAAGATTTTGCTGAGTATCCTCATTTGAGATGTTTATTTCATCTCCAGTTGTCCTCTCGTCGGGTTGTCATCATAATCATAGTATATAGATACATGGCATTTGTGCATTTTGCATTTGTGTGTTTGTTTGTTTCTTTCACTTTGGCTGTGTTTATCCCTAAGTGACTGGGTTTGTCTTCTCCCTCCAAGTAGAGTCGTCAGCCTAAACAGAAAGAGCACACCCTTTCTAATTCTCCACTGAGTTCGATTCTCGTGGAAGATGGTTGCTTTAGTTTTCTTTTCCATTTTTGGATAAAGATAAACCCCAATTGAGTTCATTCCTTATTGGGTAGAGTCTTTCTTGACTGTTTCTTTTCAGTTATTTCCTGAAATGAACTTTGGTCACTGACAATCACAATTTTGGATATCTTTGGGCTTTTGAACCTGGATTGAGCGTGCATTTATTTTGCAATTTGTCTCCCCTGGAAGAATATATTTGAAGATCACCATGAAAGATATAATCCTATTCTCTAACAATTCATACCCAGACAGCAAGTGGCAGCCTCTTTATTTGAGCATCTTATTTTGTCCTCATGTTTCTAATGTGGACGGCAAATGGCAGTCTCTTTTCAAGACAGTTTGTCTATTCCCAACAAAGTTATCAAGATTATCAACTTTGCTTCCATCAAATGGCATCTTTCTAGAAATTCGTCTGAGAAGTTTGTTGAAGACTTTAAAAGTGTTTCTCTTTATTTGATAATTCATGTCACCAGGTTTTATTTGCTTTGATGCAATTTCAATTACAACAATATTACTCCTCAGTGGTGTTATCCCTAATGAGTCCATTATTCAATTTTCTTCAATCAAATGGCATCTCTCTGAGAAGTTTGGTGAAGATTATTGTAATACATCAAATCAACCAGCCTGCATCTCTTCTGAAGATCCCCGGTGATATTTCCCAATCTCCATTAAATTAAGGATTCCCTCTGAAGGCATAGATCTCCAGTGGAGTTCCAGTCCCCTGCGAAGATACTCTCCCATAAGTATCCATCATTCTAGGAAGAAACTGGGACTAGTCTGTGGCCTACGACCCGAGATGAAGGGAGATTTATTTTACCCTTTTCAAGTGGAATACTTGATCAAAGAAGAAACTGAGACCCATTCATGGCATACAATCTTGAAGCGTAGGGAGGTTTATTTTACACTTTTCAAGTGAGATACTTGATTAAAGAAAAAATTGAGACCCGTTCATGGCATACAACCTTGAAGCGTGGGAAGGTTTATTTT
The DNA here is from genome assembly GCA_963859935.3 of Lathyrus sativus. NCBI lineage: Eukaryota > Viridiplantae > Streptophyta > Magnoliopsida > Fabales > Fabaceae > Lathyrus > Lathyrus sativus. Next base: position 62,790,540 of record OZ012738.1, on the reverse strand, counting down.
ACCCTTTTCAAGTGAGATACTTGATGAAAGAAGAAACTGAGATCCGTTCATGACGTTTAACCTTGAAGCATGGGGAGGTTTATTTACCATTTCTAAATGAGTCATCTAGTCAGACAAGCTGGATCATTTTATTTTGGTTGTTACCTTTGCTTAGGCCAACATACGTATGAGGGTAGGTAATATACCGTATCATTTTGGACATATACCTTTGCTTAGGCTACTAGGATTGGTAGTAGGTCCTCTTTCCTCTTCGCGTTACCTTTTCTTAGGCTGTCATATGAATGATAGTAGGTAATGTGCATCTCTTTGTTTCAACTGGATGCCTCTGCTTAGGCTACGCACTTGGTAGTAGGCTATCCCTCAAAGTTCAAGTTTCTCACCTGTCATTTGAATTACCGCATCCTTGATAATAAATACTATACATCTTTATTTTGCTGGAAATATTATTTCGTTTAAGCTATCCCCGTTGGAGGTTGCTTGCCTCTTCCCCGATGATCATTGTTTGTCTCTTCCCTATTGAAGTTGATACTTTTCCCATGGAGTTTTTTTTTGCCAAATCCGTTCCTCGTCATTTTCCTTTCTTTGTTGTTTCATCGTTCTCCACATATAGTTATCTCTTGTGACATCATTCCCCAGAGGATTTCCGTCTTGCATTTTCATATAATTGCATACCATATGCATCTGGTGGCATCTCAGGGCCAAAAATTGGTACATGTTTGTATTTAAGCCTCTCCTATCACGTCGAGACGAAGATTTCAATCTCCATATCTCTGGATAGAAGAAACTTAAATAGGGGCATCTATCGCACCTTAATTTTTAACCCTAAGATCTCACCCCTCCTTACATCTTCTTGCATAACATTTCTAGGTCAATCATACCGGCCCAAATCTCCCCTTTGCTTTTATTACTTCTATTTGATCACTGTTGAATCAGGGATTTGTTCCAAAGGACCTCGAAGGTCAGCCCTTGTGCTAAGATCACCATCATCTAAAGGATTGCTTGGATTTCTATTAGTTTAAGGTGTTTTCTTGTGGATTAAATTATGGATTAAAATCTCAAATGAAATGTGATTGTTTTTGTGATTAAACTGGAGACAAGCACGACGTGGAAAGGTAATGGATTTTTTTGATTCAAGGATGGTCAAGTGGCATCGAGTTCTTAAGAATATGACTGAGGTTTTAAGATTTTTGCATCACGAGAAGTTAAGTTCCATTCAAGTTTTAGAGAAAATTTAAGAACGTTCAATCTCACTTGGGCTACAATTCAAATGTTTCACTACAAGTACAAATTCTAAGACCAATAAAAAAAGGGAAAACAACTATAAACAGGAGGTGTATTAACAGTCTTTCATCCATTTTAAACAAACTGAGCTATTTGAAGAGGGTATACATTGTTTTCAAGTCACACAAGTATCAAAGAATTAGTTCAAGGGTTTGTTTGCAAGATTGAACCCAAATCTCACTAAAAGGGAGGGCCATTACACTAGCATAAACCTTTGCAATAATCAAGTTTTCATACATCACAATTGCAAGAGAGTCTAAATTCAAGGCTAATTCTAATCATAATAGCATCACGCTACACGGCTCACACACTCAACGATTCAACTTCAAGTCCTATTAAGCTTAATTTGAGCGCCAGTGCTTATTAGAGTCTTGCCCATGAAAGTCTAGATGCAGATGCACAACCTTTTCGTTTGTCCGTTGCTAATGACGGGAAATTGCTGACTGCCCAGAGTTACGCAAAAGGACATGAGACTCTATGATGAACGTGTTGGTGCCTTAAACATTGTCAACAAGTCAGCTGATGTTGAAAGCAAGTTTGAGAGCCAACTGAAACTTGTAATTAGATGCAGTTCACAACCTAATGTGAATCATGGCTATTGCGAGTATATCCAACATGACGTCACTTTCTATATCGTCAATAATTGCAATCTGTTACATTGCAGCAAACAGGTCATCCATCATTCATTGAAGAAGGCATAATATGTTTGAAATAAAAAACATCGATTCTTAAATATACTCCCGGCACAATCCAAAATGAAAGCTCTTTGACATTCCTCAGCATGTTGGGATGAAAACATAAATTTTCAGATTGCAGGATTAATAAAACAAGGAAAAATCAAGCCTTCATGGTCATCGTCACCTAACTCCAAGGCCTTTCCTTTATCCATATGTGAACCAAGCCATGATCTTGATATAACAAACCAAGACGACCTGCACCAGACTGATGTGTATAGTCAGCTACGATTCAAATAGCAGTAGATACTACACATAGTTTTGCTTTGTAAGATCAACATGTATATGCTCAATTACGTTGTGTTGGTACAGAAATGCTAATGAATACGGAGTCGTGACAACCAAAAAAACCAAGTTGCACCATATACCTGCTAAAATCGTTTACCACCTGTCTACAACACAACTTTGAACTAAAGTAAATTTCAAAACTCGCATAAGACAAAACAAAACATTCATGGCAATTGAGAATATTAGCACCAGAATCTGACCTTTCACAAGTAGCATGCTTAAGGCAATCTAGTCACGACACGATGCAGATTCCTAAGAGGCTATCTTTACATAGTTCTTTTGCGTTTGGAATTTGCAGCAGACCGTTTCTGTAGCCTCATCAACATCATCAGGTGCTAGCAAGTTGCAGTCTCAATGGATAATGTTGCACCCCAAAATTTGCCCAACCTTCTCTTAACTTGGTTTATGTTTCATTTCATTTCTTTCTAGCATTTGCATTGCATAGCATTTTTCATTGAACAGGGGATCAAGAGATTGTGCATAGGAAGAGGAGTCTACTCAGAGGGTTGAGTCTAAGTAAGGGGTGTTGCTCAAGTTTGAATGGTCATCAGGTCATCTTGAAGTGGGAAGTGGTCTTATGAAAGAAAGGATGGATGTATGTGGGTCAGTTCCTAACTTGGAGGCCAATTGAAGATCATCAGAGGATTGTGAATTCATGAGTATGGATATAAGATGTTGAGAGAGCTCATTGAGTTCCTTGAGGGTCATTGTGGAGCTCATCCAAGTGTTTTTGCTAAGTGTGAAAGGGTACAGTTAAAGGTGTTGCATCTAGAGTTTTCATCTGGTAAATCCTCAGTCAACTGTGAAATTGAAGGAGATTAAAACTCAATTCAAAGTCTCTATGGTCATGGGATGTTATGTTAAAATACATGAGAAATCATTTCAAGTTTAATTCATCAAGGATCAGGTGTGTGAGAAGTTACTAAATTAAGGTTCCCAGGGTAAAATCCCCTATTTAGTGCCTAACTTCAAGACCACCTATCTCAAGATACAAGTTTCATCTCAACTTTTGACCAACATGGAGCTTGTAGAGCATGTTCTTAGATTTCTTTTGAGTACTAGAAGTCCTTGATTGGATTTATAGAACTCAAGTTATGATCCAGACAAGTTACAAGTCATCAGATCAATGTGATTTTGGTCAACAAAAATCAACCAACTTCCAAGCTATTTTTGACCTAGAAGGATGTTTCTCCTCAACTTTTGGCCAAAATGAAAGTTGTAGATCTTGGTCTTAGATTTTCAAAGAGTACTAGAAGTATTTCATATGATTTGTAGAACTCAAGTTATGAGGGTTACAAGTCAGGGGTATTTTGGGAAAGTAAAATTATAGGTCATAAAATTATAGGTCCATTTCACCAACTTGCACACTTCAAATGAAGATTTTTTCCAACATCAAACTTGCTCCAAATGGTGTTATTTATTTAGCCAAGCATTTAGAATTCATGGATTAGGCTTGGAATGAAGAATTGATGGGAGAATTTTCATGGAAGAAAGCTTAAAAGGGCAAAATTGGAATTAATTCATTTTTTATCATTTTTGTGCAAATAGGTACATATTTTAAGTGCAAAACATGTTTTAAACACATTGGCAATTTTAGAATTTGAGTTTGATGTGTTTTGGTGAGTCATTTCCAAGTTTACTTTATTATGAAGTTACACAACAAACATCAACCATTGATTGAAATCAAGGACTAAATCCTAGCCATTCACACTCCATTTGTTGCCAGCAAGCGATTTGAAGCATTTTGGAGCCAAATTGGAAGGATTTTCGTGCATATGAGAGAGCTCCAAAATCAAATTCAATGGATTTTCAATTGGGCTCTACAAGCTGCCATTGGGCTTTATTTCTGTCAAGATCCATCATATATAAGATTTTGATCATGAACAAATCATCAGAACTAGAAATTGGAGGCCAATTGCTCATGAACAACTTTGAAAAAGTGGAGAAAATTTGAAATTCGAATTTGGAGATACAAGTCATTTCAAGCCAAATTGTGAATTGCAAAAGCTCTATTGAAGTTTGTTGAACGATTCTGGACATCTTTCTTCAAGCTTACGCATCAATTGAAGGCTCAGTGGAAGTTCCCCATTAGGTATTTACAAATCAACCTTACACTCTCAATATGCCATGATTCATTGCCATTTTTGCATATTTGAGACCTAGGAAACATGTAGATCGTTAATAATTAAAACGAACTGGCATTTGTGATGATTGAGTTTATGAGCTCCAAATTGTTTGGACTTGGATTGGCTTGTTCTTGCGTGTTTTTGCTTGGTTGTTGGTGAATCTGTAACCTACATAACATCTAGATGATGTTTAAACCAAATTGAGTGAGTTTTGGTGAACTTTTGGTTTTGATGAACAAACTTGTTTGATTCGGTTTGAGTTCATTATGCACGATAAGTGATTTTTGATGTTGGATTTGTGATCCTCATGATCTCTAGATGAATTTCCATATAAACTTTTTGCAAAACGATTGAGTTTTGATGCATGTTGTTGTTGTTGCACCATTCGCGGTTGAGGGACAGCCGGAGAAGACGATGAACAGTACTTCCGGCCACCTCTGGTTTCCCTCCAAGTTTTGTTGGGGAAGATGACTGCGTGTCATGTTCTAAGGCGCTTGATCTGCATACTTTTGATGTTAACGTCCAGGATTAAGACTCATGGTAGTCCACCTTTGACTGATTGCATGTGATCCCTTTTGAAATTCTCATTAATGTGTTGGCAAGCTGTTGGCCACGTGATGTGATTACCAAGTGATCTAACGTCCCATAGTGAGGACTACCGTGCGCGGTGTTTGACTAGTTTTATTGGATCAATTTTTGTTTTTCTTTATGAGTTCTTGCGTGTGGGCTGGGTTGCTTTTTGCACCCCCCGTTTGGCCCAATTCTTGTTTTAAACTGTTATGGGTTGCTATTTACACCCAAATGTTTTATTATTTCCTTTTATTTTCTTTTGATTTTTGTTTTATTTTCTGTTTGCAATTTAAATCAAATAAAATAGCTCCAATACTTTAAAAATTCACCAAAAATATTTTTTATAAACTTTGGGGTGTCTAATATTTTTTGGATATTTTTATTTTTATTTTTGATTTTATTTTCAATTTAAAAAAGAATTAAATATTGGAGTCGTTTTAAATGAAGTGAATTGTGGCATTGTTTGATCTTGCAATTATTTCTCTTCTTCCTTTTTGATCCAATGATTGAAAATTGATCCTCATTTCAATGATGAGTTGATCAATTTTTTTGGACCATTTTGCCCCTGGTTGTTGACTTTTGGGTTGACTTTTGTGGCTCTTCGTTTTGCCTTTGTTTCTCCCATTTCAAAGTGGTACATCTACATGAATCTTTTCTTTTGATGGTGCTTTGAGGGAATGTTTGTCTTGATCTTTTGACCTCTAGTTGCCAACATGTTTAGCTTCTTTGTGTATTTTATTTGGTATTTTTTTGAGCCTTTTTCCTATTTTTGAGATGACTTGCAAAATAGGTCATTTCATAAGACAGCTCACACAAGTGCGTGACCTAGTTTGAATTGGAAGTGACCTTTGTGGATCTAATAAGCTCTCAACTCTTCTTGTTTCACATTTTAGACATATTGAGCTTGCTGTATGTTCATTTTTAGGTTAAAATTATGTTCATTGCTTGTTGATTGATGCATTTCTTTTTGAGCTTTCAACTTGAACTCCTAAGTGGTGTGTGCTTGCTTCCTTTGTGCTCTTACTTGCATTTCTTCTTGATTTGTTTGGATATTGATTTTGAGTTTTCTTCTCTTCAACCCCTTCTGTCCAATGACCTTGGAGTGTCATTTAAGGTAGCTTGGTCTCTCCTTAGGAGGAACTTGAAGCTTACCTAAAGTGATAAATCCATGACGAATTTTCTTGGTGTGGTTTGTTTTTGTTTGATTGTTCTCTTCTTTTGCATCTTTCTTCTCTTTTCTTTCATTTTCATATGCATGCTTGGTTTAGATGAGCTTGTGATGGCTACTGCCCCACACTATTTTCCTCCCACTATCATTCTACTTGTGCATTCTATGTGTGCATCCTTTCATTTGCATATGCATTCTTCTTCTTCTTCTTCTTTTGCTTTTCTTTGCCATGCTCCCCATAAGTTCTCTAACCTCTTGAGGTTATGATAGACATTAGGGTTCTACACATGCATGATAATATTAAGTAGTTCCCCTTTTCAAACTCAACTTTATGTCCACTTTGCATGATAACTTTTAGGATTGATTAGTCTCTCATTAGTGTGCCTTCTTTTCTTCTCATCTTCAAACAAGTTTAACATACTTAATAAGGATAATGAATGTTGCGCCATGAGCCTTATACTGGGGAAATGGTGATTGAGGGGCCACCTCTCAATTTCCTAGAGTGTTTAGTATACGTCCTTAGGACGATATGCGACGCATTCGATCCTAGGTTTTAGACTTTAGTACAACATACATTATAAACACTTAAATTCAAAACACTTCTTCTCTAAAAAACACAAAAACACTTCAAACCTTTTTCACCCTTTGGGGTTCTTAATCAGGAAAATCTTTTCACAAAAAGAGTGTCGTTAACTCTTAGTTCTATCGCAAACGGTAACGCCTAAGTCTCTAATGGTCGAGCTGCATACACCAACTGCTAGAGCTACTTGTTAACCCTACTCGGGCTTTAAAAACTTTTGAACCAACCCGTGGTCCTTTTAGCCCGAACTACGTTTGCTCTGATCTTTCATACCAGATGAAAGTACGTAGGCATGAGACGCGATGTCTTAGCGAGCAACCTTTCCCCTTTCTTTAGCCGTAGTTAGTCGAACTACGTTGACTCTGACTTTCCCATTGCACGAGGGAGTACGTAGGCACAGAGCGGTGATGCTCTGCCGAGTCAGTCCTTTTTATTTTTCTTTTGTCCCTAAGCCTTTAGTTAGGTAGTTTCAACACACCCTTTTAGATAGACAACAATGTGTGGATCCCGTCGAGTACGACGGACGTGAGGGGTGTTAATACCTTCCCCTTGCGTAACCGCCTCCCGAATCCAGACATGGTTGCGATGACCTTGTCTTTCTTGTTTTCTGTAGGTTTTTTCGATCGTTTCCTCTCCCTCACTTTGGGATAAATAATGAAAGTTGCGACTCTTCTGTTTTTTTCGCTGGTGGTTTTTTGCAGTTGCGACAGCTGGAGACTCTGCTGGGGATCGAACCCAGAATCTCTGGTTCCCTATACCAGTCAATCCTAGCGCTTGTATGTTTATCTTTGGGTGTTGTATATATGTTCTTTATCTTTATTTACTTTCCCACATTTATTTTCCGCATCATATATCATTACTATTATGCTGTGGGGAGGGAAGTTCCATTGAGTGATAAGTCGGACCCGGGCTTGAGTACAAACCTAGTATTAGTAGTGGAGACTAGTGGGGGGCCTGTTTGCTTAGCAGATACAGTTCCTCATGAAATTCACACTCGGATGAGATTCTCTTTGATGATTTTCCTTCAGATCCTTAGGATCGGTTGGGATTTTGGATTTGAGAATTGTCGACTCTGGGAACCGATCATTTGTGAGTCAGCTAAGTGAGGCCTCTTCAGGAGATGATGATGTCAAACCAGAAATGGTGAACCTATCATCATTTCTTGAAAGTTTGTGATGCTGATGAACGCATAGGATGCCGAACCTTGTTAGTGAATAGGTCCACACCTGTGAGGGGGATTGGGTTGTGCAGGAAACCTTAGCTTTCAGATTACCCGGTTCTTTGCAAGTGTGAACCTGTGTTCCTGATATCAGTGGATCCTATTGTCGGTACTTTGTTCTTACTAAGGCGAAGCTCTGGTTTTTCTCGACCAACAGCACAACAGTCTTGATCCCTTGTTTGCATTTTGCATTTGCATTTTCATCTGCATTTCATTAACATGTATTTGTGTTGCAAGTGCATATTTCTCCTTTGATTCTAGTAATCTTTTCCCTCGTTGCTGTTATGGAGTCCCTGAAGAGTACAGTGGCCTACAGGTTTCCAGTTCCGGATGTTAGTACTTTGTTGAGTCTGATTGCCTTGGGTGAGAAAGCAGTAATGGAAGATTTCAGAAAGTCTTATGGGAGATTATTGAGATATGTCTGCAAGCCTTCTAAATATGAGATTAGTGGTGTCTATGCTCTCTTACAATTTTATGATGCCCAGTTGAGATGCTTCGTCTTTCCTGACTATGTCCTGGCTCCTACACTAGAGGAATATGCGGAGCTGTTAGGGGTACCCATTCGGAATCAGATGCCGTTTGTCCATGTTGATACTAAGCCTGATCTGGCCGAGCTCGCCGATATTTTGCACCTTGAGGCTTCAGAATTGAATGGGAAGATGATTCGGAGACTTGGGATGTATGGTTTTCTTTTGCCTTGCTTGATTGAGAAAGCTCAGTAGTGCGCTAAGGATGGTTGTTGGGTTGTGTTTAGCGTCATCCTGGCTCTTTGTATGTATGGTATTGTTCTGTTTCCTCATCTTCCAGACTTTGTGGATGTCGATGCGTTCTATATTTTAGCTTCAGGCAACCCAGTGGCCACCTTACTTGGAGATGTTTATCATTTTGTGCACTACAAGAATGAGAAACGAAGGGGAAAGAACGTAGCTTGTTGTGTTCCTTTGTTGTATGCATGGTTTATTAGTCATCTACCCAAGACGGGTCCGTTTGTTGCCACTGCCAGTACTTCGGAATGGTCGGAAAGGTTGATGGGCATGTCTGCAGAGAATATTGTTTGGTTTGATCGAGACTTGCTTGGTAAGGATATTGTTTATAGTTGTGGTGGTTTTTCTAACGTTCCTTTGATCGGAAGGAAAGGTTCCATCAACTATAACCCTTCTTTATTGGTGAGACAGTTCGGGTACGCTTTGAGGGAGCCTCCTAGAGAAGAGGAGATACAGGAATCTCTGTATCTTACTGGTTTATTGGAGGGACAGGCTCTGGGAAGACTTGAACATGCATGGAATAACATTCATCGGAAAGGGAAGTTAGCTTTGGGGAAGAGTAACAGTCGAGCGTATGACCCTTACTTGACTTGGATTCGTGCTAGGGCTGTGAAGTTTCTGATGCCACATCCTTCAGTTGCACCTTTATATCCTCTTATGATAGAGGAACCCACTACTGTAGATATCTAGAAATACAATCAGGTATTGGCAGAGAAGGAAGAGCTGAGAAAAGCGAATGAAGAATTGGAGAAAGAGATCATCCAGCTCCGAAGCGAGAAGATCAATGCAGTTAATTCTTTCAGGAGACAGACCGAGCTTGTCAACAAACTGGGTACGGACCTGACTAAGGAGACTAATGACAGAGAGTGCACAGGCCTAGACTTGAATGTCGTCCACATTGTTCTTGTTACTAAGAAGGAAGAGTTGGATAAGGCTTACTTGAGGATCTCCAAGTTTGAGTCAATATGGAATGCCATGCTCACTAACAACAAGGAGCGCGAAGACAGGTTAAAACTTCAGATCAGCAAGTTGAAGGTTCAGCTTAATGCCAAAGATGGAGAGATTGCAGCAGAAGCGTCACTGAGACGAGATAGTGAGTACAGGTTGAATGAAGCGATCGCGAACTTGAAGGATCTCCGGTTGAGAGCTGACTCCAAGAGACGCAGGCTTGAGGCATATTTCGGGGAAGAAGCTTTAGAGGATCACGTTGATAGCCTACAACATACTGTTAGCCAGCAGGATTTGCTTATTCAGGGACTACTTGCTAGGCCGGATCATCCTGAGACGTTGAGGCTGTTAGAGGACTTCCGATCACGTCATCCTGCTTGATCTATTTTGTCTATTTATGTTGTAGTTTTTTCTGTTTATTTGTTGTATTGACCATCTCCAGGCTTGTTGGTCGAGGTCTTTTCCTTATTTGTACTCAGTTGTAGTTTGTACATTGCCTGATGGATTTTGATCTATATACGAGGAGTTGGTATTCTATGCTTATCTGCAGGGTTCTCCATTGTTATATTTTTCCTGGAAACTAGAATCAAGGGGGAAATCTCCCTGTTGCATAAATACATGTATGCATTTTAGCATTTTTCTCGCATTCGCAGGTGCACCGGAACGGTTAATCTTATTTTCTCCTGTGGTTTACTAGTGTTTCAGGATTGCTGACGTGACAACTCACTGGTACGGTACCAGAGGAAACCAAAAAAGACTGATGGATCAGATGCAGGCAGAAATGCAAGAGATGAGAGATCGGATGGCACAGCTGATGGAGATCATGCAAGGGGTTGCTAGTGGTCAGGCGCAACTTCAGACTTTAGTGCAACCTTTGATTGCATAAGTGGATGGTGATGGTGTGTTACATGGTGGGATTGTTTCTAACCCTCCTCACATTGAAACTCCTTGGGCAGACAATTCTATGCCAACTTTAGTCATCCCTACTGCTGGAGGGGGTGGTCAGGCTGCTGGTGCTGGAAATGTGGCAGGTTTTAATCATGCTGGCTTTGCTAATGGTGGTAATGGTAATGGAAATAGATATGGTCTCGATACTACATGTGCCGTACACGGTAGCACGGACCACACTTGGAATGAGGATAGGCAGGAGGATGTGTTTTCTCCAAGGATTGTAACTGCTGAAGTACCTTCTGAAGCTGATAGAAGGATTAAGATGATCGAAGAGAAGATGAAGTCTCTTGAATGCCAAAACTCCATGGGGATGGATATGTCTAATCTAGGGCTGATCCCAGGCTTGAGAGTGCCACCAAAGTTTAAGGTCCCGGATTTTGATAAGTACAAGGGCACCACTTGTCCTAGGGTTCATTTGAGGTCTTATTATCGCAAGATGTCTGCGCATTTTGGTGACGAGAAGCTCTTGATGCATTTCTTCCAGGATAGTTTATCCGGTCCCTCGCTGGAATGGTATATGAGCTTGGAGCCCGCAAACGTCCGTAGCTGGAGAGACCTAACCGAAGCTTTCGTAAGGCACTATCAGTACAACACTGACCTTGCTCCAAATAGAGTCCAGCTGCAGAATCTTTCTCAAATGAGCAATGAATGCTTTAAAGAATATGCCCAGAGGTGGCGAGAGCTTGCTGCTAAGGTACAGTCACCAATGGTAGAACGAGAACTTGTGGATATGTTCGTTGCTACCCTGCCAGGTGTTTATTATGAGAAACTCATCGGCAACATGTCTGGAAGCTTTTCTGATCTGATTATCAACGGAGAGAGGGTGGAGAATGGAATTAAGATAGGAAAGATCAACGCTGGCGAAGGGTCCTCGGCAGGAGGAGGAAATAAAAAGGTATTCGGAAACAAAAGGAGAGAGGGAGATACTAATTTTGTATCCAGTTCTTGGGGAAGAAATAGAGGTCGGAATCGTCAGAATCAGCAAATTTCCAGTATCACTATTCCAGCAGTTCAACAACCACAACAACAACAGCAACCTCAGCAGAATCAGCAGGGGAACAGAAGATACCAAGATAGGGGTCGGACAGCAGGGAACAAACATTTTGATGCCCTTCCCATGCCATACTCCCAGTTATTGCAAGCGTTGCTACAACTCCAATTGATTCAAAAAAGGACTATGGCTCCTTTGATCGGACCACCTCCACCTGGGTACGATGCAAATGCCCACTGTGAATTTCATTCGGGTGCTCCAGGACATAATATTGATAATTGTAAAGCCTTTAAACATAAAGTGCAAGATATGATTGACAGTAAGGCGATCAACTTTTCCAATGATGTTCCCAATGTGGTGCAGAATCCCATGCCGAATCATGGACGGGCTAGGGTTAATGCAATTGTCGAGGAAGAAATGTTGAATTTGGTGACGGATGTTGATGAATTGAAGACACCCTTAACCTTTGTGAAAGCCAGATTGCTAAAGGGGGGTATTTTCCCGGGATGTGTTGAAGACTGTGTTGAATGCTCTACTGATCCTGAGAGAGGATATGGACTGTTGAGAAGATGTATCCAAGAGATGATAGATACTGGAGTTTTACAATTTGACCGTTTTATTGGAAGAGAATCTGAGGATTTAGTGGCTGAAGAAAAGGATGAGATTGCGACAATCTCCATCACGTATAAGACTGTTACTATCTACTCCAAAGCCACCAACGATAACTATCACCAAAGCAGGTCCCATGCCGTTTGAGAGTACTAAGACTATTCCGTGGAACTACGGAGCCGAAGTGTACTACAATGGACAAAAGGTAAACTTGAATGATCCCCCTGCAAGTTCAGTTGACAATCTCGTGGGAGCAGGAGGTATTACTCACAGTGGCCGAGTCTTTTCGTCGCCTAAAGTTACTGCTGATAAGGTGGACAAGGGGAAAAGACCGGTAGTGGAGGAGACTTCTCAATCTGGGGAAAGAGAATCTTTGTTGAAAGACGCAGAGGAACTTATGAGGCTGATTCGGAAAAGCGACTATAAGATAGTCGATCACTTGCAGCAAACTCCTTCCAAAATATCCATCCTGTCGCTACTCCTTTGCTCTGAGGCGCATAGGAATGCATTGCTGAGAATATTAAACACTACTTATGTGCCACAGGAAATTTCAGTCAATCAACTTGAAGAAGTGGTGGCGCACGTAAACGCAGGAAATGGCTTAGGCTTTACGGACCTAGATTTGACGCCTAGAGGCAGAAATCATAATTGTGCGCTGCACATATCTCTAGAATGTCGAGGGGATGTCATGTCTCACGTGCTGGTGGATACGGGATCGTCATTAAATGTGCTTCCAAAGAAGGCCCTGATGAAGTTAGATATGAAGGGTTTGATTTGCACGCCAAGTGATTTAGTGGTGCGTGCGTTTGATGGAACTCGAAGGTCCGTGTTTAGGGAGGTAACTTTACCTATTCAGGTTAGACCTGAAGTCTTTGATGCAGTGGTTTACATCATGGATATCCAGCCGGCCTACAGATATTTACTAGGTCGCCCGTGGATTCATTCAGCGGGAGCTGTAACCTCCACGTTGCATCAAAAGCTGAAATACATGGTTGGCGGTAGCGTTGTTACGGTATGCGGGGAGGAGGATATCATGGTCAGCCATTTATCATCCTTTAAGTATGTTGAAGTGGATGGAGAAATCCATGAAACCCTCTGCCAAGCCTTCGAAGCGGTCAATATTAAAGACAAGTCTCCTGTTGTGAGTAAAGAGCCTGAAGTGGCTATGTCCTCGTTTAAAGAAGCTCAAGCAGTGGTACAAACTGGGGCAGTACAGGGATGGGGCCAAGTTTTGGAAATTCCCCACAAGCAAGACAAATTTGGTTTAGGGTATCGACCGTCATTCTCCTCTCCTTCAGCTTCGCAGAGCGCGCCGCGCTATGAGGGGCCCGTGCAGTTCACCAAGGGGGGAGTCATCTTCGAGAGAATCAATGTTGTATCTGACGAAGACGGAGATAGTGACTGTGACATGGACGCCTAGATCAAGCCATGTATTCTGGGACAGAGCCTACGCAACTGGTCAATTGAAGAATTCATTCAAGTGATGACAGAACATTAATGCTTTGTTTTTCCAGTTATTATACTACCCTATGTCCTACCCGGGACATGGTGGTATTTTATTTCAGGGCCTTATTTGTTTATGTCTGAACATTGTTTATCAATTAATCAAAGGGCGTTTTCTCATACAAATTTTGTGATCTCTGTTTTTCTTATGTTTATCTTTCCCAATAAAATGGCAATGTGGTTTATATCTGTTTGCAAATTGTTTGAAACATTTAACCATTTTCATTGCAGGATTCCTATTGCAAATGACACCGATCCAGAACCTTCTATGACTCGCTTCGACTTCGATCAACCGATATATCAAGCTGAAGAAGAGATTGATGAGGATGAAGACCTGCCTGAGGAATTAGCCAGACTTTTGAAACAAGAAGAGAAAATCATTCTGCCTCATCAGGAGGAAATTGAGGTCATTAATCTTGGTTCTGAAGAAGTTATCAAAAATGTTCGAATAGGGGCTACGCTACAGAGCAACGTCAAGCAAAGACTGATCGAGATGCTTCGAGAGTATAGTGACACCTTTGCTTGGTCGTACGAAGATATGCCCGGGCTTGATACCGACATAATGGTTCATCGCTTACCGTTGCGCGAGGAATGTTCGTCGGTCAAGCAGAAGCTTAGAAGGACAAGACCAGATATGGCGGTAAAAATCAAAGAGGAGGTCCAAAAACAATGGGACGCCAGATTTTTAGCCGTGACTACTTACCCTCCGTGGGTTGCCAACATAGTGCCTGTACCGAAGAAGGATGGTAAGGTGCGGATGTGTGTTGATTATCAGGATTTGAACAAGGCAAACCCTAAGGATGATTTCTTGCTCCCTCACATTGAAGTATTGGTCGACAATACGGCTCAATTTTCGGTGTTTTCCTTCATGGATGGTTTCTCGGGTTATAATCAGATAAAGATGGCACCAGAGGACATGGAGAAAACAACATTCATTACACCGTGGGGAAAATTTTGCTACAAGGTGATGCCTTTTGGTTTGAAGAACGCCAGAGCAACATATCAGCACGCTATGACAACGCTATTTCATGACATGATGCATAAAGAGGTTAAGGTTTATGTTGACAATATGATTGCTAGATCCCAGACGGAGGAGGAGCATCTAGTTAACTTGTTGAAGTTGTTTGAGAGGCTTTGAAAGTTCAGATTGAGGTTGAATCCGAATAAGTGCACTTTTGGAGTTCGATCCGGAAAGTTATTGGGGTTTATTGTCAGTGAAAAAGGAATCGAGGTCGATCCTGCAAAGATAAAAGCCATACAAGACATGTCAGCGCCGAAAACAGAAAAAGAAGTATGTGGTTTCCTGGGGAGATTGAACTACATTGCTCGGTTCATATCTCATCTCACAGCCACGTGTGAATCAATGTTTAAATTGTTAAAAAAAGATCAGGCGGTCGTCTGGAATGAAAATTGTCAAAAAGCATTTGATAAAATAAAAGAGTATTTGCAGGAGCCTCCTATATTGATACCCCCAGTAGCTGGAAGGCCTTTAATCATGTACTTAACGGTTCTGGAGAACAGTATGGGTTGTGTTCTCGGTCAACACGACGAGACTAGAAGAAAGGAGCATGCGATTTATTATTTGAGTAAAAAGTTCACAGATTGTGAGTCCCGTTACTCAATGCTCGAAAAGACGTGTTGCGCACTTGCTTGGGCTGCCAAACATTTGAGACAATATATGCTCAATCATACAACCATGCTAATTTCGAAGATGGATCCGATTAAGTATATCTTCGAGAAGCAAGCGCTTTCAGGAAGAATTGTCAGGTGGCAGATGGTACTGACAGAGTACGATATACAATATGTTTCTCAGAAAGCCATCAAAGGAAGTGTTCTGTCAGAATACCTTGCTGAGCGGCCTATCGAAGATTATCAACCGATGAAGTTTGAATTTCCTGACAAGGATATCATGTTCCTCAAAGCGAAAGATTGTGAAGAACCATTACACGGTGAAGGTCCAGAGAAGGATTCTCAGTGGCAAATGATATTCGATGGTGCTGTCAACTCCTATGGTAGTGGAATTGGGGCAATTATTACAACTCCTCATGGCACTCACATCCCTTTCACTGCCAGATTGATATTTTCAGTCACCAACAATGAAGTTGAGTATGAAGCGTGTATCATGGGTCTGAAAGAGGCTATTGATTTGAGAATCAAGAATTTGGATGTATATGGCGATTCAGTGCTAGTGGTTAATCAAATCATGGGAGAGTGGGAGACTCGTCAACCCAATCTAATTCCTTATAGAGATTATGCAAGGAGGTTATTACCCTTCTTTGATAAGGTAGAGTTTCACCATGTACCGCGAGCAGAGAATCAGATGGTCGATGCTTTGGCAACACTATCTTCAATGTACAAAGTGAATTTCTGGAACGAGGCTCCCAGAATAGTCATTTCTCGCTTGGACAGACCCGCTTTCGTATTCGCCATTGAAGAGGCTGCTGATGGCAAGCCATGGTTTTACGATATACATAACTTCCTTAAGAAGCAAGAGTATCCACCAGGGGCTTCGGCTCTAGATAAGAAGACGCTGAGGAGGTTGTCCGACAACTTTTACCTAAACCCAGATGGTGTACTATACAAAAAGAACCATGATTTGGTGTTGTTGAGATGTTTGGATGAAAGAGAAGCAATGCTGCTTATGGAAGAGGTCCACGAGGGTACTTTTGGCACGCATGCCGGCGGACATGCCATGTCTCGGAAACTCTTATGAGCAGGGTATTATTGGCTAACTATGGAGTCAGATTGTTTCAAATTTGCGAAGAAATGCCATAAATGCCAGATTTACGCAGATAAGATACATGTACCGTCGTGCCCATTGAATGTTATGGCATCCCCGTGGCCTTTCTCCATGTGGGGCATTGATATGATTGGCAAGATTGAGCCAATCGCGTCCAACGGTCACCGTTTCATCTTGATTGCCATCGATTACTTCACCAAGTGGGTCGAAGCAGCATCGTACACTAATGTGACCAAACAAGTGGTAGCCAGATTCATAAAGAAGGACATCATTTGCAGATATGAAATTCCTGAGCGAATCATTACTAACAATGGTTCGAATCTGAACAACAAAATGATGAAGGAGTTATGTCAGAACTTCAAGATTGAACATCACAACTCATCGCCCTATCGGCCGAAGATGAATGACGTTGTTGAAGCGGCCAACAAGAATATCAAAAAGATAGTGCAAAAGATGGTTGTTATTTACAAAGATTGGCATGAAATGTTGCCGTTTTCTCTTCACGGTTATCGTACGACGGGATATGGTATGGAAGTTGTTCTACCATTGGAGGTCGAGATTCCTACTTTAAGAATTTTGGTTGACGTAAAACTTGATGAGGTAGAATGGATTAAGAATCGTTTGAATCAGCTTAGCCTGATGGATGAAAAGAGGCTAGCATCAATTGCATATGGTTGTTTGTACCAGAGCCGGATGAAGAAAGCTTACGACAAGAAGGTGCGCCCTCGAAGCTTTCAGACGGGCGATCTTGTGTTGAAAAAGATTCTCCCACCACAGTCAGATCACAGGGGCAAATGGACTCCCAACTATGAAGGTCCATATGTTGTACGAAAGGTTTTCTCTGGAGGAGCCTTGTTGTTAGCCACCATGGATGGTGAGGATTTTGCATCCCCTGTGAATGTGGACGCAGTTAAAAAATACTTTGCTTAAAAGAGACCCGCTGGACATAAAAAGAAAAGTCCAGGCAAGAATGGGGCATCCCGGCGAACCATAAAAAAGGAAAATAGGTTCGGGTAAAAATTAGGGATAAAAATGATAAGATGTAAACCCGCAAAGTCGAAAACCTGGAAAGGCGACTTTGACAAAAATGGGTATCCCGGTGAATCGAAAACCCGAATGGGCGGTTCAGGAAAAAGTTAGGGATTGAAAAAGCAAATGACTACGGTCCGCGTTGGAACTTCATTGCTTAGTGGATTGGGAGAACCTGAGGGTTGTTTTTATCCGAATCAATCTCTTCTGAAGACGAAGCGTCGGGAAAGCATCAGAGTCAGGCGAGTCATAGAGGGATCAACTCATGGTGTGTGTCTATGCCACGTTGCCGACATTTTTGTACACTCTTGTTTATTTCTGTGCATATCTGTATTTGTTTTGCGCAGCTTCCTCTTTTCAGGAGTTGCATCTATTGTAAAACTTTGCCTATTTACAAGCCATTCATCAATAAACATATACTATTCAGTACTTGATCTGTGTGCTTTGTTTTAACTTTTACTGTTTTATTCGTGAAAACGCCCAATGTTTTGATGAACTTGCGCTAACATAAACTTGTAGGCCTTGGCCAATAATTGTTAAAACTTTGAATTAATTGAACAACGTCACGAATTATGACTAATATGATTTTGTTTGCATAGGGTATCTTGTCTGTTTGTTCAGTGTTGCAGGGTCGTTACCCTTGGGTCAAAAAGGTATGGATGAAGTTTGTCCTATCCCCAGCCTGAGTCTTTCCCCAATCAGTGAAGTTCGTATCTCTACCCCAGTAGAGTTGTATGCAGTGAGCAAGCAGGTAGCGTGTATGCTCTCATTCGGCAGTCGTTGCGCATTTGATCCCCGCAAGGTGCATACTTGTGGGCACTCCCTAGTGATTTGTGATAGGATTTTCTTCCCCACTGAGTAATCTGCAACCTGGTTAGGTTCGTTCCCTGGCGGAGCAATCCCTAACGATTTGAAAGGGATGGTTTCCCAGCAGGATTTGTTCTCTTTTCCCCAGCAGGATAGAAGAATGTTGTCACGTCGATATTTTCTTTGCAGGAAGCCAGCAAGGGCCCGCTCCTCGGCATAAGTCCAATCGTTACTGGTATGAGCAAGTTTGTGCTCTATCCCCGACAGAATTGCTGATTCCCCAATAGGGTTATTTTTGTTATCCCAGCAGGATGGTTTCTGTATCTCTAGCATTTATTTTGTTGATTCAGTTCCGTTGCATCTGCATGCGAACATAGAATCAACCCAATCGCGTAGCATTTCCATTTCATATGGAGTATTACGCCATTTTCAAACATATGCATGTGAAACATAAGCCAGGTTGTTATCTCTTTGTTTCAGGTGAACCTCGTAGGTGATGCGTCTTTGCCTGTGTGGTGGCTAAACCCCAACTCATGTTATTTCCCCAGTGGAGTTTCTTTGTGGTTATTATTAGTGGAGGATCTTAACTTCATGACAATTTTATTGCTCGCTTTTATTTAGCGAAGGTCTGGCGGCGATGTCAGAAATTTCTAAGGAATATGGTTATCTGACGGCGATGTTGGATGCTTATCAGATTTGTGTTTGTCTGGCGGCGATGTCAGATGTTTATTATCATTGTATTTGTCTGGCGGAGATGTCAGAGTTCTTTATACCCACCGGTATTTGACGGTGATGTCAGGTGTTTCTCAGGGTTATAATTAGCTGGCAGCGATGTCAGGTGTTTCTAAGCTTACAGCGGCGATGTTAGAGGTGTTTTACTGGCGGCGATGTCAGGTGCCTTTTGGTTTCCCAGCGGCGATGTTGGATGTTTGTTACTGGCGGTGATGTCAGGTGCCTTTTGGTTTTCTAGAGGCGATGTTGGATGTTTTTTCTGGCGGCGATGTCAGATATGTTGGTTTCTGGCGGCGATGTCAGATATTTTGGTTATTGATGGCAATGTCAATGGTTTAATCAACTTTGCGATGGTCCGACGGTGATGTCAGACGCTTTATTTTAATTGACGGCGAGGTCAGGTGTGATTTACCGGTTGGATTTTCTTTGAATGACTGGCGGCGATGTTAGAGAATCATGTCTTTGGATTCGATGCCTGTTTTATATAACAGAGGTCTAACGATAATGTTAGCTATTCTACCGACTTGAAGTAGAAGATTGACGGTGATGTCAATTGTTAGTACAGACTTCATGTCTATAACTGGCGGCGAGGTCAGATGTCTGATGGCGATGTCAGAGTAATTTAATGCAAATAGTTGACGGCGAGGTCATGTTCTCTTGAGACTGTGTGTCATTATTGTTTTCTCGGATTCAGCTTTCCAGAGATTTCACCCCAGTCGGGGTCTGCGGTTTTATTTTCTACGGTTGGCAAATTTCCGGGTTCTTTGGTATTCAACTTTCTTCTACCTTGATTGCGTGAAAGCCGTTCTCTTTTCACCCATTCAGGTCTAAGTCGTTTGAATAGGGGCAACTGTTACACCCCAAAATTTTCCCAACCTTTTCTTAACTTGGTTTATGTTTCATTTCATTTCATTTCTTTCTAGCATTTGCATTGCATAGCATTTTTCCTTGAACAGAGGATCAAGAGATTGTGCATAGCAAGAGGAGTCTACTCAGAGGGTTGAGCCTAAGCAAGGGGTGTTGCTCAAGTTTGAATGGTAATCATGTCATCTAGAAGTGGGCAGTGGTCTTATGAAAGAAAGGATGGATGTATGTGAGTCAGCTTCTAACTTGGAGGCCAATTGAAGATCATAAAAGGATTGTGAATTCATGATTATGGATATAAGATGTTGAGAGAGCTCATTGAGTGCCTTGAGGGTCATTGTGGAGCTCATCCAAGTTTTTGTGCTAAGTGTGAAAGGGTACAGTTGAAGGTGTTGCATCTAGGGTTTTCATCTGGTAAATCCTCAGTCAACTGTGAAATTGAAGGAGATTAAAACTCAATTTAAAGTCTCTATGGTCATGGGATGTTGTGTTAAGATACATGATACATCATTTCAAGTTCAATTCATCAAGGATCAGGTGTGTGAGAAGTTACTAAATTAGGGTTCTCAGGGTAAAATCCCCTATTTAGTGCCTAACTTCAAGACCACCTATCTCAAGATACAAGTTTCATCTCAACTTTTTACTAACATGGAACTTGTATAGCATGTTCTTATATTTCTTTTGAGTACTAGAAGTCCTTTATTGGATTTATAGAACTCAAGTTATGATCTAGACAAGTTACAGGTCATCAGATGAATGTGATTTTGGTCAACAAAAGTCAACCAACTTCCAAGCCATTTTTGACCTAGAAGGATGTTTCTCCTCAACTTCTGTCCAACATGAAAGTTGTAGATCTTGTTCTTAGCTTTCCAAAGAGTACTAGACGTTGTTCATCCGATTTGTAGAACTCAAGTTATGAGGGTTACAAGTCAGGGGTATTTTGGGAAAGTAAGATTATAGGTCATAAAATTATAGGTCCATTTCACCAACTTGCACACTTCAAATGAAAATTTTCCCAACATCAAACTTGCTCCAAATGGTGTTATTTGTTTAACCAAGCATTGAGAAGTTATGGATTAGGCTTGGAATGAAGAATTGATGGGAGAATTTTCATGGAAGAAAGCTTAAAAGGGCAAAATTGGAATTAATTCATTTTTGATCATTTTTGTGCAAATAGGTACATATTTTGAGTGCAAAACATGTTTTAAACACATTGGCAATTTTAGAATTTGAGTTTGATGTGTTTTGGTGAGCCATTTCCAAGTTTACTTTATTATGAAGTTACACAACAAACATCAACCATTGATTGAAATCAAGGACTGAATCCTAGCCATTCACACTCCATATGTTACCAGCAAGCAATTTGAAGCATTTTGGAGCCAAATTGGAAGGACTTTCGTGCATATGAGAGAGCTCCAAAATCAAATTCAATGGATTTTCAATTGGGCTCTACAAGCTGCCATTGGGCTTTATTTCTATCAAGATCCATCACATATAAGATTTTGATCATGAACAAATCATCAGAACTGGAAATTGGAGGCCAATTGCTCAAGAACAACTTTGAAAAAGTGGAGAAAATTTGAAATTCGAATTTGTAGATACAAACCATTTCAAGCCAAATTGTGAATTGGAAAAGCTCTATTGAAGTTTGTTGAACGATTCTGGACATCTTTCTTCAAGCTTAAGCATCAATTGAAGGCTCAGTGGAAGTTCTCCACTAGGTATTTACAAATCAACCTTACACTCTCAATATGCCATGATTCATTGCCATTTTTGCATATTTGAGACCTAGGAAACATGTAGATCGTTAATAACTAAAACGAACTAGCATTTGTGATGATTGAGTTTATGAGCTCCAAACTGTTTGGACTTGGATTGGCTTGTTCTTGCGTGTTTTTGCTTGGTTGTTGGTGGATATGTAACCTACATAACCTCTAGATGATGTTTAAACCAAATTGAGTGACTTTTGGTGAACTTTTGGTTTTGATGCACAAACTTGTTTGATTCGGATTGAGTTCATTATGCACGATAAGTGATTTTTGATGTTGGATTTGAGATCCTCATGATCTCTATATGCATTTCCATATAAATTTTATGCAAAACGGTTGAGTTTTGATGCATGTTGTTGTTGTTGCACTGTTCGCGGTTGAGGGACGGCCGGAGAAGACGATGAACAGTACTTCCGGCAACCTCTAGTTTCCCTCCAATTTTTGTTGGGGAAGATGATTGTGTGTCATGTTCTAAGGCGCTTGATCTGCATACTTTTGATGTTAACGTCCAGGATTAAGACTCATGGTAGTCCACCTTTGACTGATTGCATGTGATCCCTTTTGAAATCCTCATTAATGTGTTGGCAAGCTATTGGCCACGCGATGTGATTACCAAGTGATCTAACGTCCCATAGTGAGGACTATCGCGCGCGTTGTTTGACTAGTTTTATTGGATCGGTTTTTGTTTTTGTTTATGAGTTCTTGCGTGTGGGCTGGGTTGCTTTTTGCACCCCCCGTTTGGCCCAATTCTTGTTTTAAACTGTTATGGGTTGCTATTTACACCCAAATGTTATATTATTTCCTTTTATTTTCTATTTGCAATTTAAATCAAATAAAATAGCTCCAATACTTTAAAAATTCACCAAAAATAATTTTTTATAAACTTTTGAGGTGTCTAATATTTTTTGGATATTTTTATTTTTATTTTTGATTTCTTTTTCAATTTAAAAAAAGAATTAAATATTGGAGTTGTTTTAAATGAAGTGAATTGTGGCATTGTTTGATCTTGCATTTATTTCTCTTCTTCCTTTTTGATCCAATGATTGAAAATTGATCCTCATCTCAATGATGAGTTGATCAATTTTTGAGGACCATTTTGCCCCTGGTTGTTGACTTTTGGGTTGACTTTTGTGGCTCTTCGTTTTGCCTTTGTTTCTCCCATTTCAAAGTGGTACATCTAAATGAATCTTTTCTTTTGATGGTGCTTTGAGGGAATGTTTGTCTTGATCTTTTGGCCTCTGGTTTCCAACATGTTTAGCTTCTTTTTGTATTTTATTTGGTATTTTTTTTAGCCTTTTTCCTATTTTTGAGATGACTTGCAAGATAGGTCATTTCATAAGACAGCTCACACAAGTGCATGACCTAGTTTGAATTGGAAGTGACCTTTGCGGATCCAATAAGCTCTCAACTCTTCTTGTTTCACATTTTAGACATATTGAGCTTGTTGTATGTTCATTTTTAGGTCAAAATTATGTTCATTGCTTGTTGATTGATGCATTTCTTTTTTAGCTTTCAACTTGAACTCCTAAGTGGTGTGTGCTTGCTTCCTTTGTGCTCTTACTTGCATTTCTTCTTGATTTGTTTGGATATTAATTTTGAGATTTCTTTTCTTCATCCCCCTTCTATCCAATGACCTTGGAGTGTCATTTAAGGTAGCTTGGTTTCTCCTTAGGAGGAACTTGAAGCTTACCTAAAGTGATGAATCCATGAGGACTTTTTCTTGGTGTGGTTTGTTTTGGTTTGATTGTTCTCTTCTTTTGCATCTTTCTTCTCTTTTCTTGCATTTTAATATGCATGCTTGGTTGAGATGAGCTTGTGGTGGCTACTACCCCACACTATTTTCCTCCCACTATCATTCTACTTGTGCATTATATGTGTGCATCCTTTCATTTGCATATGCATTCCTCTTCTTCTTCTTCTTCTTCTTCTTCTTCTTTTTCTTCAACTTTTCTTTGCCATGCTCCCCATAAGTTCTCTAACCTCTTGAGGTTATGATAGACATTAGGGTTTTACACATGCATGATAACATTAAGTAGTTCCCCTTTTAAAACTCAACTTTAGGTCCACTTTGCATGATAACTTTTAGGATTGATTAGTCTCCCATTAGTGTGCCTTCTTTTCTTCTCATCTTCAAACAAGTTTAACATACTTAATAAGGATAATGAATGTTGTGCCATGAGCCTTATACTGGGGAAATGGTGATTGAGGGGCCACCTCTCAATTGCCTAGAGTGTTTAGTATACGTCCTTAGGACGATATGCGACACATTCGATCCTAGGTTTTAGACTTTAGTACAACATACATTATAAACACTTAAATTCAAAACACTTCTTCTCTAAAAAACACAAAAACACTTCAAACCTTTTTCACCCTTTGGGGTTCTTAATCAGGAAAATCTTTTCATAAAAAGAGTGTTGTTAACTCTTAGTTCTATCACAAACGGTAACGCCTAAGTCTCCAATGGTCGAGCTGCATACACCAACTGCTAGAACTACTTGTTAACCCTTCTCGGGCTTAAAAACTTTTGAACCAACCTGTGGTCCTTTTAGCCCGAACTACATTTTCTATGATCTTTCATACCAGATGAAAGTACGTAGGCACGAGACGCGATGTCTTAGCGAGCAACCTTCCCCCTTTCATTAGCCGTAGTTAGTCGAACTATGTTAACTCTGACTTTCATATTGCATGAGGGAGTATGTAGGCACAAAGCGGCGATGCTCTGCTGAGTCAGTCCCTTTTCTTTTTCTTTTGTCCCTAAGCCTTTAGTTAGACAGTTTCAACACACTCTTTTAGATAGACAACAATGCGTAGATCCCGTCGAGTACGACGGACGTGAGGGGTGCTAATACCTTCCCCTTGCATAACTGACTCCCGAATCCAAACATGGTTGTGATGACCTTGTCTTTCCTGTTTTCTTTAGGTTTTTCCGATCATTTCCTTTCCCTCCCTTTGGGATAAATAATGAAAGTGACGACTCTTCTGTTTTTTCCGCCGGTGGTTTTTCGCAGTTGCGACAGATAAGCACTAAGAGGTTGAGATGCAGGACTCAAAATTAATTTTCAGAAAGTCGCAAATCGTAAGGTCACTCTTTGAGAAAGAAATCCCAAAAACCTGCGATCAAATTGGGACAAATCAGTACAAATCATTAATCTACCAAAACAGAATCAATCAGAATAAGTATACAAGTTTTGATTTCCATATTTTCCAAACGTAATCAAGATGAATATGGAAACTAATTAAGAGGATCTATTACATGTCCATGACACGGGATGATGGATATCTCTTTCTTTCCTAAACCGTATCCGACAACATTGGACACAATCTCACGCATTCAATTGTCATTCAACCCTATAAAGCTACCTCTTTTGCGCAATGACAAGACAAGGAATCACACGTCTAACCACCGTAAAGAAACTGTGACCGAATAGAGGAATAGAAGGAGGAGAAGGAGATATGCAGTTCTACATGAATAGGGAGAGAAGAGTACTTATCCTTTTCGCCAGAGATACGATCAGAATCACATCATCGGGGTAACGAATTTCCTTCCTTTCGCCTTATTTCGCCTCCAATTTGTTTCTTGTGTCGTTATTTCTGGAGAAACCCTCTTAATATCGTTTGATTTGTATCACACCATAGATTAAGGGTTTCCGCTTTTGTCGTTCGATTTATGATCGTTAGCTTGTTTCTTGCCGTTGTCAATCGTTTGGGAGGAACGATGTTTGGACCAGAAGTCGTCCTCTCGACATTGCTGCATCGTTCGCCGGTTTCGATGATGTTGAAAAGCTAGATGGGGAAGGCGATGAATAGAAGGAAAATAGGGTTTTGATGTTTTGTTTTGTTGTTTTCACTGCGTTTGGTTCTTTTGTTATCCTGACCCAATCTTGTGTGTGTGCGCCCCTGTGAATACCATGGACCCTCACGAACCATTCGTTGATCCTTTTGATCAGACGTCTGCGATATTTTTGTCCTATCCTCACGATGGACTCCCCTTCCATCCGCCACATTTGGTTTCCCTCTATTTTTTTGTAAGTCTAGTATAAGCCTTTTGTCTTAGGGATGAACATTCTTTTCTTTTTTATTATTAAAAAATAATAAGAATAATAATAATATTAATAATAATAATCATTAATTCCAATTTGATTTTTTTTAACTCAACAATTTAGTTCTCATCCAAAATAAAAATATTATTTTCTTTCTGTGAAGTTATTTTATTTTTGATATTTTTATACTTTTATAATAACCTTATAAAATCATTTCGATCACATATTAATAAGTATCAAGTTCTTTCCCGTTTAATGGTTGTACTATGTCGCTTAATTTGTTGGTGCTGGTTCCGAATCGATGGTTTGTTTATGGCTTTCTTATATCAGAGAATAGTATTCTTGATTTATACAATATGCTCCCGTACCTGACTTAATATATCCATCTTATGACATCTTGATTTACATTTTGGTTATACAACATGTCTCGTATTAATTTCAGTCTTGTTATGATTATTTACTACTTCACAATTTTTCCTTTGGTTTATATTTGCATGTTACATGTCCAAGGGAAGAACTTGTATGTGACTTTATAAGTCATATGCGCTGCATTTTTCATTTGCATCATTTCCCCAATTTAATCCCTGGTTTTTCAGGTCGATCAGCTTAGGCCACCCTTATATCTTAAGATAAATTCCCCTTAAGTTTTTCCACTTAGACAACTCAGTTAAATCCCCTATTCTCCCACAAGAGAATTAATCATGATTCATCTATGTAGTCGAGATATAACTCTCCTGCCCCATAACATAATCGAGAAAGATGTAGAATCTTTTCCGCTTGAGAGAGGTATGTGGCATACTGGTCGATTATATATCCGAGTTTGAGCCCTTCTCTCAATGCGACGCAAAGACTGTCTCTTATATGTTTGTGGTGGTAAAAGTCGAGTATTCTCCCTAAGATGACAACTTGTATTTCTCCTAGAATCAATCAATAAACCTTTTCCCCTTGGAACCTTTACCACAGTCAAGAGTTCCTCAATCCCTTTAGGGAAACTACGAATGCTCTGATTCCATTTCCGTCAGGATACGTAGGCACAAGATGCAAATTCTTGGAGAGCATACTTAGAAATAAACCCCTAGGTATCTCACCCTTAAAAAACAACAATAACACGATAAAACAAGAGGTTCATGTAGAGTACTACAGATGCTTAGAATGCTAATATCTTCCCTAAGTTTAACCAACCCCCGAACCTTAAATTCTCTAGCTTTGCATTGCATACTCATGGGTTATTCGATCTTTTTCCCTTCCCTTGGACAAATTAAAGACTGGTGGGGAGTTATGATTTGTGATTCAAGTTAATCAATAGCTTGATATCCAATTCTCACTGCCATAATACCACAATCCTATCATAGGTGTACACTCAAGTCCAGGCTAGGACTTATCTCACCTCTCAAGGTAGCAACCCAATGCTCATATGTAATATAACAGGTATAATATACATATATTCACAATACGCATGTATAAAGAAAATAGACATGAACAAAACACAATTGCAAACAAGGTGGGCTTAACCCTCTAAATTCATTCCCTAGTGAAGTCGTCGTTTCTGTTGCGATGAGAATTGGATATCAAGCTATTAATTAACTTGAAACGCAAATATTTAAATATTCACCATCGAGCTTTGATTTATCTATAGGAAAGGGTAAAGATCAAAGAAAAACCCTATGTGCGCTACGTAACAATGAAGTTAAGAGATTTAGGGGTTCAGGGGTTGGTTATACTAAGGGAAGGTATTAGCACCCTAAGTATCTGTAGTATTCTATAGGAGCCTCTTGTTTGGTAGTTGTGTTATTGTTAATGTTTGTTTGCTAATGGTTATGTGCTAAGGTAAGGATTGCTAAAGGTAAAGACCTATGGGTTCATACACTAAGTATGCTCACCAAGACATCGCATCTCGTGCCTACATATCCTAACAAGGATGGAATAAGAGAAACCGTAGTTCTCCTAACTAGGGAGAGAACTCTTGACTATGGTCAAGGTTCAAGGGGAATAAGCATCCATAATAATGAAATTTATATAGAGTTAATAAAATCTCTAAGTCTAAGTTGAAAGACTAACTGGGGGTTTAACTTTAACAAAAGCCAAAAGGGGAAAAGGGAGTACCCATAACAATGGTACACACATAGAGCTAACAAACTCTAGTCCTAAGTTCTAAGTTAAAGGACTCCTAACAAGGTATGCTAAAGATTTTGACTTGACAAAGTCAAATGGATGAGGTTCATACTTAAGGTTAAGTTGAAAGTCCTAATGACTTTAACAAGGTCAAAGGGAGATGGGAACAGAATGAGCTATCTATGACATTGAGTCAACAGAGAGACTTTCCTTTGGACTTAGGGACACACGGAAACTCATTTGTAAGATGAGAACTAACAAGCTACATCACTTGGGGGAAACTTAACAAAGTTTAAGCACACATATACATTCATTCAAACATGATGAAGATGTAAGGTCATGGTAACAACCAAGAAAGTAAAGCAAGCATATGACAATATCAAGCAAAACAAATAACAAGGTTACAACCAAGTATTCATCCATAGAGGTTTTAGAATTAAACCAAATGGTTACAACCAAAGATAAACATATATGTTACAACATCTAAATGGATATGAAATAAGGTTCTTACAAGACCAAACATCATATATGACAAGTGAATCATGCATAAGTCAAAACATTACTTATCATGGCAAAGTTCAAAGATCAACATGCATAAATCATAACAATATTTAAGCATGGATACAAATCAAGAGAATCATGTATAAGTTATAACAATACTTATTATGGCAAAGTTCAAAGATCAACATGCTTAAATCATAATAATATTTAAGCATGTATACAAGTCAAAGTAGAAGTGGAGGTAACAGCCAAAACATCTTTGAATAAGGGTGTGACATGTGTGATAACAACATGTGAATTATGGTGAATCATGTTAAACAAGAAGGTAACAACCAACATGTAAAAGGAATTCAATCATGGAAGATGAGAAACATCTCCAAGGTAATTCATGCATAAAGCAAAACAACAAGTGTTTAAGAATATTCAAAGCAAGGTATAAAGGACATGAATCATATGCATATTCAAATCATTTGATCATAGAAGAGAATCACATGTCAAGGGCAAGGTAACAACCATATTTTTAATTATATTCAATCATGCATTCACATATGAACATGAACTTGAAAAACAATAACCATCATGTAACAACAGGGGTATCCAAATTCATCACATCAAGTAAGGTTCATATAATGTGTGTGAGGTTCATATAAGCAATGTTGGGTGCATATAAATAAGGTGTGTAAAAAGAACCAAGGGATTTAATTAAGAGAAGTCTCCTAAAAACCCTAAAAATAATCACACTTTGAATACACATAAATGTAAGGAAAATAAATCTTTTTGGAAATTTCTTGGTACAAATGGAAAATAGGCATCATCATGAACAAAATGCAAAAGAAATGCGATCAAAATGATAAAAATCAAAGAAGTTGTGATTAAATCAATTTGCAAAGGGAACCATAAAATCCAAGTAGTAAAAAATAAGTAAATGCACCTAATTGGGTTTGAACCCACGCCACTAGGGTTACTACCTAAAACTCTAACCATCTAACATGCGCACGCATTGTGAATACTAAAGGAAGTCAGGTAATAAAATAGAAAACAATGATTATTTATAGGAAAAAAGACAAAAGGTCTGGGGGGGATCGAACCCCAGAACCTTCGCTCAACACAACAAACAAACTCTCCTCCTTGACCAGTGGTGCTACGCCTTCATCCAGTAAGTATATGCTTCACAATTATTTTAAATTAGGGACAAATCAAAATGGCGACCTCAGCGCCATGTCATGCCAAGTCAGCTTCACCTTCCTCAGCCTTTCTCTCTCTCGCTCATGCCCTAGAACCATCACCATGACCATAACTTCCTCAATCAATAACTTTCTTAACTCTCAACCAAATCAAATGGTGTAAAAACCAAAATCAGAGTATTTTTCACAAGGAACATGAATGTGCTAATCTCTTAACCTAACATCAATGTATAAATCACACTAAAACAATTAGCAGTGAAACATCAAAAATATTCAGCATGTCATAACATGAGATATTCAAATGAAATCAAGCCAACAATGATTCAACACAACAAAGAACACCAAATACTACATTTTGCTAATCATATGGCATCAAAACAGTGTACGAATATGAAGATTCAAAAGTCAAAAACCTTACCTCTTGGAGAAAATCCAAGGTTTCTTCCTCAAAGCCTGCAACTATAAGATATTGATCCTTAGAGCTTCCTTAGGCCTTGTGAAACTTGCTAGAATGATTGAATGACCTGGAATGAGTTTGAGGAACAAAACACGATCCTTTTGCTCAAATGGAGGTTTGAAAATAGTAGGAGGTGTTTGGAGTGTTACAGAACTACTTCAATGGTTTGAACACACTCCATTGAATGTATATAGGTGGTTTGTGAAGTTCGTTTTGGAAATGCATGAGCAAAATGAGTTTTTGAGGTGTTCTTGCAAATTTGGATGGTTTTTACAAGAACAAGAAGCTTCGATTATGCAAGGGGTTTTGAAAGGTTTTGTTAGGGTATTTTGTGTTTTTCACTGAGGGTTGATGTCTTATTTACAAGAAAAGCGAAGAATTTGGGGTCTGGTCAGAATCCAAGTTTTTGCAAACTTGTCCACTTGAAAACCAACTTGCTTGTGATGATGATTTCTCTTGGTTCAATGGATCAAGTACAATATTTGTTGGGTAGAGAGAATGCTTCTAAGAATGGTATGTACTTTGGAGTGCAGAAGGAGGGTAGGGGAATGGCTCAAGGCAGATTTCAAGGAAAAGCCATACTTTACCAAAGTGGAAGTGTGCACTTTATGCCATAAATGGAATATCTTCTTGGTTCATGCCTTAAAACTTTATGTAATCTCTTGAAATTTTGTGTAACACTTTTATCAAAGAGTATATTGCAATTAAGCAACTTAAAACAACAAGATTGGTAGAAAAACCTTGATTATGCATCATGTCATGCCAAGTTAGAACCTCGAATTTCAAGTCTTTGAACCTCAACTTCTTCTCTGTAAGTTCTTGATTGGCAGGTATTTTGGTAAAACTAGAAGTAATCACAAGATGTCCTATAGGATGTCGTGACATCTGTCTGTCAGGAACAGCAGGTTGTTTTATGCTCTGTAACAGATCTTTTCTCATGATGTCAAACAAGATATCTTGACACTCATGATCTAAACATTCTGCATGAATGTCTGTGTGACCATATCTTTTTGTGTAAGCTAGCTGCACTGTTCTGGTACAGATCTTGCATGGATTTCTATAGGCGTTTCTAATACATTGATTATGGATCAGATTGGATTTGATTTGAATATATTTTCAAAAGATTGTTTGAAGATTGGGAGATTGATTTGATTGCATCTGATTGATCAAATCAAATCTGGATGATTGTTGCTATTGATGTAGATTTGAATCTTCTCAAATCCTGCTGTTATTGTTGCCAATGCCCAAGCCCAAGCCCATTCTGCATTGCTATTTGTTGCGGTGGAAATAGGATATCAAACTATTAATGAGTTTGAATCGCAATTTAATTCACAACCGCTCTTTGATTTATCCGAAGGAAAAGGTCAAAAGAGGGAAAACCTATTTTTGCATCGTAAACACAATGCGGGGAAAGATCTAGGGTTCGGGGGTTGGTTAAGATTAGGGAAGGTATTAGCACCCTAAACTTCCGTAGTACTCTACGGGAACCTTTTGTTCAAATGCTTACTATTTGCTTTATTTATTTGCTTAAGGTATATGTACAAAGGGACTAAAAGTTAGAAAAGAGACCTAAGGGGTTAATTCTAAGTTTACTCGGCAAGACATCGCATCTTGTGCCTACGTATCCTTACGGGAATGGAATCAGAGTAATCGTAGTTCCCCTCAAAAGGGAGGTTAGAGACTTCTTGACTGTGGTCAAGGTCTCAAGGGGAATAAACATGTCTTAAGGACACGCTTACGTGGAGTGTAGAAACTCCAAATTTCTACGTTGAAATGTTAAGTTGTAATTAGGGTTAAATTAGGTTAGGGATTCCGCAGCGGGAAACCCTAAAATGAGCGCGGCGGCTCTTTGACATAATGCTAGGGGTAAAATTGTAATCTTGCCTGCGGCGAGGCATTTTGTGAAAATTAGGGTTTGTAAGAGTTTGAAGTTGAGGGCTATTGGCGCGGCGACCAAACGGTTAATCCTAATTCCTTCGGAGAACGACAGAGATAATGATAAGTGTAAAATGTGATGGTAGATGAATAAATGCACAGTTATGAAATATAAAGTACTGGAAAAAAAAAGATACTGCGACAATTATCTCGCAAAATTACAACCGGGAAACAGATACATATATAATAATGAATTGGAAGTTAATCTGCAGAGAGAAACTGAAAAAAAATCGTTAGTGAAAGGTTAGACTAAAATGAAAACAAATAATATTAAAGGGGAATACAAAAATGCAAAAAAAGATTTTAGTGTAAATTTTAAAGAGAAATTAATATTAGTTTAAAAAAAAAGAGATTTAAATTTTAAAAAAAGGTTTAATTTTTATCTTAAAAAAAGTTTAATTTTAAAAATATTTTAAGTTATTTTAAAAAAAGTTTTATTTTTATTATATGAAAAGAGGTTTTTTATAAAAGGGTTTTTAAAGTTTTTATTTATTTTTAATATTTACACAAAAAAGTTTTTAAAACAGTTTTTTTAAATTATAAAAATAAAAATGGTTAAAAAACAGCTTTAAAAACAGAAAAAAAACAATTTAAAAAAACAAAACAAAAAATAAGAAATAAAGGGGTTGGGTCGGTCATCACCCCGGACCCAACCCGGTTGGTTAGTAATAAAGAATAATATACAATTTTAGGGTTTCGAAACCCCATCGTCCCCTCAGCGGCGCCGTTTGTCTTCCTCTCCTCTCGTCTTCCCCTTGCTCGCACTCTTATTCACGATAGCACTCTTTCTTCTCCGTTTATGGCTTCTGTTTCCACTTTTTCCTGAAAACAGAACAAAACAACATGTTAATCAAGTGATGGCTTACGTTTTGAGACAGATTGTTGTTGGAAACGGTCGATGATGAGCTCTCTGAGGCTAGGAGGTTCGATTGCCCGGCGTTCGTAGTGAACGGCGAAGGCGATCCTCTCTGTTCGGTGATTCGCGGCCGTTAGGGTTTGGTTTGCGGTTGTGGTTCGTCTCTCTCTCGCGGCTACTAGCCCGTTAGGGTTTTTCACAGGTGAGATCGTCCATTTTTATAACTTCTCTTTTTGGGCTTTTGGATGTTGGATTTGCGTTACTCTTGATTTTTCGATCTAATTGAATCTGATTTCCTTTTTTAAGATTTGATTGGGATTTTTTTGATATGATTCTGGGCTCGTGATTTGTTTTCTGATACGATTTGCTGTTGTGATTTGGGCTTTGACTCGTTTTGATTCACCTGATACCGATTTAATTTTCCCTGATTTGGAATTGATATCAATATCAAAATCATTTTTCTGTTATTCTTTCTGATAAGATTTGATTTCCAGCTGATACGGATTCTTTTCCTGATGCAGTTTGGATTAGCTTTTCCTCTTCTTCTTTCAGAGAGGGCTGGTACTACGGCTTCGGTCGAGTCAAACGATGCCGAGAAGGGGTATACGGCGATGATGACAATGTTCTGAGCCTTCGACAGTTGCTTTTGATAGTCACGGCTTCTGGCTTATGAACTGATATAGTTTGGATACAGGTTTTGTCTTGTGGTTTATCAGATGTGTACTTGTGTAGAACAAAGATCTCAAGCGATCTAGACGGTTAGTGAACTGCTAGCTCTGCTAATTCAAAGTGTAATAGCTCTGCTTGAAATCCAAATGGCTTGTGAAAGCTTGTCTTAGTGAAGTACAGGGACCCGTTCGTATCGTCCTGGTAGAGATACATCATTCACTACATCAAAACTGTACTTTTCCATGAATATTGCTTGTTGCTGCTTCCATGATGATTTATGAACTGAGTTTGCATTTGGCTCAGCTGCTGTTGTGATTTTGTGTGGTCATTCACGTTTTTCGTGACTTGCCATTGAAACTGGTTCGAATTGGAACTTGCCTTTAACTGACGCTGCTGAACCTTTTTGATACTTTGTTTGACGCAGCTTGTTTTGTGTCTCATTTTTCTGTTCTGTTTGAACTTGATTTTTATGGGCTCACTTATGTGTTGCAGAGTTGATGCAGCTTATGCATTGCTTTGGTTTTGAGTTCTGAATTTTGAATCTGGTACTGATGTTGTTGTGGAATTTCAGGTGTGGGAAAAACTTTGAACACAAAGTGATTCAGACCTGCCGGCATCCGGGTCTGAATCCAGATTGACTATGTTGCCTTACTCTCGTATCAGTTTGGAAATCCAATTGCGGCAAAAGCGAATCAGTCCCGCTTCTTTTATCACTTCTATCTCTCGAATGTCCCGTAATTGATAAGAACAGGTGTTACCTGATCTGACGCCAGCGGCGCGGATCGGTAACGGGGGTAGGACGCAGCTTCGGTTGTGCCACTCCCGGCACTCGATGATGACACTATTCTGAGAGTGTCAAAAACAATTTCTAACATTTTTTTCTATTCTGTTTGTTCTGTTTTGATGTGCAGGTGAATCGGGGATTCGTGGAGAAGCTCAAGGGACACCGCGAAGGACACTTAGAAATCTTTAGGATTTAGGACCTTTTTTAGAGTTAATGTAATTCCTTGTAACAGCAATTCAGAATGTGAAACAATTCAACTCCTTTTGTACCATGATGTTCTTATGAAATAAAATGCCAGAACTTCTTTTATATATCCATGACTGCTCAGTTTTAAATTTATTTATATTTATTTCTAGTTAAAAATTATAAACGTTTGTGAATAAATCCACAAATATTTAAATTCCTTAACCTAGTCATAAACCATAAACATTCCCGAATGATATTCTTGTTCGTGCACTTGTCTCATTTGTAGTCCTAATCTCATTACCTGATTAAATTTACTTGCATTCCAATTTAAGTGCTAACCAGCAACTTTATAACCAAACACGGATGTGTGCCGCAATCACAACATATTCAGTATCAACAATAACATTGCCCGTAATTGGATTCCACTGACCAAATGCTAAGAGCAAACAATCCAATAATACCCAGTTAAACTGTGCCTTATTAACAGAAACGGAAGTGTGCCGGAAATAAGCCATGAGCGATAAAATTGGTCTTAAATCCAGTTGTGCCCGACAAATTTCGATACCGAACACATGGAATTGGCGCCTTGATATAATCAAACCCGGTGATAAATAAATGCCTCAGAAATAGTGTCTCAAATGCCTCAAAACTTAGTAACAGCCTGTCTTCAAGGAATTAGCAGAATCTACGTAAAATGACCAAAATACCCCTGGAACCAATCCTGCAAAACAAACACCTCCATGACTTGATAGTGGTTAGCAAATGCACATAGGAGATGCTATGCGAAATGACTGACTAAATATAAGGGTAAAATTTGGGGTATTACAGTTGCCCCTATTTAAATAGCTACACCGGATGATTTGAGTGACAGAGACTCGAGGAATCGTGGTGGAGAGATTTAAATATAGATAACCGAAAATTTTGCCCTTATACTCGGCGATATGCAATGCTATGGATAAAGCGGGAACAGATTAATGCAGATGATATGATGCGTATGCTGGAATAATGAATTGCGAAAATGCTGACGAATGCGACGACACAGGGACAGATGCTACGAGAGAAAACACACTGGGGAAAGCGACGCGCTGGGACGACAGCACAACACTGGGGGATTCTAAAATGATGGTCAACTGGTGCGAATACGACCAATTTTTATTTTTAGAATGGGAACGAGATTCTCAAATGGAGATGGCACCTATGAGACGGCCTCCACTGGGGAATCTAAAAGTAAAACTGGATCAAGTACGATTGCAAGATCGATCACAGAATGCATGGAGCATTGAGCAAAGAATAACATCCAAGCTTCTGTAACCTATCCCTCGTGACAGGATCAAACGGATTTTTCGGGAATCCGTAGCACATATACAGGGTAAAAACCGGCTGTATGCCCAAAATAAATGGACTTTAGGAATAAGATCCTTAAATGGAGATGGAACCTATGAGATGACCTCCACTTGGGAATGTCTAATAATAACTGGATCTACACGATTGCAAGATCGATCACAGAATGCTGGAGCATTGAGCAAAGAATAACATCCAAGCTTCTATAAACTGTCCTTCGTGGTGGGATCGGACGGACTTTTCGGAAATCCGTATCAAATATACAGGGTAAAGACCGGCTGTATGCCAAAATAAATGGACTTTAATGGGAAATGCCCTGATAAGCTTCTCGAGGGAGAACTGTCACTTATCGTTGGAAGGGACTTACATGCCAAAAGGGATAAGCACTCAAATAAAGAGGCTGCTGCTTATCTGATATATAAATCTTCTCATATTTAAGGTCGGCGCCTGGAATACGATTTTGATTCTTCTTTTACTAAAGGATAAATGAACTTCTTCATACCTCAAGACCGTGCTCTCCTGAATATGATTCCGCTCCTTCTTTTACTAAAGGGTAAATGAACTTCTGCATACTTCAAGATCGTGCTCTCCTGAATATGATTCGGCTCCTTCCTTTACTAAAGGGTAAATGAACTTCTTCATACTTCAAGATCGTGCTCTCCTGAATATGATTCCGCTCCTTCTTTTACTAAAGGGTAAATGAACTTCTTCATACTTCAAGATCGTGCTCTCCTGAATATGATTCCGCTCGAACTTCTTCATAATTCAAGATCGTGCTCTCCTGAATATGATTCCGCTCCTTCTTTTACTAAAGGGTAAATGAACTTCTTCATACTTCAAGATCGTGCTCTCCTGAATATGATTTCGCTCCTTCTTTTACTAAAGGGTAAATGAACTTCTTCATAATTCAAGATCGTGCTCTCCTGAATATGATTCCGCTCGAACTTCTTCATAATTCAAGATCGTGCTCTCCTGAATATGATTCCGCTCCTTCTTTTACTAAAGGGTAAATGAACTTCTTCATAATTCAAGATCGTGCTCTCCTGAATAAGATTCCGCTCAAACCTCCCCGTATTTCAAGATCGTGCTCTCCTGAATACGATTTGGTTCAAACCTCCCTATACTTCAAGACGACAGGGAAAATGGAAGCCCAACTGCTCAAAGGAGATGGCCATTTGCTGCGAGTCATAACGAAGGTAGGATCGGCTTCTTAGGTGAGAAATGTCGCATACCGATGCTGTAAGATGTAGGATTGTTATCCAGGCGTGAACTGGCGTGTATCCGTAAAGGATTGTGGTTGAAAGATAGTGCAAAATAAATGCACGTCCGGGTACAGTGATAAACTTCTCGGGCGAGAACAGTCGCGTATCTGTCATGGTATGGTGAAAACCTTTAGATGGTGCAAAATAAATGCACGTCCGGTTGGGCTTGACGACCGACAACACTGAGATTCAATCTAGGATCGAGCTAGAAAGAAAAATGGCAATCAAGACTCCATCGAGGGAATGAACTCGAAGGGTAAATATCTTATCCTGGCGAGGAAAGATAGCTGAAATAACCATCATCCACGAGGATCGAGCTCTGTGGGGAAATTGGAAACACATATGTATTTTATGCTTAGGGCTGACAATCTATTTGGAGAGAATGGTCGAACCCAGTTACTCGGCGGTAACAACCAATGATGGTGAAACACAATGAACCTGTGAACGCTAATGCATATGTTACTGCGAATGTATGTTAATGTTCATGTAGCTAAATACGCAAGATGTTATGAAATGAGTATGTAATGAGTATGTAATGAATATGTAATGAGTATGAGTATATGAAGTAGGCCTGTGATGCTTATGCCCTTGCATATGCTGACGAAACTGACTAGAGACAGGACGAGAGATGAAATAAACATCTCACCGGAAATACCCTGCGTTCCCGGCAATCAATACGTCAATCATGGGTGAGAAGAGTCAATGGTAGAACCAAATCTTGGTTTTAAAGTTCTGAATTCTCTGGGGAGAAGGTAATCTGCTTGGGTGCCCAGTATCACGTCTTCACATGGGGAGAAGAAAACCTGAGGGATACTTTCGAGTTACCCAAGAAAAAGTTGTCAGCTTATAGTCTCGCTGGGGACTGTGGTGAGGCAATAGTTTAGGAGCCTGTTGCAACACTGAGATTTACTGGGGAATGAAGGCCGTCGTGAGTAAAATCCATCGGGTGCATGAAGAAAGCTGTGAAACCACATGGTTTTGATCTTGAAGGACCTTGTAGTGGTCGCCATTTGTTTCTTTTTTTTTTAAAAACATGGTGCCCCAGGATACTCGCGTTGTGAGGTAGGGTCATCTCAAGAGGATTTTATAGAGAACACGGAGTCTGGTTGCCCCACTGTTTTCAAACTCTTTGAGAGATTTATCAGGTCTCGACATAACTGGCACAAATTAATCGTGTTACGACGAAATCTTTGAGAAATAGCTCTTAGGAACGTCAGACTCGCGTTGGTAAGCGAACTGGGACACTGCCTGCCCCTATTTAGCAGGATCTTCAAGTTCCACGGGTTATGTCCATATGTAAATCTCTAAGATATCAAGCAAAGTCGTCATGCCTGAAATGCCTATCCTGAGCTTGTCAATGCACACATATATTTGTCTTGAATTTTTGTTTTGAAAAAGATATCGCAATAACTTGTGACCGAAATCACTAGTAGGGATATAAGTTTTAATTATAATGCCAACATGAATTTTTTCTGAGCATAGCTCGTAGGAGTCAGGAAATGTGATCTTGTCGAGTATGCTTTCAACCGAAGTCCTACTTCAATTAGGTCTTTTAAAGGTTGTATCGTGGCTCGGTTCACGGTTTAAGAAACAAAAGGATAAAGGCTCAGAGTTATATTTGTACCCACCCCTTCTTCGTGATGTTCTCCAATCCTAATTCAGTTAATCGGATACGAACGCTCATATCTCAAGCGGATTTGCTATGGTCGAGAACTTATCAAGGCTTTGGCCATGGCAGTCACTCACCTATTTCTAATGGCAATTCGATCACACGACTTTGTTCTTTACTAGGGATTATTTATTGTACCCTCTTGTTTTGCTTTTATTCCCTAACTTTTGCCTGGACAGCGTCTATTGATTTGACTTTGGAGTCCAGCGGGATGCCCCAGTTTTGCCTAAGTCTCCTTCATAGGTTTTGACTTAGTGGGCTCTTATTTTTTTTGAATATTCTTTTATGCACAAGTCGTGTAAATCTTTTGAAAGGCTCGTGACTGCCCCACTCCTTAGGTAACCGAGGGATAGTCATTGTATTGGACTTCTTAAGATGCTAAGGATAAATTCTCGAAGGTTTGCTCTTCCTTTTTGAGGATCTAAGCGCTCGACCGGTTTAACTGAAACCTACCCTGCCCCAGGTTAGGATGAAGGTTCTTAAAAAAGAAAGAAAACTCCTACTTCAAGGCTCAAAGGGTTGACTAGGGATTAACATCCTTATATCTCCAGTGTTTGGGATTTGAAACAATGCCTTACATCATCAGCAGGTCTTAATTGAAAGCATACGACAAGAAATCTGACGTTTTAGGTTCGTCATCCTCCTCCCAATTCTCCATCAGAACAAGAGATCGGGTAAAGTTGGCATTGTAATTTATGAAAAATATTTTTGAATGAGTGAAACGAATGGATTTATTCAAGACAAACATATGTGTTGCATTAATTAATCAAAGATAAACAAGTTCGTGCATGCTAAATATGCTTAATCAAAGAGAAATACATATAAATAAACAAATGAACTGTCGAAAAAAATCCTTCTAAATGTTAATGAAATCTTGCATGCAAGAGTAACAGTTTCCTTTGGCGGAGCCTCAATGGAAAGGACGTCTGGTTTACGATCACTGCGAGTCGTCATGGCTTGCCCCAGTTATACTGGTCACATCTTCAACAGTTTTCAGTCGTTGCTTCAAAATAACTTTCCCAGATTCTTTGTTGATCCCGGTCATATCATCTTGAGGGTTACTGAAATGAAGCGAGCTAGGCCTTTGAATAATTACTGGATTCGGCTGATTTGCCACAGGAGTAGCATGCTTTGCAGAATTCAAACTCGACAAGTGAGGGACCCCGAGAGGAGTCTCGATCTTCATCTGAGCATCGCTAAAAGACAACTTCTTCGTTTCTAGCAAATTTCTGACAACTTTCTTAAGAGCATAGCAATTCTCTAGATCATGGCCGGGCGCACCCTCATGAAATAAACAATGAGCGGCAGCATTGTATTCTGCAGGTAACGGATTAGGCGGAGGACCCAAAGCACGGGTGGTAATCAGACCCTGTTGTACCAAATGGGGGTATAACTCAGTGAACGTCATCGGAATTGGAGGACAAGGCTTATACTGACTCTTACGGAGATAAGGAACCTGATCCTGTGATTGCTGGTGAACAGGAGCGTTGGGCACTCGTTGACTGTTGACAGGAACTTGCATGGGCGGATAACCGGAAGGTTGTTGATAAACCGGTGCTTGATGTACTAGAGCTAACTGCACAGGCTGGTATGTAGGAAACTACTGATCGAAAGGAGGTGCAACAGTGTCTACGTAGGGTTGTTGGACATATGGAAACGGATAACCTTGAACATAACTCTGCTGATGTTGCCAAGGTTGAGGAGTAGCTGTTTTGCGGTTCCTCGAACGTGTAGGTCCTTTACCATTGTCGGAGTTGGGAGTTTTGCACTTTGGAGGGGTAGCTCGTCGAACTGGTTGAGCACTAGGAGGCACCAAACCGGATTGAAGACCGTGAGGAGGTACATTCTCGACAGTAACAGCTGGTTGAGGTTCCATAACGGTATTAGTCTCAGAAACAACAGTAGACTGAGCATCCACCTTCACACTAAGAGCTCGTAGCATTTCCAAAATCTGCCCTACACTTCCTCGAAGATCTTCGAGTTCATGGCTGACACGGTTGATCTCTTGGTTTTGATCTTCCATCCTTTTGAAGGGTCGTATTTGATGCAGAGAACTCAGGGTGACAAAACTGGAAGGTGAGAGAACCGAGTATGAGAAATCGGGAGACACATGCAATGCAAAAGTATGATGCTAAAATGTGAATGCAAATGAAGATTTCATGGAATTCAAATATTTACGAATATTGCGGAATACCAAAGAAACTTTTAATTTATTGAAGACAGATTACAAATAATATTCTTGCAACCCAAAATAGCTAAATAAAAGCCTAGAAAGTCCTAGAGAAGCATCTTCCACAACTTCAGTGAGCAGGCGGAGATCCGGAGGAAAATAAATATTCGTAGAGCCTTCTCTTCTTGTAGGATTGTATCTCATCATTCTTCGACTGAATCTGCTTTTGAAGTTCTTCGTACTCGCTGGCCATCACATGGTATTTGTTCTTCCATGCTTCTGTTTCGTGTTGTGATCTCTTCAAAGCGATCTTCAAAGTCTCAGCTTCAGTCATGAAATACTGGACAGGTTCTTCTCTTTGAGGTAAAGGATCTTGGCGAGAGTAGGGCATCTTCAACTCAATAGCTCTTCCTCGGACCCATTGAAGGTATGGTTCCATGGACACACAATTAGGTCTCCCCAAACTTTCTTTGCCTTTCCTATGCAGATGATTCCAAGAAGATAGAATCTGATCTTGAAGCTTTTTGCCGTCTTTGAAAAAGATCTTCTCCACATGAATACCTTTAGGCGGTTCCTTCAAGGGGTATCCCAACTGTCGGCAAGCTAAGACTGGATTGTAGCTAATTCCTCCATTGAAACTGAGCAAAGGCATATTGTTGAAGTTTCCACAACTATCAATGATCGATATCCCATCGTACATGCGATTATACCAATCAATATCAGAGTGAGTTAAAGCCATAACTTTTTGCGACCAACGTTCTTGATTAGGTTTCCAGAACGGACCGGACTTGGGTAAGTGAGAAATAAACCACTTGTATAATAATGGCACACAACATGTAATCATTCCTCCACCATGAAAGTTTCGGAGATGTACTGAATGATAAGTATTACCCAATAGCGTTGGAACTGGATTTCTCCTCATGAAGGTCTTGATTGCATTAAGGTCCACAAACCCCTCAAAACTAGGAAAAAGCAGCAACCCATAAATAAGCAAAGCAAAAATTGTCTCGAAGGCAAACATGTCTTTATGATCGGCATAAAATTGGGCTTTCTTAATTAGGAAGTCCCTGGGAAAACCGGAGATCCCCCCTTTGGTGATCATATTGTTTTTGACCTCAGATATCCTTAGACAAATGGCTTTAGCAATATCTCGTTCTTTAGGGTCTTCCTCCAAGAAAGGGAATGGAGACTTATCCAAGATAGGTAATCCCACCAACTGAGAGTACTCTTCTAAGGTAGGTAAAAGCTGATAATCTGGAAAGGTGAAGCAGTGATAATCTGGATCATAAAACTGTAGCAAAGTCGCAAGAAGTCCTTCGTTTACTTGAACCATCAACAAAGACAATAGCCTTCCATATCTGTTTTGGAACTTTTCTTGATCTTGAACCAAATCTCTTAGCTTCTCTAGGACTTCCAAATTAAAACCCTTAAAAGTAAATTTCAAAGTATGCTTCCTAGAGTGATCCATGGTATCCTGCAATGTTCATAAATAGAGTTTGAATTCCATGAAATCTTAATGCAATATGATGCTTTATGGATGCAATGCATGAAAACACACAAAGTCCTAGGTTAAAGGTATGTGAGCGGAGTTAAGGTCTACCCATCCCAAAAAGGAGTGTACTATAGATTAGTCGTACCTGCAGAACAAGGTTCTAAAAAGTGCCCAAAGTCATCAGCCCATCTTTCGGATATTATCAACCTTCCAACTGACTCGGGGGTTAATAATATTCTCAAGAGAACCTCTTTTGAGTGTAGTATCGCGTAGCAACCATTGTAGGACTACTCCCACATAGTTCTCGCACTACGTCCTAAATAAGGCCGAGGTGGTGTAAAGGTACTACGGTCCTCAATATCACAGACTCCAATCGACCATGGAAAACGTTTTCACGATTACTCGTTCAACCGAACCATTTTCGAAAAGGTCTCAACTGAGCGGTGATTCTCGAATCGGCTTGGTCGGGATTCACTCCCTATAAGCCTCATCGAATATATCCCCATCCTATAATAGTGTCACTAGTCCGGGCGTAGGACTTATCTCACAACACAAGGAACAGTCCCAAAATCAAAGTACAATATATACATGCAAATGAATAGTAAAACAAATAGTAATAAATATGAACAAATTAGGGATAACCCTCAAAAGTTTAGAAAGTCCCCAGTGAAGTCGCCATTTTCTGTTGCGGTGGAAATAGGATATCAAACTATTAATGAGTTTGAATCGCAATTTAATTCACAACCGCTCTTTGATTTATCCGAAGGAAAAGGTCAAAAGAGGGAAAACCTATTTTTGCATCGTAAACACAATGCGGGGAAAGATCTAGGGTTCGGGGGTTGGTTAAGATTAGGGAAGGTATTAGCACCCTAAACTTCCGTAGTACTCTACGGGAACCTTTTGTTCAAATGCTTACTATTTGCTTTATTTATTTGCTTAAGGTATATGTACAAAGGGACTAAAAGTTAGAAAAGAGACCTAAGGGGTTAATTCTAAGTTTACTCGGCAAGACATCGCATCTTGTGCCTACGTATCCTTACGGGAATGGAATCAGAGTAATCGTAGTTCCCCTCAAAAGGGAGGTTAGAGACTTCTTGACTGTGGTCAAGGTCTCAAGGGGAATAAACATGTCTTAAGGACACGCTTACGTGGAGTGTAGAAACTCCAAATTTCTACGTTGAAATGTTAAGTTGTAATTAGGGTTAAATTAGGTTAGGGATTCCGCAGCGGGAAACCCTAAAATGAGCGCGGCGGCTCTTTGACATAATGCTAGGGGTAAAATTGTAATCTTGCCTGCGGCGAGGCATTTTGTGAAAATTAGGGTTTGTAAGAGTTTGAAGTTGAGGGCTATTGGCGCGGCGACCAAACGGTTAATCCTAATTCCTTCGGAGAACGACAGAGATAATGATAAGTGTAAAATGTGATGGTAGATGAATAAATGCACAGTTATGAAATATAAAGTACTGGAAAAAAAAAGATACTGCGACAATTATCTCGCAAAATTACAACCGGGAAACAGATACATATATAATAATGAATTGGAAGTTAATCTGCAGAGAGAAACTGAAAAAAAATCGTTAGTGAAAGGTTAGACTAAAATGAAAACAAATAATATTAAAGGGGAATACAAAAATGCAAAAAAAGATTTTAGTGTAAATTTTAAAGAGAAATTAATATTAGTTTAAAAAAAAAGAGATTTAAATTTTAAAAAAAGGTTTAATTTTTATCTTAAAAAAAGTTTAATTTTAAAAATATTTTAAGTTATTTTAAAAAAAGTTTTATTTTTATTATATGAAAAGAGGTTTTTTATAAAAGGGTTTTTAAAGTTTTTATTTATTTTTAATATTTACACAAAAAAGTTTTTAAAACAGTTTTTTTAAATTATAAAAATAAAAATGGTTAAAAAACAGCTTTAAAAACAGAAAAAAAAACAATTTAAAAAAACAAAACAAAAAATAAGAAATAAAGGGGTTGGGTCGATCATCACCCCGGACCCAACCCGGTTGGTTAGTAATAAAGAATAATATACAATTTTAGGGTTTCGAAACCCCATCGTCCCCTCAGCGGCGCCGTTTGTCTTCCTCTCCTCTCGTCTTCCCCTTGCTCGCACTCTTATTCACGATAGCACTCTTTCTTCTCCGTTTATGGCTTCTGTTTCCACTTTTTCCTGAAAACAGAACAAAACAACATGTTAATCAAGTGATGGCTTACGTTTTGAGACAGATTGTTGTTGGAAACGGCCGATGATGAGCTCTCTGAGGCTAGGAGGTTCGATTGCCCGGCGTTCGTAGTGAACGGCGAAGGCGATCCTCTCTGTTCGGTGATTCGCGGCCGTTAGGGTTTGGTTTGCGGTTGTGGTTCGTCTCTCTCTCGCGGCTACTAGCCCGTTAGGGTTTTTCACAGGTGAGATCGTCCCTTTTTATAACTTCTCTTTTTGGGCTTTTGGATGTTGGATTTGCGTTACTCTTGA
This sequence comes from Lathyrus sativus, assembly GCA_963859935.3. Taxonomy (NCBI): domain Eukaryota; kingdom Viridiplantae; phylum Streptophyta; class Magnoliopsida; order Fabales; family Fabaceae; genus Lathyrus; species Lathyrus sativus. Next base: position 62,745,739 of record OZ012738.1, on the reverse strand, counting down.
TTTTTCGATCTGATTGAATCTGATTTCCTTTTTTAAGATTTGATTGGGATTTTTTTGATATGATTCTGGGCTCGTGATTTGTTTTCTGATACGATTTGCTGTTGTGATTTGGGCTTTGACTCGTTTTGATTCACCTGATACCGATTTAATTTTCCCTGATTTGGAATTGATATCAATATCAAAATCATTTTTCTGTTATTCTTTCTGATAAGATTTGATTTCCAGCTGATACGGACTCTTTTCCTGATGCAGTTTGGATTAGCTTTTCCTCTTCTTCTTTCAGAGAGGGCTGGTACTACGGCTTCGGTCGAGTCAAACGATGCCGAGAAGGGGTATACGGCGATGATGACAATGTTCTGAGCCTTCGACAGTTGCTTTTGATAGTCACGGCTTCTGGCTTATGAACTGATATAGTTTGGATACAGGTTTTGTCTTGTGGTTTATCAGATGTGTACTTGTGTAGAACAAAGATCTCAAGCGATCTAGACGGTTAGTGAACTGCTAGCTCTGCTAATTCAAAGTGTAATAGCTCTGCTTGAAATCCAAATGGCTTGTGAAAGCTTGTCTTAGTGAAGTACAGGGACCCGTTCGTATCGTCCTGGTAGAGATACATCATTCACTACATCAAAACTGTACTTTTCCATGAATATTGCTTGTTGCTGCTTCCATGATGATTTGTGAATTGAGTTTGCATTTGGCTCAGCTGCTGTTGTGATTTTGTGTGGTCATTCACGTTTTTCGTGACTTGCCATTGAAACTGGTTCGAATTGGAACTTGCCTTTAACTGACGCTGCTGAACCTTTTTGATACTTTGTTTGACGCAGCTTGTTTTGTGTCTCATTTTTCTGTTCTGTTTGAACTTGATTTTTATGGGCTCACTTATGTGTTGCAGAGTTCATGCAGCTTATGCATTGCTTTGGTTTTGAGTTCTGAATTTTGAATCTGGTACTGATGCTGTTGTGGAATTTCAGGTGTGGGAAAAACTTTGAACACAAAGTGATTCAGACCTGCCGGCATCCGGGTCTGAATCCAGATTGACTATGTTGCCTTACTCTCGTATCAGTTTGGAAATCCAATTGCGGCAAAAGCGAATCAGTCCCGCTTCTTTTATCACTTCTATCTCTCGGATGTCCCGTAATTGATAAGAACAGGTGTTACCTGATCTGACGCCAGCGGCGCGGATCGGTAACGGGGGTAGGGCGCAGCTTCGGTTGTGCCACTCCCGGCACTCGATGATGACACTGTTCTGAGAGTGTCAAAAACAATTTCTAACATTTTTTTCTATTCTGTTTGTTCTGTTTTGATGTGCAGGTGAATCGGGGATTCGTGGAAAAGCTCAAGGGACACCGCGAAGGACACTTAGAAGTCTTTAGGATTTAGGACCTTTTTTAGAGTTAATGTAATTCCTTGTAATAGCAATTCAGAATGTGAAACAATTCAACTCCTTTTGTACCATGATGTTCTTATGAAATAAAATGCCAGAACTTCTTTTATATATCCATGACTGCTCAGTTTTAAATTTATTTATATTTATTTCTAGTTAAAAATTATAAACGTTTGTGAATAAATCCACAAATATTTAAATTCCTTAACCTAGTCATAAACCATAAACATTCCCGAATGATATTCTTGTTCGTGCACTTGTCTCATTTGTAGTCCTAATCTCATTACCTGATTAAATTTACTTGCATTCCAATTTAAGTGCTAACCAGCAACTTTATAACCAAACACGGATGTGTGCCGCAATCACAACATATTCAGTATCAACAATAACATTGCCCGTAATTGGATTCCACTGACCAAATGCTAAGAGCAAACAATCCAATAATACCCAGTTAAACTGTGCCTTATTAACAGAAACGGAAGTGTGCCGGAAATAAGCCATGAGCGATAAAATTAGTCTTAAATCCAGTTGTGCCCGACAAATTTCGATACCGAACACATGGAATTGGCGCCTTGATATAATCAAACCCGGTGATAAATAAATGCCTCAGAAATAGTGTCTCAAATGCCTCAAAACTTAGTAACAGCCTGTCTTCAAGGAATTAGCAGAATCTACGTAAAATGACCAAAATACCCCTGGAACCAATCCTGCAAAACAAACACCTCCATGACTTGATAGTGGTTAGCAAATGCACATAGGAGATGCTATGCGAAATGACTGACTAAATATAAGGGTAAAATTTGGGGTATTACACTATTTAAAGAGGCATAAACCCTAGCTTGGAGATCAGAGAAGCAAGGATTAAAAAGTGTGTGCACTTGTTTAAGGTTTAAGGTTTCGTGTGTGTTAGTTTTGTGAGTCATTCACTCATTGTTTAATGTATGAATTGGACTAAGTTGTCAATTGTAATTTGTTCACTCAAAGCTTGTAAGCAAGAGTGTATTCTACTTCATTGAAGCTTTTAAGCAAGATCAAGTTGTGATTTTGAAGAGTGTCTTCTAAAGTCTTCTTTTTGTATTGACTATCATCACTGCTGTGATTGAGGGGGAGTGAGAGGTGTCTCTTGTCTAGTGGGTCATAGGCAGAAGTTGCATGGGTAGAGATTAGTTAAGGAGTTGTAAACTGGGATTTTAGCTCTGAATTAATTCTACTAGTAACGAATTTCATCCCTGGCTTGGTAGCCCCCAGACGTAGGTGTGGTTTCACCGAACTGGGTTAACAATTGATGTGTCTCTTTACAATTGTTTGTGTTTATCTTTGTTCTTATTATACAGATATTTGTGTCGGGAACATCTCCTTCGACATCTAATATCTGATACCAGAATTTCAATTGGTATCAGAGCAGGCATCATGCTCTGGTTCTAGGTGAGATTTAGGGACGATACTTTATGGTACAATGGACAAAGAAGGAGGATTTGTGAACAGACCACCAGTTCTAGACGGGAACAATTCTGACTACTGGAAACCTAGAATGGTTGCCTTCTTAAAATCTCTGGACAGTGAGGCATGAAAAGCTATTATCAAAGGATGGGAACATCCTATGATTGTTGATAAAGATGGAAAGAATACAACTGAATTAAAACCTGAGGAAGAATGGACAAAGGAAGAAGATGATCTAGCTCTGGGAAACTCCAAGGTCTTGAATGCCTTGTTCAATGGAATTGACAGGAACATATTCAGGTTGGTGAACAACTGTGAAATTGCTAAGGAAGCTTGGGAGATTCTAAAGACTACTCATGAAGGCACATCCAAGGTAAAAATGTCTAGACTTCAACTCCTTACAACTAAATTTGAAAACCTGAGAATGAAAGATGATGAAAGCATACATGACTTTCATATGAATATTCTTGAGATTGCCAATGCTTCAAGTGCTCTTGGTGAAAAGATGTCTGAAGAAAAGCTGGTAAGAAAAATTCTCAGATTTCTCCTCAAGAGATTTGACATGAAAGTAACTGCCATAGAGGAAGCTCAAGACATCTGTAAGATGAGAATTGATGAACTCATTGGATCTCTACTAACCTTTGAAATAGGAATAGGTGACAAAGCTGACAAGAAAAAGAGCATAGCTTTTGTGTCAAATACTAAAAGAAGAGAGGATGAATCTGATGAAGATGAAAATCTCTCAAATGCCATAGCTATGATGGGAAGACAATTCAAGAAGGTAATGAAGAGAATGAATACCAGAACAAATGCCAAGAATATCTCACTTGACTTCAGTGAGTCAAATGATGCAGGAAGAAGTAGAACTGAAGAAAAACCTACAAACAGCAAGGGGATGCAGTGTTATGAGTGTGAAGGTTTTGGTCACATCAAATTTGAATGTCCTACCTATCTTAAGAAGGAAAAGAAAGGTCTGGCTGTTTCATGGACTGATGAAGACTCTGATAGTGAGATTGAAGAAGAATCTGCCAAACATGTAATTGCATTAACTGGAAGATACTACTCTGATGAAGAATCCAGTGAAGATGAATTGACTTTTGAAGAACTAGCAGCTTCCTACAAAGAACTGTGCCTCAGGAGTGAAGAAGTTTGCCAGCAGAATGAAAAACAGAAGGAACACATCCTCAAGTTAAAAACTGAAAAGGAGGAATACCTGGCAATTATCAATGGTTTGAATGATGTGGTTGCTAAACATACTGAAACTATTGCCAAATTAACAGATGAAGTTGGTCAACTGACTTCCCAACTTAACCAAATGGGAAAGTCTGTTAAAATGATGAATAGTGGAACCAAAACCTTGGAATAGATTCTTCAAACTGGCAAAAGAACTGGAGACAAGACAGGATTAGGATTCCATGAAAACAATAACTCTCGCCTATCCTCACAAATCTTCTGGGCAGATGATGTTCCAGCAGATGTCTCAACATCACTACAGAAATCAGACCAGTCAACCTAGAAAATTCCAAAGATGGAAATGTCATCATTGTGGTCGCTTTGGTCACATAAAGTATTTTTGCTTCAAACTGCATAGATATCCAAACTCTACTACTCAGACAAGACCTAACCACAACACTCACCACTCCAAGAAGCAATGGGTTTCCAAGACTCCTGTTACAAAACAATGGGTACCCAAAAATGTTACTACTTGTCTCATAGCTCATAAGTCCCTAAAAGTTTCTATTAAGGAAGATTGGTACCTTGACAGTGGGTGCTCAAGACACATGACTAGAAATGAAAATCTATTGGCTAACATCAGACCTTACTCAACCAGCTATGTAACCTTTGGAGATGGAGCCAAAGGGGAAATCAAGGGAGTTGGCAAACTAAACCACTCAGGAACACCTGATCTTGACAGTGTGCTGTTGGTCAAAGGATTAACCACCAATCTGATTAGCATTAGTCCACTGTGTGATCAAGGTCTAAGTGTCAACTTCACTATAATTGAGTGTCTGGTTACAAATGAAAAGGGAGAATTGATCATGAAGGGAGTCAGGTCCAAGGACAATTGTTATCTATGGGCTTCTCAGGACTCTAAGTGTGGTCTTGTCACAGAAGATGAAGTAATACTATGGCACCAGAAACTTGAAATGAAAAATATCATATTTATGGAAGCTGACAGATGTATTCCTCAGCAAAAGCTTGAAGAAGGAAAAATCAGTGGTGAATGTCAAATAAGAAAGCAAACAAGGATGTCACATCAGAAGTTCCAACATCTCACTTCTTTTAAAGTACTGGAACTTCTTCACATAGACTCAATGAAACCTATGCAGGTGGAAAGTTTTGTTGGAAAGAAGTATGCTTATGTTGCTATAAATACTATACAAGAAGAGGTGGAAAAATTGAAGTATATCAATAGGACAAGTAAGCATGGGAGGTTATATAATCATGAGTCAGGGTGTATGATGTCTAGATATTGTGATTGGGTTGATGACAAAAAGAGCATATCTAGAGCCTATTTGTTTTTTGGAAACAACCTTATCTCGTGGTTTAGCAAGAAACAGAATTGTGTATCCCTGACTACTACAGAAGCAGATTACATAGTTGTTGGGAGTAGATATTCTCAACTTGTTTGGATGAAGTAGATGCCCACAGAGTATAATGTCACACAAGATATCATGACATTATACTGTGGTACAATGAATAATTCTAAGAACCCTATTCAACATGACAGAACTAGGTGTCACTCTATTAGGGAGCTTTTTGAGCATGTCTCGACAGAAAATCAACAGGCCAATATTCTTACCAAATTTTTGAATGCAAATCAGGATGAGACTTTGAAAAGAAAATTGGAGATTTGTACTTATGAGGATTTATAGCAATTACTGCAAAAACGGATTTATGCTTTTAAAAGATGTTTCTTTCTTAAAATAAAGATGTTCCAACATCCCTCTTTATTACATAGCATACCCTTGTCTACTCAAGCACGTTATCCCACTCAAAGATTTCCCTCCAACTTCCTCTTCAACTCTCATGCCTTCACTACTCTTCAGACTATCTTCCTCTCTCTGTGTATTCAACCCTTTGCAACCTACCTCCAACCGTCTCAAAACTTCTCCACTCTCAGAAACATCTCCACTCTCAAGCGTTTCTGATACATTGATTATGAATCAGATTGGATTTGATTTGCAGATATTTTCAGAAGATTGTTTGAAGATTGGGAGATTGATTTGATTGGATCTGATTGATCAAATCAAATCTGGATAATTGTTGCTATTGATGTAGATTGGAATCTTCTCAAATCCTGCTGTTATTGTTGCCAATGCCCAAGCCCATTATGCATTTCTATTTAAAGAGGCATAAACCCTAGCTTGGAGATCAGAGAAGCAAGGATTAAAAGGTGTGTGCACTTGTTTAAGGTTTAAGGCTTCGTGTGTGTTAGTTTTGTGAGTCATTCACTCATTGTTTAATGTGTGAAATGGACTAAGTTGTCAATTGTAATTTGTTCACTCAAAGCTTGTAAGCAAGAGTGTATTCTACTCCATTGAAGCTTTTAAGCAAGATCAAGTTATGAATTTGAAGAGTGTTTTCTAAAGTCTTCTTTTTGTATTGACTATCATCACTGCTGTGATTGAGGGGGAGTGAGAGGTGTCTCTTGTCTAGTGGGTTCTAGGCAGAAGTTGCATGGGTAGAGATTAATTGAGGAGTTGTAAACTGGGAGTTTAGCTCTGAATTAATTCTACTAGTAGCGAATTTCCTCCCTGGCTTGGTAGCCCCCAGAAGTAGGTGTGGTTTCACCGAACTGGGGTAAAAATTGATGTGTCTCTTTACAATTGTTTGTGTTTATCTTTGTTCTTATTATACAGATATTTGTGTCGGGAACATCTCCTTCGACATTTAATATATGATACCAGAATTTCATTCTCTTCGAAACTCCTAGCTCACAAATGATATGAAAGAGTTCTTGTAATTTTTAAAAATACCTAAATATGCTCTACAACTTTCATGTTTGGTGAAACTCTTGAATCTAAATGGATCATGGTGAAAACTAGCCTTGAAGTTGACTGAAAAATGAAGGAACAAAGCTTGTTTTGAAAAATTCTAAGTGTTTTGAAATTCTTCCAAACTTTGAAGCTTCATAACTCAAAATCTAAGCATCTTTTTCTCATAGGTCACTCGGAAACTTTTGTAATACATGAGGAGATCTACAAATTTATCTTTGGGACTTACAAAATGGATGTGTGGATTGGAAGTTATGACCTTTCAAAGTTGGTACCAAAATTAGGGTTTTCCACACTTAGAAAATTTTCAGGTTGTCTAAGTTTTCTTCCTTTGCAAGAAACCTCTCAAATCTTAATTTATTCATGATCAAACTCATGTATTGAACATATATTGATGAAATTTGGCTTGGATGCTCCAATTTGAACCAAAAAACCTAAAAGTCAAAGAGTTGACTTTGTCAGATAAATTCAACTGTGATCTTCAATGAATTTGCATCTTAAGACTTCTCAAGCATCCTAGATAGGCTTCAAGGATGTATATGAACATATGGACTCATGTCCCAAGGCTTGGGATCATGCTTGGATCAAAAGTCAAAGGCACATTTGACCTTTCTTGACAAAACTCTAATTTGGGGGCAGATGAAATTGGGCTCCAATTGACTTGTAGTGAGACCAATTAACACTTGATTCTTGTTGAATATAAGTTCCTTGAATGTATAGGAACTTGATTTTATGATGAACAATCCAAAACATTGTTTGATCAAGTAATAATCCTCTTGATTCCCAAGGTGCAAGCCCTAATTCAGATGAACTTCAACAACAACAAGCTTGAAACAATGTTATGGTTAGGAAACAATGTTTGATGGTTCTAAAAAGGTAATGGAATCTAGGGGTCAAAATTTGGGGTATGAAAGGTGGCAAGAGCTAATGCCATTGAAGTTGGGGAGCGATTAAATCTAGTGACTGATGTGAACAAGTTGAAGAGTCCATTGAGGGTTGTCAAAGAGCGATTACTGAAAGGGGATGTTTTCTCGGGTTGTGCTTCTGATTGTCAGGGATGTGAGTTACGGTCAGAAGGTTGTGACCTTTTAAGAGGTGGTATACAGAAATTGATGAATGACGGATGTCTACAATTTGACATAGTTAATATTGAGGATAAGGTTGGTGATGATGGGAAAGATATCGCAACATTTTGATTTTGTACAGGACTATAAATATTTAAGCATCGGTGCAGCAGGAACTTGTAATCAGCACTACGCCTGGACCAGTTTCGTACAAAAGTACTAAGGCGATCCCATGGAACTATGGGGCTAAAGTATTTTCTAATGGACAAAAACAAGAGTTGATTGGTTCTTCAGATGTTGGGTCCATCGTGGATAATATTGTTGGTGCTGGGGAATCACACGTAGTGGTAGAGTCTTCTCTCCGCCAAATGTTAATGTTGATAAGTCAGACAAGGGTAAAGGGAAGTTGGTCATTGAGGATTCTGTGCAATAGCAATCTGGTGATAATTCTTTTTCTAAGGATGCAGAAGAATTTATGAGATTGATCCGCAAAAGTGACTACAAAATTATTGACTATCTAAATCAGACACCATCAAAAATTTCTATTCTATCTTTGTTGTTATGTCAGAAGCACATCGTAATACTTTGTTAAAGATATTGAATACAACTTATATGCCTCAAGTGATTTTGGTTAACCAACTAGAAGGTGTGGTGGCACATGTTAATGTCGGGAATGGGTTGGGTTTTACTAATTTAGACTTAACACCTGCTATAAGGGAGTATAACAATGCCTTGTATACTTTTGTGGAGTGCAGAGGTTCTTTGTTGTCACATGTATTGGTTGATACAGGGTCTTCACTAAATGTGCTGCCAAAGAAGGCCTTGATGAAGCTTGATATGCAGGGGATGATCTGCAGGCCCAGTGATCTTGTTGTGCAAGCTTTTGATGGATCCAAGAAATCAGTGTTTGGGGAAGTGGTGATGCCAATTCAAGTTTGGCCTGAGGTGTTTGATACGACATTTTATATCATGGACATTCAGTTGGCCTATAGTTGTTTGCTAGGTCGTCCATGGATACATGCTGTTGGGGCAGTAACGTCTACTTTACATCAGAAATTGAAGTATATGGTGTAAGGTAAAGTGGTCACAGTTTGCGGAGAAGAGGACATAATGGTCAGCCATTTGTCGATGTTCAAATATGTGGAAGTTGATGGAGAGATTCACGAAACTCTATGTCAGGCCTTTGAAGCTATTCAGATTCAGAAAGAGCCTCTAGTGAAGGTTAAAGGCTCTAAAGTTTCTATGTCTTCATTCAAAGAAGCATGTGCAGTGGTTGAATCTTGTGGTTCTCAGAGGTGGGGCCAGGTTCTTGAGGTTCTGCTAAAGCAAGACAAGTTTGGTTTGGGATACAAGCCATCGAGTTCATCACAAGAACCTCCAAAGTACAGAGGACTTGTCAGGTTTACTAGCACCAGAGTTATCTTTGATATAATTCATGCAATTGAGGATGATGAAGCTGACCGTGATTGTGATATGGATGCTTGGATTCGTCCCTATATTCCTGGTTAGGAACTGTGCAATTGGACCGCTGAAGAAATCATTCAAGTCACATTTAAAGAGTAATTCTTATTGTTTTTTTACATATGTTAAGTCCTACGTTCTGCCCAAGACGCAGTGACCCATTTGTAGGGCCTCTCTGTTTTATTTTCAATACCATCATAAATAAAGGACGTTTTTGCATTCAAATATTTTGATCCCCATTTTTCCTTTTTTGTTTTTACATTTATTAACAGAAAAATGGCAATGTGTTTGTGTTTGTGTTTGTGTTTGTTTGTTGCATTTATAATAAACATAAAACATCACTCATGCAGGTCTCTCATCTCAGATTCCACCTATCATGATTCAGCTATGGCTCGGTATAACTTTGGTAATCCTATTTATCAAGTCGAAGATGAGACTGACAAAGATTATGAGCTTCCTAAGGAATTAGCCAGACTTCTGAAGCAGAAGGAAAATATCATTTTGCCTCATCACGAGGATATTGAAGTTGTCAATCTGGGCACCAAGGATGTTAAGAAGGAAGTCAAAATTGGGGTTGCCTTGGAAGACAGTGTCAAAAGAAGATTGGTTGAAATGCTCTGAGAGTATATGGATATCTTCACTTGGTCTTACCAAGACATGCCTGGGCTTGATATAGACATCATGGTACACCTTTTGCCTCTCAAAGGAGAGTGTCCTCCAGTCAAGCAGAAGTTAAGAAGAACAAGACCAGACATGGCTGTCAGAATCAAAGAAGAGGTTCAGAAACAATTGGACGCCAGGTTTCTTTTCGTGACAAATTATCCTCCGTGGGTTTCTAACATTGTTCCTGTACCTAAGAAAGATGGAAAAGTCAGGATGTGTGTTGACTATAGATATTTTAATAGAGCAAGCCTGAAAGACGATTTCTCGCTCCCTCACATTAACGTGTTGGTTGATAACACTGCTCAATATTTTGTGTTTTCCTTCATGGATGGTTTCTCTAGGTAAAACCAAATCAAAATGGCCCCAAAGGACATGGAGAAGACTACTTTTATAACATCGTGTAGGACTTTCTGTTAGAAAGTAATTCCCTTTGGATTGAAAAATGTTGGGGCAACCTATCAACGGGCGATGGTGACTCTCTTTCATGATATGATTCACAAGGAGATTGAGGTTTATGTTGATGACATGATTGTGAAGTCATAGACGAAGGAAGAACACCTGGTTAATCTGTTGAAGCTATTTGAGAGATTAAGTAAATTCAAGCTGAGGTTGAATTCGAACAAGTTCACCTTCGGGGTAAGGTCTGGAAAACTGTTGGGTTTCATTGTTAGTGAAAGAGGTATCGAGGTAGATCCTGCCAAAATAAAAGCTATACAAGAAATGCCTGAGCTGAAAACAAAAAATGAGGTTCGTGGTTTCTTAGGGAGGTTGAACTATATTGCTAGGTTCATCTCTCATCTTATAGCCATGTGTGAACCAATATTCAAACTATTGAGAAAAGATCAAGCGGTCAGGTGGAATGAAAACTGCCAAAAAGAATTTGAGAAGATAAAATAATATTTGCAGGAACCTCCGGTACTCATGCCTCTGGTAGTAGAAAGACCTTTGATTATGTATCTTATGGTTCTTGAGAATTTAATGAGGTGTGTGCTCAAAACACGACAAGACATGTAGAAAAGAGCATGCCATCTACTACCTGAGTAAAAATTTTACTGATGTGAGTTAAGGTACTCAATGCTGGAGAAAACATGTTGTGCACTCGCTTGGGCAGCTAAGCATTTAAGGTAGTATATGTTAAACCACACAACCCTGTTGATATCAAAGATGGATCCGATTAAGTATGTGTTTGAGAAGCAAGCACTCACTGGAAGGATTGCCCGTTGGCAGATGGTTTTGACAGAATACGATATTCAGTATGTCTCCCAAAAAGCCATCAAGGGAAGTATTCTGTCAAAATATCTCACTAAACAAACGTTTGAGGATTGTCAACCTATGAAGTTTGAGTTTCTAGATGAAGATATCATGTTCCTAAAGATGAAATATTGTGACGACCCTTTTCCTGACGAGGGTTCTGAGATTGGATCTCAGTGGAGTTTAGTTTTCAACGGTGTTGTCAACTCATATGGTAGCGGGATCAAAGCAATCATTACTACTCCTCACGGTTCCCACATATCGTTCACTGCCCGATTGATGTTCACTTGCACCAATAACAAAGTGGAATATGAAGCATGCATTATGGGTTTAGAAGGGGCCAATAATTTCAGGATCAAGAATCTTGATGTATACGACGATTCAGCGCTGGTGGTTAATCAGATTAAGGGTGAACGGGAGACTCGTCAGGCAAAACTGGTTTCGTACAAGAATTATGCAATAAGATTGTTACCCTTCTTTGAAAGAGTTGAGTTCCATCATGTTCCTAGAGCAAAATCAGATGGCAGACGTGTTGGCCACGTTGGTGTCGATGTACAAGGTGAATTACTAGAATGAGGCTCCGATAATCACCATTATGCCTCTTGGCATACCCGCCTTTTTGTTTGTAGTTGAAGAGGTATCAGATGGCAAGCCATGGTATTATGACATCAGATGTTTTCTCAAAAATCAAGAGTACCCGTCAGGGGCATCTAGCAAAGATAAGAAGACTCTGAGACTTGCTGGCAGTTTCTATCTGAACAAGGACAACGTGTTGTACAAGAGAAACTTTGATATGGTCTTGCTTCGTTGTGTTGATGAATTTGAAGCAGGCCTGTTGATGGAAGAAATTCATGAGGGTTTTTTTGGTACTCACGCCGGTGGGCATGTTATGGGTGCGATTCCGGCTGGATCAGTTGAACCTTATTGAATAGAAGAGATTGGCAGCCATTGCACATGGTCGGTTTTACCAAAGTTGGATGAAGAAAGTCTTTGATCAGAAAGTGCATCATCGGTGCTTCCAAACTGGCGATTTGGTTTTGAAAAGGATAATTCCTTCTCAGACAGGTCATAGGGACAAATGGACTCCAAATTATGAAGAGTCGTATGTTGTAGGAAAGGTTTTCTTTGGTGGAGCCTTGTTACTATCAACTATGGATGGCGAAGACTTTACATCCCCTGTGAACGCAGATGCAGTCAAAAAATATTTCGCATAAAAAAGATCCGTTGAACAACAAAAGGAGAAGTCCAGGAAAAAAAGGGCATCCTGGTGAACCATTAAAAGAAAAGGTTCGGGCAAAATTTAGGGGTAAAAGAAAAGGAAAAGATTAAACCCGCGAAGTTGAAAACTTGAAAAGGCAACTTTGGCAAAAATGGGTATCCGGGTGGATTGAAAACCCGAAAGGGAGATCCAGGAAAAAGTTAGGGATTTGGAAGCAAGAGAATGCGGTCTGCATTCGATCTATGAACTCACTTTGATACATGGAAATCCCAAAGGAAAGGAATCAGTTCAGTCAGTCTTTTCAGAAGGCAAACCATTGGTGAACTTCAAAGACATATTGTAACGCCCCAAATTCTGAATTCCCATTATTTTGTGGAGTCCTTTGATTTATTTAATTGATATTTGTTTTAAATTGTGAGATTTATGTGTTAATGTGTTATGTTTGCTTGTTGTGCTATTTTTACCGATTCGGAGAGTTTTCGGGGAAAATAGAGTAAAGGGTATTTTAGACATTTAGCATTAAATATTAAGTGAATTATTTGTGAGAATTATTTGGTAAGTGTTTGGAAGGAATTGAAGAGGAAAGAAAAGAGAAATATGAAATAAGAGAGAAAAGGAGATAGATAGAAACATTAGTGGAAAAACAAGGGAAAGAAAGAAGAGAGAAGAGAAAGAGGAGAAAGAAGAGGAAAACCTATAATTTCATCAAGGGTCAACATCCAAGCTTTCAATCGATCGGGTAAAGGTGTGAAACTCTATTATACTGTTAATGTGTATGATTATGTATGCTTTTGGTTGTTTGATTTTGGATTGAGAAAAGTTTCTACTCATTTTCATCTTAGGGCAATAATAGGATTTAATCGATAGAATGTTGTTTTAACCGGTTAGAATCGAGAAATGGATGGAGTAGGATAGTCGGGTGTTATTGGGTTGAACTTAATGGGGTGGTTTGGTTTTAGAATCGGTCGGTTTATGAAGTTTGGGCTTTTGGACAGCCATAGGAGTTCTGAGTTCGCAGGTTCGCCAGGCGAACGGCAGCGAAGCTTCGCCAGGCGAAGCCCAGCGAGCAGCAGCAAACCAAGTCAGAAGCATCCATCCTGTCTTCGTTGGCAAGTTCTCCAGGCGAATGAGAGTGGCGAAGGTTCGCCAGGCGAGTGTGCTAGCGAGTAATTCCAGAATAACTCCCAATGGTCTTCGCTGGCAAGTTCGCCAGGAGAACTGAGTAGCGAAGGTTCGCCAGAGGCTTCGCCAGGCGAAGGTTGGCGAATGCGACAACATTTTCCTATTCTCTGTGGGTTTTTTTTCCTTTCCATGCGGATTTATTTGTTCGGTTATGTTTAATCCTTATCGAATTGAATAATTTTGTGTGCCGTGTGGTACGTTACGCTGTGGGTAGCCGCAAGGCGTGAATCCTAGAATGTGGAATTTTGATATTGAAAGTATATGCCTTATATGGAATGGTATGTGTTGAAATGAAGAGTATATATGTATTATGGAGTATAAGTATATTGTGAATGTACATAGATTGTATGTGCCTGTATGAGATGAATATGCATAGTGATATATTTGCGAATATGTATGCATGTAGAGAAATGTTGTGAGTCATTTTGCATAAAAGGCATCATGATGTACATTCTAGCAATGTTGATTCCTTGGAGAATCTGCTGTAATATTTGATTCCTCAGAGAATCTGCTAAGTATTTGATTCCTCGGAGAATCTGCTGAATATTCGATTCCTTAGAGAATCTGATGAATATTTGATTCCTTGGAGAATCCACTGAATACTTGATTCCTTGGAGAATCTGCTGAATTGAGTCGGTACCGCATTTGCATCTGCATAGAGTCGTGAGTCGGTCTCTATGAGTTGCATTGGTCATCTTTATATGATGCATGGAGTGAATTGAACATGATTCTAGATGTTTATGTGGAAAATGATGAGTGTGTATAGTCGCATGATTTGATGATTATGCTTGATTGTGAGAATATGCATTGTGATGTATATGATGAATTATGATGAGATGTGGTGAGAATTTAAATTGTGTAAATCCCATGTATGTATATAGATATATAATTATATGTATTGACTGTTATGATATTATTTCTCACCCTTCTACTGTTTTATAATGCCCTATGAGGCATTGCAGAGTAGGATTGCTGGAGGTCCTTTTTGTGAAGCAGGTCTTCATTATTTTTGGTCGATGGCTCTGATATGTAACATCTGGGTAGTTAGGAAGCCTTTGCCTCTTTTGGGATACATTTGTTTTGATTCTTTTGTGATACATCTGCGTATGTATCTGATGATGAATGTTTTGTACACATGAATTAACTTAATGATGTATATATGTTTATATGAATGTACTGATTCAATGTTTAGATGTTTCCACTTTTATTCTAAATATTGAGATGTGGGTTTTAGGACTATGTTCCTTAGTTGTGAGTTGCCCGTTGTTGCATATCTATTTGAGCAGATGTTGTATGTGTTTAATTTCATGATAATGTGATACACCTCTTTTATATCATGTATTAATTAAACTCTGATGAAATTTTTATCAAGTGCCTAAATGATTTAATTGTTTATTTGGGGGTATAGAAAGGGGGTGTTACATAAAGTGGTATCAGAGCCAGCGTTGAGTCAGTTGTGTCTGTCTTATTGTTGTGTTGGTTGAACGGTTGTTTAACCTTGTTATTTTTGGGAATCCTCAAAATATGGCTGGTCGTAATGACAATGCGATGGCTGCTGCATTGGAGGCAATGGCTAGGGCGGTGCAGGGTGCGCCGAATATGAATGCGAACGATGAGTTTAGAAAGAATGAACCGCCGGTATTCAAGGGAAGATTTGATCCGGACGGTGCTCAGATTTAGTTAAAGGAGATCGAGAGGATCTTTAGAGTTATGAATTATGCTGAAGGCAACAAGGTGAGACTTGGGACTCACATGCTGAGAGAGGAAGCCGATGACTGGTGGGTCGGTATGAGACAAGTTCTTGAAGTAGACGATGAGGAAATCACTTGGAATCTATTTCGCACCGAATTTTTGAGAAAGTATTATCCTGAGAGTGTGAAGGGAAAGAAGGAGATGGAGTTCCTGGAATTGAAACAAGGCAATATGTCTATGATAGACTACACGGTTAAGTTCACAGAGTTAGTGAAGTTTCATCCTCACTATGATGCAGTTACGGTGGAATTCTCTAAGTGCATTAAATATGAAAATGGATTGCGCCCTAAGATCAAGCAAGCGGTGGGTTATCAGAGGATTACGAGATTTTCGGACTTGACCGAATGCTGTAGAATCTTTGAAGAAGATAGTAAAGCTCGTTCCACTCACTATAAGAGTTTGAATGAGAAGAGAGGGAAGCAACCGGTGAGGAGTGGACCTTATGTGACGTCTGCTAATAAAGGCAAGCATAGGGAAAACTTTGATAGGAAGCCCGGAGGAGGTTTTAGTGCGATTAAATGTTTCAAGTGTGGCGTAATGGGCCACAAGTCTTTTGATTGTGGAAAATCTGTGGAGAAGTGTGCTAATTGTGGGATTCCTGGACATGCCACTTCTGATTGTAGAAAGAATGCATGAAATGCTACAATTATGGCGAAGTGGGTCACATTAAGCCCAATTGTACTAAACCGAAGCAAGCTCCAGCGGGCGGAAAGGTATTTGCATTAGCCGGTGCGGACACTACTAATGCGGATCGTTTGATTAAAGGTACATGCTTTATTAATAGTGTGCCTTTAGTTGCTATTATTGATACTGGAGCGACTCATTCGTTCATTTCTCTTGAGTGTGCCAAACTTTTGGATTTGTGCATGGTTTCTTTGAGTGGTGGCATGGTTATTGAGACTCCCGCTTCGGGGTCGGTAACTACTTCTTTGGTATGCATAAGTTGTCCTTTGACCATATATGGTAAAGACTTTGTTATGGATTTAGTGTGTTTATCGTTGGACGGTTTGGACGTGATTCTAGGTATGAATTGGTTGCAATTTAATAAGGTTCATCTGGATTGCTATCACAAGTTGGTAAGATTTCCTTATTTGGAAGATGATGGAAGTGAGAGTTTTCTGTCCACTAAAGAGTTGAAGAAACTTTTAGCGGACGAAGCTCAGTTGTTTGGTTTGTTTGCATCCTTGTCGGTAGAGAGTAAAGTGGAACTGGAGGTTTTTCCCGTAGTGCGAGGATTTCCAGAAGTGTTTCCGGAAGATATTAAAGATGTGCCGCCAGAGAGAGAGATTGAGTTTTCTATTGATCTAGTTTCGGGTACTATACCGATTTTGATGGCACCGTATCGTATGTCGGCATCGGAATTGGTAGAGTTAAAGAAGCAGTTGAATGACTTATTGGAAAAGAGGTTTGTTAGGCTAAGTGTTTCTCCTTGGGGTGCGCCGGTATTGTTAGTAAAGAAGAAAGATGGTAGTATGTGATTGTGTATTGATTATCGGCAGTTGAATAAAGTGACGATTAAGAATAAGTATCCGCTTCCAAGAATAGACGATTTGATGGATCAATTGGTTGGAGCCCGTGTTTTTAGTAAGATTGACTTGAGATCGGGTTATCACCAGATTCGGGTGAAAGAGGAAGATGTTTCAAAGACGGCCTTTAGGACACAATATGGTCACTATGAGTATACGGTGATGCCATTCGGAGTTTCTAACGCGCCGGGTGTGTTCATGGAATATATGAATCGTATTTTTCATGAGCAGTTAGATCGTTTTGTGGTGGTGTTCATCGACGACATCTTGATTTATTCTAAGTCTCAAGAAGAGCATGAGGAGCATTTGAGAATTGTGTTGCAGATTTTGAAAGAGAAGCAATTGTATGCCAAGTTGTCGAAGTGCGAGTTTTGGTTATCGGAGGTGAGTTTTCTTGGACATATTATTTCTGGAAATGGTATTAGTGTTGACCCATCCAAGATTGATGCGGTAATGCAGTGGGAAGCTCCTAAGTCAGTTACGGAGATTCGAAGCTTTTTGGGATTAGCCGGTTATTATCGGAGGTTTATTGGAGGATTTTCGAAGTTGGCACTTCCGTTGACTCAATTGACTTGTAAGGGAAAGACTTTTGTTTGGGATATTGATTGTGAGAAGAGTTTTGTTGAGCTTAAGATAAGGTTGACAACGGCGCCGGTTTTGATTTTACTGAATCCGATTAGAGTCGTTTGTGGTTTATTGTGATGCTTCTTTATCCGGTTTAGGTGGTGTTTTGATGCAAGACAGAAGAGTGGTGGCGTATGCTTCTAGGAAATTGAGAGTGCATGAAAAGAATTATCCTATGCATGATTTGGAATTAGCGGTCGTGGTGTTTGTTTTGAAAATTTGGAAGCATTATCTTTATGGTGCAAGATTTGAAGTTTTTAGCAACCACAAGAGTTTGAAGTATTTATTTGACCAGAAAGAGTTGAACATGAGACAAAGAAGATGGCTAGAGCTTTTAAAAGACTATGATTTTAGTTTGAATTATCATCCGGGTAAGGCAAATGTGGTGGCTGATGCCTTAAGTCGGAAGTCGTTGCACATGTCTACAATGATGGTGAAAGAGTGGGAACTTTTGGGAAGCTTTAGAGATTTGAGTTTGGTTTGTGAAGTGACGCTGAGAAGTGTGAGACTTGGTATGCTTCATATTACGAATGATTTTCTTGCGACCGTTTGTGAAAAACAAAAATTGGATTTGAAGTTCGTTGATTTGATGATGAATGAGAATGAAGATTTCAAGGTTCATGAATTTGGTGTTTTGAGATTCCGTGGTCGTATTTGCATTCCCGACGATGCGGAGTTGAAAAAGATGATATTGGAAGAAGGACATCGGAGTAACTTGAGCATTCATCCGGGAGCGAATAAGATGTACCAAGATTTGAAGAAGATCTTTTGGTGGTCCGGATTAAAGCGAGATGTTGCTCATTTTGTGTATTCGTGTTTGACGTGTCAAAAGTCGAAGGTGGAACATCAGAAGCCTAGTGGATTGATGCAACCGTTGGATATTCTGGAATGGAAATGGGATAGCATATCAATGGATTTTGTTACGGGATTGCCGAATACGCAAAGAGGTCATAATGCTATTTGGGTGATCGTTGATAGACTTACTAAATCTTCTCACTTCATTCCGATTGATATTAGTTATCCTTTGGAGAAATTAGCCGAGATTTATGTTCGTGTGATTGTGAAGTTGCACGGAGTTCCTAAGAGTATTGTGTCAGATAGAGATCTTAGATTTACTTCAAGATTTTGGGAAAGTTTGCAAGGTGCCTTGGGTTCTAAGTTGATATTGAGTTCAGCTTACCATCCGCAGACGGACGGATAAACCGAAAGGACAATTCAGTTGTTGGAAGATTTGTTGCGTGCTTGTGTGCTAGAACAAGGTGGTGTTTGGGATGGTTATTTGGCGTTGATTGAGTTCACTTATAATAACAGTTTTCATTCGAGCATTGGTATGGCACCATTCGAGGCTTTATACGGTCGGAGATGTCGAACACCTTTGTGTTGGCATGAGACGGGTGAGAGGTCGGTAGTTGGACCGGAAATGGTACAACAAACGACGGAGAAGGTGAAGTTTATTAGGGAGAAGATGAGAGCTTCTCAGAGTAGGCAGAAGAGTTACCATGATAAGAGAAGGAAGGACCTTGAGTTTCAAGAAGGCGACCATGTCTTTTTGAGAGTTACACCGGTTACGGGTGTGGGTCGTGCCTTGAAGTCGAAGAAGTTGACTTCTCGTTTCATCGATCCGTATCAGATTATTGCACGTATGGGTGCTGTGGCGTATCGTGTGGCGTTGCCTCCGAAAATTTCGAATTTGCACGATGTGTTTCATGTTTCGCAACTTTGGAAGTATGTTCCGGATCCGTCACATGTGATTCTGATGGATGATGTGGAAGTGAGGAATAATTTTACAGTTGAGGTTTTACCGGTTAGGATTTTGGACCGTGAAATTAAGAAGCTCAGAGGCAAGGATATTACGCTTGTAAAAGTAGCCTGGGGAGGTGCTTCAGAAGACAATATGACTTGGGAATTGGAGAGCAAGATGTGAGAGTCGCATCCGGAGTTGTTTGGATCAGGTAATATTTTTGAGGACGAAAATTTCTAAAGTGGGGAAGAGTTGTAACGCCCAAAATTCTGAATTCCCATTATTTCGTTGAGTCCTTTGATTTATTTAATTGATATTTGTTTTAAATTGTGAGATTTATGTGTTAATGTGTTATGTTTGCTTGGTGTGCTGTTTTTACCGATTCGGAGAGTTTTCGGAGAAAATAGAGTAAAGGGTATTTTAGACATTTAGCATTAAATATTAAGTGAATTATTTGTGAGAATTATTTGGTAAGTGTTTGGAAGGAATTGAAGAGGAAAGAAAATAGAAATATGAGATAAGAGAGAAAAGGAGATAGATAAAAACATTAGTGGAAAAACAAGGGAAAGAAAGAAGAGAGAAGAGAAAAAGGAGAAAGAAGAGGAAAACCTAGAATTTCATCAAGGATCAACATCCTAGCTTTCAATCAATCGGGTAAGGGTGTGAAACTCTATTATACTGTTAATGTGTATGATTATGTATGCTTTTTGTTGTTTGATGTTGGATTGAGAAGAGTTTCTACTCATTTTCAGCTTAGGGCAATATTAGGATTTAATCGGTAGAATGTTGTTTTAACCGGTTAGAATCGAGAAATGGATGGAGTAGGATAGTCGGGTGTTATTGGGTTGAACTTACTGGGGTGGTTTGGTTTTATAATCGTTCGGTTTGTGAAGTTTGGGATTTTAGACAACCATGGGAATTCTGAGTTCGCAGGTTCGCCAGGCGAACGGCAGCGAAGCTTCGCCAGGCGAAGCCCAGCGAGCAGCAGCGAACCAAGTCAGAAGCATCCACCCTGTCTTCGTTGGCAAGTTCGCCAGGCGAATGAGAGTGGTGAAGGTTCGCCAGGCGAGTGTGCTAGCGAGTAATTCCAGAATAACTCCCAATGGTCTTCGCTGGCAAGTTCGTCAGGTGAACTGAGTAGCGAAGGTTCGCCAGGAGAAGGTTGGCGAATGCGACAACATTTTCCTATTCTCTATGTTTTTTTCCTTTCCATGCAGATTTCTTTGTTTTGTTATGTTTAATCCTTATTGAATTGAATAGTTTTGTGTGTCGTGTGGTACGTTACGCTGTGGGTAGCCGCAAGGCGTGAATCCTAGAATGTGGAATTTTGATTGTGAAAGTATATGCCTTTATGGAATGGTATGTGTTGAAATGAAGAGTATATATGTATTATGGAGTATAAGTATATTTTGAATGTACATAGATTGTATGTGCCTGTATGAGATGAATATGCATAGTGATATATTTGCGAATATGTATGCATGTAGAGAAATGTTGTGAGTCATTTTGCATAAAAGGCATCATGATGTACATTCTAGCGATGTTGATTCCTTGGAGAATCTGCTGTAATATTTGATTCCTCGGAGAATCTGCTGAGTATTTGATTCCTCGGAGAATCTGCTAAATATCCGATTCCTCGGAGAATCTGATGAATATTTGATTCCTTGGAGAATCCACTGAATACTTGATTCCTTGGAGAATCTGCTGAATTGAGTCGGTACCGCATTTGCATCTGCATAGAGTCGTGAGTCGGTCTCTATGAGTTGCATTGATCATCTTTATATGATGCATGGAGTGAATTGAACATAATTCTAGATGTTTATATGGAAAATGATGAGTGTGTATAGACGCATGATTTGATGATTATGCTTGATTGTGAGAATATGCATTGTGATGTATATGATGAATTGTGATGTGTATGATGAATTGTGATGAGATGTGGTGAGAATTTAAATTGTGTAAATCCCATGTATGTATATAGATATATAATTATATGTATTGACTGTTATGGTATTGTTTCTCACCCTTCTGCTATTTTATAATGCCTTATGAGGCATTGCAGAGTAGGATTGCTGGAGGTCCTTTTTGTGAAGCAGGTCTTCATTACTTTTGGTCGATGACTCTGATATGTAACATCTGGGTAGTTAGGAAGCCTTTGGCTCTTTTGGGATACATTTGTTTTGATTCTTTTGTGATACATCTGCGTATGTATCTGATGATGAATGTTTTGTACACATGAATTAACTGAATGATGTATATATGTTTATATGAATGTACTGATTCAATGTTTAGATGTTTCCGCTTTTATTCTAAATATTGAGATGTGGGTTTTAGGACTATGTTCCTTAGAGTTTAGTTGCCCATTATTGCATATCTATTTGAGCAGATGTTGTATGTGTTTAATTTCATGATAATGTGATACACCTCTTTTATATCATGTATTAATTAAACTCTGATGAAATTTTTATCAAGTGCCTAAATGATTTAATTGTTTATTTGGGGGTATAGAAAGGGGGTGTTACACATATCGGCCATAAATGAATCGACACATGGTGGATATCTGTTCCCACATTGCCGACATTTGTATTTTCTTTTTAATTTTACGCAATTACCTCTTTTTACGAATTGTATCCAAATGGTAACTGCCTATTTACATGCCATTTCAATCAATAAAGTATTCATTTCACTCAAAAAGCTTTTCATTTCTGTTTTGACTTTTCCTATTTTTGTTTGCAAAAATGTATGATATTTTTTTATAAACATTGCATGTGAAAACATTAGGCTTTATAAAGCATATTGAAAATAATGAAATTTCTTGAACAATGCATATCATGGATGGCGACTGAGGTAGCCATTTCACATTTAGAGTATCTTATTGTTTACTGTTTGTATGCAGATTCCTCTCCCCAATAGAGTTTCTCTCCATAGCATTAAAGTCCTAGCATCCTCAGTAGAGCATGGAAGTTCTTAGTCATTCTCCCCCAACAGGAGTTCAGGATATTGTTTTCCTCCATCCAGAGTTGATTTGTACTCCCCAGCGAGTGTTTAGAAGTTGGCTACACCAGACAGGATAGTTTTAGTTTGCAAGCATGTAGGTATTCAATAGGGGACTTGTTGAATGTCTCTTCATAGCAGATATTTTGTTGTCCCCACAAAGTCTTGGTATCTACTTTCCTCATCAGGTCAGAAAATGTAATTTCACCAGCAACGATGTACTCTTATCCTCAATAGATTAAGGTTGAAGGATATTTCTCCAATAGTAGGGTAAGCTCAATGTTGTTCCCTAACAAGGTTTGGTACCATTAACTTCTCTTCCCAAGCAAAGTTCAACATTGATTCCCTCGACAGGTAAATCAGCGGCGATTGATATCTCCGACAAATTCCAAGCCCAATCATTGTTGGCATTTTTTTGTATCAGACTCTTTGGACGATTTCCCAACAGATGTTACTCATGATTCCCAGCAGAGTGGAAGTTTTCCTTGGGCTTTATTTTCAGCAGAGGTTATATTCAGGAAAGCCATTCAGTTGTCTTCCTCAACAAAGTTTACTTCTGATCTTCTCAGCACTTCTCTCGTTGGAGTGTTCTTTTACATATCATAAGCATCTTTGCATTGCATCTTCCAAATGCGTAGCATTTCCATTTTGTATGAATCATTACGCCATAGAAAAATTCAAACATATGCATTCAAAGCATAAGCCAGGTTTGATATCACCTTTTCCAGACGTTTCCCCAGCAGATAGTGGCATAACTCAGGAGGTTTTGTGTTACTTTATCCCTAGTAAAGTCACTGATGGATATGTTCATTTTACTTGTGCTCCCCGGCAGAGTCATCTATTTAAACTTCTCTTTTCCCTAGTGGAGTCATACTCTCTTCAGGTTGTAAGTTCGTTGATTCTACTTCTTCTAATCCTTGTTATCCCAACTCGTGGTTGGTCTTCTTTTATTTAAGTTCGCCTTCGGTCGGTGTTCTGTTTATCCTAACTTTTTGTCAGTACCTTATTTTATCCCAACTCTTGGTTAGTACCCTGTTATCCTAAATCTTGGTTAGTATCTTGTTATCCCAACTCTTGGTTGGTCTTCTTTGATTTAAGTTCGCCTTTAGTCGGCGTTCTGTTTATTCTAACTTTTGGTTAGTGGCCATTTATCCCCACTTTTGGTTGGTATCTTTTTTGGAATTTCAAGGTATTTTAGTCGGTCTTCTTTATTGAGAGTTCACCTTCGGTCGACATTCTGTTTATTCTAACTTTTGATTAGTGGCCCTTATCCCAACTTTTGGTTGGTGTCTCTTGTTTTCATCTTAACTCTTGGTTGGTATCCTTTGATGTTATCCTAACTCTTGGTTAGTACCTTGTTATATCATAACTCTTAGTTAGTAACTTCTGTTTATCCTAACTCTTGGTTAGTACCCTTTGTTTATCCTAAATCTTGGTTAGTACCCTTTTATCCTAACTCTTGGTTAGTATCTTCTTATCCTAACTCTTGGTTAGTACCCTTTTATCCTAACTCTTGGTTAGTATCTTCTTATCCCAACTCTTGGTTGGTTTTCTTTGATTCGAGTTCACCTTCGGTCGGTGTTTTGTTTATCCAAACTCTTGTTTAGTACCCTTTTATCCTAACTCTTGGTTAGTATCTTCTTATCCCAACTCTTGGTTGGTGTTCTTTGATTCGAGTTCACCTTTGGTCGGTGTTCTGTTTATCCTAACTCTTGGCTAGTACCCTTTTATCCTAACTCTTGGTTAGTATCTTCTTATCCCAACTCTTGGTTGGTCTTCTTTGATTTGAGTTCACCTTCGGTCGACGCTCTGTTATCCTAACTCTTAGTTAGTACTTTGTTTCATCCCAGCTCTTGGTCGGTATCTTGTACTCTCTGTTATTCTAACTATTGGTTAATATCTTTGTTATGTCTACATCCCAACTCTTGATTGGTATCTTTTGGTTGACTCATCTATTACCTTTTGTATGTTGTATCTGTTAGCCTTCCCGACTTTTGGTTAGTATCCACTATCTTTATCTCCCCACAGACTGCAAATTTATGGGTTCTTTTGGTATTCAACCTCCGTGTACCTTGAATGTCTGAAAACCGTTGCTATCATCTCTTCAGGTCTAAGTTGATTGAATAGGGGTAGCGGTAACACCCCAAAATTTGCCTCATATTTTCTTAACCTTTTGGCTTATGTTTCATTTTATTTGCATCATCATTTGTGCATAGCATTGGTTCTAAGCATGGGATCAAGGTATTTTAGTTGGTTCTCAAGAGAATGAGTATGATCCTCAAGGATAAAGTAAGGTTTTGTTCTCAACCTTATGGTGTTCTAAACCCTCATAGCCCTTTCACCATCAAGACACCTCAACAAATTTAGGGGATTGTGTGGAGTAGAGTTACAAAGGTGTGCAGTTGTTCAAACTACTATTGGTCCTGAAATTATAGTTTTTGACCAAGAGTTCTTAGGGTTGATTCCTGGAGAAAATATTGCCTCTTTGGGTCTTTATATATCACAAGAGGTTCACTTGTGCCTCATGATTCATCACAAGCTATTTCAGAGGTCCAATTGATTAGAGGTTGATCAAGAAGTTCATCTGGTCAAGAAGAGTCAATTGTGGCTCCATAAGGTCAAAGTCTTGGATTTCAAGGTCAACCAAGGGCATGTTATGTCATCTCAAGTATTTTAATGTGATTGAAGCAATAATAATCAAAGATAAGCATAAAATCAAGAGATTGGTTGAATTATGGTTTAGTGGAATTTTTCTAAGTATGGAAAACCCTAATTTCTAGCCATCTTGCAACATCCATAACTTTTTCATCCTTGATCCAAATGGGGAAAACTTGTTATCAAATTAAAGAGGACATAATGAACTACAAGTTTGTAGAATAAAGAAAGTCCAAAAGATTCATAGATTAAGAGTTATGGATAGTTAAAGTTGGGAAAAAGGAGAAATATAAGTTTCAACATTTAGAATTTTCTCTAAGTATAGAAATTCAGCTTGAGGAGCATGTTTTCAAGCCCATTTTTCATTGTGATATAAGCTTCAAATCAAATCTCCTCCAAGATGAAAGTTGTATATAATTATCTAAGATTTCCTTTGAGTACTAGAACTCTTCCATTGGGTGTGTACAACTCAAGTTATGGTGTCCCAAAGATGGGGTTTTCATTATGCCAAACTTGGCAAGTTTTTAGACAGATTCTGGACCAAACTTCCAAGGAAATTTCCATCATGATCCAAGCCTCATTACAAAATTCTTTCAATATGAAATTTGTAAAGCTTGTTTCAAGGTTTCTTTTGATGTAAAGAACTTCTCATTTGGATCAAAACTCCTAAAGATATGAAGCATCAAAGTCCATGTTACCAAGTTGTAAAAAATGTTTGTAACTTAGAATTTTTACATGCAAGTTGGTCATTTTTGTGGACACTTATTCAAGTCAATTTTCAACATGTTTCCAAGCATGGTTTCAATATTATTCCCACATGGAACTTATTCCTCTTTCTTCCTACTTCATTTGGATCCCAATTTCTCATCAAGTGATTTCTTATTCATCAAGATAGAGCTATTACAAGTGAGATATGTGGATTGGTGTTCATGCATGCATTCTTGTTATATTTTCATGCATACTCTAAGTTGCTTCATGTAGCAACCATATGGCCTCAATTTCATGCACATGATGTTCTCTTTTCCACTCCAAACTTTTCCATACATAGCCAGACATGCTTTTCTTTCATTTGTACCATATGCTTCACATTTTTCCAAAAAAGAAGGAAACACAAACCTCTCAAAAGCTTGCTCACCAAGGAGCCCCATCCACTCTCTTTCTCTGACCATTATTGGCACCAAAATATCCTCACCAAGTCATTCTCACACAAGGCAACTCGTACCACTCATTCAACACTCCAAAATATCAAGTTTTGCAAAAACCACCAACCAACATTTTAACCATAGTTACTTCTGTTTTTAACCCTCTAAACCTCACTATATAAGCCTAAAAACCCTAATGAGAAAAGGAAACAACTTCATTTTGCATTAAAAAAATCATATAAAAAAGCTCATAAGATTAAGAAATTTCTCAACACGGGTTGCATTTTTCAAGGGTTCTCTCTCCATTTCCTTTATCTATTCATCGTTTTTGAGGGCTTGTGAATCATTTGGTGGAGTTTATGAGTTTCTTACACGCATTTGAAGGAGTAACGGACTCACTCTGTTCACTAAGTTTTCTCCAACTTTGTTTCTCATTTCATGCGTGTTTTTGACTTATTATTGGTGTATTTGATGTCTTATGCCATGATAGATCTTGTTTGCATAACTGTTGTCTTGATTTAGTTAAGTTTCATATTTCACGTGCTTTCTTCTTGCCTGGTTTTCATCGTGTTTTAATGTATGTAAATAAAAATGAAGGCTGGATTTGAGATCTACATTAAATTTCCTTAAGAATGGTGTCAGGCTTTATGAGTTTTGGTACTGTTTTCAGTAAGCTCTGGCATAGGTCATTGAAGAAGACGATCGGAGCCCTAGCTCCGAAATCTACGTGTGTTTCCCATTTTGACTCATTGGCTGGATGCTTGTCTGCTGAGTTGTGCCTGCGTGGAGCTGAGGTGGATAAGTTGTCCACGCGTGTTTGTTTTTTTTCCTTTGATTTCTAATGTTATTTGGATTGGGCTTTGTAATAAATTGCTATTCATTCTCCCTTTTCTTTTGGCTCAGGGCGTGCTATACTTGTTTCATGTGTAACTTGGGTTTGCTATTACACCCCCTCTCTTGCTTTTCTCTTTTTATTTTCTCTTTTTTATTTTCGTTTCTACTTTAATTTTATTTTTAATTGTTAAAACCTTTTTAAAAAACACCAAAAAATACATTTCTAATCCTTTGATGTCTTAAGTTTATTTTCAATTATTTTATTTTATTTTTCAAATTTTTTTATATTTTATTTGAATTAATTTTGTGAGGTGCTTTTACTTTTCTACCCTTGAATTAAGGTTTATGTTTTGATGCCTTGTGCTTTCCTTCTTGATCCAATATTTTGGCCATATTTGAACACTTGATTGATGAATATTTTAATTCCATTTGGATGCCTTGATAATAATTTCTTTGATGTTTCTCATTTGATTTTGTTTAGTCCTCGATTCTTGCTCGATTCATAACATGCTTGGACTTGTGGATTTCTTTTGATGATGTATTCATGCAACTCTTGTTGAGATCTATTCTATGATTATTCTTGATTGTTTTAACATGAGTTTAAGATTTAGTTTCATTTTTGTATGATCATCTATGCGCTTCAAATTGTTTTTTCAATGTGATGATGTTTGAATATGAACTTGCCTAATGCTTGACTTAGTTTTAGGACTTTGTTTCTTGAATGGATTTTCTTTGTGGTTAATGATTCTTGTGTGATTCAAATGACTTTATTAAGGTTCTGATCTTCATGTTATGTGTCCATTGTATGATTATTTCCCTCTCCTTTATTCACATGCTCTCTTATATGAATGATTTAGGTGTTTCTTTGAGCATGATTATAACTTGATCTTTCTTGAACTTGCTTGATGTCTTGGTTTTGGATATGAATTGAATCATTTGAGTTTGCTTCTGACCTTCATGTTATGGTGTGCATTTCTTGATCAATTTTCACTTTGTACCTTGCTTGAATACATGTTTCATTTGAAGATGATCATGGTATGAACTTGTCTAGTTTTTATGCATGTTTTGGGGTTGATCCTTGTCGATTCTTCTTGATATTATTGAGTTGATATTTGAAATGACATACATGATCATATTTCTGCCCCATTTGGATTCATACCTTGAGTTTACATGTTTACTTCATTGAGGTGTGCCTTTACATGATTGTTGTGTGACAATTGATTGAGTTTGGATATGATACATTACTTGAATCTTTTTGCTCATTCTTTGATCATTAACATGAGTTTAATGCAATATGACATGGCTATTGCCCTACCTTGGTTCTCACATCATTTGACTTCATTTAATTTTTCTTGATGGTTAAAAATAATTCTTGGTTGATCTTAAGTCATTTGTGTATGCATTGGTGCCTTGTTTTGTCTAATTGCTTTGACTTCTAATCTTTGGTTATGGTTTGACATGTGAGCATACTTGGGTTACCTTAGCATGATGTTGATGTTTAATTTGTTTGATTGAGCTTAATGCTTGCATTTGTTGGATGCTTATGTCTAATAGGGTGAACTTCCTTGTTTATTTACTTGGTGTTGCATCTTCTCTTTCATCTCTCATTCTTCTTTATTTCCTTCTTTTTGAGACTTGGTTAAGTTTTGAGTTTGCTTTTGTTTGTGATTGATTAGTATAATGTTTACTTGTGCTTGTTTACATGATCCCTTAGGATTCCTAGTTCCACTTAATTTCTAATTAAGTTGGAGGTAGGAGAGACATTAGGCTTTCAATCCTTTACATGATAACAATTAGGATAGTCCCTTTCAAACCTTAACTTTAGGTCTATCTCTTTGCATGATAACATGAGGTAGAATTCCCTTTCTATCCCAACTTTAGGACCATTGTGCATGACAATATTAGGAGTCAGTTTCCCTTAGTTATTTTCTTTTCAACCTTTGAGTCCTCTCTCTCTTCTCATCTCAAAACATCATTAACACATTTAATAAAGACGATGAACATTATGCGCCACGAGCCTTAAGCATATGGGAAATGATGAGTGAGGGGTCTCTCCTTACTTGTCTAGAGTGTTTAGTATATGTTCCGTCTGGGGGAGATATGCGACGCATTCGTTCCTATATCATAGACTTTAGTGCAATGTGAATCTCAAGTCAAATCAATTCACTTCTCTAAAACTCATAAACAAATTGCAAACCTTTTTATCCTTCGGGATTGTTTTTTTCAAACTCATTTTTAGAAAAGAGTACGTTACTTTTCCGTTGTACCGCAAACAGGCATCGACCCTAACTGTTGGAATATGAACTTAGCATCACTCATAAAAAACACTTAATAATTTGTTAGCCGAACTACGTTTGCTCTAATTTCTCATACTAGATGAGGATACGTAGGCACAAGACGACGATGTCTTGGCGAGCACTCTTTCCCTTTTTCTCTCGTAGTAATCCGAACTACGTTTGCTCTAATGTCTCATACCAGATAAGGATGCGTAGGCACAAGACGACAATGTCTTAGCGAGCAACCTTCCCCCCTTCACCCGTAGTTTTCTGAACTACATTGACTATGACTTTCCCATTGCACGAGGGAATACGTAGGCATAGGGCGACGATGTCCTATCAAGTCTCTTTTTTTCTTTTTCCGTTCCTGTTTCCGTTTAGCAGTAGGCTTTAGATAACACACTCTTTGATTAGACAACAAGCGTGGATCTCGTTGAATATAAATAATACGATGGGGTGTTAATACCATCCTCTCGCATAACCGACTCCCGAACCCAAAATTTGGTTGCGATGACCTTGTCTTCTCCCTTTCTTCAGGTTTTCTTTGATCGTTTCTTTTCCCTACGTCAGGATAAATAAAGTTCGGTGACGACTCTTTTATTTTTTCCACCAGGTGTTTTTCGCAGTTGCGAAAATATATAACATAAAAGTTTTAATTTATTAAAATCAATACCAATAAACTTTAAAAAGTATTTTATATATAAGCTTTTCTGACACATTTTTTAATAAATCTAAACTAACAGTGTATATAATATTTTCATAGTTGAATTATAATAACTTCCTAAATTGGTAAAAACTATATATAATTATAAATTTTGTATATATTTGATAAATTGGTATGAATTCAAACTTAGACTCAACAGAACTCGCCTAATCTTTAAAGAATTATTTATCCCACCCTAAGTGGTGGAAAAATGTATGAACTGCAGTATAGCGGCAAGAAGCAAAAGATTTGGAAGAATTCTCTCAGGAATTTATCGTATTCACAGGGATCAGTGCGATGGAAAGAATGTCGTTCAACAATCTCTAAGCTTGGTTTGAATGGTTTGAAAGAGTAAAAAGAATAAAGAAAAACATATGAACAAGTAAATAATGCATTCTTTAGAGAAGAGAGAACTCGTCAAAATTTTTATTTCATCTACCCATCAAATACTAAAAAATCTATCAATTAATTATACGTAACCGAAATCACTCGTCAATATCATCACATATCGCTCATAACAGAGGTTATGTCTAACGTAAAGTTGAGAGAACAATTGTATCGTCTCATCGGTGATGTCTCACGCAACTCAACAACATTGAGCATTAAGAACTAATACCCACATGAATATTAGACCTAAATCTATGTCTAAATTTTATAAGTTAACAAATGTTTATCTTAGATCGAGTTCAAACTGTATATGTCTATAGCAATCCAAACCCATTAAGATAAATATTGAAATCAAAGATGAATATCGATAAAGATTTGTAACAGAGATCTTATACAATGATCAATAAATATACATACAATCAAGATAAACTTACATACAAAACCTCAATAATAGAGGGTACAAAGAGAAGAAAGAAGATGAACAAGAATATCTCGATTTTTCAATGTCGATTGAAGCAAATCTAACTTTAGATCATCAAGATATACACTCTAATATTGAAAGAATGTTTGTGATGAAGTTAGGAGTAAAAATCCCCAAAAGCATAACCTAAAAAATGATGAAAAAGTGACTTTATAGGCAAAATTGACTTCGCGTCGTCGTTGTGCAAGCTCTAGGTTGCACATCAACCATATCAGGCTTAGTTTCTGCCTCTATAATTTTTTTCCATGCTTATGGGCCACTTCCAGCTTGCACAACGACCGCAAAGCAACCATGGTAGATTTGAGATAAATCAGTTCTTATTTCGATCATAACTTGAGAACCGTAACTCTGTTTTACGTACGGCCAGAAGCGTTGGAAAGCTTATTCAGTTCTATATAAGACTATGATTAAATATAATTGCTTGAATATTTAAAAAATGAGATAAAAATAATTAAACTCAATGGTATTTACACGATGACGTAATATATGCACTATAACATAAACTATAAAAAATATACACATAATTTGAGGTTTATTGGTATAAAACGAATGAATTAAGCCGATGAGTGCTAATTAATCACACTCAAATCACAACAATTTAGAAATCATCAAAAAATACTCTAAGAAATTTCGAAAATGTTCTTAGAATTCAAAAGTGAATTCCTAGACGCACATCAAATACATCAAATTCATACATAAGTGAGTTTCACCCTTATTTTGTAAAAAAAAAAAGAAGCCTGAAAATATGCTTCCAGATTAATCGAAAGTATTTCAGAAGTATATTTTCCTAGGATTTGTTTTTGAATTCTTGTGCTAATGTTCATCTTCTTCTCTTCCTATATCTCATGCTACTTTCTTCATCTTCATTTTCTAGTAAACAATACCAGTATTTTCTGGTCAAATGGTCCAATAGTTGAAGTTCATCTTTGGTGATATCCATTAAAAACAAATATTGCAAGGTTTTATTGTTGTTATTGGATTAATTTTTCAAATATTGAAATGTAAATGTAGAAGCATTTTGGGGGAGGGAGGGTTATTTAAAAGAGAGAGAGAGAGAGAGAGAGAGAGAGAGAGAGAGAGAGAGAGAGAGAGAGAGAGAGAGAGAGAGAGAGAGAGAGAGAGAGAGAGGACGAATAAAAATGGAAATGTAGAAGCATTGTTGGGTTAATTTTTCAAAGATTGAAATTGAAATGTAGATGCATTTTTGGGGTAGAGGTTTGTTGCGAGTGTTTTCCTTCGCGTGCGTGCGCGCGTGTCTATGTGTATGTGTATGTGTGTATGAAAGAATAATGAATAGAAATTTTACGGAAGTATATCTCCAAATTAATTCGGGAGTATATTTATGCACCATTTTTTGACAAAATAATGGTGAAACCCACTTACGTGTGAATTTAATGTATTTGGTGTGCATCCGATATTGCGGATTCTAGTGGTAGTTTTGGTTTTTCACTAGAGCGAGTAAGCTATATTTAAGGTGCCTTATGCAATTCCCCGGTTTTAAGTCATCCTATGAGACAAGACCTAGCTAGTTTAACTTAATGGGCCAAGTTGATCAAGTCACCTTAGAGCCTATAAAACTCCAAAAATTATAATTGATTATTTAATTGATTAATTATGATTTATTGGTGAATATATGCGAATTATTGTTGATTAAGGCATGTTGTGGGGTAGTGGTGGATTAAGGTGTTAATTACTATTATTTAGAATTAAATAATTGTAGTTATATTATTTTAGAGTTATAATAATAATTTTAGTCATTTTATTTAGAATAAATGAAGATAGAATAATAAGGGCAAAAAGGTAATTATGGTGAAAATTAGTGAGGGTATGATGGGAAAAGCATATAAAGGGTCAAAGGGATAAAAAAAATATAAAAGAAATAAGGGAATTTGAGGTCATTCTGTACGATC
Organism: Lathyrus sativus; assembly: GCA_963859935.3. Taxonomy (NCBI): domain Eukaryota; kingdom Viridiplantae; phylum Streptophyta; class Magnoliopsida; order Fabales; family Fabaceae; genus Lathyrus; species Lathyrus sativus. Next base: position 62,713,052 of record OZ012738.1, on the reverse strand, counting down.
ATGACTTTTGGAGAAAAGTGAGAAGCGATAAGGAAATTTGAGGTCTATTATGATGTATTATTGTCGTATTATGAATATATGTTGAATCATATGAGTTTTGGATGGAAAGAGTATTGAAATCGCATGAGACTGGTTTGGTGTAGAAAATGCAACAGCAGAGTTGCTGTTTTCGCGTCATCGTCGGGCAAAGCTAATTCGCTCGGTCAACGCCAGGCGAGATGAGAGGCGAAGGTAAGGATGGAAAGGAGGTTCTCCTGGAATTTTTTATGGGGGAAGGTGATTTGCCCCTGTTTTGCCGGGTGAGTATCAGGCGAATGGACTGCTTCGCCGGGCGAGCCTCAGGCGAGCAGACTGAGACTGATTTATTTCTAAAACTTTAAAAATTCATAACTCGAGTTGTGAGTGTCCAATTGATGTGTGGCTTGGATCGTTGGAAAGCTGGTTTAACGTAATTTCTCTTAAAAATATTTTTCAGTACCATAATTCCAACTATTTGATGCATGGGTGGTTGTCTTGTACTGTTGAGTTATGTCGTTTTGTGAAATGTATGAAAAAGCTTTGTGTAATTAATAATTGGTGATGTTCTATATCTAATGATAGTAATGATGTTGTGGAATTAATTATGATGACTTTAATGTTGAGGTGATGTGATAAATGTTACTTGTAGTGATGTTTGATGATGTGTATGATAATATTATGTATAAATGCTATGTGATGATGATAATGCGATGTGTTGAATGAAGTTGACCTTTAAGCATGTTTGATGTACATACATGCTATGTGAAGGATGTTATTATGATGATTACATGAATTATGATGCAATTAACTAGCCGTGGTCGAATTATTATTGGTGTTGTGCATCATACATTCATGGCATGTGTTAGAACGTTTGTCCAGTGATGATGTTAGGACTTCGGTCCAATGACGATGTTAGGACTTCGGTCCAGTGGTGGCCTCAATCCCATTGTGTGGATTGAGTGCGTTTTATGATGTGCTTCGGTTCCAAGTAGGAATCGATCCTATGGTGGGGATCTTTGGAGGGAGATGACCAAGTGTTCATCAAAGAATTGGTACCACATGCATGAGTCAGTGTTGTTGCATTACATACTAAGTGACATTGCATAATTGTGAGTTAAATGATGTTTGATGATGTTGTGACTTAAGTGATGTTTTGGTGATGATGATTAATTGATGATATAATGACGTTGTGAATTAATTAATGAAGTGACAATGTGAGTATATATGTGATGTGTGACGAATATATGAATTATTGATAATTGTTGCTGTAACTACTACATATTTTTCCTTATATCTTTTGTATTGAATTGTGATTACTCACCCTATCCGTTTGAATGTTGCCTCCACGTGGGTAACGTGCAGGTTGTAACGCCCCGATTTCGATTTTCACTTTTATTGGGCCCCAATTTAATTAAATTGGGTGAATAATATTTGGATGTAGAATTTGTGTGGAAATATGTTATATTTACATATTATCATATTTTTAATCGGTATTGGGAGGTTTCAGAGGAAATAGTTTGGAAGGGTATTTTGGACATTTCCTATTTAATATTAAGTGAGATATTTGTGAGATATTGAATTAATAGATGTTTTGGAAAAATAATGGAAAGGATATTAAAGAGGAAATAGAAGGGAAAGAAAGGATAGTAAGAAGGAGAGAAAGAAAGGAGAAAGAAAGAAGAGGAGGAGAAAGAGAAGAGAAAGAGGAAAACCTAGAATCATCAAGAATCGATCAAAGCTTGCGATTAATCAGGTAAGGGTGAGAAGTTTTATCATCTTAATAATGTATAGCATCATATATGTATTAGTTTGGGGCTTGTTGGTAGTTTTTCTACACTATCCATTTCTAGGGCAAAAGTTGGAATAATCGGTAGATTGAGGATTTAATCGGTTGAAACTGAGTAATAACGCCGTAGAATAGTCGGGTAACATGTATTGATGCTATTTGTACTGATTTAGATGTTTAAGAGATGGTTGATGATGGATTGGTGAAGGAGAGACAGAACAGAATGCTGTTCTGCGCAGGTTCGCTGGCTCTCGCCAGGCGAGCGAAGGCGAAACTTCGCCAGGCGAAGCCCGGCGAATGCTGGCGAGTAATTATGTTTAAGTCCCAGTGGACTTCGCTGGTGAGTTCGCCAGGCGAAGGTGGATAGCGAAGGTTCGCCCAGCGAAGGTGCTGGCGAATGGTGGCGAATGAAGTCAGTAGCTACTGACTTGGGCTCGCTGGCGAGTTCGCCAGGCGAAGCCTAGCGAAGGTTCGCTGCGGGGGTTCGCCAGGCGAATAAAGGCGAACGTGACAGCATTTTTCTTGTGCTGTGTTGCTCATGTGGTGATTGTTTGGTTGATTCACATAGGTTAATACCTCTATGATATGAATAAGTATGTGATCTATTGTGATAACATGTGCTGTGGGTAGCCTTCGTGCGTAAATCCTCGATTGTGAATTGTGGCCGTTTGGGCAAACATGTGCATTGTTTAAATTGATTTAAAATGCATGATAATGAGGTGAATGACTAATGTGTCGTGTAATATACATTGCGATGTATGATGATTGTATGAAATTGAATGAGGTGAAGATGCATGAACATATTATGTGTATGTGTGTGCATTTCAAGAATTGTATAGAATACATTCTTGTGTTGTTGATTCCTAGGAGAATCTGATGAGTGATAGGACTCTTAGGAGAGCCTGAGGAGAGACATGACTCTTAGGAGAGTCTGATGAGAGGTGTGATTCCTTGGAGAGTCTGCTGTATGACCTGATTCCTCGGAGAATCTGATGAATGGTGTGATTCCTCGGAGAATCTGCTGAATGAATTGATTCCTCGGAGAATCTGACGAGATATGTGATTCCTTGGAGAGTCTGCTGATTAACCTGATTCCTTGGAGAATCTGATGAACAGTGTGATTCCTCGGAGAATCTGACGAGTGGCGTGATTCCTCGGAGAATCTGATGAATGGTGTGATTCCTAGGAGAGTCTGATGAGGGTTGTGATTCCTAGGAGAATCTGACAAGTGATAGAATACCCATGAGGGGTGAGAGTAGATTGATCCTTAGGAGGATCTGACGATCGACTAGATCGATGTTGTGTTGCATTTACATAGAGTAGCGAGTTGTCCTCTATGATTTGCATTTGTCATCTGTATATGATGTATAGTGAAATAAACATGTTGTGTATGTTTATTGAATTAACGTGAAATGTATGTTTTGGCATAATGTAGATACTGGAGGATATATATATATATATAGATATATATATATATATGTGGTTGCATGTTTATAAAAAGATATAAACATTGATGATGCATATTGAGTATGCTTGGTGTTATAGTTGTATATAGATATATTATATTGTGCAAGGTGAGTTGTGGTGAGAATGCGTAGAATGCATAATTGTTGATACGAGATATTTATATATGTCTTTATGCATTATTTATTATGATATTGTTTCTCACCCTTCTGCTGTTTGATAATGCTCTATGAGGCATTGCAGATTAGATGGCTGGAGACATTTTTGTGAAGCGTGACTTCATTCTTTTTGGTCGGTCGGCTCTGATATGTAGCACCGGGTAGATGGGAGTTATTTTGATTCTTTTGTGATACATTTGTGTATGTATCTGCTGATGTTATGTTTTGTTAACATATTGGATGACAATTGTATATGTGAATACATGTCTTGGAAATATGGAATATTTAGATGTTTCCGCCTTGTTCTAAATATTTTCTTGTGGGTGTTGACCCGTTGTTGCATATCTGATTGAGCAGGTGTTGTATGCGTTGAATTCTTTTGTGATAATGTGACATACCCCTTTTGTGATATGACTTACATGTACTCTGATAAAATTTTGACTTATGCCTAAATGATTAATTGAATTATTTTGGGGTAGGAATAAGGGGGGTGTTACAAGTGGTATCAGAGCCAGTGTTGAGTCAGTTGTGTTTGTCTTATTGTTTTGTTGGTTGAGCGGTTGTTTAACCTTGTTGCTGTTTTTGCGATTAAGAAGATTATGGCAGGTCGTAATGACAGTGCTATGGCTGCGGCATTGGAGGCGATGGCTAGAGCGGTGCAGGGTGCGCCGAATGTGAACGCAAATGATGAGTTTAGAAAGAGTAAGCCACCGGTGTTCAAAGGAAGGTTTAATCCGGACGGTGCCCAAAATTGGTTGAAAGAGATCGAGAGGATCTTCAGAGTTATGAACTGTGCCGAGGGCAATAAGGTGAGGCTTGGATCTCACATGTTGCGGGAAGAAGCCGATGACTGGTGGATCGGCATGAGGCAAGTGCTTGAAGTAGATGACGAGGAAATAACTTGGGATTTATTTCGTGCTGAATTCTTGAGGAAGTATTATCCTGAGAGTGTGAAAGGAAGGAAGGAAATGGAATTTCTTGAGTTGAAACAAGGCAATATGTCTGTGGTGGATTACACGGCTAAGTTTATGGAGTTAGTAAAATTTCATCCTCACTATGATGCGGTGACGGCAGAATTTTCTAAGTGTGTTAAGTATGAGAACGGCTTGCGTCCCGAGATCAAGCAAGCGGTGGGCTATCAGAGGATAAGGAGATTTTCGGACTTGACCGAATGTTGTCGAATTTTTGAAGAAGATCGCAAAGCTCGTTCTACTCACTACAAGAGTTTGAAGGAGGAGAAAGAAAAGCAACAAGTAAGGAGTGAACCTTATGAGACGCCAGCTGATAAGGGCAAGCATAAGGGAAACTTTGTTAAGGGATCTGGAGGAGGGAGTTCTGGATCCATTAAATGCTACAAGTGTGGCGAGATGGGTCATAAGTCTTTTATGTGTGGAAAGCCCAAGATCAAATGCTCTAATTGTGGAGTTCTTGGACATGATGTTAAGGATTGTAGAATGGGTGCAGTGAAGTGCTACAATTGTGGAGACGTGGGTCACATCAGTGCGAAGTGTCCTAAACCGAAGCAAGCTTCAGTAAGTGGGAAAGTGTTTGCATTGGCAGGGTCAGACACTACCAATGCGGATCGTTTGATTTGAGGTATGTGCTTTAATTATGTTGCACCTTTAGTTGTTATGTTTGATATTGGAGCGACTCATTTGTTCGTTTCTTTGAGTACGCTTAGTGTTTGGTTTTGATTTTCCGTTGATGCGATGGTAATTGAGAGTGAAGACTTTAAGATGGTGACGTTGGACAACGTACGTGTTTGAGATTTGAGCTCATTGGGGTAGAATGACTAGTATGTTATTCCTGATGAGGTATAAGTGTCATGGTTGTATTCGCTAGGGTAGAATGGCTATGTGTCGTTCCTAGTGGAAAGAATCACCGGTGTAGAATGACCTAGATGTTGTTCCTGGTGAAGTACGAGTGGTGTACCCGTAATCTCCAATGGGAGTTGATGAGGGTGACAGTCTTTTATGAGCCACGTGGCATGGCTGTGATTGTGATAAGGAAGTATGCATGTGGACGATTGTGTGTAACTTGGGAATTCAGGAAAGGACGCAGGAATCGTGTCCGGTGTGTTTTGAATCAAGTGATATTTTCGAGGACGAAAATTTCTAAAGTGGGGGAGAGTTGTAACGCCCCGATTTCGATTTTCACTTTTATTGGGCCCCAATTTAATTAAATTGGGTGAATAATATTTGGATGTAGAATTTGTGTGGAAATATGTTATATTTACATATTATCATATTTTTAATCGGTATTGGGAGGTTTCAGAGGAAATAGTTTGGAAGGGTATTTTGGACATTTCCTATTTAATATTAAGTGAGATATTTGTGAGATATTGAATTAATAGATGTTTTGGAAAAATAATGGAAAGGATATTAAAGAGGAAATAGAAGGGAAAGAAAGGATAGTAAGAAGGAGAGAAAGAAAGGAGAAAGAAAGAAGAGGAGGAGAAAGAGAAGAGAAAGAGGAAAACCTAGAATCATCAAGAATCGATCAAAGCTTGCGATTAATCAGGTAAGGGTGAGAAGTTTTATCATCTTAATAATGTATAGCATCATATATGTATTAGTTTGGGGCTTGTTGGTAGTTTTTCTACACTATCCATTTCTAGGGCAAAAGTTGGAATAATCGGTAGATTGAGGATTTAATCGGTTGAAACTGAGTAATAACGCCGTAGAATAGTCGGGTAACATGTATTGATGCTATTTGTACTGATTTAGATGTTTAAGAGATGGTTGATGATGGATTGGTGAAGGAGAGACAGAACAGAATGCTGTTCTGCGCAGGTTCGCTGGCTCTCGCCAGGCGAGCGAAGGCGAAACTTCGCCAGGCGAAGCCCGGCGAATGCTGGCGAGTAATTATGTTTAAGTCCCAGTGGACTTCGCTGGTGAGTTCGCCAGGCGAAGGTGGATAGCGAAGGTTCGCCCAGCGAAGGTGCTGGCGAATGGTGGCGAATGAAGTCAGTAGCTACTGACTTGGGCTCGCTGGCGAGTTCGCCAGGCGAAGCCTAGCGAAGGTTCGCTGCGGGGGTTCGCCAGGCGAATAAAGGCGAACGTGACAGCATTTTTCTTGTGCTGTGTTGCTCATGTGGTGATTGTTTGGTTGATTCACATAGGTTAATACCTCTATGATATGAATAAGTATGTGATCTATTGTGATAACATGTGCTGTGGGTAGCCTTCGTGCGTAAATCCTCGATTGTGAATTGTGGCCGTTTGGGCAAACATGTGCATTGTTTAAATTGATTTAAAATGCATGATAATGAGGTGAATGACTAATGTGTCGTGTAATATACATTGCGATGTATGATGATTGTATGAAATTGAATGAGGTGAAGATGCATGAACATATTATGTGTATGTGTGTGCATTTCAAGAATTGTATAGAATACATTCTTGTGTTGTTGATTCCTAGGAGAATCTGATGAGTGATAGGACTCTTAGGAGAGCCTGAGGAGAGACATGACTCTTAGGAGAGTCTGATGAGAGGTGTGATTCCTTGGAGAGTCTGCTGTATGACCTGATTCCTCGGAGAATCTGATGAATGGTGTGATTCCTCGGAGAATCTGCTGAATGAATTGATTCCTCGGAGAATCTGACGAGATATGTGATTCCTTGGAGAGTCTGCTGATTAACCTGATTCCTTGGAGAATCTGATGAACAGTGTGATTCCTCGGAGAATCTGACGAGTGGCGTGATTCCTCGGAGAATCTGATGAATGGTGTGATTCCTAGGAGAGTCTGATGAGGGTTGTGATTCCTAGGAGAATCTGACAAGTGATAGAATACCCATGAGGGGTGAGAGTAGATTGATCCTTAGGAGGATCTGACGATCGACTAGATCGATGTTGTGTTGCATTTACATAGAGTAGCGAGTTGTCCTCTATGATTTGCATTTGTCATCTGTATATGATGTATAGTGAAATAAACATGTTGTGTATGTTTATTGAATTAACGTGAAATGTATGTTTTGGCATAATGTAGATACTGGAGGATATATATATATATAGATATATATATATATATATATGTGGTTGCATGTTTATAAAAAGATATAAACATTGATGATGCATATTGAGTATGCTTGGTGTTATAGTTGTATATAGATATATTATATTGTGCAAGGTGAGTTGTGGTGAGAATGCGTAGAATGCATAATTGTTGATACGAGATATTTATATATGTCTTTATGCATTATTTATTATGATATTGTTTCTCACCCTTCTGCTGTTTGATAATGCTCTATGAGGCATTGCAGATTAGATGGCTGGAGACATTTTTGTGAAGCGTGACTTCATTCTTTTTGGTCGGTCGGCTCTGATATGTAGCACCGGGTAGATGGGAGTTATTTTGATTCTTTTGTGATACATTTGTGTATGTATCTGCTGATGTTATGTTTTGTTAACATATTGGATGACAATTGTATATGTGAATACATGTCTTGGAAATATGGAATATTTAGATGTTTCCGCCTTGTTCTAAATATTTTCTTGTGGGTGTTGACCCGTTGTTGCATATCTGATTGAGCAGGTGTTGTATGCGTTGAATTCTTTTGTGATAATGTGACATACCCCTTTTGTGCTATGACTTACATGTACTCTGATAAAATTTTGACTTATGCCTAAATGATTAATTGAATTATTTTGGGGTAGGAATAAGGGGGGTGTTACACAGGTGATCAAGATTAGCTCGTAGATGCGTGGAGACTTAGCTTTGGAGTTGTTTTACTCTATTTCCGTTAATAATAAAGGCGTCTTGCTCTGATATGTAACATCGGGTGGGGAACGCTTGAGTCGGATATCATGTTGTTTTGTTAGACTTATTTTATGAGCTTTATATACAATTAGATTTATTTGAAGATGTGACTTTTGATAATGACCATGATGTTTGATGAAGAAAAATAAATTACTTTGAGATTATGATTCCGCTGTGAAGTTTGAATTTTTGTTGATGTTAGTGAAGAAATGATCATGTTAAATGTTTTGAAAAACCGTGTTATGGAGCAAAATGTTTATTTAAGATGTTTTTATGACGATGTGAGTGTAAAAGGGTGTTACATTAGCCAACATATCTTACTTCTAACTAATGCACTTTAACAATCAGACAGAGCATTCAAGGCATATTAGTAGTCATAAGTGATCGGTCTCGAAAAAAAAGGCTTGGCTCCCATTAATTAGTCACAAGAAAACCCAAAACTTAATGATCAATCACTTGATATATATATATATATATATATATATATATATATATATATATATATATATATATATATATATATATATATATATATATATATATATATATATATATATATATATATATATATATATATATATATATATATATATATATATATATATATATATATATATATATATATATATATATATATATATATATATATATATATATATATATATATATATATATATATATATATATATATATATATATATATATATATATATATATATATATATATACATGACCTCACATGCTCTATTTTTATAAAACCTGTAACAACCCAATTTTCATTAATTAATTATTTATGTTAATTAATTGATTTATTGAAATTATTGGATGATTATTTTAAATGATTTGGTAGATAATTGGAGAGAAGAAAATATAATGGAAAGAAAAGAAATAGAAGAGAAAGGGGATATAAGAGAAAGTGGAAAGAAAAGAGATAGAAAGAAAAGATAGAAAGGAAAGAAAGGAAAAAGAAGAGAAAGAAAGAAGGAAGAAGAGAGAAGAGGAGAAAATAGAGGAAAAGCATGGAATCATCATAACGGCTTCTAGCTTCCGATTAATCAAGTAAGGGTGTGAAATGTTGTAATCTTACCAATGTATATGATTAGGTATGTGTGTGTTTGGATTTGTTTGGATGTTTTCATCTTTTTCCATTTTAGGGCAGAAAGAGGTTTAATCGGTAGAATCAAGGTTTTGAACGGTTAGAATCCGAAATAAATGGTGCAGTTTAGTCGGGTAATGTTGGGCTGAGACTATTGGAACTGATTGGAATTAAATTGGTTGATTTTATGATGATTTGGTGATTTTGGACTGTTTGGGGTTCTGAGTTCGCAGATTCGCTCGTGTTCGCTAGGCGAGCAAAAGCGAAGGTTCGCCAGGAGAAGCCCAGCGAGTGGGAAGCGAACCATTGCAGTAGCCAAGATCAGCCTTCGCTGGCGTGTTCGCCAGGCGAAGGAGGTGGCGAGCAAGTTCGCCAGGCGAGTGAACCAACGAGTAGGCAGCGAATGTGACAACACCTTATTTTCCTCGTGTTTTCCATCCAATGTTGATTGTTTGGTTCAATTATGTTCAATCCTTATCAGAAATGAATAGTTTGTGTACTGTTATGATATGTTATGATGTGGGTAGCCGTATGGCGTGAATCCTAGATTATGGAATCGATTGTGAAATATGGCCTTTTGGCATATATAATGCATTGTTTAAATTGATTAAAAATGTATGATGAATGTGGTTGAGTTTGTTGCCGTTTGGCATGATGATGTGAATGCATAATGATTTTTATGCGATTGTATGTGAAGAATGCATGAGAACATATTGTGAATATGTGTGCATTGCTTGATAAATATGGTCTTTTGACAAATATATGCATTGTTTAAATTAATTAAAAGTGCATGATGAATGTGGTTGAGTTCGTGGTCGATGGCGAGATATTGTGAATGCATATTGATTGTATGCAATATTGTGAAGAATGCATGGGAGCATATTGTGAATATATGTGCATTGCTTGATAATTGTGATGATGTTGAAAGTATGAATACTTTGATATGATGTGTAAGTGTGCAATCATGATATAATTCTTGTGTGATGAATTATTTGACTATGCATGGGATTAAGATGCGAGAGCGGTCTTAAGTGCATATGATTGTTGATTGCATACGCATCATTTATGTCAAGAGGCAATGTTTGTTAGTTCCGTGGGAGCTAGTGACTTGTCCCAAACCTAGAGCGGGGTTTGAAAGCTTAGGGAATGGGCTTTTGTTGTCGTCATTCTAGGGAACGGACCCGGTTTAAATGTAAAAACCAAAAAATGATAACAAGTGTTGGTACCACATGGCATTGAGTTGCATTGAGTCACATGGCATATATCATTGTTATATGGAAGTATGCATGTGTATGAATTGTTGAATGAGAGTTGCGATTGGATGAATAAACCTAATAGTAAATGTTTATGTGGAATGATGTGAATTGTTGATGTATGCATGATAAATATGTTTGGTGATTATCCATGGTTGTTTATGCATATATTGTGATGTATATGATGATGATAATGAATTGTGGTGAGAAATGCGGAATATGTGTATTCTATGTTTATATATATATATATATATATATATTTATATATATATATATATATATATATATATATATATATATATATATATATATATATATATATATATATATATATATATGTGTGTATATATATATGCATTGATTATTATGATAATATTTCTCACCCTTCTGCTGGAATGATGCCTTATCTGACATCGTGCAAGTATCGAGAATAGAGCTGCTCGTAGTTGTGTGGTCGTTGTTGGTGTAGCCATTTAGTAATTTAATTATATTGGGTCGAGTCATGCTCTGGTCATGTAACACTGGGATCGTTTGGTTTATATTTTAGAGATACATTATGTATTCTATGTTATGTTTTTATATTCATTGGAATATCATGATGTTGGCCTTGGTGCCTAAGTAATGGTGAAGTATGTGATGAATCTGAATATTCTGTTAAGAGAATTATGTTATAAAATAAATCCGCTGCTACATGCAAATTGAAATTGTGAGAAGCATGATTATTTATTATAAGTGTTAATGAGCATGACAGGTGGTTTTGATGTTTCGAAAGTTATGTGTGACGCTCTTTGTGAATGCATGAAAATTCACTCTGATTATTCGTATATTTTCAGTGGGGTTTAGATGGGTGTTACATTAGTGGTATCAGAGCAGGTCGGTCCATCCGACCAAGTTGTCTAATGTTGTTTGTTCCCTTGTATGCGACATGTGTGTGAAAACACTGTCAATACGTGTTTGTTGCCTAACCTTTGTCTGCAGAAGTGGGAATGATTCAAGTGGGGGAGAAACTTGTGCTTCTCTAGGATGTTGCAAGTGTGGAATTATAGCTCAGTGTATGGTTGAACGCTCTTATAGTTTGGTAAAGATGGTTTATGCCTCATTATGATTATCGACTGTCTATTAACAAATTGAGGAACTGATCACCCTTAATCTCTTGTTGATAGTAGTTGGGATTGTGCTGGATGGGATAGACGTGTCTTACGAGCTTAGATGGAGTGAACAGTGAATTGTTTGGAGTTAAATCCAGTGCTTAAGAATTGTTTTGATGAGTCGGCACAAGACAGTGTTGAGATGTTTAGTTTTGATGGGAATTTTGAGTGTTAGTGAAAGTGGAAAGTTGGCGGTTTGCCGATTAATTGTGGCTGTCTAGAAGTTATCCTGACAAGATGGTGATACACAGCCAGGACGTGAAGTGGAGTTGTGATTGACTTAGTTACGGAAACTAGTCCGATATTGAGAGCTCCATATTATATGTTTATTTGGACGGTCAAGGAATTAAATTGATTGAGTAGTTTTGAGACTTGTGTCTGGTGTGTGTGTGTGCTACGACAACAGATTGTGAGGTCGAGTATGTAAAGGGTGGGTGGTGACTTCTGGTGATTATTAAAGTAAGAGGTGGAATACAATATTGGTATAATTAGACCTTTAAACATTTTAAGAGTTGGAGATGTGTTGAATGGCCTTCTAAGTGTGAAGATGTTATTTTCGTATTGTTGTCGTAACGGGAGAACCGTAACTCGGAATGACGCCAGATTAGAAGCATTGGAAGCTATTACAATGCTCTATGTGATGGTGAAGTAGTGACATGGAATTAAGTTATTTATTGATGGAATACGTTTGGATGTTGTAGTGAGTGCGGAAAGTGCGACTTGTGTTTCCGCCATAACTCACAAATTGAGTGAGTCAATGGTTGTGTAACCGATGATGGTTGGATATATTCGAAGAGTATAGAGGATCATGTTGAACATCGGGGACTTAAGTTATCAGTGTTGGAGAAGAAGCAGTGATATGTGTTGCACCCCAAAATTTGACCAACCGGGTCTCGTATCTGGCTCGATGTTTCGACGCATAACCGCATTCGCATCTGCATATTGCATACAGGGCATTTTTCAGTTGTTTTGATTTTATCAGGGATCACAGCTCTCGTCTCGTGTTTCAGGTGTTTTTAATCAGTTTAGATAGATAGAATCGATTTTTGGGATATTTCGGTGCCCGTTTATTTTTACCGATTATTTTTGTGCGCTCTCGCGGTGTTATGTGTCGTTCGGTATTATTGTGATTTTTTTTCTAAATAGCTTTTGGCATTTTTAGGATTTAATAGCTTTTAAATCATTTTTAGGATTTAATAGGATTTTTAAATAGATTTTTAATCATTTTAGATATTTTTAAATAGCATTTTCCCTTTTTTAGAATTTAAATAGATTTTATCTTTTTAAATAGGATAATATAGATTTTCTTTTAATAATATAGGATTTTCTAGAATATTAATATAATTTTTAAATAGTTAATAGCTTTTTTTAATCTTTTTAATATAGATTTTTTTTCTTATTAAATCAATAAGTTTTTGTTAATAGAAATTGATTGTTTTTAATTTTAGATATAGAGATTAATAGATTTTTTTTCTTTTATAGATTTTAAATAAATAATATAGTTTATAGTTTTATTAGGATTTTTAGAATTTAATTAGATTAGTTCTCAGATTTAATTGATTAGATTAATTTGAGTTTAGTTAATTAGATTGATTAGGTTTTGATTAATCCATGTCTATTTTCATTAATCCGGTTGATTCAGTTTTTGATTTTTTTATAGCATTTTCGTTTTGGGCCTATATCCAAGTTCAATTCGCAGGCCCAGTTGGTGGTTTCAGTTCAGCAAATGGTCCAGCTTTTTCCAGATCTCTTGAGCGCATTCCAGAACCTTCCAGAGGCGTCCAGCAATTCTCAGCTTATATAACTAGCTCGCCACGTGTGAAGCCAGGGCTGGCCCACGCGTTTCACCCACATGCACGCCACACTTCACCTCTATTCTCTCTCTCAGCCTCACACGTGGAGACCATGCGTAGCACCTCCCACACAGGTGGCACACATGCACGCCACCGCTCCACTTCTCCACCACGTGGCAACCACCAAGCCTCCCGCCTGAAAACCTCGCCGGCCGGCCTGCATGGCCGGCGGCCACCGCACCTTCACCGGAAATGCATCGTCCTCCTCTCCCGATCAACATCAACCTCACCAAACCCAGAAAACCCAGAAGAAACCCCAGAATCCCAGAACCTCCAACAATCTTCATCTCCTACCTCCATCTTCCTCTCATCCAACCGCCGTACTTGTGCTCCGGCCGCCGTGAATCTCACCAACACCTCACAAAACCCAGAAACGTCCAAGATTCAACCAACAAACTTCACCGGAAAACCTCCTTCCTCTCATCTTCTTCGATCCATCATCAGTATCGCAATCACCAGAAATGCAATCATCATCATCATGTGTTCATCCAGGTTTCCCAGAGCTCATCAAGGATTTTCCAGAAGAACAACACGATCCCCAGATCTTCATAGAGCTTCATCAAGAACTCTCAGAATCCACAAACAACCTTCAAGAACGCTCATCAACGAAGAACGCTCCATGAACTCCAAGATCTTCATCAAACGAGCATCACCAGAAATTCATCAGGAAGAATGTTCATCGTGAATTCCTCGATCTTCAAACAGATCCTCCAAACGTCTTCATCAGGTATTCAATGTGTTCGTTCTAGAACTTCAACAACATCTTCGTCCAACATCTCCAGAAATTCATCCCCAAGTTATCACGAACTTCATCATCTTCAAGAAATCCTCAACGGCTTCAACAGGACTCCAACACCGAGTTCCTTCAGAGCTACAACAAGATTCCTTCATCAACACCTTCAGGAAGACTCCATGGATCTTCATCCTCCATTAAGAACACGAACCTTCGTCTCATAAGATCGTTGAGCAATAACTCCATTTCTTGATTTAGAGGTTTTACGTTTTCTTGTTTTCATCTTAAAGAAATTGCAACGAAGCTGGGGAATCTGGTAGAAACGGATCGAGTAAGACGAACAAGAATGGACGGAGAAGGAGGTAGGTTACGGCGGCGGCCATGAACAGGGAGAGTGAGAAGAAGTCTAGGGTTTTTTTTCAGAAACTGAAAAGGAAGAGAGGAAGGAGAAGGGTCATGGGCCTCTGGCCCAATTACGTTTTTGGGAGACACCGCCCCCCTATTTTTGGCTGTTCTGGGCTGGGCCCTATTTCTCCATACACCCCCCAGTTCGCTCATACCCCCTGTTGCACCCTAAAATTTGCCCAACCTTACTCCTTGGATTTATGTTTCATTATCATTAGCATTTGCATATAGAGTCATGTACATAGACTAACCATTTGCATAGCATAAGCATAGCAAGTCATTCAACAGGGGACCAATCATTATTTTCATCTCTAGAGGCCTATCAAGAGGTTATTATCCCAATTCAGTCATATTCAAGTCATCAGGAAAGAATTTGAAAGCAAGGAGTTCAGCAGATCAAGCCTTGAGTCCATCTCCTAGCTGAAGGTATCTGAGGATCAACAAGAGGGTTGTGAGCTGTGAAGTGGAGACATGGAGAGCATCTAGACATCTTGAGAGACTTATAAAGTCATTTGGAGAAGGAGACAAGTCATTGATGAGAGCACAAGAGCTACAGTTGAAGACAGTCAACTAGGGCTTCATCTGGGTCAACCCTAGGTTAACCTTAGGTCAATTGACTGACTTAAGAGGGCATTCAAGTCTATTGGAGAGATGTGGGGATCATCATTGAACATATGAAGAATGATATGGAGATATGGCAAGGAGAATTCAAGAGAAATCAAGGAGAAGAGGAGTTACTAAATTAGGGTTTCTCTGTAAAATCCCCTAGTTTAGGTCAAATTTCCAAGCAAGATAAGTCAAAATGCTAGCTTCAAATGGCTTCTTGGCCAACATGAAACTTGTAGAGGATCTCAAGACCTTTAATTTGAGTGGTGGAAGACCTCAAGGAGATTTATGGAACTCAAGTTATGGTCCTTACAAGTTACAGGTCATCTGAGGTGTCTGAATTTTTGTCTGTGAAAGTGACTTGACTTCCAAGCTAGTTTTGCCCCTCAAGGAGATTTCAAATGGATTCTTGGTCAACATAAGAATTGTTCCTCATTGTCTTAGCTTTCTAGAATGGTATGGCATGCCTTCATATGATGTGGAGAACTCAACTTATGGTCTTGGCAAGCAAAGGGTATTTTGGTCATTTGTGAATTACAGGTCATTTTAACCTATGTCCAAAACTCATACAAGGAAGCCTCAAATGGAAAAACTTACAACATCAAACTTGCTCCAAATGGGATTTTAAGTCTAGAAAGAAGGTCACAAGTTATTGGAGAAGCTCATAGCATGGGGTTACATGATTGGTCAAAATATGAACTAAAAAGGCTTATAAAGTGAATAATTTCAAAGTGAAAAATGGTTTGAGAGATTTATAAGTCCAAATGGAGACTTCCAATATATGATTTTGAATGGAAAAACAATTCTAAGAACAATGGTTCACACACTTTTTTGAGTTTAGAAGGAAAAAATGAAGTTATCCATGGTTGCTTACCTTTTAAGAAACATAATCAAAATGAGCCAAAGTTTGAAAACAAGGGAATGTGCAAGATGGATCTAGAATGTACCATTGGGGTCTATATATTCATGAAGGATGAATTTGGCAAGGGTTGGCCTCATTTGCACCAAGAATTCCACAAATTTCTCACACTTTTTCATAAAAGTTTCATTCCAAATCTCTCAAATTCTTCATCAATCTTCATCAAGATCAGTTCAATTTTACTCCATCATCATCATAGATCATAATTGAAGCAAGGTTTTGGTAGTTCTCATCCATTTTCGAGTGCTTCTTTCATCAACATCAAAATCACAAGTTCAAGTGAATTGCATGATTCAAGCAAGGAACCTCCAAAATTGTGCATACAGAATTGAGTATTGAATTGGTGAATCAAGATCCAAGTCTCAAAAGCTTCATATCTTCCATTTCCATAGCTGTTTTCAAGGTTTCTCATCAGGTAAGTTTTCATTCGATTAGCTTGATTCTGTTGGTTTCACATGATTTTATTAGTGTAGACTTGATCTAGGTGGTTAGGAGATTAAGTTAGATGATTTTGGAAAGGATTGGTGATGGTTAGTGACAGGTGCAACAAACTGTTAGTGTTCGAATCTCTTGGATTAAGGCGTTAGAATGTTAGTTTGATTCATCAGATTAACCTCCATTATGTGTAGATTAGTTTAGGGTAAGTTTGAGGAAGAATGGTGAAGGTTCGTATCAGTGCATTTCAATGGTGGCCAGTGTTTGATTCAATTGGATTTGTTGTTGTGGTGAGTTTCAAGTTAATCTAATGCCCTAAGCTTGTAGAGGGAAGAATTTGGAGTGGTTTTTGTGTTTACAGCATGTGGATTCATGGCGTGTAAGATGAGAACAGCTTGGTGTAAAGCTTGCTCGTGCATGGAGCCATGGTGAAGTGAAACCCTAAGTTGCAGGTTATTTGGGGAAGATACAATCTGAGCCGTCCATTTCATGTTGGACCCTTGACTTGTTGAGCTATCGTATGGCCAGCGTTTAATCTGAGCGTTTGGAGGGAATGGAAGCCTGGCCAAAACGCACCGTTTCATTAATTGAAACGGGCGGGCCTGAGTTGGATTTTGATATTCCCACCCCCGTGTGAGCCCAATTCCAAGTTTCTAACGTGTTTCTGCTACTATTCTTACCCCCAACGCGTTGTGGTTATTTCTTTGGATTCTGAGTGAACTCTGGGCTTTGATAAAGCGCTATCTGCACCCCCATTGTGAAGGCCCATCCTGGATTGAACTGGGCGAGTTTCTAAATGCACCCCTCTCCCTCATTTAATTCATTTTATTTTTCTTAATTCCATTTTATTTTACCAATTTTCATAAAATCATAACTAATTCATAAAAAATGCATTTTAATCCATTCTTTTTACCATATTTTTATTAAAATGTCTAGAATATTATAGGAAAATAAAATTTCATTTTTAGTTTTATTTCATATTTTTTACATATTTTCTAAATAAATGTCACATTAAATAATTCATTTCATGCATCATTTTAATGATTTTTGTTCTCTCACATGCTTTAATATTTTTTGATCATTCTTTTCATATTGTTTAGATGAGACATTCAACTTGTAGAAATATTTTAGTTCCCATTTTTAGAGGTTAATTTCAGGTGATTGATAAATGCTTGAACATCATGTACAAAACTAGGGTTTTTTTTTAGGTGACAACTTAGGAGTTTGATTTCATTTCCCTTAAGACTTAGGATTCAAATAGATTAGTTATGGGACTATATGGGCTATAGGTAGTTATTAGATCCCTTAGAGAAAAGTTAGGATTCCCCTACTGATATTATTACTGTCTGTATATCTGCTGTCTGGTGTGGTGTGCCCTCTGGGGATTGTTGATTGTTTGATTGGGTATTGGGTTTGTCTGGGGCCCTGGGGAAGCTGAAGATTTGTGAAGATGAAGCTATTGGAGATCCAGATGTTGAAGATCAACTTCCAGAGTTGAAGAAGAGATTCTTGCCAGCAGATGCTGAGGAGACTAGGGTTTAGGAGCTAGGCAGAGCTCTAGATTAGAATGATTGTTTCTCAAACATGGATTGCCTTGTCTGCATCCATTCTTCTCTGTGATTCAGAGTCTCTCTAAGACACTCACCCCCTTCCTTTGGAAGGCTTGGTGATAGTGTCTATGAGATAGAACTCTTGAGAGAAAATGTCTCTTGTGTTAGAAGCAGTCTGTTCACCACCTTTGGTAGTCAGCTGATTGCTTAACACCCAATTCACTCTTGTGACTGATCCCTCATCCTGGAGGTTTGAGCTTGAAGAAAAGCCATTGCAGATGGAAGACTGATGATCAAAGCCCTTTCCTGAAGGTCATGAAGATGGAGATTGATGCTTGTTGAAGCCTGTAGCTGATTGGAGGTTACTTGAAGCCAGATGTTGATTCAGAGCTGCTGATGCTGTTTCTTTTGCTGTATTTCATTTGTTGATGTATTGATTGGTTTTCTGAACTGTATTGTTTGCTGTTTACCCTGTGGGGTTGAAAGTGAAGCCTGTTCACTTTCGCCTATTGTTTTCTAGGTTCGAGGTTGAGTGGGACTCCCTTGCCTCGCTTGTGCTGTTGCATCCATGCATTTTACTGCTTTACTGTATATATCTGATATTGTTTCTGTTTCTGCCTATCCCGTAGGATCTCTGTTTCTCTCTGTGCAAGAGAGGAGCATGATAGACACTAGGTCTTAACCCATGCATGATAACATTAGGTTAGTTTGTTTCCCTTCGCAACCGTAGGTTAGAGTTCTGTCTCTTTCTTTCTCAAAACAAACAGAAAAACACATAAAGATTTCAAACACAATAAAAGACACTTCTTCCGTAAAAGAATGTGAACTCATCAAGACGTCATTTTTGTCCTCTTGGACTGTTAATCAGAAAAACCTTTTTTCAGAAGGAATAAAATCAATCAAGGCAAGCCTGTGTCTTCCGTGGCCCGAACTACGTTTGCTCTGATCTTTCATGCCGTATGAAAGTACGTAGGCATAGGATGCGATATCCTAGCGAGCAACCTTCCCCTCCTTTCCCGTAGGTAGGCGAACTACGTTGACTCTGATTTCTCGTTCCAGACGGGAATACGTAGGCATAAAGTGCGATACTTTGCCGAGTCATTTTTATTTTCTTCTCTTTTTAACCCTTGACCTATAGTTTAGATAGAATAACAATCCATACCCGAAAACAAGCGTGGATCCCGTCGAGTACGACGGACGTGAGGGGTGCTAATACCTTCCCCTTGCGTAACCGACTCCCGAATCCAGGTTTTGGTTGCGATGACCATACCTTTCCCGTGTTGTGCGAGGTTTACTCTGAGCGTTTCCTTTCCCTCCCGTGGGATAAATAACGCACGGTGGCGACTCTTCTGTTCAGCCGGCGCCGATTTTCGCAGTAGCGCCAGCTGGCGACTCTGCTGGGGATCCAACGTCCCCTGGCTGCTAAGGACTGCGATGGTTCTTATGCATTTGGGATCCAACGTCCCTTAAGAGAGTCAATCCTAACGCTTGTTTTCCCGTCGAGGATTTTGTATGGAGTTATTGTATATTTCTAACCTTGTATTTTCAGCTTTATATATATTGTTTATTATTGCTGTATTGGGGTGTGACGGGTGTTCTGATATTGAGAGATAAGCCGGACCTGGGCTTGAGTGCACCTAGAATTAGAGTAGAAATTAGTGGGCGCCCGCTTGCTTTGCTTGCTTTGGTGTCCCATGAAATCTACACTCAGACGAGGTTCCTCTGGTTGGCCTCCTGCCCCTTCCTTTGGTTGGCGTGGGTTGCTGGTTAGTTGGATTGTCGACTCTGGGGACCGATCATTTGGAAGTTGGCTGAGTGAGGCCTCTTCAGGAATTGATGATGCCACTCCTCCTGGGAATCGTATCATCAACCCTGAAAGTCTGTGACGCCGACGACCGCATAGGATGCCGTACCTTGTGCCAGTTATAGGGCCACCCACCTGTGAGGGGATTCAGGGTTATGCAGGTAACTAGACCTCCAGACTACCGGTTATTTCTTGATCAGAGATCCTGGTTATTTATGGAGAGTTATGAGGTCTGTCAGAGACCATTTGGAGATGTGTTCTGAGGTCTGTCAAAGACCAGTTGGAGAGTCATGAGGTCTGTCAGAGACCAATTATGGAGGGGATTTGAGGTCTATCAGAGACCAGTGAGTTATGGTTTGAGGTCTGTCAGAGACCAGTGTTGGAGTTTTATTTTAGGTCTATCTGAGACCAGGGTTTGGTGACTTCTGGATGGTCTATCTGAGACCTTTCTTGATTGGGTTTAGGCTATTCAGCTGCAGCTTTGGTCCCTGTTGAATGTTACTTGCATTGCATCCCTGCATATCCATTATCATTTGCATTTCACTAACGTGTGTCTGTGCTGCAGGTGCATTTGCATTTCCCTAGTTCTAGTGCCCAGACTCCTGAGTGTTTGATCATGACTAGCCTACGGAGAACGGTTGCTTACAAATTGCCTACGCCAGATATTGTTCCTTTACTTGGGTTGATCTCTCTTGCTGATGAGAGTGTTCGTAGGAGTTTCCGGGTGAGTTATGGTAGATTATTGAGATTGGTGTGCAAACCTACAGAGGTAGAGTTAGATGGGCTGTATGCTTTGATGCAATTCTATGACCCTGCTTTGAGGTGTTTTACGTTCTCGGACTTTATTATGGGACCAACCTTGGAGGAATACGCGGAGTATGTTGAGCTGCCTGTGCAGAACCAGGTTCCATTCATCCATTATGACGCCAAGCCCAAGCCGGAGGAATTGGTAAAAGCCTTGCATGTTGATGCTTCTGAACTTGTGACTACTGTTTCCCGTGGAGTTCCAGGCTTCTCATTTCAGTTCTTAGTGGGTAAAGCCCAAGAGTACGCCAAGAATGGGTGCTGGGTTGCTTTCAATGCTGTGTTGGCTTTGTGCATTTATGGCATAGTACTGTTCCCCAATATACCGGATTTTGTGGACTTCGATGCTTTCTACTTGTTTGCTGCTGGTAATCCTGTACCTACCTTACTCGGAGACCTCTATCACTCACTGCATTATAAGAATGAGAAGGGGAGAGGGAAGAATGTTCATCTGTGTGTGCCCTTATTGAGTATGTGGTTTGAGAGTCATCTTCCTAAGAGAGGATCTACTGCAGAGACTACGATTCCAGTTGGTTGGCCAGAACGCTTGATGAGGCTATCGTCGGAGGATATGGAGTGGTTTGATAGAGATTTGTTGGGATCTGAGCTCATCTTTAGCTGTGCTGGGTACCCTAATGTGCCATTGATAGGAAGAAAAGGGTGTATCAATTACAACCCTTCTCTATTCGTTCGCCAGTTCGGATATGCGCTGAAGAATCCACCTCAAGAGGAGGAAGTACAGGAATCTCTGTACTTCACTGGAGATTTGAAGGGGGAATTATTAGCCAAGTTGCGACATGCTTGGACGCGTATTAACCGCAAAGGGAAGCCGTTGTTAGGAAAGAATGACTGTCAGGCCTATGCACCTTATAGAGCTTGGATTCAGGAGAGGGCTAGTCAGTTGAAGATGCCGTTTCCAGATGCACCAATTCTTGAGCCTATTCCGGTAGAAGAGCCGACCACTGTTTCTAGGGAAGTCTATGAACAGGTTGTGAAGGAGAAAGAAGCCCTGATGAAGATTAACGAAGGGTTAGAGCAAGAGTTAGCCCAGGCGCGCAGCGAGAAAAACAAGGCCGTATATGCTTTCCAGCAACAGATTGAGCTAGTAAACAGGTTAGGAGCTGAGTTGACCGAGGAAAAGAAGAAGCGCGAACGTCTGGGGCAAGAGTTCAGAAGCTCCCATGACATGCTGGAAGCCAAAAAGAAGGCGCTCGACGCAGCACACCGAGAGATATCTTCTTGCAATAAGACTTGGAATGCTACTCTCACCAACAACAAGCAGAGGGAAGATAAGCTAAAGCAGCAAATTTCCGACCTCGAAGAGAAGTTGAAGTCTAGCATCAAGAAGTGTGAGGAAGAAGTGATGAACCGGTATAGTGTCCAGCATGCACTGAACAAGGCAATCAAATCTAGAGATGAAGCAGTGTCCCAGAAGCGAAAGTTAGAAGATTGCTTCGGAGAAGCAACATGGGAAGAAACTGCTGAAGACGTACGCCGTATCCTTAAGAAGAGAAACCAGCTTGTTGAAGGGCTGCTTGATCGACCAAGCCATCCGGAGACCAAGAAGTTGATAGAGGAGTACCATACTTTTGGGAGGATCTGATCATTCCATTATTTGTATGCTTTATTTGCATAGTGCTGACCATCACCAGGATTGTTGGTTGAGGTCATGCCATCTTTGTACTCTCAGTGATATTGTACCCTGGGCTTATTGATTCTCTCTGCTATATATGAGGCTTTCTATGATTCAGCTCCGATATTCCTATTGTCAACACTGTCACTGCACCGGCACCTTCGCACTAGAACTGGGGGAATGAACTTCCCTAATGCACAGACACATTGCATTGCATTCACATTCATCTTGCATAACAGGTAATATATGAATGGTGTCTTATCTCTTGCTCTGTATCAGGTACTTAACAGGATTCCAGATCAACATCCGCACCGCTATTCTACACGATCCAACTGTCGGAAAGTCATGGACCAGATTCAGAACGAGATGCAGGATGTACGCGAGAAGCTCGCCCTCTTCATGCAGACCATGGAGGCTATAGCAAAAGGGCAAGAGAACTTGCAGGCCATGGTCCAGCCTCTGTTGGCTCGCAACGCTGGTCATGGTAACGAAGATCATCAGTCTGTCTGGGTTGATACTGCTCATGGAGATGGCACTCCAACGCCAGTGGCTCCGCCTGTCGTCAATGTGAATGCTGCTAACGTCAACAACGCTACCGCTGCTGTGAATGGTAACGTCGGAGTAGGTAATGAAACTGCTGTCCATAACGCTGGGCTGGGTGATGTCAATGTGGGAGATAATCTCGGAGGCAATGGCTTTGTCAACGCTGGGTTCGGATTCAACGATCAGGGATTCGACAATACTGGCAAGTATGGCTTTAATGCTCAAGGCTTTGGGCAAGATGGTTATGGTATGGTCAATCAGGGCTACGGAGGTTTTGGAAACGGAAATGGTACTGGATTTATGGCTGGAGGTCCTGCTGGAGGTGTTCAAGGGTACGGCAACAGAGGCCGAGTTCCGGGGATGAATCAGGTCAGAGCTGGACGTAATAATGCGTATGATGGATACGGGGCTGGAAACGGTATGTGGCAAGAGGATCAGCAGGAAGACGCCTTCTCTGGAGGGGGTTTTGAAGGGCCGATGGATGATTCTCAAAAGATTAGAATGCTGGAAGAGCAAATGAAAGGAGTCCTAAACCAGAGTGCTGTGGGTCTGGACATGGCAACAATGGGCTTGGTACCTGGGCTGAGGGTGCCAATCAAGTTCAAAGCGCCTGCGTTCGATAAGTACAAAGGAGATACATGTCCGAAGGTGCATGTCCGAGCTTATTACAGAAAGATGTCTGCATACTCCACTGACGAAAGAATGCTCATGCATTTCTTTCAGGATAGTCTATCGGGTCCTTCCCTAGAGTGGTACATGGGGTTGGAGCCCACTGATATCAAGACTTGGAAGCAATTAGCGGAGGCGTTCGTAGCCCATTACAAGTATAACAGCGATCTGGCACCCAATCGGGTCCAGTTGGCCGGGCTTTCGCAGAAGAAGGGGGAGAGTTTTAAAGAGTACGCGCAAAGGTGGCGCGATATGGCTGCCAGGGTTCGTCCTCCTGTAGAAGATAAAGAAATGAACGATATGTTTGTCGGCACATTCACCGGGCTGTTTCATGATATGTTGTTTCATACGTCTCTGGCTAGTTTTTCAGACCTGATTCTGATGGGTGAAAAGATTGAGCGGAACATTAAGCAAGGAAAGTTCCAAGTCGATGAATCAACTGCATCTGGCAGTAATAGGAAAGCTTATGGTGGGCGCCGTCAGGGCGAAGCTAGCGCGGTATTTGGAGGCCGAGGCCGAGGCCGAGGCAGGGGAAGAAATCAATATCGTCAGCCGCAGCAAGTGTCGAGTGTCACCATCCCGTATCAACAACAACCAATTCAGCAACAACAACAGGTTCAGCAGCAACCAATGCCACAGCAGCAGCAGCCTCAGCAGGGGGCACAGCAAGCTCAGAGAAAATTCCAGGGTGGTAAGCCGAGAAGGGTGTTCGAGAAGCCTCCCTCTAACTATGCTGATTTATTGCAGACATTGTTGGGATTGAATCTAGTGGAGAAAAGAACCTTGGCACCAATAACGGGAACTCCCCCGTTCGGCTATGATGCAAATAGGCGCTGCGAGTTTCATTCTGGGGCCCCGGGCCATGATATAGAAGGTTGTCATGCTTTTAAGCACGTTGTGCAGGATCTCTTGGACAACAAGTCTATCAACTTCGGAACGACCGGTGCGAATATAGTCCAGAAACCCATGCCTAATCATGGGGCGAACGCCGTGCTGACTGAGGAAGGTCTGAATCTGATTATGAATGTTGAGGATTTAAAGACGCCGCTGAGCGAAATAAAAAGCCGACTGTTGCAAGGAGGTGTTTACCCGGGTTGTAATGAGTACTGCTTAGATTGTTGGGCCCTGTCTGGGGGGTGTGAGGATTTGAAGAAAGGCATTCAGGCCTTGATTGATGAAGGTGTATTGCAGTTTGATAGAACAGCAACTGATGAGCCGGCAGGGGCAGTAATGGATAATCAGAGTGATGTTGCCACAGTGACAATTCCTAGGAAGACGATCACTATTTCAGCACCAGCTCAGCGACCACCGATTACTATAACTAAAGCCGGGCCAATCCCGTATGAGAGCACGAAAGCGGTCCCATGGTCATATGGGCTAGAGGTGTATTGTGACGGGATTAAAATCGATGTTAACAAGCGGTCAGCGGAGGTTGTGGATAATGTTGTGGGCTCAGGAGGCATGACGAGGAGCGGCAGGATCTTTATATCTCCTGAAGTAGAAGCCGAAAGGCTAGCGAAAGGAAAAGGGAAAGCGGTGGAGAACGTTCCGGTACAAGCAAGTGAAAAAGAAGCAGCATCTAAGGATGTCGAAGAATTCATGCGCTTAATTCGGAAAAGTGATTATAAAATTGTGGAGCATCTGCAGCAAACACCGTCCAAAATATCTATATTGTCATTGCTGTTGTGTTCGGAAGCTCACCGAAACGCTTTGCTGAAAGTCCTGGACACTTCTTTTGTACCACAGGATGTCTCCGTGAACCAGCTAGAAGGAGTATTGGCACATGTAAATGCAGGCCACAGTCTGGGCTTTACTGATTTCGACTTGACTCCGAAAGGAAGGGATCATAATATGGCATTACATGTATCTGTTGAGTGCAGAGGGTCGACAATGTCGCACGTATTGGTTGACACCGGGTCGTCTTTGAATGTGCTGCCTAAGAAGGCTATGATGAAGCTGGATGTTCGAGGAATTTTGTGCACACCAAGTGATTTGGTAGTCAGAGCGTTTGACGGCACGCGGAGAACAGTCTTCGGATCGATTACCTTGCCTCTGCAAGTGGGGCCGGAAGTGTTTGCAACGGAGTTTTATATCATGGATATACAGCCTGCGTACAGCTGCTTGCTGGGAAGACCTTGGATTCACGGGGCAGGGGCAGTCACGTCTACCCTGCATCAAAAGTTAAAGTATATGGTCGGAGACAGTGTAGTCACCGTGTGCGGAGAAGAAGACATCCTGGTCAGCCATCTTTCTTCGTTCAAATATGTGGAAGTCGACGGGGAGATCCACGAGACGCCATGCCAGGCATTCGAAGGTTTGCGCATAAAGGACAAGGGTCCCGGGCCAAGCAAAGTGCCGGAGATAGCTGTTTCATCGTACAAAGAGGCCCAAGCGCTAGTGAAAGCAGGAGAAGCTAAGGGCTGGGGCAAAGTATTGGACATTCCTGTAAAAATGGACCGGTTCGGACTGGGGTACCGACCGTCGTCATCAACTCCTTCTGTGGGGGCCCCTCACTTCAGAAAGTCAATCACCATCTCTGCCAGTGGAGTATGCCATGAATCTGTCAATGCTGCTTCGGAGTCTGATGAAGGGGACAGCGACTGTGATATGGATGCCTGGATTCAGCCAAGCACGCCAGGACAAGGACTGTGCAACTGGTCTATTCAGGAGCTTGTTCCTGTGACTTTTAAACAGTAATGCTTTGCTTTATTAATTGTTGAATAATCTGATGTCTTGCCCGGGGCATCGGGATTCGCTTAGGGCTGTGTTGTTATAAACATTGCTTCGTTAATCAGTAAATAAATGGCGTTTTTTTCATGTGCAAATACTGTAATCCCTATCTTTCTTGTTTTGTATTTTTCAATAAAATGGCAACGTGGTTATCCGCTTTATACGCATTTTGAAGCACTTAACCCTTTCTTTTGCAGGATAACATTTTCAGATGACATCCTTGAACCACCTATGACTCGTCCCGACTTCGAGCACCCGGTATTCCAGACCGAAGAAGAGGTTGTCGAAGATAGCGACGTTCCTGAAGAACTGTCTTGGTTGGTGAAGCAAGAGGAAAGAGCCATTCTGCCTCACGACGAGGTTATCGAAATTATCAATTTGGGGTCGGAAGGGGTTGAGAAAAATATTCGTATCGGAGCCGCACTGCAGAGTGATATCAAGCGAAAACTGGTTGAAATGCTCCGAGAGTATAATGATGTATTCGCTTGGTCGTATCAAGATATGCCAGGGCTCGATACAGATATGGTTGTGCATCGTCTGCCACTGAAAGAAGACTGCCCGCCTGTCAAACAAAAACTTCGCAGAACTCGCCCAGATATGGCAATGAAGATCAAAGAGGAGGTTCAGAAACAGTGGGACGCTGGGTTCCTGGCTGTGACGAAGTATCCCTCATGGGTTGCTAACATCGTGCCAGTGCCAAAGAAAGATGGCAAGGTTCGAATGTGCGTGGATTATAGAGATTTGAATAAAGCAAGCCCAAAAGACGATTTTCCACTTCCTCATATTGACGTATTAGTTGATAATACCGCTCAATACTCTGTATTCTCCTTCATGGATGGCTTTTCAGGCTATAATCAGATTAAAATGGCGCCAGAGGATATGGAGAAGACTACTTTCATAACGCCTTGGGGAACATTTTGCTACAAAGTGATGCCCTTTGGTTTGAAAAATGCTGGGGCAACATATCAGCGTGCTATGACGACTCTCTTTCATGACATGATGCATAAAGAGATTGAAGTTTATGTTGACGATATGATTGCCAAATCCCAGACGGAGGAAGAGCATCTGGTGAATCTGTTGAAGTTGTTTAAAAGGCTTAGGAAGTTCAGGCTGAGGCTGAACCCTAACAAATGCACCTTCGGGGTGAGATCGGGTAAACTCCTGGGGTTCATAGTAAGCGAAAGAGGAATAGAGGTCGATCCTGCTAAAATAAAAGCGATTCAAGAAATGCCGACGCCTAAAACAGAGAAAGAGGTGCGCGGGTTTTTAGGGAGATTGAACTACATTGCCCGGTTCATATCTCACCTAACGGCCACGTGTGAACCATTATTCAAGCTGTTAAAGAAAGATCAAGCTGTAACGTGGAACGATAATTGTCAAAAGGCGTTCGATAAAATAAAGAAGTATCTGCAGGAGCCTCCTATTTTGATACCCCCGGTGGCAGGGAGACCCTTGATAATGTATTTGACGGTTCTTGAGGGAAGCATGGGTTGCGTTCTCGGTCAACACGACGAGACGGGGAGAAAAGAGCATGCGATCTACTATCTGAGTAAGAAATTTACAGACTGTGAATCTCGATATTCAATGCTGGAGAAAACTTGTTGCGCGCTAGCCTGGGCCGCCAAGCGTTTGAGGCAGTACATGCTGAATCATACAACCATGCTCATCTCGAAGATGGATCCAATCAAATATATATTCGAAAAGCAGGCGTTGTCAGGTAGAATTGCCCGGTGGCAGATGATCTTGACTGAATACGATATTCAATACGTCTCGCAAAAGGCAATAAAGGGGAGTGTGTTGTCTGAGTATCTGGCGGAGCAGCCTATTGAAGAGTACCAATCAATGAGATTCGATTTTCCTGACGAGGATATCATGTATCTCAAGATGAAGGATTGTGAAGAGCCGTTACCAGACGAAGGACCAGAGCCGGGGTCCAAATGGCAGATGATATTTGACGGAGCTGTGAATGCTTACGGTAGTGGAATAGGGGCAATTATCACTACGCCGCACGGGTCGCACATCCCGTTTACTGCCCGATTGACCTTTGCTGTTACCAACAATGAGGCCGAATACGAAGCTTGTATAATGGGGCTTGAAGAAGCCATTGATTTGCGAATCAAACATCTAGACGTATACGGAGACTCAGCTCTGGTGGTGAATCAGATCAAAGGGGAATGGGAGACACGGCAGCCCAATTTGATACATTACATGAATTATGCAAGGAGATTGTTGCCTTTCTTCGACAAAGTTGAATTGCATCACGTGCCGCGGGCAGAAAATCAAATGGCTGACGCCCTTGCCACCTTGTCTTCCATGTACAAGGTCAACTTCTGGAACGAAGCTCCCCAGATCACTATCTCTCGGTTGGACAGGCCAGCTTATGTATTTGCTATTGATGAAGCGTCTGATGGCAAACCGTGGTATTTTGATATCCTTAATTTCCTGAAGAATAAAGAGTATCCGGCTGGGGCATCCAGTCAAGATCAGAAGACTCTCAGGAGATTAGCGGGTAATTTCTATTTGAGCCCGGATGGCGTCTTGTACAGAAGAAACCACGATTTGGTGTTGTTGCGTTGTGTAGATGAAAAAGAGGCCAAGCTTCTCATGGAGGAAGTTCACGAAGGTGCATTCGGTACGCATGCTGGCGGGCATGCTATGACGAGAAAACTGCTGAGGGCAGGTTACTTTTGGCTGACGATGGAAACTGATTGTTTCAAGTTCGCGAGGAAGTGCCACAAGTGCCAAATTTATGCTGACAAAATACATGTGCCTCCGAGTCCTCTAAATGTGATGTCATCTCCATGGCCATTCTCAATGTGGGGAATCGATATGATTGGAAAGATTGAGCCGACGGCTTCTAACGGGCATCGGTTCATCCTCGTAGCAATCGATTATTTCACCAAGTGGGTGGAAGCAGCGTCTTACGCAAATGTAACGAAGCAAGTGGTGGCTAGATTCATCAAGAGAGATATCATTTGCCGATACGGAATTCCCGAGCGGATAATCACGGATAATGGTTCTAATCTGAACAACAAAATGATGAAGGAGCTCTGTCAGAATTTCAAGATCGAACATCACAACTCCTCCCCTTACCGACCCAAGATGAATGGCGCTGTCGAAGCGGCCAATAAGAATATCAAGAAAATCGTCCAGAAAATGGTGGTGACTTATAAAGATTGGCATGAAATGCTACCTTTCGCTTTGCACGGTTATCGTACGACGGTACGCACATCAACCGGGGCAACTCCGTTCTCGTTGGTATACGGAATGGAAGCGGTATTACCATTGGAAGTTGAGATCCCTTCTCTGAGGGTATTGCGAGACGTTCAGCTGGACGAGGCAGAATGGGTAACGAATAGGTTGAACCAACTGAGTTTGATGGATGAGAAGAGGCTAGCTTCTCTGGCATACGGTCGTTTGTATCAAAGACGAATGAAGAAAGCGTACGACAAGAAAATACTTCCGCGAAGCTTTCAGACGGGCGACCTTGTGCTGAAAAGGATTCTCCCGCCGCAAGCAGATCACAGGGGCAAGTGGACCCCCAACTACGAAGGGCCATACGTTGTCAGTAAGGTCTTTTCGGGAGGAGCGTTATTGTTGTCCACCATGGACGGGGAAGACTTTGCATCGCCTGTGAATTCGGACGCGGTTAAAAAATACTTTGCTTAAAACAGACCCGCTGGACAGAAAAAGAGAGTCCAGGCAAAAATGGGGCATCCTGGCGAACCAAAAACAGAATGAAAGGTTCGGGCAAAAGTTAGGGATAACATTGAAAAAATGTATACCCGCGAAGTTGAAAACCTACACTGGGCGGCTTCGGCAAAAAGGGGTATCCCGGTGAACTGAAAACCCGTAAAGGGCGGTTCACGCAAAAGTTAGGGATGAGAAAAGCAAATGACTGCGGTCCGAATTTGGTATTCAATGAGCATCAGTGCGGGAGAATATGTTTGAGGAGTCAGTTATCGGATACAACCTCTTCAGAAGTCGGGATACCAGGAAAGCATTAGAGTCGGACGAGTCATGGGAGGATCAGTTCGTGGTGTTCATCTGCATCCAGTTGCCGACATGTGTACAAAATTTAATTTGTCAATATTTATGCTTCTTGTGAATACTTGCATACTTGTATATTTGCTTTGTGTAGCTTCCTCTTTTCAGGAGTTACATCCCGTGTACAAAAACTCCGCCCATTCAGGGGCCCAATCAATGAAAATGTGTTATTCAGTACTTGATGCCTGTTCTTTACTGTTTTGCGCATGATAAAACGCCTAAGTTTATTGAAGCTAGCATGAGTATAACATTACTGGCCCTTGCCAACAATTGTTAAAGCTTTGAATTAACTGAGTGTAACGTCACTAACCTGAATCGATTTGGATTGCATAGGCTTGTCGTGCTTTGTTTGTGTTGTTGCAGGTTTCATAACTGTACGAGGAAGGTGATCAAAAGAGTGCAATAGTGAAAGGCTCGATCCCCACGCAGGTCATGCATGTTCTTCCTGAAGAAGGATAGAATTCTCCAGCTAGCCGTAGCTTATCCAAAGGACGTGCTCCAGAGAAGTTACTCGTCCTCAGCAGAGTTTGGTGATTCTGAGATCGTAAGGCTGTATTCAGACAGGTTCATCTCCCCCGCAGGGTCATGCATTCTCCCCCAGCAGGGTCAGTTAATTTTCCCCAAGAGAATCCAGCCATCCCCAGCGGAGTTCTCTTTTCAGCAAATGTTCTTTCCTTCCAGCGGAATTCGAAGGTCAAGGCTCTCCAAAGCAGAGTTGATGTTGGGTCCTGTCATTTATTTTGTCAGAGATACTGGTGATATCGGTTCACGTTCCAGCAGAAGGTCTGAGCATACCGTGCACATCTGTTATTCTCCAGCAAAGTCATATTCCCCAGCAGGGGTTACTTCAGCAAGACGTGTGGTTCGAGTTCCCAACTTCCCAGCAGGGTCGACTTCATCCTACCAGCATTTATTTTGCCGGAATAATTTTGTAGCATCAGGCTATCCCCGGCGAGTCGGCGTTACCCTTCCAGCATTTATTTTGCTGAAGCAGTTTCTGTACTCTAGTAGTTCAGGTGGAGAGAGCTCTTGCTCAAATAAATCACCAAACAGTCAAGATCTCGGCAGGAGATATTCAATGACAATGTCAGTTTCGGCGGTATTCCCCCACAGAGTTATCGTGATAAAACTCTCTTTGTCTCCAGCAGAGTCATTTATGCAAATGTATCTTATTTTCCCCAGCCAGAGTGGCCAGGATAAGAATCTCCTTATTCCCAAGCAAAGTTCGTTTGTCATCAACGAGTCGCATGAATCAGAATTTCAGAGACCACTGCCGGTTATCAGAGCAGGCGTCCGATAGCGGATTTTCAGATATCCCCAGTAGAGTTCATCTCAAAGTCGCTGTCGCGTCAGTGCTGAGCAGTTTGTGGGTGAGGATCATTGAAGAACTAAGTCCTGACGTGGACAATTTACTCCTAGAATGACGGGATTTCTTCAGAAGTGGGCGTCCTAGCGTGGACAGGTTTGTTTTACCGGATTGGTAAGGTGTGTTAATCCTGGCGTGGATAGATTCGGTCTCTCGAAATTTGGAGAAAGGGAGGTCATGACGTTGACAAAAGATTGGTCATTCTTCGTGTTGGTGTCCTGACGTGGATCATTTGTTTCTAACAGATATCTTTATTCGTAATAGTGAAATGTGCGTCCTGACGTGGACAAGTTTGTAGTTCTTTGGGATGACAAGATACGAGAGTCCTGACGTGGACAAATTTATCCTTCTTCGTGTTGTTGGCAAAGTGTAAGTCCTGACGCGGATATTTCCCCAGCAAGTCGAAGACGCGTGAGTCCTTACGTGGACAAGTTATTTCCCCAGTGGGTCGAGGGTATGAGTCCTTACGTGGACAAGTCTTATTTCCTCAGCAAGTCGAAGACGCCTGAGTCCTAACGTGGACGAATCAAGACGAGATCAGTGTCCTGACGTGGACGAATCAGAGAAACTATTATCCCTAATAAGGAGAAAGGGGTCCTAACGTGGACGAGGTAGTCCTTACGCGGACGTATCAAAAGATAGTTTCCTTACGTGGAAATAACAGCATTCCTGACGTGGAAAGGTTGTAGTCCTTACGTGGACAGATTAAGATGGCATTCCTTACGTGGAAAAATGAGTCCTGACGCGGACAAATCAGAAAGAAGTTGGTATTCCTTACGTGGAAAGATCAAAGTCCTGACGCGGACATATCAAGATTGATTCCTGACGGGGAAAGAAATGGATTATTCCTGACGTGGAAAAGTTTAGTCCTGACGTGGACAGATCAAGGTTTGATTCCTAACGTGGAAAGATCAGAGTCCTGACGTGGACATATCAAGAGCATTCCTTACGTGGAAGAAAAGTGGTTTCCTTACGTGGAAAGACGAGTTTATTCCTTACGTGGAAAGACTGAGTCCTCACGCGGACATATCAAGATTGATTCCTGACGTGGAAAGAAAGAGATTATTCCTGACGTGGAAGAGTTTAGTCCTGACGCGGACAGGTCAAAGAAGATATTCCTAATGTGGAAGAAGAAGTTTATTCCTTACGTGGAAGATAGATTGAATCCTAACGTGGAAAGAAGAAGATTATTCCTGACGTGGAAGAAATTGAGGTCCTTACGTGGACAGATTCAAGAAAAGTGGAATTCCTTACGTGGAAAGATCGGAGTCCTGACGCGGACATGTCAAGTGGTATTGGAGTCCTTACGTGGACAGATCGATATAGTTTTCCTGACGCGGAAAGAAGATTGTTTCCTAACGTGAAAAGATGAAAGGGTTAGTCCTGACGTGGACAGATACAGAAGATGATTCCTAACATGGACAGGTTATTCCTAACGTGGAAGAGTTTTTCCTAACGTGGGCGATTCAATTTATGGAAATGCAGACGAATTATCCCCAGCGGAGTTGCCGAGATTTTTCTGGGTTAACAGCAAGTGTAGTCCTAACGTGGACCAATTCTAGGTGAGATTTCTTCGTATCGACGACAGACAGAGTCCTCATGTGGACAAGCAAGCAGTCTGGTATGACAAAATCCTCTTCAGAACGATGAAGACAATCCCCAGCACGGTCGTGCGAGATCAGTGGGTTGCTCTAACAGTCAGATTCAGCTGACGAATGTCATTCCTCAAGCAGGAGCGCAGTTTATTTCTGCGGTTGGCAAATTTCTGTTTTCACTAGTATTCAACCGTCTCGTACCGCGAATGTCTGAAGGCTCCGGGCTCTTCATCCAATCGGGTCCAAGTCGCTTGAATAGGGGCAGCTGTTGCACCCTAAAATTTGCCCAACCTTACTCCTTGGATTTATGTTTCATTATCATTAGCATTTGCATATAGAGTCATGTACATAGACTAACCATTTGCATAGCATAAGCATAGCAAGTCATTCAACAGGGGACCAATCATTATTTTCATCTCTAGAGGCCTATCAAGAGGTTATTATCCCAATTCAGTCATATTCAAGTCATCAGGAAAGAATTTGAAAGCAAGGAGTTCAGCAGATCAAGCCTTGAGTCCATCTCCTAGCTGAAGGTATCTGAGGATCAACAAGAGGGTTGTGAGCTGTGAAGTGGAGACATGGAGAGCATCTAGACATCTTGAGAGACTTATAAAGTCATTTGGAGAAGGAGACAAGTCATTGATGAGAGCACAAGAGCTACAGTTGAAGACAGTCAACTAGGGCTTCATCTGGGTCAACCCTAGGTTAACCTTAGGTCAATTGACTGACTTAAGAGGGCATTCAAGTCTATTGGAGAGATGTGGGGATCATCATTGAACATATGAAGAATGATATGGAGATATGGCAAGGAGAATTCAAGAGAAATCAAGGAGAAGAGGAGTTACTAAATTAGGGTTTCTCTGTAAAATCCCCTAGTTTAGGTCAAATTTCCAAGCAAGATAAGTCAAAATGCTAGCTTCAAATGGCTTCTTGGCCAACATGAAACTTGTAGAGGATCTCAAGACCTTTAATTTGAGTGGTGGAAGACCTCAAGGAGATTTATGGAACTCAAGTTATGGTCCTTACAAGTTACAGGTCATCTGAGGTGTCTGAATTTTTGTCTGTGAAAGTGACTTGACTTCCAAGCTAGTTTTGCCCCTCAAGGAGATTTCAAATGGATTCTTGGTCAACATAAGAATTGTTCCTCATTGTCTTAGCTTTCTAGAATGGTATGGCATGCCTTCATATGATGTGGAGAACTCAACTTATGGTCTTGGCAAGCAAAGGGTATTTTGGTCATTTGTGAATTACAGGTCATTTTAACCTATGTCCAAAACTCATACAAGGAAGCCTCAAATGGAAAAACTTACAACATCAAACTTGCTCCAAATGGGATTTTAAGTCTAGAAAGAAGGTCACAAGTTATTGGAGAAGCTCATAGCATGGGGTTACATGATTGGTCAAAATATGAACTAAAAAGGCTTATAAAGTGAATAATTTCAAAGTGAAAAATGGTTTGAGAGATTTATAAGTCCAAATGGAGACTTCCAATATATGATTTTGAATGGAAAAACAATTCTAAGAACAATGGTTCACACACTTTTTTGAGTTTAGAAGGAAAAAATGAAGTTATCCATGGTTGCTTACCTTTTAAGAAACATAATCAAAATGAGCCAAAGTTTGAAAACAAGGGAATGTGCAAGATGGATCTAGAATGTACCATTGGGGTCTATATATTCATGAAGGATGAATTTGGCAAGGGTTGGCCTCATTTGCACCAAGAATTCCACAAATTTCTCACACTTTTTCATAAAAGTTTCATTCCAAATCTCTCAAATTCTTCATCAATCTTCATCAAGATCAGTTCAATTTTACTCCATCATCATCATAGATCATAATTGAAGCAAGGTTTTGGTAGTTCTCATCCATTTTCGAGTGCTTCTTTCATCAACATCAAAATCACAAGTTCAAGTGAATTGCATGATTCAAGCAAGGAACCTCCAAAATTGTGCATACAGAATTGAGTATTGAATTGGTGAATCAAGATCCAAGTCTCAAAAGCTTCATATCTTCCATTTCCATAGCTGTTTTCAAGGTTTCTCATCAGGTAAGTTTTCATTCGATTAGCTTGATTCTGTTGGTTTCACATGATTTTATTAGTGTAGACTTGATCTAGGTGGTTAGGAGATTAAGTTAGATGATTTTGGAAAGGATTGGTGATGGTTAGTGACAGGTGCAACAAACTGTTAGTGTTCGAATCTCTTGGATTAAGGCGTTAGAATGTTAGTTTGATTCATCAGATTAACCTCCATTATGTGTAGATTAGTTTAGGGTAAGTTTGAGGAAGAATGGTGAAGGTTCGTATCAGTGCATTTCAATGGTGGCCAGTGTTTGATTCAATTGGATTTGTTGTTGTGGTGAGTTTCAAGTTAATCTAATGCCCTAAGCTTGTAGAGGGAAGAATTTGGAGTGGTTTTTGTGTTTACAGCATGTGGATTCATGGCGTGTAAGATGAGAACAGCTTGGTGTAAAGCTTGCTCGTGCATGGAGCCATGGTGAAGTGAAACCCTAAGTTGCAGGTTATTTGGGGAAGATACAATCTGAGCCGTCCATTTCATGTTGGACCCTTGACTTGTTGAGCTATCGTATGGCCAGCGTTTAATCTGAGCGTTTGGAGGGAATGGAAGCCTGGCCAAAACGCACCGTTTCATTAATTGAAACGGGCGGGCCTGAGTTGGATTTTGATATTCCCACCCCCGTGTGAGCCCAATTCCAAGTTTCTAACGTGTTTCTGCTACTATTCTTACCCCCAACGCGTTGTGGTTATTTCTTTGGATTCTGAGTGAACTCTGGGCTTTGATAAAGCGCTATCTGCACCCCCATTGTGAAGGCCCATCCTGGATTGAACTGGGCGAGTTTCTAAATGCACCCCTCTCCCTCATTTAATTCATTTTATTTTTCTTAATTCCATTTTATTTTACCAATTTTCATAAAATCATAACTAATTCATAAAAAATGCATTTTAATCCATTCTTTTTACCATATTTTTATTAAAATGTCTAGAATATTATAGGAAAATAAAATTTCATTTTTAGTTTTATTTCATATTTTTTACATATTTTCTAAATAAATGTCACATTAAATAATTCATTTCATGCATCATTTTAATGATTTTTGTTCTCTCACATGCTTTAATATTTTTTGATCATTCTTTTCATATTGTTTAGATGAGACATTCAACTTGTAGAAATATTTTAGTTCCCATTTTTAGAGGTTAATTTCAGGTGATTGATAAATGCTTGAACATCATGTACAAAACTAGGGTTTTTTTTTAGGTGACAACTTAGGAGTTTGATTTCATTTCCCTTAAGACTTAGGATTCAAATAGATTAGTTATGGGACTATATGGGCTATAGGTAGTTATTAGATCCCTTAGAGAAAAGTTAGGATTCCCCTACTGATATTATTACTGTCTGTATATCTGCTGTCTGGTGTGGTGTGCCCTCTGGGGATTGTTGATTGTTTGATTGGGTATTGGGTTTGTCTGGGGCCCTGGGGAAGCTGAAGATTTGTGAAGATGAAGCTATTGGAGATCCAGATGTTGAAGATCAACTTCCAGAGTTGAAGAAGAGATTCTTGCCAGCAGATGCTGAGGAGACTAGGGTTTAGGAGCTAGGCAGAGCTCTAGATTAGAATGATTGTTTCTCAAACATGGATTGCCTTGTCTGCATCCATTCTTCTCTGTGATTCAGAGTCTCTCTAAGACACTCACCCCCTTCCTTTGGAAGGCTTGGTGATAGTGTCTATGAGATAGAACTCTTGAGAGAAAATGTCTCTTGTGTTAGAAGCAGTCTGTTCACCACCTTTGGTAGTCAGCTGATTGCTTAACACCCAATTCACTCTTGTGACTGATCCCTCATCCTGGAGGTTTGAGCTTGAAGAAAAGCCATTGCAGATGGAAGACTGATGATCAAAGCCCTTTCCTGAAGGTCATGAAGATGGAGATTGATGCTTGTTGAAGCCTGTAGCTGATTGGAGGTTACTTGAAGCCAGATGTTGATTCAGAGCTGCTGATGCTGTTTCTTTTGCTGTATTTCATTTGTTGATGTATTGATTGGTTTTCTGAACTGTATTGTTTGCTGTTTACCCTGTGGGGTTGAAAGTGAAGCCTGTTCACTTTCGCCTATTGTTTTCTAGGTTCGAGGTTGAGTGGGACTCCCTTGCCTCGCTTGTGCTGTTGCATCCATGCATTTTACTGCTTTACTGTATATATCTGATATTGTTTCTGTTTCTGCCTATCCCGTAGGATCTCTGTTTCTCTCTGTGCAAGAGAGGAGCATGATAGACACTAGGTCTTAACCCATGCATGATAACATTAGGTTAGTTTGTTTCCCTTCGCAACCGTAGGTTAGAGTTCTGTCTCTTTCTTTCTCAAAACAAACAGAAAAACACATAAAGATTTCAAACACAATAAAAGACACTTCTTCCGTAAAAGAATGTGAACTCATCAAGACGTCATTTTTGTCCTCTTGGACTGTTAATCAGAAAAACCTTTTTTCAGAAGGAATAAAATCAATCAAGGCAAGCCTGTGTCTTCCGTGGCCCGAACTACGTTTGCTCTGATCTTTCATGCCGTATGAAAGTACGTAGGCATAGGATGCGATATCCTAGCGAGCAACCTTCCCCTCCTTTCCCGTAGGTAGGCGAACTACGTTGACTCTGATTTCTCGTTCCAGACGGGAATACGTAGGCATAAAGTGCGATACTTTGCCGAGTCATTTTTATTTTCTTCTCTTTTTAACCCTTGACCTATAGTTTAGATAGAATAACAATCCATACCCGAAAACAAGCGTGGATCCCGTCGAGTACGACGGACGTGAGGGGTGCTAATACCTTCCCCTTGCGTAACCGACTCCCGAATCCAGGTTTTGGTTGCGATGACCATACCTTTCCCGTGTTGTGCGAGGTTTACTCTGAGCGTTTCCTTTCCCTCCCGTGGGATAAATAACGCACGGTGGCGACTCTTCTGTTCAGCCGGCGCCGATTTTCGCAGTAGCGCCACCCCCCCCTATTGTTTTTTTTTCTGAAATCTTTATTGGGCTGGGCCCTCATTGTTTTTTTATTAATCCCCTGTAATAGTTGTAAACCCCCCCCCCCTTTATATTTTTCTTCTTACTTTTTTTTAGTTGTTTAGTTTCTTTGTAGAATAAAAGAAATATTTGAAAATAAAAAAATATGGAAAGAATAAGAGAAAAAAAGAGGAAAGAAAGAAAATAGAGAAAGAAAGAAATATTATAAGAAAATAGAAAGAAAAATATTGAAAGAAAAAGAAAAATGAAGAGAAAAATATATTGAAAATATAGTGAAAAATATGTTGAAAATACATAGGAAAAATATGAAAAAATAGAGAAAAATATTTTGAGAAAAGGGAAAAAATAGTTGAAAATAAGAGAAAGAAAAGAGAAAAATATTAGTGTCGATTCAATATTTTTTAAAGTGCATTTTCTTTTAGGATACACTTTCGTAGGGATTATTTTCCGATTTTAGGATAGTTCTAGAAGCCCACTTGTTAGGGGGCTATTTTCCATTCGATTTTTTAGGATAGAATAGGATAGTATTTCCTAGGAGATTTATTTCAGCACTCACCCATTGTAATCATTTTTCAGAGATTAATAAAACGAGATTTGAGTTGTGGTCCCGATAGTAGCCGAACTACAGCTGCTCTGATTCCTTGTACCAGACGAGGATATGTAGGCATAGGATGCGATATCCTAGCGAGCACACTAACGACTAACCTTTGTTCTCTCGCGGCTGTGCGATCGAGACTTTCCCGCTGACGACTAATCGTTACCCCTTTCTCTTGCTCGAGTGCATTTGAGACCAGATCGTAGTTGTAGGTCCCCGAGCCTTAGGATCAGTTTGTTTTCTCACTGCTGTGTGAGAGCCCCCTGTTGACCCGTAGTTAGTCGAACTACGTTTGCTCTGATCTTCCATGCTGTGTGGAAGTACGTAGGCACAGGACGCGATGTCCTGGCGAGCAACCTTTCCCCCGTTTAGACGTAGGAAGTCGAACTACGTTGACTCTGACTTTCCCATTGCACGAGGGAATACGTAGGCCCAGAACACCGTATGTTCTGTCGAGTCCTGTCCTTTTATTTTCTTTTTAGACCAGCCATTAGCGTAGATAGATAACATACCCTTTTCCTTATAAACACCAAGCGTGGATCCCATCGAGTACGATGGACGTGAGGGGTGCTAATACCTTCCCCTTGCGTAACCGACTCCCGAATCCAGGTTTTGGTTGCGATGACCATACCTTTTCCCATTTTTTGCGAGGTTTACTTCGAGCGTTTCCTTTCCCGCTCTGAGGGATAAATAACGCACGGTGGCGACTCTCCTGTCAAGCCGGCGCCGATTTTCGCAGTAGCGACAGCTGGCGACTCTGCTGGGGATTTGATAGTTTCCTAGGGATCCAACGTCCCGAAGGCGAGTCAATTGTGGGATCCAACGTCCCCTAAGAGAGAGTCAATCCTAGCGTTTGTTTGCTTGTCTATTAGGTGTTTATTTATCGGTATTATCTGTTGCTGTTGGGTGTTACGGGTGTTCTATGATTGAGATAAGCCGGACCTGGGCTTGAGTATGAGTATGCACCTAGATATAGTTGCGGAGAAGTAGTAGACGAACCTGTCTGCTGAGCAGGCACAGTTCCCTACGAAAATTCGCGCTCGGACGAGATTCTTGCAGAGGTGCTCCTTTCCGGTCCTGGGGATCTGAGGGGAGTCCAGACGTGAGGATTGTCGACTCTGGGAACCGATCATTTGGAAGTCAGCTAAGTGAGGCCTCTTCATGAGATGACGATGCCACTCCTTCTGGGAATCGTATCATTCCTCATGAAAGTCTGTGACGCTGACGACCGCATAGGATGTCGTACCTTGTCAGATATAGGTCCACACCTGTGAGTGGGGGGGTTTTTTGTGCAGGAAACTTGACTTCCAACCTACCCGTTATTCTGGTCTTCTCTTTAGAGAACGTCTCTGTCAGCAGCGCAGCAATATTCAGATTTTGTGTGGGGGCTGTGGTCCCATTGTTTGCTGCATTTTGCATATCATGTGCATATCAGTGTTGCATTGCATATCATCCTCCAGCTAGCCAGAGTTCTGATCCAGCCTTTGTTTCTTGAAGGTGATTACCCGGAATTTGGATTGAGCAGCTGTTGATTATCAGAAGACCTGCCTAAGGGTTGAGTAGATTTGAGCAGAATCAAGTGTCGAAGTCAGCTGAAGATTATTGGTAGCTATGTCTGAAGGCAATTTCCAGTCTCCTAACACCCTGACAGGGTTCACTATGGCGTCCAACCCTCTGTATGATTCCATGGAAGACGTCCCGCAAGTGAACAACATTGCCGCAGACCAAGTTGTACAGCCTTCTGTTGAGAACCGAGATCGACATGAGCAGTTTGTTGCCCGGAACGAGCGTCCTCCTCCTGTTAACTATCAAGGTGTTGCTTTCCCTGTGATGAATTACCGTAGAGATATTCCAATGGCTGGGATGGTAGATCCAAGAGCTCTTGACCAGGCTAGAAGACTCCGAGCATTGGAAGAAGGATTGAAAGCTTTGAAAGCCAAAGATACTGTTAACCTGGATGCTGTAGGCATGTGTTTGGTTCTGACCTGGTGTTGCCTTACAAGTTCAAAGTGCCGAAGTTTGAGAAGTACACGGGAGATAGCTGTCCGAAGCTGCATTTGATGATGTTCTGTCGAAGAATGACTGCGTTTGCGCGAGATGATAAGTTGATGATCCATTGCTTTCAAGATAGTCTGACTGGGGCATCTTTGAGGTGGTATATGCAGGTAGAGAGGAATCAGATTCAATCATGGATGGATTTGGCCAGAGCTTTTCTGAAGCAGTACGATTACAATTTAGACATTGCTCCTTATCGCATGCATTTGCAAGAGTTGTCTCAAGAGATCAATGAACCTATCAGGAGATATGCTCAGAGATGGAGAGAATTTGCTGCTAGAGTGCGTCCACCACTGTTAGATCAAGAGCTGGCAAGCATGTTTGTAGATTCCCTACAATATCCGTACTTC
Organism: Lathyrus sativus; assembly: GCA_963859935.3. Classification (NCBI taxonomy): domain Eukaryota; kingdom Viridiplantae; phylum Streptophyta; class Magnoliopsida; order Fabales; family Fabaceae; genus Lathyrus; species Lathyrus sativus. The sequence continues at coordinate 62,671,648 of OZ012738.1, read as the reverse complement.
AAAAGATTGCTCGGGATTCCGGCAAGTTTCTCTGACTTGGTAGCATTAGGAGAACGCCTTGAGTACTCCATAAGAATGGGGAAAATTCAGATTACTTCATATGATCAAGCTGGTGAAACTGAATACCCTTGTGACTATCAGAGTGAAGAAGAAGTTGTGATCAACGCAGTCATGCCGAAGGTTGAATATCCTCGAAGCGAATTAGTGAATTTTGTTGGTTCATCATCTTATCAGAGGTCAGTACCTCCCGTGGCTTGTTATACTGAACAGACAGCCGTGCCTGGGGCACCATATCAGGAATATTATGTCGCTTCCGTTGCAAAGCAGCGAACTCGTGGCCGAGGTTATCAGAGTCAGCGTCGGAATCAGAACAGACCTCGCAACAACTTGGAACGAAGGAATGCTCCTTCTCACCCAGTGCCGATGCCGTATAGCCAGTTGCTACCATCTTTGATCCAGAAGTCTTTGGTGGAGCCGAAAGCTCTTAAGCCAGTCCCAGAACCTTACCCTCCTGGGTATAATCCCCACGTTCAGTGTGGGTATCATGGTGGCTCACCGGGGCATTCGACGGAAGATTGTAAAGCATTTCAGGCGAAGGTACAGCAGTTGATTAACCAGGATCGCATTTCCTTTCGAGAAGGATTTCTATTTGTTCATACCAACCGCTCAGTTGTCTAAGCTCGTAGACTCGGAAAGTATTCTCCAGCAAAAGCCAGTGATTCAGACAGGCAGGCGCCTCAGCATTGGCAGTCCTCGGATTTTTCATCATTTGCATTTGTAGTTTCTTTTTCTGTTAGTTACTACCTGCTTTAAACATTTGTATGTTTCGAATGGTGATAATAATAAAGTGACTATGCATTTTTCTGAATTAGTCATGTCGCTGTCGCTCATTTATTGCATTGCACTTGCATTTTGTTCACTCCACTTTATCCCTGTGACTAGCAAAGTTAGGAGGGAGGATGATGAAAATAAAAACTCATGACCGATAATCGTATGCTTTCAGATAAGACCGTACCGATGACGTACAAGGCATTGTTTCAAATTCCCCAAACACCGGAGAGATAAGGAGTTAGTCCCTTGTTAGCCACTTCGAGCCAGGAAGTAGAAGTTTTTTCGGACTTATAAACCCTCACATCTTAACCCGGGGCAGGGTAGTTGTCAGTTAGCTTGACCGAGCGTTCAAGTCTTGCAGAGGAGTGTTGTCTTTCAGGGACCAATCAGTTTATACCTTTCAAGAGGTCAAACCTCACCAATCAGGAGTGAGACAGTTACAATCCTTTCGGAGCAATCAAGACAACCAGTGTCACACGACTTTGTTCCAAAAGAAAGAAGAAGGAAAGCCCGCTAAGTAAAAAGAAAGAAAAAGCTAGAAAGCTAATACTTAGGCAAAAATCAGGGCATCCCGCTGGACTTCAAAAAGAAAAAAAACGAAGGAACTCAAAAGGAGTTAGTCCAGGCAAAAATTAGGGAATCAAAAGAATGAAAAAGAGGGATTAAAAAGAAATTTTCCCCAGCAAATCACAAAGTCGTGTACACAGACACCGAAAGCGAAGAAGGAGTAGCTATCACTCTAGAAGAAAAGCATTGTGAATTCCTTAGCTATGGTCCTTACCATTCAGCATACCTCTCGAAGAGGCGAGCGCTTGTGCCAGGTTAACTGAACTTTAGGATCGGAGATCATCACGTAGAAGGGGTGGGTACAAATCAAAATTTGAGCCAAATATCCTTTGTTTCACGAACCGTGAACCCGACCACGATACAACCCTTAAAAGACCTAATTGAGGTAGGGTTAGTCTGAAGCGCATTACGATAAGGTCGAGTAACCTGACTCCTTCTTGACTTGCTAGTCACATCCTTGTTGTATTTTTTCACTGACCACGTAAGCACTACGTTTGAACTTTGGTTCATTCATCACTCAATCATGCATGTAAATGAGTGACAGCTCAAAATTTTTCAAAATCTGCATAACCGCTGCATTAAGATTACCATTCGTAGACAGACAATTTTAATTGCAGGTTAGTAGTTGGCATGAAAGAAATTCCAGCAGGGAATAATCGAGCAGGACTGAGTAATTCAGCAGTCTGAACCAGTATGTTGTGAAAGCCTTGTGAATCAGGGGCATTGACTTCCAATGAGTTCGGAATCAGTCAGTCTGAGGACAGTTCCCGAAGCTCCAGTTGAGCAGGGGCAGTTTGTTTGAGAAGCAGTTGATCAGAAGTGAGTCTTTTCGAGAGCCAATCAGGGGCAATCATCCAGAGCGTTGAGATTTGAAAGCAGATGCTTCCAGTAGATAATCAGATCGGGTTAAGTCGCTAGAACGCTCATTCAGGGGCAAGTCATCGCAGAGAATGCTGAAATCAACTGGGCTGCTAGGTGTTTAATTGAAGATTGAATTCTGTTGTCGTATAGATACCGGGGAAAATATTCTCAAAGCCTTCTCGTAGCAAGCTATTCAGAGCGGTAATCTCAGGAATTGTACTGGGGCAAGTTGTGCAAGCCAGTCTTTTATCCCCAGCTGAGTGTACGGGGGCAAGTTGTTCAAACCAGTCTGTTTATCCCCAGCCAGAGTTGAGTATCGGGGAATCATGTCATCAAAAACCTGAACCTTTCAAATAAGAAGGTCTTGTTGTCGTTGGATCATTATCCTACAGTTTAAACCTGTTGCGCGTCAGTAACCAGTCGTTTCCAAAGTCCAGTTCTCGCCTGGCAAACCGGTAACCAGTTCTCGTCTGGCCCACCCTTTCGTAAGCATCAGTTCCCGTCTGGTGCAGTTTATTGTAAGCAGCAGTTCCCGTCTGGTGCAGTTTATTGTAAGCAGCAGTTCCCGTCTGGTGCAGTTTATTGTAACCAGTTCTCGTCTGATTACCGTTTCTTCAAGTGTTGTATAAGTTCTCGCATGGTACATGTCGTTGCGTAACCAGTTCTCGCCTGGTCGTCGTGCGTTTTAACCTATGTGTTATACCAGTTCTCGTCTGGTGTACGTCAGCTTTCAGCCAGTTCTCGCTTGGTTGTCTATACCTCAGTCTGTTATTCCAGTCAGCCCCGTCTGATGTTCAAAAATGCAAAAAGCAATGTTTGTTCAATTTACCTCACCTATCAGTTCTCGCCTGGTAGCCTACCTTTGAATGCTAGTTCTCGTCTAGTATTTCTTATATCTTCCACCGTGTACATAATCCGTGTTTATCTTAAACCAGAAAAACAAAAACCTAAAGGTATCTGACACAGTATTTCCCAACGACCCGCATGTTTTCATGTTTCCCGATACGAAGCTCGACGGATGCCAGTGCTCCGAGTAATGTTTGAATTCCTTGTGGATGTTGTTAAATCAGAATTGCCGCTCTTCAGTAGATGAAAGTTGCTTATTATCCCCGGAAGAGTCGAGATTGTACTTTACCCCGTATCAGAGTAGGATCAGGAGTATCCTCAGCAGATTAAGATCGACATCCTTGATAGTAGGGGCATTTCCAGCAGTGTGTTGCGCGTAATCAACCTCAGTTTGGGTCAATCCCCGCAGAGTACAATCAGTCGTCAATCAGTTGAAGAAAGCATCCCCGAGCAGAGTTGTTTTCTTTCCCCAGTGAAGTCGCCAAGCAGGGTTGCCTTTTCATTTCTCCAGCAGAACGGTTATCCCCAACAGATTTAGTTTCCCGTTTCTTGCATTTATTTTGCTGAGACGATTCTGTGACTTCGGGTCATCCCCAGTAAAGTTGACGTTACCTTCGGCATTTATTTTGCCAAGTGGTTTCCAGACCTGGTGCTCTCTGGCAGCTCGAGCCTGCATTAGCATTTGCATATATAGTCATTGCATTTGTCAAACATACAACATTTCCATGCCGTCTGGGCCTCGCATTTTCAAACAGAGCGCATAGCATATCCATGTCATATAGGGCATTGCATCATTATCAAGCATACGCATGTCGAAACATAGACCAGGATGGTTACCTATTGGATTTCGAACTTGTTCACCTGCAGAGTTGTGTGGTTAAGCTTCTCGTCTCCCCCAGCGGAGTGATTCTTCATATTTGGTTGTTACGTTAGCACAGGAAAAAAAAAACAACAACGAAGATTGACATATATCAGACTTCTGAAGCTGCCCCCTTCGTCAAAATAGGTGCCAGGCAGTTCCATTCAGAATTCCCCAGGAGAATTGTCCTCAAGTTCGCAGTGAACTGTGAGTTGACCAGATTTGATCCCATGAGAGAGATGGGAATCAAGGTGTTTGCTTTACGAAGCGTTATTTCAATACTTGTGGCGTCACACAGGTGTTGAAAAGGAGAAGAAAATGTTATCAGAAAATTGACCAGTTGTTGCCGTGACAACCAAACTTCAGTTTATTGGAAGCTTTTCCTCAAGCAATTCTGCAGTATATTCCCGCGGTTGGCAAATTTCGGGGTTCCATTTGTATTCAACCGTCATCTACCTTGAATGTTTGAAGGCTGAGCGCTCTTCACCCATTTAGGTCGAAGCCGCTTGAATAGGGGCAGCTGTTGCACCCCAAAATTTGACCAACCGGGTCTCGTATCTGGCTCGATGTTTCGACGCATAACCGCATTCGCATCTGCATATTGCATACAGGGCATTTTTCAGTTGTTTTGATTTTATCAGGGATCACATCTCTCGTCTCGTGTTTCAGGTGTTTTTAATCAGTTTAGATAGATAGAATCGATTTTTGGGATATTTCGGTGCCCGTTTATTTTTACCGATTATTTTTGTGCGCTCTCGCGGTGTTATGTGTCGTTCGGTATTATTGTGATTTTTTTTCTAAATAGCTTTTGGCATTTTTAGGATTTAATAGCTTTTAAATCATTTTTAGGATTTAATAGGATTTTTAAATAGATTTTTAATCATTTTAGATATTTTTAAATAGCATTTTCCCTTTTTTAGAATTTAAATAGATTTTATCTTTTTAAATAGGATAATATAGATTTTCTTTTAATAATATAGGATTTTCTAGAATATTAATATAATTTTTAAATAGTTAATAGCTTTTTTTAATCTTTTTAATATAGATTTTTTTTCTTATTAAATCAATAAGTTTTTGTTAATAGAAATTGATTGTTTTTAATTTTAGATATAGAGATTAATAGATTTTTTTTCTTTTATAGATTTTAAATAAATAATATAGTTTATAGTTTTATTAGGATTTTTAGAATTTAATTAGATTAGTTCTCAGATTTAATTGATTAGATTAATTTGAGTTTAGTTAATTAGATTGATTAGGTTTTGATTAATCCATGTCTATTTTCATTAATCCGGTTGATTCAGTTTTTGATTTTTTTATAGCATTTTCGTTTTGGGCCTATATCCAAGTTCAATTCGCAGGCCCAGTTGGTGGTTTCAGTTCAGCAAATGGTCCAGCTTTTTCCAGATCTCTTGAGCGCATTCCAGAACCTTCCAGAGGCGTCCAGCAATTCTCAGCTTATATAACTAGCTCGCCACGTGTGAAGCCAGGGCTGGCCCACGCGTTTCACCCACATGCACGCCACACTTCACCTCCATTCTCTCTCTCAGCCTCACACGTGGAGACCATGCGTAGCACCTCCCACACAGGTGGCACACATGCACGCCACCGCTCCACTTCTCCACCACGTGGCAACCACCAAGCCTCCCGCCTGAAAACCTCGCCGGCCGGCCTGCATGGCCGGCGGCCACCGCACCTTCACCGGAAATGCATCGTCCTCCTCTCCCGATCAACATCAACCTCACCAAACCCAGAAAACCCAGAAGAAACCCCAGAATCCCAGAACCTCCAACAATCTTCATCTCCTACCTCCATCTTCCTCTCATCCAACCGCCGTACTTGTGCTCCGGCCGCCGTGAATCTCACCAACACCTCACAAAACCCAGAAACGTCCAAGATTCAACCAACAAACTTCACCGGAAAACCTCCTTCCTCTCATCTTCTCTGATCCATCATCAGTATCGCAATCACCAGAAATGCAATCATCATCATCATGTGTTCATTCAGGTTTCCCAGAGCTCATCAAGGATTTTCCAGAAGAACAACACGATCCCCAGATCTTCATAGAGCTTCATCAAGAACTCTCAGAATCCACAAACAACCTTCAAGAACGCTCATCAACGAAGAACTCTCCATGAACTCCAAGATCTTCATCAAACGAGCATCACCAGAAATTCATCAGGAAGAATGTTCATCGTGAATTCCTCGATCTTCAAACAGATCCTCCAAACGTCTTCATCAGGTATTCAATGTGTTCGTTCTAGAACTTCAACAACATCTTCGTCCAACATCTCCAGAAATTCATCCCCAAGTTATCACGAACTTCATCATCTTCAAGAAATCCTCAACGGCTTCAACAGGACTCCAACACCGAGTTCCTTCAGAGCTACAACAAGATTCCTTCATCAACACCTTCAGGAAGACTCCATGGATCTTCATCCTCCATCAAGAACACGAACCTTCGTCTCATAAGATCGTTGAGCAATAACTCCATTTCTTGATTTAGAGGTTTTACGTTTTCTTGTTTTCATCTTAAAGAAATTGCAACGAAGCTGGGGAATCTGGTAGAAACGGATCGAGTAAGACGAACAAGAATGGACGGAGAAGGAGGTAGGTTACGGCGGCGGCCATGAACAGGGAGAGTGAGAAGAAGTCTAGGGTTTTTTTCAGAAACTGAAAAGGAAGAGAGGAAGGAGAAGGGTCATGGGCCTCTGGCCCAATTACGTTTTTGGGAGACACCGCCCCCCCGTTTTTGGCTGTTCTGGGCTGGGCCCTATTTCTCCATACACCCCCCAGTTCGCTCATACCCCCTATTGTTTTTTTTTTTCTGAAATCTTTATTGGGCTGGGCCCTCATTGTTTTTTTATTAATCCCCTGTAATAGTTGTAAACCCCCCCCCCCCTTTATATTTTTCTTCTTATTTTTTTTTAGTTGTTTAGTTTCTTTGTAGAATAAAAGAAATATTTGAAAATAAAAAAATATGGAAAGAATAAGAGAAAAAAAGAGGAAAGAAAGAAAATAGAGAAAGAAAGAAATATTATAAGAAAATAGAAAGAAAAATATTGAAAGAAAAAGAAAAATGAAGAGAAAAATATATTGAAAATATAGTGAAAAATATGTTGAAAATACATAGAAAAAATATGAAAAAATAGAGAAAAATATTTTGAGAAAAGGGAAAAAATAGTTGAAAATAAGAGAAAGAAAAGAGAAAAATATTAGTGTCGATTCAATATTTTTTAAAGTGCATTTTCTTTTAGGATACACTTTCGTAGGGATTATTTTCCGATTTTAGGATAGTTCTAGAAGCCCACTTGTTAGGGGGCTATTTTCCATTCGATTTTTTAGGATAGAATAAGATAGTATTTCCTAGGAGATTTATTTCAGCACTCACCCATTGTAATCATTTTTCAGAGATTAATAAAACGAGATTTGAGCTGTGGTCCCGATAGTAGCCGAACTACAGCTGCTCTGATTCCTTGTACCAGACGAGGATATGTAGGCATAGGATGCGATATCCTAGCGAGCACACTAACGACTAACCTTTGTTCTCTCGCGACTGTGCGATCGAGACTTTCCCGCTGACGACTAATCGTTACCCCTTTCTCTTGCCCGAGTGCATTTGAGACCAGATCGTAGTTGTAGGTCCCCGAGCCTTAGGATCAGTTTGTTTTCTCACTGCTGTGTGAGAGCCCCCTGTTGACCCGTAGTTAGTCGAACTACGTTTGCTCTGATCTTCCATGCTGTGTGGAAGTACGTAGGCACAAGACGCGATGTCCTGGCGAGCAACCTTTCCCCCGTTTAGACGTAGGAAGTCGAACTACGTTGACTCTGACTATCCCATTGCACGAGGGAATACGTAGGCCCAGAACACCGTATGTTCTGTCGAGTCCTGTCCTTTTATTTTCTTTTCAGACCAGCCATTAGCGTAGATAGATAACACACCCTTTTCCTTATAAACACCAAGCGTGGATCCCATCGAGTACGATGGACGTGAGGGGTGCTAATACCTTCCCCTTGCGTAACCGACTCCCGAATCCAGGTTTTGGTTGCGATGACCATACCTTTTCCCGTTTTTTGCGAGGTTTACTTCGAGCGTTTCCTTTCCCGCTCTGAGGGATAAATAACGCAGGGTGGCGACTCTCTTGTCAAGCCGGCACCGATTTTCGCAGTAGCGACAATATGTCGCTGTGAAGAAAGTTCAAAGAGTTTTTGGGAGAGCTGTCAACAGCTCGTGTGTTGATTTTTGCTGAATCCGACATAACTGTTCATTGTGTTTTGTGACGCTTTGTTGATATGATTGGGAGATATGTTAAGTGAAACATCAGCGAGTTTAGTTATGTTTGGAGGAAATTTAAAGTACATAAGAGGGATCATCTGACAAGTGATTTAGAGTTGGTTGTTGTTGTGTTTGTGCTGGAGTTGGAGACTTCAATTGGTTAATGTGAGATTTGAAATGGTTGGTGAATCTCAGGAGCTTAAGGTATTTGTTTGATTTGGAAGAGTTGAATATGAGGCAGAGAAAATAATTGGGACTCCGGAAGAATTATGGTTTTGGATTGAATTACCATTCGGGTGAAGAAAACGTGGTAGCTTTTGCATTGACTTGGAAATCTTTGCATATGCTGATGAAGATGGTGAAAAGAGTTAGGACGGATTAAGCGATTTTGTGATATGAGTTTGGTTGTTAAGAGACTTCTTATGGAGTTAAGCTTAGTATGTTGGACTTTACTAGTGGTATTCTTGATGAGATTCGATAAGGTCACCACTCTTGTTTGAGTTGGTAGAATGGTTGAATTTGATGAATTAAAGTCGAAGAGTTGATTTTCGGATTAATAGGAATGGTACTATGAGATGTCGTGATGGTGGGTGTGTTCCCAATAGTGTGAGTTGGATAAGAGTACTCTGGAAGAAGGACATTGAGATAGATTGAGTATCCGTCCAGGTACTGTGAGGATGTGACCGAATTTGAAAAAAATTATTTTGGTGACCTTAAATGGAGAGAGAAGTGGTTGAGGTTGTATATGCTGATTAGACTTGTTGAAAGTCGAAGTGTGAACATCAAAGACTGTTGGGCCTGATACAACTGTTGAATATTCCTGCGTGGTATGAGATAGTATTCCCATGGATTTTGTGACGGGTTTTCCGAAGAATTTGAAGAGATATGATTCGACTTGGGTGGTTATGAATGGATTGACAAGATTAACTCATTTCTTACCAATGAGGATGAATCATTCTATGTTGAAGCTAGCTGAGATGTATATCGATTAAGTGATGAAGTTGTATGTGATGTCGTTGAATATTGTGTCAGATGAGAATCTAAGTTTTCATCGAGATTTTTGGGAGAGCTTGTATGTTGGATCAAGGTGGATCGTGGGATAGTTAATTATCATTGAAGGAATTACCTACAATAATCACTATCATTCTAGTATCGGAATGACATCGTATGAGGCTTTGTAGGGTAGGAGGTGTAGGACTCCTTTGTGTTGATATGTGTCCGGCGAGAGTGTTGTACTCGGACCTGAGATTGTGCAAGAGACGATTGAAAAGATCAAAAGGATCCAAGAAAGACGTGTTTTGAGAGTTATGATAGTAACTGGTGTTGGTCGAGCTTGAGGTCTCGGAAGCACACTGTGTTTTGTTGATCTGTATCAGAGTGGTGCAGCGGAAGCATGGGGAAAGTAGCATGTTAGACTGTTTTACCGCTGTCACTTGTGGGAATTGCATGATATGTTCATGTGTCTAAGCTGAGGAGGTACATTGATTCAGATGGATAGTGTACGAGTGAGGGAGGATTTGACTGTTGAGACATTGCTAGTTCAGGTTGATGAACGAGAAGCAACTTTGAAGTAAAGGGATTCCTTTGGTAGAGGTAGTTTGGGAGAAAGTTGGATTTGGGATGCGAGAGTCGTATCCAGAGTTGTTTGAATCAGGTAACATTTTCGAGGACGAAAATTCCTAAAGTGGGGGACGGTTGTAACAGCCCAATTTTCATTAATTAATTATTTATGTTAATTAATTGATTTATTGAAATTATTGGATAATTATTTTAAATGATTTGGTAGATAATTGGAGAGAAGAAAATATAATGGAAAGAAAAGAAATAGAAGAGAAAGGGAGAGAAAGTGGAAAGAAAAGAGATAGAAAGAAAAGATAGAAAGGAAAGAAAGGAAAAAGAAGAGAAAGAAAGAAGGAAGAAGAGAGAAGAGGAGAAAATAAAGGAAAAGCTTGGAATCATCAGAATGACTTCTAGCTTCCGATTAATCAAGTAAGGGTGTGAAATGTTGTTATCTTACCAACGTATATGATTAGGTATGCGTGTGTTTGGATTTGTTTGGATGTTTTCATCTTTTTCCATTTTAGGGCAGAAAGAGGTTTAATCGGTAGAATCAAGGTTTTGAACGGTTAGAATCCGAAATAAATGGCGTAGTTTAGTCGGGTAATGTTGGGTTGAGACTATTGGAACTGATTGGAATTAAATCGGTTGATTTTGTGATGATTTGGTGATTTTGGACTGTTTGGGGTTCTGAGTTCGCAGATTCGCTAGCGTTCGCTAGGCGAGCAGAAGCGAAGGTTCGCCAGGCAAAGCCCAGCGAGTGGAAAACAAACCATTACAGTAGCCAAGATCAGCCTTCGCTGGCGTGTTTGCCAGGCGAAGGAGGTGGCGAGCAAGTTCACCAAGCGAGTGAACCAGCGAGTAGGCAGCGAACACTTCCAGTAGCTACTGCTTGCCTTCGCCAGTGAGATCGCCAGGCGAATGAAGCAGCGAGCATTCGCTAATGCTTCGCCAGGCGAATGGGTCAACAAATGTGACAGCACCTTATTTTCCTCGTGTTTTCCATCCAATATTGATTGTTTGGTTCAATTATGTTCAATCCTTATCAGAAATGAATAGTTTGTGTACTATTGTGATATGTTATGCTGTGGGTAGCTGTATGGCGTGAATCCTAGATTATGGAATCGATTGTGAAATGTGGCCTTTTGGCATATATAATGCATTGTTTACATTGATTAAAAATGTATGATAAATATGGTTGAGTTTGTTGCCGTTTGGCACAATGATGTGAATGCATAATGATTTTTATGCGATTGTATGTGAAGAATGCATGAGAACATATTGTGAATACGTGTGCATTGCTTGATAAATGTGGTCTTTTGACAAATATATTCATTGTTTAAATTAATTAAAAGTGCATGATGAATGTGGTTGAGTTCGTTGCCGTTGGCGCGATATTGTGAATGCGTATTGATTGTATGCAATATTGTGAAGAATGCATAGGAATATATTGTGAATATGTGTGCATTGCTTGATAATTGTGATGATGTTGAAAGTATGAATACCTTGATATAATGTGCGAGTGTGCAATCATGATATAATTCTTGTGTGATGAATTATTTGACTATGCATGAGATTAAGATGAGAGAACGGTCTTAAGTGCATATGATTGTTGATTGCATACGCATCATTTGTGTCAAGAGGCAATGTTTGTTAGTTCAGTGGGAGTTAGTGACTTGTCCCAAACCTAGAGCGGGGTTTGAAAGCTTATGGAATGGGCTTTTGTTGTTATCGGTCTAGGGAACGGACCCGGTTTAAATGTAAAAACCGAAAAATGATAACAAGTGTTGGTACCACATGACATTGAGTTGCATTGAGTCACATGGCATATAACATTGTTATATGGAAGTATGCATGTGTATGAATTGTTGAATGAGAGTTGCGATTGGATGAATAAATCTAATAGTAAATGTTTATGTGGAATGATGTGAATTGTGGATGTATGCATGATAAATATGTTTGGTGATTATCCATGGTTGTTTATGCATATATTGTGATGTATATGATGATGATAATGAATTATGGTGAGAAATGCGGAATATGTGTATTCTATGTTTATATATATATATATATATATATATATATATATATATATATATATATATATATATATATATATATATATATATATATATATATATATATATATATATATATATATATATATATATATATATATATATATATATATATATATATATATATATATATATATATATATATATATATATATATATATACATATATATATATATATATATATATATATATATATATATATATATATACATATATATATATATATATATATATATATATATATACATATATATATACATATATATATATATATATATATATATATATATACATATACATATACATATATATATATATATATATATATATATATATATATATATATATATATATATATATATATATATATATATATATATATATATATATATATATATATATATGCATTGATTATTATGATAATATTTCTCACCCTTCTGCTGGAATGATGTCCTATCTGACATCGTGCAGGTATCGAGAATAGAGCTGCTCGTAGTTGCGTGGTCGTTGTTGGTGTAGCCATTTAGTAATTTAATTATATTGGGTCGAGTCATGCTCTGGTCATGTAACACTGGGATCGTTTGATTTATATTTTAGAGATACATTATGTATTCTATGTTATGTTTTTATATTCATTGGAATATTATGATGTTGGCCTTGGTGCCTAAGTAATGTTGAAGTATGTGATGAATCTGAATATTCTGTTAAGAGAATTATGTTATAAAATGAATCCCCTGCTACATGCAAAGTGAAATTGTGAGAAGCATGATTATTTATTATAAGTGTTAATGAGCATGACAGGTGGTTTTGATGTTTCGAAAGTTATGTGTGACTCCCTTTTGTGAATGTATGAAAATTTATTCTGATTATTCGTATATTTTCCGTGGGGTTTAGAAGGGTGTTACAAAACCAAGTTACATATCAGAGCAAGACACCTCTATTATTAACGGAAATAGAGTAAAACAACTCCAAAGCTAAGTCTCCACGCATCTACGAGCTAATCTTGATCACCTGCACGTTACCCACGTGGAGGCAACATTCAAACGGATAGGGTGAGTAAGCACAATTCATTACAAAAGATATAAGGAAAAATATATAGTAGTTACAACAACAATTATCAATAATTTATATATTCGTCACACATCACACACATACTCACATTGTCACTTCATTAATTAATTCACAACGTCATTATATCATCAATCAATCATCATCACCAAAACATCACTTAAGTCACAACATCATCAAACATCATTTAACTCACAATTATGCAATGTCACTTAGTATGTAATGCAACAACACTGACTCATGCATGTGGTACCAATTCTTTGATGAACACTTGGTCATCTCCCTCCAATGATCCCCACCATAGGATCGATTCCCACTTGGAACCGAAGCACATCATAAAACACACTCAATCCCCACTCTATGAATCTAGAAATTAATTCACAGAGATACTTAAGAATGTGTCATTGCCATGAATTTGAGAAGTGATTAATAATACACACGTTCTATAATGGTCTTATTTATACCACTAAGATGGTAATAAATGTCATGAAAAACAAAAACTTTGAGAAGATATACATTTTAAAGGACGGGATGATGCAAAATCACTACTTGTGTTGAGCGAACATGCTCTACCACCAAATAAGTTATTTAAGTATGATATCAACGTCATTGATCTTATTACTTTTTAAATAAAACACATTATTTAAAAAGTCCGATAAGTTGAATATGAATGATGTTGCACCTATTTAGATATATGAAATTACGTATAACTAATTCAAAATGATCTATCTAATAGTTGAGTATTTTAAATATGTTAACAATTGTGATTTAATGACAACCTAAAAGCATTATCCAAAATTTAAATATGTTTAATTAAAAAAATACTTATATTTAAGATTAATATCTATGTATTAATTGTGTAAACTATTTTTTTACATATGCATCAAATTAAAACATTTGTAATACCACTTTGTGAATTATTCCAAAATTATCTCAACTAATATTTATTTAACGTTTGATTTCATGCATTAATAAACTTTTAACAAATACTCAGAAGAAAACAATAAAATAAAATATTTTTATTATAATATGTACTACTTTACATTTTTAACGTCACCACTAAAAAAAAGTTAACCGTAACCTAAACAAAATGAGATCATCAACAATTTCTAATTCAATTTGAATGAAACAAATTGTTCCCCAAGATTGTACTGTACTAGTACTTGATGAAAAGGGAAATTTAATGACAACTTAGATATTGGAATATTCTTCAAGCATATATAATTTTTTTTATAAACGTTAATTAAAATTTAAATAAGATAAGGATGATAGTAGCAAAAACCAAAACTATACTCGTTGAAAATTTCTTTATAAATTTTAATTTCACTTTCTTCTGTGCCAAGTCTTTCTCACAATTTTCAAATCCAAGATTTTAATTTTTTTCACTCTCTCTTACACAAACCCCAACACTCTCTGCCACCTCATCTCCGCCGCCATGAACGGCGGTGGTGGTAACTTCCCGCCACCGCAACCCAACGGCGGTGATTTCCTTCTCTCTCTTCTTCAAAAACCCCGCCCTCAGACTCAGACTCACCCATCCCAATCTCCAATCACCATACCTCAACAATCTCCCACCATGGATCCCGCCGTCGCCATGATGGGCCCCACAATCCCCTTCTCCACATCTCCGTATCAAACCAACGGTTACGATAATTTCAACCATTTCAACCATCTCAATCATCACCCTCATCAGAATCAGAATCAGAATCTTCCACCATGGTCCCACACACCTTCTCCTCCTTACCCGCAAAACACATTCGGGGTGCCCCATAACCCGTTTTCACTTCCTCCGGTACCAGAAACCGGTTATTCCAACAACACTACTCCGTTTCACTTCACCAACGGTGTTTCACTCGCTGACAATCTTAGAAGATTAGGGTTTCCGATTGAGAGCAATAACAATAACTGTGCTAATTCTTTCGTTCAGCAACATCAACAGAAACAGGAAGTGAAGTTACAGTTTGGATCTTTACCCACGGTTTCTTATAATACTACACCTGAAGTTTCCTCTAAGGGAAGCTTTAACGGGTTTGATAGGCATAATAATCATGAGAGAGGGGTTATTGGGGATTTTAGGTCAAATGCGCAATCTACTGAACAAACTAGGGCTCCACCCGGGGTTGGGAACAATGGAAATAGATTAGGGTTTGGTGAATTGGGTGGTACGAATGAGGATTTGTCAAGTAACCTGGAAATTTTGAGAATAGGGTTTGGTGAAAGGAGCAATAATAAAGGCAATGTGGGTCATGAATTGAGGCTGCCTGATCAGATTGACCACCCTGGTCCACCCTCTGGGAGTAATCTTCTTTCTGATTATGAGGATATTGGTGCTGTTGGAGAACAATTAGCTGGTTCCTTGTTGCTTGAGGATGAGGTTGATGACAAGAGTAGTAACTCTAAGAAACATCATGGTCCTAAGGAGAAGGTTAAAACTTAAATCTTTGTTGTTGATTTGTGGATCATTCTTAAAACTATATTTTGTACTAAATTTCAATTTCGTCTAAAGTATTTGGAGTATATGTTAGTTGTTGATATTGTGAATGTCGATACTATGGTTGTTTTAAATTTCTTTGGAGAAATGGATGTGAAAAAGTCTAGGAATTTGATTGAATTTTATAATTAGATGTCAATTATCAAATCAAATTATGAGGTTCATATGGTATTTATTTATATGTCTTCTTAGTATGAATTAAATGAAATGGAATCTCTATGAATGAGGGTTACTTACATCATTTATTATCAGGATGCTAGAGCTTCAGACTCAAGAGGAAAGCAGTTGCTAAGCCAGCGGGCAAGAACGTTTAAAAGACAAATGATATTCCGTAGGGACATTGATAGGCTTAGTGTTCCTTTCCTTGCAATATATGAATCTCTAATACCTCCCGAAGAAGAAAAATTGAAGCAGAAGCAATTGTTGGGGTTACTAGAAAAGTTAGTTTGCAAGGAGTGGCCAATGGCTCGGCTTTATCTCTATGGATCATGTGCTAATTCATTTGGTGTTTCTAAAAGCGACATTGATGTTTGCCTTGCTATTCAGGAAGTTGATATGGACAAATCTAAGATCATAATGAAATTGGCTGGTATTTTGCAATCAGATAACCTGCAGAATGTTCAGGTGAGATTATTGATATGCCCCTTAAATTGCTCTGGTGTATTTTTTGTTTACATTTATTTTCATATATAAATAAAGGGTAATGCTAACTTGTGCCCCAGATAAATATAAGAAATAATTCTTGGAAATTGTGTAATAAATTTAATACAGCCTTATAATTAATGACTTTATTGTTTTTTTCCATACATATTTTCTATTTGTGAGTTTTTTAACATGTGCCCTTGGGGCACAAGGTAGCATTACCCTTTATTTATATAACCTGCTATTTCATGGTGATGTCTTGTATGATGCTGGAAAAATAATCTCTATTTGGTAGGCATTTAGTTAAAATCAGAATCCTACTTGTACGGAATTGTAGTTTTATGATTGTTGTTATCACTAGCAATCCCTGTCAAGCGCTGAAACTCAATTTGGCGTGATTGTGGATTAAGGTAGGAGAATTGATGGGATAGTCACATAACAAACCGCGAATTGGTTCGCGCGTACCGTTTCACGGAACTTTTGCAATTTGGTTAGTCTCATAATGAACCGCGAATTGGTTAGCGTGTTCCGTTTTGCGGAATTTTTGCAATTTGGTTAGTCACATAATGGGAACATTTGCAATTTGGTTAGTCACATAACGAACCGCGAATTGGTTCGCGCGTTCCGTTTCGCAGAACTTTTGCAATTTGGTTATAAACAAGAAATAAAAAAACCAATTGCGAATTGAGTTTTAAATGAGACAATAATTGTCCCGCAATTTCGCATAAATTAAATTTGAGTTTAAATGAGACAATAATTGTCCAATAAACAAGAAATAAAAAAAAAATCTTTGAACTATTTTTTTAATTATGGAGAGGTCATAATCACATTGATATAAGTGAACACTATTGACCATACCAATCAAAATTTAAGATTTGCTTAACTAACACTCCCTCCTTTCCTATTTATAAGCAAATTTTAACATTTTAAATTCACTAAATAGTTAATGCATCTAACTTAAATATAATCTAAATGCATCATTTATTGAATGAATCTAAGAAGTCAAAATTTGCTTATAAAAGAGAATAGAGGGAGTATAGGAGAAGTGAGTATACACTAGCTATTTATTACTGGTTTTTTAAAGCAATGTTAATAAAATAGTCGACGAGGGACTATGAAGTTTTTCTCTCAACCAATTTGCAGTACAAAGGAAATTAAATGGAGTAGCTTTATTTTATAGTCGATGTGGGACTATAAAGTTTTTTTGATGGTATTAGTATTTTTATATTTCTAATTAAACAACTTTTTTTAATAATAGTGTACCGCTTATTATATTTGAACGTACTATGAACCTAAATAGCGTACCAACTCTGTATACCTTTCATTTACCTAATTCTTTGAGAGTTGCGAACTGCATACCCGAATTCGTACCACGCACCGAAGTGAATTGTAAATTATGTGACTATGGATGGGATAGTGTGATCCCTCTGCGTTAACAAATATCTGAATTTAGCTTCACCCAAAAACCATATTTGTGATCCGGTTTCTTCCAAACCTTAAATCAACTATGAAATGTGTCCAAACTCGTTTTGGGCATTTTCCCTTCCCTCAATACATCAGCTCAACTGTTTATGTGGACTGGCGTCTCCCATCCCTTCTGGTGGTAATTTGTTGGTTCAAGTCCTTCAAGTTGATTTTAGGGTTCCTCTACTTCGGTTTTGCTAGTTCAAATTCTTCCTCCGTTCCTCTGATTTGAGTTCTCCGCTACAAATCAATTTGCTGGTGCCTGGTTCCTCGGCTTCTGTATTATTTTCTGTTTCCTTTCGTTAGTGCTTTTTTTTAATGGTTGTCCCCTGTTTCTGTCTGCTGCACCAAAGATGTTTCCAAAAAGCTAAGGCCAAACTGGTGTTAGTTGTGATGCAAGCCCAAGCTCAGCTGTTTTGTTAATGGTACTAGTCCTGCTGCTGGGGCACTTGTTAGAAATTTGGTGTTTTGTACTTTCCCATTTGTAGTTAAGTTGTACTAGTCAAAGTTAATTTGCTACTTATGAATTGTTTGTGATTTCCTTAAGATTTTAAAATTTAAGTTCAACGTGGTGTTTGTTCTGTGATACTGTGATTTAGATCAGTGTTATCAAATTGCGGCGTCATGCCTGCTATGGTGGATATACATGGCGGTTTTTGGCCTCGCCGCAATGCTAAATATTGGCCGATATTGCGGGTTTTTCCGTCATAATCCGCTATAACGGCGCCACAAAGCGGCCGCTATGGCGGAATTTTGGCTCCCATAGACCGCCATCCGCCATAGACAACACTGATTTAGATCTCTTCTTTCTTCTATTTTTCTATGTATGTTATTTTGTATGCATGTTTATGAACATATATATGCACCTACCTATCTACAGGTTTTCATAAATTTTGTAGGATCTTCAAGAATGACTTAAGATCTTGAGTTCCCAAGTTGATCCCATGTGAAATCTAGATTTTAGTCATCTTTGTTTGTTATTCATTGTTTCATTGTTCACTGAATACTTCCCATGTGAAGCATTAATAATATTAATTACAGTATCATATTTTGTTTGGAAATGTATATAAGTAGAGAGCAGAGTTATTAATAGCGGCCGCCCCGGGCGCTATCTCGGAATTCTCTCCCGGTGCGGCAACCCTCCGCTACGGAGGAGCGGCGTGCATCCCAGTTTTGGATAGCAGCCAGGAAAGCTGGGATAGCGGGTTGCGGGAGCGGAGCGCTTCCCGGCCCAGAGCGATTTTCTGCTTTTAGGGCTTTTTTGGAGTGTGAAAAGATCTTTTTACCCTTAAAAAAATTTTAAATTGGAAAATTTATTATAGTCGTTCGTGTTTTCTCCTCTCTCATTCGCGTTTTCACCTTTCTCCATCGTGTTTATTCTGTTCACTGCTTCTCGCGTTTTTCGCTCGCTGTTTTTCTTGCCCTAACTCCATATCCACCTCAACTGCTTCGAGTTTCTCACTATTCTTCTTCTTTACTTCTGTTTTCTGCTTTTCTATTTTGTTCTCTTTTCTAATCATTGTTTTTCTATTCATTTTCAGGTTTTTTCTTTGTTTCATATAATTAGTCTAGAAAGTTATTTAATCTCCATTAAATGTATAGGTAGATTATTCATATAATTAGTCCAAAAAGTTATCCCGCTATCCCACTTTTGGGGTCGGCCGCTCCGCTCCGCTATCCGGGATTAATAACTCTGATAGAGAGAAAATGTAAAGATGTCTTTTTGAAGGGAATATAATATTATCATAGAATTTTGGCAAAGATGTAGCACATAGTGCAGTGTTTGTTTTTGCAGTATTCAATAGTTTTTAGTGTGATTTGTATATGAAGGAGTTACCTTTCCGTAGTTGCACAGGAACTATTTCCCCCACTGTGTAATGCTAATGTCTGATTTTTCACATAACCTTTCTGTTATTCTACATCTCCTGTATTTTGAGTCTCTACCTCTTTTTTTCCTCTTCCAATTCTGTTCCTGTAGTTGGTTGTATATTTGCCTGTTTTCTGCCTTGAAAATTGAATAATTAAAACCGAAATCCCCAATAATTGTTGCTGTGATCGTCTATTATATACAGTGGATTATTATCTTTATAAATGCGCTTGAAGATTGTGTATCCTTCATTGCTGATTGCACTGGTTTTTAATTATTTATCGTTCAATTATGTTTGAAGAATGTTTATTGCCTGCTAACAACTTTAGTCATTAACCATTGTTCTTAAACAATGTTTGTGCGTCTAAATGATTGAATGCCAAGAGTGCCTTGACAAATAAGAAATGACTCAAATATGAAAAAAGGAAATGGAGAAAGATCAAGTCAAAAGGAATGAAAAATGAAAAGACGGCCTTCAGTAATAGTTTTCTTATATGCAAATATGCGTCTAAATGATTGAATGCCAAGAGTGCCTTGACAAATAAGAAATGACTCAAATATGAAAAAAGGAAATGGAGAAAGATTAAGTCAAAAGGAATGAAAAATGAAAAGACGGCCTTCAGTAATAGTTTTCTTATATGCAAATATAGAACGTACAAAATAAATATTGGGAGAGGAAGTAAATTTGAATAGTAGAACATTTTTATGTTATTTGAAACCCCGAAAATAAATGGAAGTAATAAACAAGAAATGGAATATGATTGGTACATTGGGAACCTGAAATGAAGGTCTAAACCATAATACTTTTGAATTTTCTTGGTGGAAGCTGTCTGCTTCTAATTGAAATATTCTTTGAATTAATTAAATTTGAAATTGTATACAGGCATTGACACGAGCAAGAGTTCCTATAGTAAAGCTCATGGATCCAGTTACAGGAATCTCTTGTGATATATGCATCAACAACCTCCTTGCTGTTGTAAATACTAAGCTTCTCCGGGATTATGCAAATATTGATACTAGGCTACGGCAGCTGGCTTTTATCATTAAACACTGGGCAAAGTCAAGAGGAGTCAATGAAACTTACCATGGGACCTTATCTAGCTATGCGTAAGTTCTCTTCAGTTGCTATCTGTCAAAAGTATATTTTTCTTTGTGAATTGATTGAGTCATTGAAATGCTGATGATTGTGGTATAAAATGTTATGCTATTAAAGTTACTTGTGCAATTTCTAATTTCAGGTATGTGTTGATGTGCATTCATTTTTTACAACAGCGACGACCTGCTATCCTTCCATGTTTACAGGTGTGTATTGCAGTTTTCATTTTCTTTTCTTCCCGAGTTGAATTTACTGAGAATGGCACTTATGCAGTATTTTGAGCAAAAGCTTAGTTAACTCTTTCTTATTAAGCATAAACTGTGTAGTGTTTGTTGTACATGACCTACTATGTAGTGTAATACATGAATTTGTTGGTTAAATATTATTTTCTGTATAGGGGATGGATGCAACATACTCAGTTACCGTTGACAATGTGGATTGTGCGTTCTTTGACCAAGTTGAAAAACTAGGTCATTTTGGACAACATAACAAGGAATCCATTGCTCATCTTGTGTGGGGATTTTTCTTTTATTGGGCATATTGTCATGACTATGCAAATTCTGTTATATCTGTCCGCACAGGAAACACAATCAGGTAAGAGAACTCAGCATCTATAATTTTCTGTCACAGTAAACCATCACTAACACTAAAGTGCTAAAACTAACATCTAATATAGACTTTTCATTTGATTGAATATGTTTTCTTCTGGTGTAGCAAGCGAGATAAGGATTGGACAAGAAGGGTTGGTAATGATCGGCATTTGATATGTATAGAGGATCCTTTTGAAATATCTCATGATCTGGGTCGAGTGGTTGATAAACGCAGCATCAAAGTTCTCAGAGAAGAGTTTGAACGTGCTGCAGATATTATGCAGTATGATCCAAATCCATGTGTTAAACTTTTTGAACCTTATGTTCGTAGCAGTTGATTAACAAGTTGTTTTGAACATAGATTTCTAGGTGAGGTAATGAACGCTTTGTCTTGTAGAGTTTCTTTTGCCGCACACTTTGATATTAATTAACCTCGTCTTATGTTTATATATGTGTATTTATTTTGAGCGTTTTAATGGCATCTCAATGTAAAGAACTTTTGGTCTTGATCTTTTTATTTGAAGTAAGAGTTTGTTTGCTATTATTTTCCCCTTTACTCTCTAACACAAACATATTATTCTAACAAAATTCTGTAAGAGATCAATGTGTGAAAGAGTTTTGAAGAATCAATTTATAATAAATGTCAAACTTAAATAAAGAAGATTTTTAGTGTGATTTTACAAAAATGATTAGAGCGATTAGAGTTTAAGATTTAGTTATTAGAAAAGAATACACTAACTGATAAAAAAAGATTATGAATGAAAGGTGAAAGGTGTATTGTGTGCACAATAAAAATGATCTAAAACCGTGTTTGAATAAACAATATTGAATTTTTTTTTTAATATAATATGTTTATTCAAAATAATTTTCAGATAAATAATTCAAAAAAATGACGAAAGTAGTTGGGTTTAGACGAGGATTTGCTATATGAAATGGTTGCAAGTCTCCCATGGAACATGGATTCAATTGGGTGCCTTAAAACCGCACCCTAAAACTCTACAATGAGTCGACATATGAGATGACGTATCTCATGTAGGGTTTATTTATTTATTTATTTTTTAATTTTTAATATTTGTTTAAAAAATCTTATAAAAATTATAAATTTTAAAAAATAATAAATATAATTCTTGATATTTAATATTTGATATTTTTAATTTTTTAATTTTTGATATTTGTTTAAACCCTACATTGTTAATTTTTGATATTTGTTTAAACCCTACATTGTTAATTTTTGATATTTGATATTTGTTGTAAAAAAAATATAATTCTAAAAAATAATAAATTTTGTAAGGGTATTTAAGACATATCATATATGGTCCGTACTATTTTATTTTTATGTAAATAAGACTGCACACTCATATAGTTTTTCACAATAATTTTTACCAATAGATTCAAGTCTTCATAATTTTGAATTCGGTCTAGAATGTCTGCATTTCTAAATCAACGTTCATCGTCGTCGTCATCATCGGAAGAACCGTTTTCAACATTTCCTCTAATTAAAAGAAATGTCATAGTTTATTTTTCAGCAACAAAGCCTCCGATAAAGGTGCTAATGTGAAACACGCAAATTTTGGAGCATTTGCATAGGGAACTGAACCGCTGGCTAGAAGGAGATATTGTTGCAGGTGAAAAGATTTGGAAAACTGAGAGGTTGGTTGAGGAGTCAGGGAGATACGGAGTTACTCGTGATTGGAGAAAAGTGGAAAATGATGCTGGTGTCCTTGTGATGATGTTAACACCAAAGAAGATATCCTTGATGATTGGAATATCCTAGACAACTTGATGCATTGTTTTATTTTATGTAGGTTTGTTGTTGTTATTTTCGGAATGTTGTTGTGATATTAAATTATGTTTGTTAAATTTATGTTGCTTGTTAATTGTAATCGCTTAACTATGCTTTAAATTGAATAAAATTTGCTGTTGATTTAAAGGGACACGACTACATTAGAAACTATGATCTTGTGCTTGATGCTACATTGGAACATTTTGTACGATTGTGTCATGGTTGCCGATACGAACTACATAATCTGACCATTTTGTTTGCTGCATCCATCTTCGTTCGAATGCGCGTGCTATTAAGGCGACCATTTTTCTTTCTTCGCATCTATTCATTATGCCAGACAATTTCGCCTTCATATGGAGGTCAAGAGTCCTTCTTTGTCACCAATTGAAAGCTACATGTGTAGACATTGCATAGACTTATCACTTGGTGAACAACAGAAAGATAGTTGGTTGGGTCCTGGCGCGCCTTCGAACATGTTGCTATAGCATGAGAGCAAGACATACGAAATACCTGAAACTTTCCACAGTCACACAAACTCCTATCCAGTTCCACTCGGTAACATCCCCTAGGCCTTCCTTCATTGTGATCAATTGACTCGGCAACACTGAACCAACCTTTATTACGGTCAAAGATTGTGACCACATGTGTGTTGACTTTGGTAGCCTCGTCTTTCATGAATTTTGTTGAACTATTACTGTACATCTGACCAGATTGTAATACTGAACCCCACTTTGTACGTCTGTTATCAAAGAATGCCCCGAGCCTAAAATATGTTGCCTTTACCAAGGCAGTTATCGGTATGTTTCGGATTCCCTTGAAAACATAATTCATTGATTCAACGAGGTTAGTTGTCTTGTGGCCCATCGCACCCCATTGTCGTATGCCCTTGTCCATTTCTCTTTATCAATATTATCAATCTATCTTAATGCATATGTGTTTGTCAGTCTGATCTCGTCACAGTAGTGTTTGAATGTGGGCTCTGTTAGTGCATATCCTGCATTCACAACCTTCTTCCTTAGTGTTTTGTCTTTGATTTCCCGCATGAAATTTTGGGTGATATGTCTTATGCAATACACATGGGTCGAGGGAGGATCCTACCAACCGTTATCAAGATTCTTGTATGCACTCTCGATTGATAGGTGTCTATCAAAGATCAAACACAAGTTAGGTTGGGGAGAAACATAAAAGCGGAGATTTTTTAGGAAAAAACTCCAACCCCCAACAGTCTCCTCTTCAACTAAAGCGAAGGCTATTGGAAAAATGTTGTTGTTCTTGTCCTGTGCCACAACCATGAGTAGCGTGCTCTTATATTTCCCTTACAACCATGTGCCATCAACTTGAATTATAGGTTTATAATAAGCAAAACCTTTCATACATGGTTCAAACGCCCAGAAGAGTATGTGAAAAATGCCATTTCCACTAACGTAAGTCCCGTCTGGTGTATATGCCGACATTGTCTCCAATATGGCAACAGTCCCTGGAGAATATTATTTGAGAGCCACCAAGAATTTTGAAGTTCTTTATAAGACTCCTCCCAATTTCCAAACACCCTTTCAACCACTTTAGTCCTAGCTATCCATGCTTTTCGATACGAAGGAGTGTAATTGTACCTTTGAACCATATGTGAAATTATGGTACTCACCTTCAAAGAAGGGTTATTGCTAATGAACGATAGAATCTCATCGCAACTCAATTAAGAGCCGAGCTTGCGATGGTCCTGCATCGAGTTCATGATTATACAAGTGTGGGCTAGACCCATTGACTATATCTTCCATGAATCACTTCTCTTTTGGAAAGACGCTGTTAATCGAAACAAACACACGTCGTTACGGCAATAGATCTTATACAGATTCGGATTTGTTCGATTGACTCTATAATCTGCTGATAAGTCCATATGATATTGTTTAATTGCTCGGACACAATCTTCTTTTGTACGAAATTTGTCGCCCTCTTTTAATAGTCCTTCTGTTGCGTAGTTAGGGTTGTAAATAATATCTGTTGAGAGTTCATCGTCACCTAAGTCGAGACTTGTCATGTGTTGAGGTGAGCAATAAACATGACTGGGTGGAACTCCCTCTTCCTCGTTGTTTACCATGTCGTCGAAAATGAATTCAGTTGCTTCTTCTTCTTCTTCAATGGCATCGACTTCAGCGTGTTCCTCATCAGATTCATAAAAAACTTGAGAAGAATCAAGTTGTTGAGAGAGTTGTTGTTGTTGTAATGTAACATATAACACAATATCTGAGAAACCGGAATACTCATGACTGCAGAACATGCTACGCACATCTTCATCGTATCGAATCTTTAATTGGAAAAATTTGCATTGATCGTGTCTGTTGCACCCCAAAATTTGACCAACCATTTCTCGCATTTTGGCTTATGTTTCATTTCATGTTGCATTTGCATAACATTTATTGCACGCTGTGCATTTCGTCAGTCAGAGTGACTTATCGGGATTACAGCCCCTTTTCTCGCGTCTCAGGAAATTTAAACCGGTTCAAGGAAAAGAGATTTATTTCGAAATCGAGTGAATTTTGCTCTTTCTGGTGGCTCAGCCTATGCTGGTATTTTCGATTGTGTTTCGATGTTTGTCCGATCTTTCCGTTATTGTTTCACTGCTTTGTGTGACTTTTATTCTTTCTTTCCGCTTTATAGTTTTATTTAGACCTTATTTAAATAATAGGATTTTTATTAATTATTTATTTTTGATATATAGCATTTAATAGTTTTAGGTACTTGAATTATTTTAGGATTTATATAGAATTTTAACTAGAGTTTTTTTTAAATAGTTTAATATTAATAGTTTAGAAATAGGTTTATTAGGTTCAGTTATTTTTCAATATTATTAAGATTTTTTTAGTTTTAAATTAGGATTGTTTGATTTAGAATTAATTAAGTAGTTTATTAGAATTTTAATTAATTAAATAATTACTTCAGTTTAGTGTTTTATTGAGTAAGCTTTTCACTAATTCAACACCATTAACTTGACCGTGTCATCAGCATTTTAATCAAAATTAATTCAAAAGCAGCCTTGCCACGTGTCACTCTCTGGGGTATATATTCACTATTCACCTTCTCCTTCCCAGAAGGAACCCTAATTTCAGCAGCCTCCAAACCCTAATTCAGCAGACAACCCTAACCCAAAAGAACACCAACCCTAGCCGCCCTCTCCCATCTCAACTTCCAACATCAGCTTCACCAATATTTCACCATCGTTCATCAACCGTTTTCTACAAACCTCCATACCCATCCTCCATTTTTCAACACCACCCAGAATCATAAACATCTTCCAACTTCCGTTCAACTCTTCACTGTGAGAACCCTTTCAAAACTATCCAACAACCGAACAACAACCATAACCGCGAATCCAACATCAGACAACAACAACCTTGTTATTTGCAAGGATGAATTTGTTTTACGCCTTAAATCTGAACCCACAAATCACCGTCCGAAAACCCAGGTTCACCTTCGAACCTCAACCTATTCGAGTCACCTCCATCATCTCTTCAGCCATTACTCCACCTTCAAAACATTCATTCACTCAAAACCGTTTTCATAACCATTTTCCCCAGAATCTCAATCTTTAACCAATCACCAGACAACCTAAAACACCACCACTTTCATCATCACTAACCCAGAAATACCTCCTTCCTCCTATTTTCATCATCTCCTAGCTCCTCACAGAGAACCAAACGAAGCTCAAACCGAGAAGCCGCCTCAATCACCATTGAAACCCACCTTTCGTTCTTCCTAACAACCCTCAAACACATCCAGCTAAAACGCTTTCAACCGCCATCCATACCCAGAAACAACCAAACTCTGAAAAACCCACGGTCACCACGTCCGCCATCTCCGCCTTCCAAACCTCCTTCTCCCTTCATCTTCTCCGCGAAATCCTTCATCTCATACCTCGCCCAAAAAGCCAGAAACCCACTTCAATCAACATCCCTCCTTCAAGTTTCCATTTTTATTCTTTAATTCGACAACAACCGTCCGAACAAACAAATCCCAAACAAAAATCAAACCCACAAACCCAGAACCAGAAGACGAGATGGGAGGAGAACGAAAATCCAGAACCATGCGCCGCCGGAGAAGATTGAGGAAGAAACGGTGATTGAGAGAGTTGTTGAACGAGGGATTTTCCTTCCTCAGTGGCCTCGTTTTCGTTTTGTGATTACTGGGTTGAAAGAGAATTCGTAAAGCTTATTTTCTGATTTTTTTTTCTTCTTTTGTTAAATCTGAGTTTTGGTAGGAAGTTTGGGTATGGGCTTTATGGACCATGGTACAATCATATTCACACCCCTCCATGTTCTATAAACCCCATCTCTTTTATTATTTTTTTTATGTAATATACTATTTGGTTTTTTTATACTATATTTTGTTAATATAATACTGTTTTCTGTTTGTTATACATATATATTTTTTGTATTTAGTTTGTTAATATAATTTTCCTAGTTTATAATAGTTTATATTATTATTATTATTTTCTAACAATTTTTAGTTTGTATATATATACTATTTCTATATTTAATTTTCTTTAGAATTTCTCTATTATATTAGAACTTTAAAATTATTTTACATTAGAGTTTCGTGATCATTTTATTTTTAAAAACAAGTTGAATTCCATTTCTCTTTTGTTATTGGACTTTTTATCCCATTTCCATCTATTTTGGTCGATGACGACATTTCCATCGTTTAACCGTCAAATTATTGACGTGAAACAAAGGATCTGAGACCACCTCTTTTCTTTCTTATTTCTTATTCCGATTCGATTTTATTTTTGACTTGTGGATCGATGAAGTCTTTTTATCCGCAAGCGTCAGATTTTCGAAGTCGATAACCTTCCCGATTTCAAATCTATGGGGGATGACCATTGGGGTCATCTTCCTTACTTTGGGATCGCGATAGGCTACCTTCGATTAATCGACATTTTGTTTGTGGTTAAGACGAGATCCCATTCTTTCGAGTCCCGATTCAGTCCACTAACCAATTGATGACTAACTAACCACTAACCTTTACTTTCTGTCAAATATACAATTGCTTTAATTTTCTGTCAAAAATCAACTGCTTTATTTTTCAGTCATTTATATTCTTGTACATATTATATATTCTGTATATTATTATCTTGTATATATCAAATACTTGTACATTCTCTCAAAATACTTAATAAAATATCGAAACCTTAAAATCCTAATTGGTGGACTGTTGATTATATATCTTGTATATTATTCATATCCTGTGTATATTTTCCATCTCTTTGGCAGGTTCTCGAATCATCATCAATAAGGAGTCAACTTTCCTTTGTATTGGATTAAAAAGAGAGGGTTAAGTGTAGACTTCTCCCTCTCCGAGTGTCGAGATGCTCACTATAGTGTGAGTGGTTTCAATACTCGTCTTTCAATACGAAG
Organism: Lathyrus sativus; assembly: GCA_963859935.3. Classification (NCBI taxonomy): domain Eukaryota; kingdom Viridiplantae; phylum Streptophyta; class Magnoliopsida; order Fabales; family Fabaceae; genus Lathyrus; species Lathyrus sativus. The sequence continues at coordinate 62,643,366 of OZ012738.1, read as the reverse complement.
ACGACATTCTCTCTCCTCCTAAAAACCTCGGTCCCGCACCGAGTGACTTTTCAAACCTTCCCTCCTAAAATCTCGGTCCCGTACCGAGCGCATTTTCAAACCCCTTCAATAAGGAATCATTTCTCTTTGTATTGAATTAAAGAGAGAGGATTGGGTGTAGACCTCTTCCTCTTCGAATGTTGGGATGCCCACTGTAGTGAGGGTGGTCTTGATATTCGTCTTTCAATATGAAGACACGCCTTCTTCCACCACCTCTCCTTTCACAACTCTTTCCCGAAACCTTTCTCACCTAAAACCTCGGTCCCGTACCGAGTGCATTTTCAAATCATTTTCGCAACAAAAACTTGAATGGTCGTGGAGTGGTTAGGCGTAGGCCTTCTCCTATCCCGAGTGCTGACGTTTACCGTAGGGTTCTCTGTCGCAAAGCACTTACCATTCATAACCAAAATAATTTTAATAAGAGAATGAAACTCTCTTTATGTTGAATTAAAGAGAGAGGATTGGGTGTAGACTTCTTCTTCTCCGAGCGTTGGGATGCCCACTGTAGTGAGGGTGGTTTCGACGCTCGTCTTTCAATACAAAGACGCCTCGTTCACCACACCCTTTTATAACAAAAAACTTTGAGATAACGAATTGGGTACTACCCGTAGGGGTTACTATCCGAGGACCTGTCTCGCCCCCTAAAAAAACAATCCAATCAATCAAACGTGACTTCTTGCCTCGCGTGGCGAAAACTAATCAATCTTTCAAAAAGGATATGTTACGTCCGTTCTACCGCAAACAGGTAACGCCTAAGTCTCCAACGAGCGAGCAGCGAAACACCTAACTGCTAGAATGCGCACGATAGCATCATCCATAAAAAACATCAACAAACCGTAGGCCGAACTACGACTGCTCTGATTTCTCATACCAGATGAGAATACGTAGGCACAAGACGGCGATGTCTTGGCGAGCACATTCCCTCTATCACCCGTAGTTTCCCGAACTACGTCGACTCTGACTTTCTCATATCTGTTGAGAATACGTAGGCCTAGGACCGCGAAGTCCTACCGAGTCTGTTCTCTCATTTCTTTCCCTCGTCACCCCTTGTTTCCCGTTTCTAAACCTTTCCCTTTACCCCTTTGAAACACACTTCTTATAGCATAATATTTAAGCAAATAATTTCACACATCGACAAACAAAAGGTTCCCATCGAGTACGATGGATGCAAGGGGTGCTAATACCTTCCCCTCGCATAACCGGCTTCCGAACCCGTTCTTGGTCGCGAGACCATCTTATCCATTTCTTTCTTAAGGTTTTCTCGATATTTTCCTTTCCCCTCATGGGATAAATAAAGTTCGGTGGCGACTCTTCTGTCTTTTCTTTTCGCCTCCCCGTCGTTGCACGATGCATTTTTTCGAGTAGCGACAGCTGGCGACTCTGCTGGGGATACTTAGCCAAGCCTAATTTGTTTATCGCGTTTGTGTTTTATTTTGCTTTTTATGGTTGTGTTTCTTTCTAACCTGTTGGGTTTATTGGGATGGGATGTAAGGATAAAGCTTTTTACCCGAGCTTTCGAGTATACACTAAGATTAGGAGGTGGTTTCTTTCTGATTTGCGAGACGTAGGACTCGTTGAATTGGTTTGAATTCCATCGCTCAGATGAGACCCCGTTGGAACAATGATGTCTTACGTGTAGTCGTAACGGCGTCTTTATTTCCAATTGGGAGCCCTTGACTCTGAGGACCTTTTGTAGAACCTTATTCCGAAGGTTCCTAAAACATAACTCTGTGTTCATCCTTTGAAGGGATTACCGTCTTACGAGTAGTCGTTCTGATGGAAAACTTTTGAGGGTTAGTGCATGGGACTTTGTTTAAAAGCCTTTGGAATACCCTCTTTTAAAACCAATAGATTACCCACCTGAAGTGAGAGATCTCTCGTTGTTTTGTCTTGCAGAATTTGTGACTATTGATTCTTTGTGTGTTGCATCAGCATTTTGCATTGCATTTCATGTGCATCTCATTTTTGCATGTCCATCCTCGGCCGGAACAGAGAGCTCACCAGTCTTTTGTCCAACCCGCAGTTGATTTCCCGACATTCACATTGGATTTGAGTTAGCTTCTGGAAGGATCATGGACTCAGAGGAGCTGAATTTGGTTATTACAAGGGCAGAGTTTGAGATGATAAAGAATCAGTTGGATCAGCTCATGGAGGCCATGACAGCCATGACAAGAGGAGAGACCAATGTTCAGAGGACTCCAGTGAACAATGTTGCTCAAGCTCAGCATGTGCAGATTCCTGTCGAAGATCAAGAGCATACTATTGTCAGAGATAGAGATTCATCTTCTCTCCATAACTCGGACTATCAGAACTTCACTTTCTCTGTGCCAAATTCCCAAAGGGTTGTTCCAAAGACTAATCCTAAAAATCCACAGACTGTTGAGTTTATGAGAAGGTATCGTCTGTTGGATGAAAAGCTTGACGCTCTGATGAGTCAAAACACTCTTAATTTGAATGCTTTGAGCATGTGTTTGGTGCCAGGTCTTGTGATGCCTCCGAAGTTTAAGGCGCCCAATTTTGAGAAGTACAAAGGGGATAGTTGTCCGAAGCAGCATTTGATAATGTATTGCAGAATAATGACCTCGCATGTCCACAATAACAAGCTTATGATTCACTGTTTACAGGAAAGTCTGAGTGGGGCATCGTTGAGTTGGTACATGCAGTTGGAAAGTAGTTGCATCAAATCATGGTCAGATTTAGCCAATGCCTTTGTGAAGCAGTACAATTACAATCTCGACATGACTCCGAGTCGCATTCAGTTGCAAGAACTATCTCAGGCGGACAATGAATCTTTTAGAGGAAATGTGCAGAGATGGAGAGAATTAGCTGCTCGTGTTCAACCACCACTTCTGGAAAGAGAACTGGTTGACCTATTTGTGGATACCTTGCAAGGTCCGTACTTTGATAAAATGATTGGTAGTAAGGTAGTGAACTTTTCTGACTTGGTAAAAGCGGGAGAACGTATTGAGAGCGGAATCAAGAGTGGAAAGATTCGAGACATCTCAGATACCTCAGTTTATGAAAGTGAATCAGTTGTCAGCTCTAAAGAGGAATGGGAGAAAGAAAGTAATGCTATCCCAGAATCTCCATTACCTCAGATTCAGTTTTCAGACGTTTCAAGTATTCAGAGTCAGCAACACGTTAGGTCTGCGTACCAGATATCTGCTTCCCTGCAGAGTCAACATTCATACCGTCATCAGCCGCGTCAGCACGCTCGACGGAGATTGAGGAAGCCAGAGAGACATTTCACTCAGTTGCCGTTGTCGTACAGTCAGATATTGCCAGACTTGATCAGAGGTGGTTTGATAGTGCCGAAGAAAACTGATCCAGAGACTTCTCCACATCCTTCAGATTCTGATGTCAACGCCCGTTGTGAGTACCATGTTGGGGCGCAAGGGCATTCAACCGAAGACTGTAAGGTGCTGAGAAGCAAGATTCAAACGCTGCTTGACTCCAACATGTTCTCAATCACACCTCAGGGTATCCAGATCAACGATCTTCCTTCGTCAAGTCATATGGTTTCGACAGCTAATGTCATGGAGGGATTCACCGAGAGCATATGTTCAGAAGAGTATCAGACGGATTTCGATGAGCAATTCTAAAGATGGCTGGCTCAGCAGCAAGTCAAGAATGAAAGCCCAGTTCCCCGAAGCTGGCAATCTTTCTATCATGTTATTCCTTTGCATTTGTAGTTTCTTTTCTGTTTAAGTGCGAACTTATTTGCAAATTTCATTTGTAAGACGTGTTTGTTTTCGATTGATAATGATAATGAAATGAATATGCATGTTTTGATTAAATCCATTCCTGTTCACTCAATATTGCTTTTTCATTAATGTCAAACGCTTGTTTAAGCAGAATTCCTTGAGGGAGGATGACGAAATTGAAAGACACGCAAGCTTCCGAATGTATGCTTTTGAATAAAATCTCTGCTGATGATGTACAAGCATTATTTCAAATTCCTAAACACCAGAGATATAAGGATGTTAATCCCTTGTCAACCCCTTTGAGCCTAGTAGTAGGAGTTTCTTTCTGAAAACGAAAAACCCTCAATCTTAACCTAGGGCAGGGTAGATGTCAGTTAATTTGACCGAGCATCCAGATTGCAGAAGGAGTGTTCCCCGTTCGAGGATCAATCACACCCGTAGAGGTCGTACCTAAAAAGCCGAGAAGTGAGACAATCACAATCCCTTCAACAAGTCAGACCAGCTGGTGTCACATTGATTTGTTCCGAAAAAAGAAAAGAAAAAACAGAAGCCTGCTAAGTCGATAACTTGAAAACAAGTGGCTAAGGCAAAAATTAGGGCATCCCACTGGACTTTGAGATCAGAAGATAAACTCAAAAGAGTCAGTCCAGGAAAATAGGGAGTGAATAATGATGAAAAACAAGTCGTGTGACTCCAGGCACCAAAGACGAAAAGCGAGTGGCTGTCTCTCCTGAAACTTGTGGTTTCCTGAACCATCATTCATGTCGTTTAACCTTTGAGAGGTGAGTGCTTGTGTCGAATTAGCTGAATATAGGATTGAAGAACATCAAGGAGAGTGGGTGGGTTAAACAGAACTTTGAGCCTCATATCCTTTCTTTCAAACCGTGAACCTGACCAAGTTACAACCTTCAAAAGTCCTAATTGAAGCAAGTTTGTTTTGAAAGCATACTTCGGTAAAGATCGCGTCGAAACTGACTCCTAAAAGGATTTTCTTACCCTACGGGTATTGATATTGACATTCCGATAAATGATTCATTCACTATACATCACAACTTTTTCTAGTAAACAGACTTGGATTTCAAAACTGTCATATGCATTGCATTGATATTATCATTTGCAAAACAATTTGTTTTACTCGCGAGTAAGTACTTAACAGCAGGAAAGTTTCTACAGTGGAAAGTTTGATCGATAAGATGCAGAATGCCTGAATACTCCGTTGAGCAGGGGCAAGGCATATCAAATGATCATCAAAGGAGTCAGCCATCCGAAGATCAGTTAATCTGGGGCAATCAGGTCGAAATTCGATAAATCTCTCGAAGTCAGCCAGGGGCACTTCTCTATAAATCGGCCAATCAGGGGCAAATCACTTCAAGGCTGGGGCAGGTCACCCCAAGAGCACAAATATTATCCTTAACCAGAAGGCAGTTAATCTGAAGCACCTCTCTGAGGTTCATGACGCTGAGGCAGTTCCTATCAAACCATCAGGGTACAGAGATTTATGATTTCTTTTCAAGGAACATCCCCACAGAGATCCCACGGGCTGGGGCAAAATCAGAAGTAAATAAGGGAACTTTTCCTCTCCATATCCTCAGAGCTACTCAGAGCTATTCAAGCAGGTGCAGTCAATCTTCAGGTTCAAGATGAATGTCGGGAGGTCGCAACCCTCCACCTGTCTTCCCCAACAAAAGCCTAATCATCATTGGCATGTGTAAGTTATCCCCAGGAGAGTCCAATCATACTTGGCACATCCGGTTATTCTCAGCGGAGTTGGCTTCACCTCTTCAGCATTTATTTTGCTGGAATGGTTCTTTCACATCCAGCTTTCCCCCAGCAGCCCGAGCCTGCATCTGCATCTTTGTATATAGCTATCATATTTGCATCATCTTTGCATTTCATCCTCAAATGCGTAGCATTTCCATTTCGTATGGAGCATTACGCCATAAAATTCAAACATGTACATGCGAGGCATAAGCCAGTTTTTCCATTAGCCTTCTGTGGCAACGTGAATCACTCTGTAATCAGTCCAGGGGCATTTATCCAGCAGCTTTGTTCAGAAAACTTGTCAGTTTACTCGAATTCCAGATCATACGTCGGTCGTACTTTGTCCATCAACCCTCTGATGATGACATCCCCAGCAGATTTTCCTTTCGTCTATCATTAGACGATACGAGATTTGGTTCATATTTTCCTCTCGTCTATCATTAGACGATGCGAGATTTGGATATGATGTTACTCTCGTCTATCATTAGACGATGCGAGATTTGCAGACGATGCAAGATTTGGATATGATGTTACTCTCGTCTATCATTAGACGATGCGAGATTTGCAGACGATGCAAGATTTGGATATGATGTTACTCTCGTCTATCATTAGACGATGCGAGATTTGCAGACGATGCAAGATTTGGATATGATGTTCCTCTCGTCTATCATTAGACGATGAGAGATTTGGTTTTGATGTTCCTCTCGTCTATCATTAGACGATGCGAGATTTGGTTGTGGTTTTCCTCTCCGTCCATCATTGGACGATGTGAGTATTTTGGATATTGTTCTTCCTGTCTACCATTAGACGATGTGAGTTTTGGATATAATGTTTCTCCGTCCATCATTGGACGATGTTGAGAGTTGACGGCGATGTCAGATGCTTATCAGATTTATGTTTGTCTGGAGGCGATGTCAGAGGTTTATTAGCACCATGGTTGTCTGGCGGCGATGCCAGAGTTCTGTATCCCCACTGGTACTTGACGGTGATGTCGGGTGTTTCTCAGAGTTATAGTTAGCTGGCGGCGATGTCAGGTAATTTTGTTTTCCTAGCGGCGAGGTTGGATGTTACGGGCGGCAATGTCAGATTCTTTGTTTTCCCAGCGGCGAGGTTGGATGTTTTTCTGGCGGAAATGTCAGATGATTTGTTTTCCCAGCGGCGAGGTTGGATGTTTTTCTGGCGGCGATGTCAGATGATTTGTTTTCCCAGCGGCGAGGTTGGATGTTTTTCTGGCGGCGATGTCAGATGATTTGTTTTCCCAGCGGCGAGGTTGGATGTTTTTCTGGCGGCGATGTCAGGTTATCGTATCTTTGGATTCGATGTTTGTTTTATTTAACAGAGGTCTAACGGCGATGTTAGCTACTTTACCAACTAGAGGTAGAGGCCTGACGACAAGGTCGTGATCAGTTCAGCTATCTTCCGGAGATTTTGTTTCAATATGTCAGAGTTTGCAGTTCTGTTTTTGCGGTTGGCAAATTTCTGGGTTCTTTGGTATTCAACCGTCTTTTACCTTTGAATGTTTGAAAGCCGTTCACTTTTCAACCCTTCAGGTCCAAGTCGTTTGAATAGGGGCAGCTGTTGCACCCCAAAATTTGACCAACCATTTCTCGCATTTTGGCTTATGTTTCATTTCATGTTGCATTTGCATAACATTTATTGCACGCTGTGCATTTCGTCAGTCAGAGTGACTTATCGGGATTACAGCCCCTTTTCTCGCGTCTCAGGAAATTTAAACCGGTTCAAGGAAAAGAGATTTATTTCGAAATCGAGTGAATTTTGCTCTTTCTGGTGGCTCAGCCTATGCTGGTATTTTCGATTGTGTTTCGATGTTTGTCCGATCTTTCCGTTATTGTTTCACTGCTTTGTGTGACTTTTATTCTTTCTTTCCGCTTTATAGTTTTATTTAGACCTTATTTAAATAATAGGATTTTTATTAATTATTTATTTTTGATATATAGCATTTTAATAGTTTTAGGTACTTGAATTATTTTAGGATTTATATAGAATTTTAACTAGAGTTTTTTTTAAATAGTTTAATATTAATAGTTTAGAAATAGGTTTATTAGGTTCAGTTATTTTTCAATATTATTAAGATTTTTTTAGTTTTAAATTAGGATTGTTTGATTTAGAATTAATTAAGTAGTTTATTAGAATTTTAATTAATTAAATAATTACTTCAGTTTAGTGTTTTATTGAGTAAGCTTTTCACTAATTCAACACCATTAACTTGACCGTGTCATCAGCATTTTAATCAAAATTAATTCAAAAGCAGCCTTGCCACGTGTCACTCTCTGGGGTATATATTCACTATTCACCTTCTCCTTCCCAGAAGGAACCCTAATTTCAGCAGCCTCCAAACCCTAATTCAGCAGACAACCCTAACCCAAAAGGACACCAACCCTAGCCGCCCTCTCCCATCTCAACTTCCAACATCAGCTTCACCAATATTTCACCATCGTTCATCAACCGTTTTCTACAAACCTCCATACCCATCCTCCATTTTTCAACACCACCCAGAATCATAAACATCTTCCAACTTCCGTTCAACTCTTCACTGTGAGAACCCTTTCAAAACTATCCAACAACCGAACAACAACCATAACCGCGAATCCAACATCAGACAACAACAACCTTGTTATTTGCAAGGATGAATTTGTTTTACGCCTTAAATCTGAACCCACAAATCACCGTCCGAAAACCCAGGTTCACCTTCGAACCTCAACCTATTCGAGTCACCTCCATCATCTCTTCAGCCATTACTCCACCTTCAAAACATTCATTCACTCAAAACCGTTTTCATAACCATTTTCCCCAGAATCTCAATCTTTAACCAATCACCAGACAACCTAAAACACCACCACTTTCATCATCACTAACCCAGAAATACCTCCTTCCTCCTATTTTCATCATCTCCTAGCTCCTCACAGAGAACCAAACGAAGCTCAAACCGAGAAGCCGCCTCAATCACCATTGAAACCCACCTTTCGTTCTTCCTAACAACCCTCAAACACATCCAGCTAAAACGCTTTCAACCGCCATCCATACCCAGAAACAACCAAACTCTGAAAAACCCACGGTCACCACGTCCGCCATCTCCGCCTTCCAAACCTCCTTCTCCCTTCATCTTCTCCGCGAAATCCTTCATCTCATACCTCGCCCAAAAAGCCAGAAACCCACTTCAATCAACATCCCTCCTTCAAGTTTCCATTTTTATTCTTTAATTCGACAACAACCGTCCGAACAAACAAATCCCAAACAAAAATCAAACCCACAAACCCAGAACCAGAAGACGAGATGGGAGGAGAACGAAAATCCAGAACCATGCGCCGCCGGAGAAGATTGAGGAAGAAACGGTGATTGAGAGAGTTGTTGAACGAGGGATTTTCCTTCCTCAGTGGCCTCGTTTTCGTTTTGTGATTACTGGGTTGAAAGAGAATTCGTAAAGCTTATTTTCTGATTTTTTTTTCTTCTTTTGTTAAATCTGAGTTTTGGTAGGAAGTTTGGGTATGGGCTTTATGGACCATGGTACAATCATATTCACACCCCTCCATGTTCTATAAACCCAATCTCTTTTATTATTTTTTTAATGTAATATACTATTTGGTTTTTTTATAATATATTTTGTTAATATAATACTGTTTTCTGTTTGTTATACATATATATTTTTTGTATTTAGTTTGTTAATATAATTTTCCTAGTTTATAATAGTTTATATTATTATTATTATTTTCTAACAATTTTTAGTTTGTATATATATACTATTTCTATATTTAATTTTCTTTAGAATTTCTCTATTATATTAGAACTTTAAAATTATTTTACATTAGAGTTTCGTGATCATTTTATTTTTAAAAACAAGTTGAATTCCATTTCTCTTTTGTTATTGGACTTTTTATCCCATTTCCATCTATTTTGGTCGATGACGACATTTCCATCGTTTAACCGTCAAATTATTGACGTGAAACAAAGGATCTGAGACCACCTCTTTTCTTTCTTATTTCTTATTCCGATTCGATTTTATTTTTGACTTGTGGATCGATGAAGTCTTTTTATCCGCAAGCGTCAGATTTTCGAAGTCGATAACCTTCCCGATTTCAAATCTATGGGGGATGACCATTGGGGTCATCTTCCTTACTTTGGGATCGCGATAGGCTACCTTCGATTAATCGACATTTTGTTTGTGGTTAAGACGAGATCCCATTCTTTCGAGTCCCGATTCAGTCCACTAACCAATTGATGACTAACTAACCACTAACCTTTACTTTCTGTCAAATATACAATTGCTTTAATTTTCTGTCAAATATCAACTGCTTTATTTTTCAGTCATTTATATTCTTGTACATATTATATATTCTGTATATTATTATCTTGTATATATCAAATACTTGTACATTCTCTCAAAATACTTAATAAAATATCGAAACCTTAAAATCCTAATTGGTGGACTGTTGATTATATATCTTGTATATTATCCATATCCTGTGTATATTTTCCATCTCTTTGGCAGGTTCTCGAATCATCATCAATAAGGAATCAACTTTCCTTTGTATTGGATTAAAAAGAGAGGGTTAAGTGTAGACTTCTCCCTCTCCGAGTGTCGAGATGCTCACTGTAGTGTGAGTGGTTTCAATACTCGTCTTTCAATACGAAGACGACATTCTCTCTCCTCCTAAAAACCTCGGTCCCGCACCGAGTGACTTTTCAAACCTTCCCTCCTAAAATCTCGGTCCCGTACCGAGCGCATTTTCAAACCCCTTCAATAAGGAATCATTTCTCTTTGTATTGAATTAAAGAGAGAGGATTGGGTGTAGACCTCTTCCTCTTCGAATGTTGGGATGCCCACTGTAGTGAGGGTGGTCTTGATATTCGTCTTTCAATATGAAGACACGCCTTCTTCCACCACCTCTCCTTTCACAACTCTTTCCCGAAACCTTTCTCACCTAAAACCTCGGTCCCGTACCGAGTGCATTTTCAAATCATTTTCGCAACAAAAACTTGAATGGTCGTGGAGTGGTTAGGCGTAGGCCTTCTCCTATCCCGAGTGCTGACGTTTACCGTAGGGTTCTCTGTCGCAAAGCACTTACCATTCATAACCAAAATAATTTTAATAAGAGAATGAAACTCTCTTTATGTTGAATTAAAGAGAGAGGATTGGGTGTAGACTTCTTCTTCTCCGAGCGTTGGGATGCCCACTGTAGTGAGGGTGGTTTCGACGCTCGTCTTTCAATACAAAGACGCCTCGTTCACCACACCCTTTTATAACAAAAAACTTTGAGATAACGAATTGGGTACTACCCGTAGGGGTTACTATCCGAGGACCTGTCTCGCCCCCTAAAAAAACAATCCAATCAATCAAACGTGACTTCTTGCCTCGCGTGGCGAAAACTAATCAATCTTTCAAAAAGGATATGTTACGTCCGTTCTACCGCAAACAGGTAACGCCTAAGTCTCCAACGAGCGAGCAGCGAAACACCTAACTGCTAGAATGCGCACGATAGCATCATCCATAAAAAACATCAACAAACCGTAGGCCGAACTACGACTGCTCTGATTTCTCATACCAGATGAGAATACGTAGGCACAAGACGGCGATGTCTTGGCGAGCACATTCCCTCTATCACCCGTAGTTTCCCGAACTACGTCGACTCTGACTTTCTCATATCTGTTGAGAATACGTAGGCCTAGGACCGCGAAGTCCTACCGAGTCTGTTCTCTCATTTCTTTCCCTCGTCACCCCTTGTTTCCCGTTTCTAAACCTTTCCCTTTACCCCTTTGAAACACACTTCTTATAGCATAATATTTAAGCAAATAATTTCACACATCGACAAACAAAAGGTTCCCATCGAGTACGATGGATGCAAGGGGTGCTAATACCTTCCCCTCGCATAACCGGCTTCCGAACCCGTTCTTGGTCGCGAGACCATCTTATCCATTTCTTTCTTAAGGTTTTCTCGATATTTTCCTTTCCCCTCATGGGATAAATAAAGTTCGGTGGCGACTCTTCTGTCTTTTCTTTTCGCCTCCCCGTCGTTGCACGATGCATTTTTTCGAGTAGCGACAGTGTCCGCCAAAGAACACAGGATTCTTGTAGATTATTTGGCCAACTGGACCACATTGTAATTTCTTTTCTAATCTTGACTTCAAGTGTAAAAATTTTGATCTTCTGTAAATCAAAAATCTAGTAACATCAGTATTTCGAAAATTGAAACCGGCTAAGTTACATTCAAAATCCTCACCGTTTAAATATGCACTGATCATGTATTATGATGTTTGAGTCATAACTAAAATGTTAGTAAAATTGTGTTTGAAGGGATTGTTTTACTAACTGATATGATAATAAATAAACTATCTCTATTGTATTAATAGTAATAAAATGTTGTTTTTTATTGTTAGATTTGCACTTATCACATGTCTCTGCGTGCCTACAAGACTACACTCTGCGTGCATACAAGGTTCTCTGCATGATAAGACTAAACCCTGCGTGCCTACAAAGTGAGCTGCATGACAAGACTAAACTCTGTATGCCGACAAGGTTCTCTGCATGACAAAACTAAACCCTGCGTGCCTACAAGATTCCCTGCATGGCTACCCTCGACACTCCGCATGCCTATCGTTAGCACTCTGCATGTCTACCGCCTACACTCTAATTCTATGCATGCCTACTGTTTGCATTCTACATGCATACCGTCTGCACTCTACATGCCTACCGTCTACACTCTGATTATATGCATGGCTACACTCTACACTCTACATGGCTACACTTTACACTCTACACGATTCTCTGCATGCCTACCGTCTGCAATCTGCACGCCTACCGTCTACACTCTGATTCTATGCATGCCTACAAGATTTTTACTAATAAGTGTATACACATGGCTACAATATTAGTCTCGCAGGATGCTGCATACTTGTAAGATTACATCTTCATATCTCCAAGACTACACTATACACTGCATACTTGTGATCATTACTTTGTAATAAAGGAAAAAAATAAATACCTTTAAGACTACATTCTATCAATCAATGGCTGTAAGATTCTCTGCATTCCAATCAATGAATGTAAGATTCTACATGCCTATCGTCTGCACTCTGCATGCCTACCGTCTACACTCTGATTATATGCATGGCTACACTCTACACTTTGCATGGCTACACTCTACATTCTACATGATTCTCTGCATGCCTACCGTCTGCAATCTGCACGCCTACCGTCTACACTCTGATTCTATACATGCCTACAAGATTCTTACTAATAAGTGTATACACATGGCTACAGTATTAGTCTCGCAGGATGCTGCATACTTGTAAGACTACATCTTCATATCTCCAAGACTACACTATACACTGCATACTTGTGACCATTACTTTGTAATAAAGGAAAAAAGTAAATACCTTTAAGACTACACTTTATCAATCAATGACTGTAAGATTCTCTGCATTCCAATCAATGAATGTAAGATTTTACATGCCTACCGTCTGCACTCTGCATGCCTACCGTCTACACTCTGATTATATACATGGCTACACTCTACACTCTGCATAGCTACACTCTACACGATTCTCTGCATGCCTACCGTCTGCAATCTGCACGCCTACCGTCTACACTCTGATTCTATGCATACGTACAAGATTTTTACTAATAAGTGTATACACATGGCTACAATATTAGTCTCGCAGGATACTGCATACTTGTAAGACTACATCTTCATATCTCCAAAACTACACTATACACTGCATACTTGTGATCATTACTTTGTAATAAAGGAAAAAATAAATACCTTTAAGACTACATTCTATCAATCAATGGCTGTAAGATTCTCTGCATTCCAATCTATGAATGTAAGATTCTCTGTAAGATTCTACATGCCTACCGTCTGCACTCTGCATGCCTACCGTCTACACTTTGATTATATGCATGGCTACACTCTACACTCTGCATGGCTACACTCTACACTCTACACGATTCTCTGCATGCCTACCGTCTACAATCTGCATGCCTACCGTCTACACTCTGATTCTTTGCATGCCTACAAGATTCTTACTAATAAGTGTATACACATGGCTACAATATCAGTCTTGCAGGATGCTGCATACTTGTAAGACTACATCTTCATATCTCCAAGACTACACTATACACTGCATACTTGTGATCATTACTTTGTAATAAAGGAAAAAATAAACACCTTTAAGACTACACTCTATCAATCAATGACTGTAAGATTCTCTGCATTCTAATGACCAAGAATCTTGTGAGACAAGACTACACTTACACACTTTCCTTCACCCATGTCATAAACATTTAGCATGTATGCTTGACAACACTACACTCTAGCAGAACATATATTTTCACAACACTCTGCATGCATGACAACACTACACTAATGTTTTTTACTTCACATGCATGACAAGACCACACTTTCACGCTTCCCTGAACCATTGTCATAATGCTTCAAAATGCATTGATAAACGTAGTATTCGCATGCCTACATTATTACCGAAGCAGGCCAACACTCTGCATGAATGACAACACCACAACATGCATTTTCATGTGGCTCCTTCACTTGGAAACTTGCACACTTCAGCATGCATTTTCATGTGACTCCTGCACTTAGAAACTTGCACACTTCAACATGCATTTTCATGTGACTCCTCTCATCACTTTTGACCATTATAAATACATGTTCATCAAGGAACAAACTCTTCTCATCCCATTACCATCTCTACTCCTCATACGTTCTACAAAATCTTCTTGTCACTCTACAAACTTCACTCATCAAACTTCACTCAACAAACTTCACTCAGCAAACTTAACCCACAATGGCTCTACTCACAATGGGCAACAATCAAAGAGGCATAACTGAGAACATTGCAGAGTTTGTAAGTATTTTTCTTTTTGTTGTCGATCTTTACAAAGTTTAATTTTCCTTTAAACCTAATGACATTTATATTCTTTCGTAGGATGTATCAAGGTTTCGCTGTCGTGTTGTTAGCTTACAAATTCGACGCCCACATTAAATTAGAGTATTTGGTTGAAATGTTGAATTTTTGAGGTAATGTGGAGAAGCCTTCATGTGGGTCTTTACAATAAATGAAATCGAAGGCACTCACATAAGAAAGGAAGACTTTTTGGGACTTAGAAAATATTTATAAGGTTAAAGAAGTCACCTTCAACCGAGAACGTTGGCCAAATACTAGTAGAATTTGAAATTCAAATAAAAGAGGGAGTAGTTGTGCTTTCTCATTCCTGAACGAGACAAGTGGCGCACATCTAAGAGGCAACTGCATGCAACACGACACTTGTCAGGGGATGATTGTCTAGAGCAGTTAACATCAGTTAATTTTACTATTATAAATAAGGGTTCTAGCAATAGGATTCAGGGTGTTGTGTTTACTATTGTACAAGTCACTCCAAATTTACTCAAAGTATCCGTGTGTAGAGAAAAGAGTCTTGGGAGAATGTACGTAATATAAAAACACCATTTTATGCTTTAATGAAATTTACTTTCACTTTGTATTAAAAGAGTTCATCCTTTATTTTCCAGCAATTTACATCTTTAGCGTTAAGCTTTGTCTCTTTTAAGCCTTTTTTTCAACAAAGTTGTTTTCCTTTTCTTTCAATTTAACGTTCTTACATTCCCTTCGAACCGCACATTTAAATTGACTTTTCTTCATAAACACTGTCGAAGTGTTTAACCTTTAGTTTTTTCTATAGATTAAAATTTAGCACATGTCCTAGGATCAATCTGATCGATCCTGTGAGTCACCAAAGTTAGATTTGGAAGATCAGCGGTTGTTTTCCAATTTTCACGGGAAACAAATTGGCACGCCCAGTGGGACAGTGCTAAAAGTTTATAAAGCTTTTTGTAAAAGTTTTGCAAAATTGCAGTTGTTAGTGTGGTCGTTGAGAAAACTTCGTTGCATGTTATTAAGAAGTAGTAAAATATCCTCTACAAACGAAGAAAGACCAAGGAGAAACTACATTAGGGAAATGGCGACAAATGTTAATCAGCAAAATAACCCAAACCTTCGAGGGAATTGTTCTAATCCCCAGCCTAGTAACACTAATCCTCGAGACGTGTCTGGGAATGATGTAGTTCCACCCTCAGTCCCTTCGATAGGAGAGCAGATACCGCCTCCTGTTATGCCTGAACCAGTGCCATCAGAGGTAGGTTCAGGGTTGACAGATATAAGGGCCTACACTCAGCCTGTTTTGGAGTATGTCAAGCCACATGCATCCAATTCCCAAACTCCGCAAGGGGGAGTTTCGACGTTTAAAAATTTCGTCCCTCAAGGGTTTTCATAACCATTTCCAAGAAACCCACCATATGGAATGCCAACGTCAGTAATGCAAGGACTCCAAAATCCTCCCCCAGTATTCTCAGAGAATGTGATGGCTTCACCGTTATAAGGATCAGGATCTGGGATAAATGTTGGTCGAAACAGTCAAAGTGTAGGTGTGGGGTACTCCACTCAGGGCCCTAATCTAACAAATGCTTTGATAGCTTGTTTGAGACAACAAATGTATGAGAGCAACATGCAAATGGTACAAACCTTATTCCAAACCATGGGGGAAATCTTCCAGCCCTTGATCCAGAATACTACCCAGACTAACCAACAATTAGCAGTGCAATTGGCCCGCCTGGCAGAATTTATGGGTATACCAGCCGCTGTTAGAACCACAATTGTTGTGGAAAACATTCCATGACGGGACTTAGGGAACGTACCTGAGGAAAATCTAGAAAATCAAGGGAGGGTCGAACCCCTTATACTCGAACCTCTTAGGGTCGAACCACATGGGGGCCAAGCACCAATTCCGGTAGAGAGAGAGCCATAGGTGATTATGGTGAATCAAAACCAAGATGTTGACCATGTCATACAACAGGTTCGACGTAAAAATGTAGCCGTCGATAACAACTTAGCAGCCATGGTCGAAAGAATAATGGCTCAAAATGGGGTAAACTCCGGCTTTACTAGGCCAAATTATACGTCACCAATAGTAGATTATATTTTCCAGTCAGAATTACCTCCTAGGACGTAGGTTCCAGAGTTTACCAAGTTTTCAAAAGATACGATTGAATCTACTGTCGAACACGTGGCCCAATATATGATCGAGGCTGGAGAGGTTGCGAATGATGAGACTCTTAGGATAAAATATTTTCTAAGCTCTCTCACTAAAAATTATTTCACCTAGTTTACAACCCTATCTCTGTAATTGGACCCAGTTGGAACGTTTGTTCCATGAACAATTCTATTTGGGACAAACTAAGATTAGTTTGAAGAAATTGGCTAGCATAAAAATTTTTTTTTCTGAGCCAATAGAAGATTATCTAAATAGGTTCCGACTACTTAAGGCTAGGTGTTTTACTCAAGGACATGAACATGAGTTAGTCGAAATGGCCACTGGTGGCCTTGATTACTCTATTAGGAAGAAATTAGATACCCAATATCTGAGAGATATGTCCCAACTAGCTGAAGATGTTCGACAGTTAGAGCGTCTGAAAGACAAAAATGCCAAATTTAATAAGAGTAAGAAGGTAGCTTATATCGAATATAATGAGAATATCAAAAATTTACATGATGAACCATTGTATTTCGATGAAAGCGAGATAGATGTTACTGAATTAAAGCAGGGTCCTCCATATGCTTGTAAAATGTTAGCTCCTCCAATTGGGAAAATTTTTGTCGAATATGAAAAGAATGACAAGTTTCTAAAAAAACTTATACTTTAGATATCACTAAATGTGACGAAATTTTTGATTTGTTAGTTAAAGATGGGCAAATGATAGTACTTGCTGGCACTAAAATGCCACCTATAGAACAAAGGAAAAAGAGAGGATTTTGTAAGTACCACAATTTTTTGGGTCATAAAACTTCTCAATGTTTTCTTTTCAAGGATTTGGTTCAGAATGCTATCCAAGAGGGAAGACTGAAGTTTGGAGAGAAAAACAATAGTCAAATGAAAATTGACTCTGATCCATTGCAAGCGGTGGTTGCCCACTATACTGAGCCCACAGAAGCGCATATGGTCGAAGTTGCTGATGGCTTTGACTATTCGATTACTATGGTGGAAATTACTAAAGATTTCGCTAATAATACTATTCTAGCCAAGGTCACTATAGGCCTTGGGAATACTACCACATAAAAACTCATGAATGAGGCTGCTGAAGGCCTCGACAAAGTTACTGATGACTCGAGTGAAGGGGACACTGAAGGTTCCAACCTGATGCTGGTAACTAAAGAAGGTGCAGATGGTTTTACTAGGATGGATAGGGATGCTGAAGGCCTTGAGTTAGACTTTTATAGTCTGAACCTAAGTGATGACGTCGACATGGACGTAAATATGGTCGAAATAACTCCACATAAGACCATGTAAGGCGATGAGCCAAGTTTCCAAGAAGAGCACAACAAGGCGGCATACCCAAGACAGGAAGAGACCATTGTTGAATTCCTTCATCGTTGCCAAAAGAAAGGGTCTGGTGTCATGTTGTGCCCCAGATGCAGCACAATCTTCGACCAGAAGCTTGCCCAGAAACTCGAAGGGGTGCGAAAGGCGAAACAAAAGTGGGATAAGGCTAACTATGGCCCTAGAAGCGTCGATCCAAGAAAATCCGGGCCTAATGCTAGAGCCTTAGAAGCAAGGACGACTACCTTCAAGCCATTTGCTGAAATTTCTAACGGTAAATGGGTCAGACCTAATGAGGATAGACAAAAGGGACGATAGAAATGGAAGAACTTCGATGTCAACCGTGGTTCATTGATCACCTATCGCAAGGAGTTTCAATCCTCCAAAACTGCACATGTGTCTCAGAATTACAAGGGGAAGAACCCGATGTCGCAGTTTCAATGAAGGAGGGAACAAAGAAGAAGGAAAGCCCTCAAGGAGGATTCATCGAAGAACTAGGGAGAGTCCAACACTAATGCTCCTACTGAGAACAAAGGGAGTCAACTCAAGATTACTGAGAAAATGCCCGTGGGGCGAAAATTGTTCCCCTCTCAAGAGGGTTAACATAAAAGGATGATCGAGGATGATGAAGAGATGAGGATAACTTCGACTCTGACTCTGACGCCTCTTTGGATGTCCTATTAAATATGGTATATGTAATGCCCAGGGACTTCGACCAGATTACAGAGGTCGAGAATCTGGATGCCTACACTGATGCAGAAATGGCGGCACATAAGCCCGTGTGCTACTATATCATGAACAACGGGTGTGTGGAAGAACAAAATTCCTTCTTCGAGCGACCTACAGAGGCGATGAAAATCCACATGAAGCCTCTTTATATTACTAGGAAGGTGGAAAATGTGCCGGTGAACAAAATTGTGGTGGATTGTGGCGCAACGGTAAATCTGATGCCACACTTCTTACTGAACAAAATTTGAAAATATGACACCGACATAAAGCCACATAATATGGTTCTTTCGAATTAAGAAGGAAAAGTTGGCTCTACAGTGTGTGCAATTCAAGTTGACCTGACAGTTGAAGCAATTGTTAAACCAACTATCTTCATGGTGGCAGAAACAAAGGCTAATTACAATCTGCTTTTGGGACGAGAGTGGATACATGGCATTGGTGCAGTGCCATCTTTGGTGCATCAACGAATCACCATTTGGAGGCCAGACGACATAGTGGAGAGCATCGAATATGATCAGGGGTATTTTAAAGCACCTATAAATCATGTCAACCGAAGACAGTTCGACAAACATCTGGCTAACATTGCCCCTTGTGCCCCCACGGATTTTGAATTTGTCCTGGATGACGAGATGTTCTGCTCATTGTACTTGCACCCTGTCGATGGTTTCCAATGGGATAAGGAAGTGCCAGGAGAAAGGATCTCATACCTTGGCAATCCTACAGTAGACCCCACAGGGTGGGGAAGCGAATTCAGTGATAATGACTGAGTTCGAAACATTGAGAAGAATTTCAGCGTATGTGGCTGAAACCAGATTACAGGCGACTCTGGAAGCTGCTAGTGAACATATGGAGGACAGGGCCGAGTTTGATTTTCACCAAGAAGGTCCTGGTAAGGACTTCGACCCAGAACCACCTGATAAGGTTCAGGGTGTCGAACAAAGCCAGATGCTTGATGCCATCTATGATGAAGAGCCTCTGGGATTTGAAAAGGGTCCGCTGGCAAACAAAATTAAGATGTTAACGCAGGATCCATTGGAAGAAGTCAACCTAGGAGAAGGGGTTACCAGAAGGCCAAAATATGTAAGCGCCAATCTTGACCCACAACTTAAGGCCGAAATCATCTAGCTACTACAAGAATTTAAAGATTGTTTCGCCTGGGACTATGATGAGATGCCTGGTTTGAAGAGGGAACTGGTCGAACAAAAACTGCCAATCAAGCCTGGGAAGAAGCCAGTCAAATAGAATACAAGGCGGTTCGCTCTAGAAATTCTCGCAAAAATAAAAGAGGAAGTCGAAAGACTCCTTCGATGCAAGTTCATCCGCACTGCCAGGTATGTCGAATGGTTGGCTAACATTGTGCCTGTTATTAAATAAAATGGTTCTTTAAGAGTTTGCATAGACTTTAGAGATATGAATTCTGCAACTCCAAAGGATGAATATTCTCTGCCTGTGGCAGAAATGCTAGTTGATTTCGCCGCAGGATATGAGTATCTCAGTATGTTGGATGGATACTTTGGTTATAACCAAATTTTCATTACTGAAGATGATGCCCCCAAAACAGCTTTTCAATGTCCTGGAGCCTTAGGCACCTACGAATGGGTAGTGATGCCTTTTGGCCTAAAAAATGTTGGGGCAACATATCAGTGAGCAATGAACTCAATATTCCATGATTATATAGAGACTTTCATGCAAATATATATTGATGATATTGTGGTTAAGTCTATTTCAGGGAAGAAGCACCTAAACCATCTTCAACAATCCTTTGAGAGGATGATGAGATATGGTCTTAAAATGAATCCTCTTAAGTGTGTGTTTTGTGTGCAGGAAGGGGAGTTTCTAGGCTTTGTGGTCCACAAAAAGGAGATCGAGATTAATTAGAACAAAACCAAAGCCATCATGGAAGCGAAAGCGCCATCGACAAAGAAGGAGCTGCAATCACTGCTGGGCAAGATAAACTTCTTGAAAAGAGTCATATTGAACCTAAGCGGAAAAATGCAGGCCTTTTCACCATTGCTTCGATTCAATACAGAGGGGTTCGAATGGGGGAAAGGTCAACAGGAACCCTTCAACAAGATCAAGGACTACCTGAGCCATCCTCTAGTTCTTTCACCACCTTGTAGGAATATAAGTATGAAGTTGTACATAGCAGCGTCGGACAAAACTTTAGGGAGCATGTTGGCTCAAGAGGATGATAATGGCGTCGAAAGAGCCATCTACTACCTCAATAGAGTTTTGAATGATGCAGAAACTAAGTATAACATGATAGAAAAATTATGTTTATGCTTGTATTTCTCTTGGACAAAACTGAAGCAATATATGAAACTAGTTGATGTTTATGTTTCGTCTCACTTTGATATTATCAAACATATGTTGTCTAAACCTATCTTGCATAGTCGAGTTGGTAAGTGGGCTCTAGCATTGACTGATTATTCTTTAACATATAAGCCATTGAAGGCAGTTAAAGGACAAGTGGTAGTAGATTTTATCATCGACCACTCCATAAATGAAAGCAATTTGAATTACGTCGAATTGGAACCTTGGAAGTTATACTTCGATGGCTCCAGCCATAAAGAGGGAACAAACATTGGCGTGCTAATTATTTCGTCCGAAAAAATTCCAACAAAATTTAAATATAAATTCGAAGGGCTTTGTTCCAACAATGAGGCTAAATATGAGGCCTTAATAGCAGGAATTGAAATTTTGTTAGAATTGGGGGCAACTCGAGTCGAAATAATGGGAGACTCAGAGTTGGTTATAAAGCAAATTACAAAGGAGTACAAGTGTGTTAAGGAAAATCTTATCATGTATTTTGTAATAGCCAACAAACTATTGAAAAAATTTGAAGTGGCAAGCATTCGACATATACCTCGACTGAAGAATCAAGTAGCAAATGACGTAGCTCAGATTGCTTTTGGGTATAAGTTTTCGAAGGAAAGTTTACAGGAGGCAATCAAAGCTAGAGGTAAATTCGTGTATGTTGGATTACGTCCATCAGATCTGGAAGCAACGAAGTTTGGATATGCTGATGAGGAAAACTTTGAGATTTTTGCAGTGGATAGTCTGACCGACAAAGACTGGAGGAAGCCTTTAGTCGAGTACTTACATAATCCAACAACTTTTACAGAGCTAAAGGTTAAGTATCGAGCTCTGAGTTACGTTCTTCTAGGAAACGAGTTATTTAAAAAGCCCCCTGAGGGGGTCTTACTTAAATGCCTTAGTGAATCAGAGGCATATCTGGCCCTTTCGAAGGTCCACAGTGGGGCGTGCAGGGCACACCAAGTAGGTCATAAGATGAAATGGCTATTGTTTTGTCAAGGCATGTATTGGCCAACTATGTTAAAAGATTGTATTGAATTCGCTAAAGGCTTCCAGGAATGCCAAGTTCACGCTGGCATGCAGGATGTCCCGGCAAGCGAATTACATTCCATAGTCAAACCATGGCCTTTCAGAGGTTGGGATTTGTATTTGATTAGAGAGATTCGACCTGCATCCTCCAAAAATCAGAAATACATTATGGTAGGAATTGACTACTTTACAAAGTGGATCGAAGCGGTACCTTTACCAAAGGTGCATCAAGAGGATGTCATCGAGTTTATTCAAATATACATTATTTATAGATTTGGAATCTCAGAAACAATCACGATAGATCATGGGTCAATTTTTAATAGTCGAAAGATGCAGGAGTTTGCTAAGGAGATGAGATTCAGACTCTTAACCTCTACACCTTATTATGCTCAGGCTAATGGTCAAGTCGAGGTGGCCAATAAAGTGGTGATTTGTTTGATAAAGAAGCATGTGGGAAAGAAGCCTAGAAATTGGCATAAGATGTTGGACCAGATCCTCTGGGCATATCTAATCTCCCCCAAAGAAGCCACCAACACTACTCCATTTCAACTGACTTTTAACCACGACACAGTATTACCCATTGAGATCTACCTACAGTCAGTTAGGATTCAGAGACATCATGAAATTCCTCGCGAGTCTTATTGGAATATGATGTTAGATGAGTTGGTGGATTTAGACGAAGAAATACTTAAATCTCTAGAACTTTTGAGGAGACAAAATAAGAGAGTAGAAAAGCCTTACAATAAAAAGGTTAAGGTTAAGACCTTTCTGCCTGGAGACTTGGTTTGGAGGGTAATCTTGCCTATGGATCGAAAGGTCAGAGCCTTGGGTAAATGGTCTCCAAAATGGGAATGCCCATTCCAAATTACGCAAGTACTTTTTAATGGAGCCTATGAAGTTGAAGAATTAAATGAAGATAAGAGAATCTTGAAAGTAAATGACAATTATTTGAAAAAATATAAACAAACACTTCAAGAAATTAAAATCTTTAGAGAATAATTCAATATATAAGACAAAGCCAAAAATGATATTCATAAATGCCAAAATGGCTTAAAATCATTACATAATAAAGTTTGAGTGACTATGGCCTATGATGGTCAAAAGTACATATTACAAGGAAATCAACAAGCTAAAATGGGAGATTCTCTTTCATCTTCAAATATCTCGACTTCTGGAGTTCGAGGCGCCTTTCACATCAGGTTTTGTTAGACCTCAGACGACCAACTTCTTTCTCCAACTGTTGAGCTTCTTCAGTGAAAGTTATGGCACTATCAAGCTCTTTTGAGAGGAAAGAATCATCAAAGGCAGATAACTCAACATTATGTTTTTTCGCCTTCGAGATTTTGTTTCGAAGCTTCTTAATCTTTCGCTCCTAGGAAGCAATGTTCTTTTCATTAAGGGCAATCTCGTGTTTGTTCTTTTCTTTGGTTTCCTACAATTTCGCTACCCTGTTCTCAGATTCGGTGGCAGAAGCCCAGGCGGCAACCTCACACCCGGTTTTCATCGAAATGGCTTTTTCAATCTGAGGCAGGCGCTTGAGATCCCCATAAACTTGATCAATCATAGTGACAAGTTCTAGGATGATGGTGGCAGACTCTGGGGAAACATGATGAATGTTAAGTTGTTGAAGAAGGTTCTTCAAAGAGATATGGGTAACGTGGTCTATCTGCAGGATAGTGAAAAGGTCACCCCTAAAGAGTTTTTCTTTGATCTTTTGGAGGATGTTTTCTTTGGGCTTGCTTAAAGGTTGGTCTTTAGAGGTCGAAGTACTGAAAGTCCTGCCAGAAGAACATCCTCGACTACCAAGAAGGATCTTGATATATTGTCGAGGGTTGCTGACCTTCAGAGCGTCAAGTTCCTTTTCAGTAAGGCATGCTCCACACATAGTGGATGTTGCGTTGCCTTCGGTAGCAGCAACTTCGATTTGGGTTGGCTCATTGTTATGACCTTTCCCAGTCTTCTCCTCCCCACTTTGACCATCATCTCCTTTGTCTTCATCCATTGCGTCGCCAGTATTTTCATCACTATGGCCATCCAGTTCAGATTGATGCATGGTCTTATCATCTTCCTCTGTCTCCTCACTCCCTGATGGACCAACATTTTCGACATGAAGAGTATCGTCCACTGAGGAATTTCCTCCATAAGCCAAGGTTGCGTTTTCTTCCATATGGACGTCTCTTGTATCTTGGGTATCAAGATTCTGATGTGCATCATCTTCCTCATGATCAGAGCCATCAGTTTGAGACTGATGGGTAGCAGTCTTTGTAGGCGAAGGGGGAGCTGTTTCAAAGCCAGGTTTATTAATTTCACCAAGTGAACTCATTCCAGAGCCTAAATCAGACGTGGTATGGTAGGTGGGATCACCTTGGCTATTCAGGATGGTAGTTGGAGAAGGAGACTTATTAATTGTTGGCTTCGAGCCAACTGCATCAGCCTGAATCGAAGGGGAAGTGAGTTATGGCAAAAGAAAACAAGGTATAAATGAATGGGAATTTCAAGGAAAATTGAGGCGTGGGTTACCTTGACACCCTCAGTAGCAGGACTAGAGTTGTCACTCTCGATAAGAACTGCGGATGGTATCGAGGAAGCCTTAGCAGATGTTTCTGCCCCACCACTGGTGGGTGTAGTCTTATTGGAGACCTTAGCTATCTTGGGGTCAAATGGGCTACCAGCAACATCTGTCCCTTGGCTGACTCTCTTCCTCTTCTTCAGTTTTAAGTCCTCAGGAGGAGATTCGTCATCATCCTCTGAATCAATGATAATTTAGGCAGTGGTCCTCTTTAACTTCCGCGGAGGTGTTAGAGGTAGTTTGCAGGAAGCCTGAGTTATCAAGAAGCACTAGAGGAAATCAAGACCAGATTAATAAGAGAAAGAGGCATGAGAAAAACCTTGTTGCCTTCAACCTTTGTCTCAACCAGTGGTTGAGGTGTACTTTTCTTAGGCGCAGCTGCAAAATGAATAACACTGCCACAAGTTAGTAATGATAGAGTTTAGAGAAAGGAACATAAAATCGAAGGATGTCGACCTTCAAGAATTTCGGATTTGATGCGAACATCTTCGATACCGACATGAAGGTGCCCTTTGAAAATGTCGAGCGTGCATTTATTTGGAACCACCCGCTGGGCCTTGGGTTTCGACTGCTGACGAAAGATCTTTATAGAATCCTCACATATGAGCCAATCTGGAAATGGAGGGGCAAGGGCCACTCCAAATTCAGCAGATGGAAGTCGAGGAGTCTTTGGGGGAAATAGGGCGAAATGCACTTCGTATCGTTTCTCAGGAGGAACGTACGAAGGTATTTTTAAATTCTCCATTTTCTTTGAAAATTTTTCTTTCAGCGTAACAGCGGCTTCGCAGATGGTTCGACTAACATCATTTGGTCGATAAGCAGTTTCAAAGTACTTCTAGAAGGATTAAATCTCTTTGATGTGAGTGGATATACCTTTCTTGACCTTCTCCTGCACATCAACAAAAGCTTGGTCAATCAAGCGAATAAAGATAGAAACATCGAGGAACTTTGCAGTGTAATGTCTCAACCACCAGTTATAGAATTCCTGGGTGCAGATGTGAGAGGGCTCGAAGTAAATAGGGGTAAGAAGAGATTTGTAGGCATGTCGAGCAAGATACGTCGAACTCTCTATGCTATTATAGATAGTTTTGGGGAAGGATCACATGAACCTTCTTGTCATATAGACACTTGGGTAATGTTTGGACCAAGCCAAACTATCGAGAGACGAGATTTGGCTGGTAGGCCATCAAAGTTGTTTGGCCCCTTAGAAGGTTAAGTTTATAGACGATGAGTCGAGGAATCAGAAAGCATTCCCAGACAAGCATTGACTCAGTCTCATGTTTCTTGAATGCGGGAGGGAAGGCCCTAGTAAACCATTTAGGGATATATTTCCTTTCTGCAAACGGGGCCATTCGCGGTGTAAACTCATATCATTTGGCGAACATCTTAATGAAGCCAGAGATAGATGCCTTGAGTGTCTTCCCTTCTTCACTAGGGGTTAGCTTAACCAGTCGAGTGCATTCGACTCACATCTCCTTTATCTCTAGGTCTTCCTCGTTGGTCGTCCCTTTGTTAGGAAGGCTAGTCTCGAATGTGGCATTAAGCCAGAGTTGGAGTAGCCAGAAAGGCTCCGACAGCAAGAGATTCTCGTTACTCTCTTGGTTTTTCAGTCGACCAGCAACTTCGCTTAGGGATTCATACTAGTTGGCCAATATCATTTCACTTAGACAAATACCTCGATTCAGATGTAGTTGGTTGGCTAAAGTAAGATACTTCTTGGCCACCTGCAGAGGTTTGGTACAGAAAACACAACAAGAAAGCCACATAGCCAGAAATGCTATGTGTTCTTGGTCTTCGACAATATATGTTTGTTTATTGTGATAATGATTGATGAAGTGGGTATACGTGTGCTTGGTGGTGGAAAACCCTATACTATCCTGATTATCCACTTTAGGATCATAGACCAATCCATGAGGTTTTAGCCCTGTGATAACGGCTAGGTCAAAAAAAGTGGGTTTCATCATCCCACAAGGAAGGTGAAAGGTGTAGGGGGTACTATCCCAGAAATATAAAGAAGAGGCCAGCAGAATGGGGCAGTAGGTGGGACCTTTGTTCGACATCATGATCAAATCATAAATTCCAGTTTTCTTTCAAGCTTCTGCCTTGACCTTCTCTACTTTGGTCAACCAGTTCAAATAAAGGTCAGAATCTTTGAAATAGGGAGTTGCTCTAAACAGCCTGGATCCATCATTCAGATACTTCAGGTCTACATTGTGTAAAGCTATACTATTAGGACCTTCAGTAGCTACTTTTGTTTGATCTTTCTGCCCTAAGGGTTTAGTCTTGCGATAAGAGGGAAATAAGTCGCTAAGGGTTGAATAATATGTTTCTAAAGGAGATAGAGAACCAGCTAAAGCTAGGGGCTTACCTGAAACAGTCATAGGAATCATTACCTGTGATTCGTAGATGTGCCTCTTCTCTTCTATGAGAGGTTCAGGAATGAACTGTTGGTTCTTCACCACTTTGGGCCCACTTAGTGTAGCAAAGGGAGGAAGCAAAGACACAACCTTTTGCCCCTTGACCTTTGGGTTTTTCTTCTGATCTTGAGAAACAGCAGTGGAAGACACCATTGTTAAAGATTTAGTAAAAATGGGTTTACTGAAGAAAAGTTGGGAGTGTTTAAAAGAAATGCGTAGTGATTTCTTGGAGTTGGGAAAAAGTAGAAATGATTTCTGAGGAGATTATTTATAAGACGTCTGAAAGTAATCAAAGGTCACTATTCATCATTGAGGGCTAAGAGGTAGTGGGACACGTGGCATCCCAAGAGAAAAAGTGGGGGGTGGTGGCAATTATTACCTATACCCACGATCTCATAGGTCCTAAGAGAGATGATGATGGTCTGGGATTTCCAAGAAATTGTTTCATAATTGGCCATGACGTCATGGACATGCTTGAAAAGTAACTGAATAGTTTCTTTTAAGTCATGGGCGGTCAGTTACATTGACACCAATGTGGGGGTCGAAAGGTGGCGTCGAATAAGACACTATAAAAAATAGTCTTTTTCTTCAGCATTGTCGAAAAAGACATTTTTGGGGGGCAATTTGTTAGCTAACAAATTTGACGCCCACATTAAATTAGAGTGTTTGGTTGAAATGTTGAATTTTCGAGGTAATGTGGAGAAGCCTTTGAGTGGGTCTTTACAATAAATGAAATTGAAGGCACTCACATAAGAAAGGAAGACTTTTTAGGACTTAAAAATATTTCTCAGGTTAAAGAAGTCACCTTCGACCGAGAACGCTGGCCAAATACTAGTAGAATTTGAAATTCAAATAAAGGAGGGAGTAGTTATGCTTTATCATTCCTGAACGAGATAAGTGGCACACATCTAAGAGGCAACTCCATACAACACGACACTTGTCAGGGGATGATTGTCTTGAGCAGTTAACAACAGTTAATTTTACTATTATAAATAAGGGTTCTAGCAATAGGATTTAGGGTGTTGTGTTTACTATTGTACAAATCACTCCAAATTTACTTAAAGTATCCGTGTGTAGAGAAAAGAGTCCTGGGAGAATGTACGTAATGTAAAAACACCATTTTATGCTTTAATAAAGTTTACTTTCACTTTGTATTAAAAGAGTTCATCCTTTATTTTCCAGCAATTTACATCTTTAGCGTTACACTTTGTCTCTTTTAAGCCTTTTTTCAGAAAAGTTGTTTACCTTTCCTTTCAATTTAACGTTCTTACATTCCCGTCGAACCACACATTTAAATTGAATTTTCTTCATAAACACTGTCGAAGTGTTTAGCCTTTAGTTTTTTCTGTAGATTAAAATTTAGCACATGTCCTAGGATCAATCTGATCGATCCTGTGAGTCACCAAAGTTAGATTTGAAAGATCAGTGG
Source organism: Lathyrus sativus (assembly GCA_963859935.3). Taxonomy (NCBI): domain Eukaryota; kingdom Viridiplantae; phylum Streptophyta; class Magnoliopsida; order Fabales; family Fabaceae; genus Lathyrus; species Lathyrus sativus. Next base: position 62,614,970 of record OZ012738.1, on the reverse strand, counting down.
TTGTTTTCCAATTTTCACGGGAAACACGTGTGCATCACTACATACCACACGACCCTTTAATAGAAGGATACCTAGAAGCATGTGGGTTCGGTGATTTGATCAAAATCAAATCGTACTCATTAGATCCCAAATTTATTCTAGCGTTGTTAGAACGCTGGAGACCAGAAACACACACATTTCACCTACCTTTCGGGTGAATGTACCGTAACTTTACAGGATGTATACATGTTACTTGGCCTACACATCAACGGTAAGGTCGTCAACGGAAAAGTTGGTGTTAATGACCAACTTTGCGAAGATTTACTGGGCGTCCCTCTATGTGCAACACACCTCAGCCACAACGTGAGGGTCGACCGAGGGGGCAAGGTATTAATTTGAAATACCTTAGACAACACTACATAATGTCGTGTTAAATGAGGAATCCACCGAGTATGAGAAGATACTTAAAAATCGGTACTACATTATGATATTGTTTGGCCATTTTTTATTTCTAGACAGTACTAGAAATACTGTAAATATTATGTATTTACCGTTGTTGCACAACATTAATAAAGTGTGCACATATAGTTGGGGTTCAGCTGTCCTCACCCATATATATAGTGCATTATGTAAAAATGCAAAAGAAAATTCTTGTACTTTTTATGGCTGTGCTTATCTTCTTCAAGCGTGGGGTTGGTCTAGGATGCCAACACTTGCTCCAATCAACCACAATCCATTCACATTCCCATACGCTAACAAGTAAGTTTATTTTCAATACGAGTATACAAACGATGTTTCTTTGTAACTTAATTATTTGTGCAATGTTTCTTAGTAATTAATTTATTTGTGTTTCTTTTTTTAGGTGGTCTGTTCTGGGAATGAATTACCAAAGATGTCCCATGGACTCCATAATCGTGTACCACAACCGTATTGAACACATTGGGCCAGATGATGTAATTTATCTACCGTTACTTTGTCTAATTGATAAACACATACTTGTATTTCTCATTACATATATTGTTAATGTAGTTTGTCTGGATGCCGTACGAGGGTTTCGACCACCAGCCCAACGCCAATGATGATGCCATGTGGACATCTAAAACACCTATCATTCGGTTCACTACAGTGGAGATGCACCAAAGTGACCGGGTGAAACTACAATTCGGGATGCATCAGGATATTCCAGATGCTCCAACGTCATTGGGACACTGGCATCAACTAAGGGTGGATACACAATGAAGTGTAGATCATTGGAAGGAATTTGTGAAAGAGATGTGTTTGCATTGGAAGAATCGACATCAACACATCTTAACCGATCCTATTGTGGAAGGGGCTAGACCAAGTTATCAATATATGATTTGGTTTAGGTCGGTTACAACCTCACAACCATTTGTATTTGAGCCGACGTATTTGATTGACCCAAGGTAACATGCGTCTTCCTCGAGTCCACAACAGCAGCCCAATGCCCAACATCAAACACCATGTTATAACCAACATCCAACTATGCCCACCCAATCAATCTTCCAAAATTGCAACCCATGCATGCCACCAACCCAATCACAACAACAAGAACCTTACCCCTACCACCAGCTTTCTAAAATCGACACCACTTCTACATATAGCCCTCATACATCTTTTGACCCTACCCCATCCACCTATAGCCCAGATAACTCTTTTGATCCCACACCAGACAATCAATCTTCCTACCAACAAAATACCTATCCATTTTTTGACTACCAAATCCTACAACAACCAATACATCGTTTCCAAACCGATTCGATGTACCAATTCGGGCAACCATACCATCCACACCATACCCAACCTCCCTGAAAAAACTACGAAAACATGGGCATTGAACTTAATTATGGAAGCGCCGTTGGCAGCGGCCAGCCTGACTTTTGGGGTCAAATGCTTCAAAAAATTTATCTGATACGCCGGGGCCATCTCAACAAATACTTCTTCCACAAGTAAACATGCAAAGACCAGATACGCCTCAACAATCTCGTGGTAGACCTCGACGCCGCGCACATCCTCCCCAATGTGGTACCGATGGTCGTTTAGATAGAGTCGACCATTAATTTTCTTTTTTTCATCTGTTGAAATTTATATTATATTATAAATTATTATAATTTATTATTTCTTGTATTTATATATATTTTTAAATTATTAAAAATAATAAATTTTATTATTTTTTTAATTAAACGTGACAAAAACTAAATATTAAATATTAAATATTAATTAAAGGTGATAAAATATAACAAATATCATAATTTTTTAAAAAAATAAAAATATTAGAATTATATTTTTCAAAATATCAAAAAAATATAACAAATATAAAAAATATTTATTTTTTATAAGGTTTTTTAAACAAATATCAAAAATTAAAAAAGAAAACAAAAAAAACCTACATGAGATGCACCATCCCATATGACAACTCATTGGAAGATTTTAGTGCACCCAATTGAACCTATGCGCCATATAAAATGGCGAATCAGATCTGGGAGACTTTAGTAGCCATTTCATATGGTGAATCCTCGTACAAACCCAACCACTTTCGTCATTTTTTTGAATTAATTGTATATTTAGAAATTATTTTGAATATACATGTTATATTAAAAAAAAAATCAATAATATTATAAAATTTATGAATGAATTATTTCTAGTTTTAAAAACAATAATAAATGGTGAAATGTGTATTAAAAAATTGGGGTTCCTTGTCTGCATCAGCTTGATAGAAAACTAAAAAAAATCGAGATTCCTTGTCTACATCAACTTGATAGAAAACTAATCAGGCTATGTTCTACAGAAACTATGTGTTACTTTCTTTGCAAGTAACAATCTTGCTGTGCCATTCAAATTTAAGTTGGGATGGCAATAGAAAGATTGGACATAAATTGACAACAACAAAGATTGAAAAGCAAATGAAAATGGACTGTCATAAATTGACATATGATGAATTAATTGAAAGTTAAATGCATAAAACATTCAACAATAATAGAAAGTTAAATTCATAAAAACATTCAACAATATGGTAGAGTGACAAGATGAGACATCTATAAGAAAGTAAGTTTGCAAGAAAAGAATTTGTATTTGAGTTCTAAATTTATTTAGGGATCTAATAGAAAATTATTTTAGAAGTTCAAAAATATTAATAATTTTTTTTATTCTAGTTATAATAATTGATAAATACAAAAACATTCACTTTAATATGAGTGTCACTCTTTCTATATCAATTTTCATGTATTGTGATAAAAAAAAGTAATATTCAAATTACTCACAACTTAGTATTTCATGAATGTATCAAGCATAGGGAGATTGGTTATCACTTCACTCATCGCCATCTTCAACATAAACAATCACTCTATCGTTTCTCTCTTCCTCTTTGCAGATTGTTTATTTGTTTACGAAGACACATTCCTTTAAACATTTTCATTTCTTGATTGACAAACTCTTAATGCTTCCGGTTAATGCATCATGAATTTGAGTGGAGATATTATATATTATTACTATTACATTATAATATGATATTATATAGGCTTAATATTCTTTTTGGTCCTGTATCTTAAACTCGAGATTTATTCTGATCCCTTAACTTTAAAAAGGTCCATATTGGTTCCTTAACTCCTCAAAACATTCCACATTATTCATTTTTGTTCTATTAGCAACGGAAAAATTTAAAAATCAGTCGCTAAATTCGTCGTTAATTAGACAAAAAAGACTAATATGAAACGTTTTGAAGAGTTAATGGATCAATATAAACCTTTTTAAAGTTAAGAGACCAAAATGAATCTCGAGATTAAGATACGAGACTAAAAAGGTATTAAGTCTATTATATATTAGTAAGAGTAGTTTAGTCTTTTTATATTATCTAGTATATATACTTATTATAATTCTTTTTCTATATACTTTTGTCTTCTAATAGAAACCCCAAAATCTCTTCTCATTTGTTAACATCCCATACGCCCCTCGTGCTTAAGATCTATAAGCCTAATTATAATAAAAAAAGTTCCATTACACTTTATCTAACATCTTCCCTCAAACTCACGATGTATTAATAAGAAGCATCAAAACTTTATCAATAAATAAATGGAAATATTTAATAGAATGTGTCTTCATAAAAATTCTACTATTTGCAAGGAGAAATGTGTATCTATGTGTGGTCAGGTATAACTGTCAATTGGTTTTGAATATGACAATTTATGATAATTATCGAGCAGCTTATAAAGATGATAATTCAATAAGTCAAACGATTTTTGGATGTTAAGAGTTCGTTGTGACAACTATCAAAGTGGGAGATGATATCAATTGTCCAGTAAATCCTGATGATGCCACGTGATTAAGAAAAAAGACATCTCAAGCCTCATCAATTTCATAATTCAAAGATCAAGTTAAAGTACTAAATTAATCATTGAGGATCTTGAAGTCTAAAAGTGAGAAAATGTGAAAGCTCATTTGATCCCGTGTCTACCATTTTAGAGTGATTAGGTTAAATTGTAAAAGGTCAAGAGTAACTCCATAAATACTAATGAAATCACATACACATAAAATTAATTCAAACCATATATATTTTTATTTAAACTTCTTCAAAACTATCTAGGCATGTATGAAATTGATTAAGAATTGTTTCTAATATATTTGAAAAGCTAAACTTTTTCCGAATCGATAAAGGAATTGCTCCAATCAATTAAAGCAAAATTAAAGACCTTATAATTGTTTATAACAAGTATTAATTGATTAATTTGTGAGTGCTATCTACAAATTCAACCGGGTTTTGAATGATGTCAAACATGATAGTATATCATAGCATTTTTGTATATTGGACGGTATCAACCTATATTTAAATGTTCATTTGTCATTTTAGCCTTAGGATGCATAAAAAGAGTCTTTGAATAAGTTTGATAGGTCTTAAACATATATACACATCAAAAACCAAGTTTTGTGTGTCATAAATGCACAAACCGACCTATACGTGATCAGGTCGACCTATGGAAGCTTTTGCTTCAGTATAGGTCGGCACATCCAAATTTCAGGTCGGCTCCCACGCTCTAAGAATGAAGCTTGTAGGCTCTGCCCATAGTTCGCCTCAAAGGCCAACCTGAACACCTTCATAGATCGACCTATTTCTTTCATAAGATAACCTATGCAACTTCAAACTTGAAAATTTCTTTTTGCATCTTATTTTTCTTGCATCCTCTTTACTTATTTCCACACACACACACACACACACACACACACACACACACACACATATATATATACTCATACATGCACCTTTTTCTCGTAAGGTTCTAGAGAGTACAACCTAAACAAAACCAGATTACAAAGTTTCCCGTCATCTTCATCCCTTCTTCTTTGCATACACACAATTGGACTACACATAATCATTTTTTGATTGGGTGACCATCTAGATTAGGGTTGATAACGTCTAATTAGGCTTGGTGTAACCGAGAATATTAGGTTGAGAACTTTGTGTGTTTCAAATAAGAAAACAAGGTGGGGTTTTCCTTCAAGATCAGTGTGATTTGACGGTTTTGGACAAGATCACGTCAACAAAAATTCGATCGAGTGAAAGCCTTGGGACAAGGTGGTTTCCTTGTAAGGGAGTAGCACGAAACAATGAATTATGTTTGGGAATCTTGGGTTTCAGCAAGTTACATGCTCGGGAAAATCGGTGGATTAGATTCACATTGTTGGTCACTTGATCAAGCTTTGATTAAGGGTTTGGAGGTGAAAGAATCAACATAAAACAATAGGGTTTTTGGAGTTTTCATTCTTCATCTCTTGTATAAAAGATTTTTCAAAGAAAATGTTAATTGCAATTATCTCAATTTGATTTGAATTGAGGGAACACATACCCATAGTGAGGCCGATTGGAGAACTGACAAAACAAATCTTGGTCTTTCTCTTTTATCTCTTTATCGCTTTAATTGTTGATTTCACAATTTATCAAGTTTATCGTTGTTTGATCAATTCGATTGGAAATTGTTTTTCAATTATTTTTTAAATGTGTTGTTATTGATATAATCATAATCACTTTGATTGTGATGGACTTTTAACATCAACAAAACAAATTGAATTTCCAATTGATATCGATTGCATACCAAGTGTTCGATAAATTGTTTGTGCTTTTTTTAATTCGTTTTTTTTTTGTTAATTGGAAATACGAGTTACAATTAGATTTGCATTTAATTGATTCCTAGCTTGATTGTTGTTGAACGTTTACATTCATTATCATTTCGTTTGGTTTGTGATATGTATATAGCTTTTCGATAGTAGGTTCAGTTAGATGATTCGATCCAGGTCGTTTTTCCGTTGTGCCATATTTTTGAAAATAGATTTTTACCAAAGTTTTTTAGTGTAAATTTTTTGATCTTTACCCCCTCTAGATTGAAGGCTATCGTCTAACATAATTCATATATTTCATTACAAAGTGGGATAAGGCAGATGAAGACCATCAAAGGAAGAATGTTTTATATTTAATTCAAGAGGAGTATTCGTTGCTCTATTATTAGAAATGTGAGCTTATTGAATAATGTTGGTAATATATTTGGATTAAGAGAAACAATAGTCTCTAGGAGAGTGTGAAACTTCAATCCTTAAGAATTAACGAAGAGTACCTAAATTCTTCATCTCAAACTTCTTGGCTAATTGTAATTTCAAATCATTAATCCTGTCAACATCATCACTTATAATAATCATATAATTAACATATAATGAGAGTGAAATATGACCATGAGAGGTGGTGTTAATAAACAAATATGAATCATGATCTCTAGAGCGGAAACCCAGAAATGTAATAACAATGTTAAACTTTTTAAACCAATATTGTTGAGCTTATTTCAAACTATATAGATTCTTCGTCAACTTACGTCGGATGCGAAATGCATAATACCTCGGTTAAAGAAGGGAGGTAACGAAGGGCGACATGGAAACTCGCCACTTATCACCATGGTGGAATAAAAACCGAGACGTAAAATCATATGCACATGGGTTCGAACCTCGACAACATCACTTTTATTATTTTAAAAACTAACGTATCTTATATCTCAGTTTATCTTGAAAACCGAGGGGTAAATTTTTTTTATTTTTAAATTGTCACATTTTTTACCCGAAATATTACATTGTCTACACAAAATATTAAAATAAAGTCAAATTCTATAGAGATATAGATACAAATCAAATTTCGTGAAGATTTAAATTTTAGATTTTCGAATTATTGAATCTTGGGAAAGATCAAATGTTGGGTGCAAGATCATTCTCTACGGATCTTGCATGCATTTGATTTTGAAGAAAAACAAAATAATAGTTAGATAAATAAAATCGATATTCAAATATATAATTTTGTGCTCAAATAAATATTTAAGAAAACAAACCTTAAACCCAAATAATTTTCTGCTCTTGCAATCCATCTTAGAGAGCATTTCTAAAAGTCTTTATGTTTCAAGCACTTCATGTTCCATATAGGTTAGACTTTCAATATCCAACATGCTTTTATAATTGACGCCACTTAGGTTTCACGCAGATCACTAATGGCAAATTGTTGAGCGTTGATAAACATTAAATGGACGACAAAGATTTATTTAAGGGCGTTGAATATAGTAAAAAAATGCTTAACTATCCCCTCAGTCACGAAGAAAACTGAGGTCAATAAGCTATTTTTTTTGTTTGAATTACATTGTTTACACATAATATTAAAAATACATTATAAAATCTGTTTTTCAATGAGAATTTTTATTTTCCATGTTCAGGTTCCATGCAAGATGCTAAAGATTTGTTTCCCAATACAAATATTTATTTTGTGCACTTGCAATCCATCCTAGAGATCTGTAGTAGTAATTCATGATCAAATGGACAATGGTGAATATTTCCTCTCATTGACCAACTATTCACACTCTTAGGGTAAAATCTTTTTAATGAGTATTTTTATATTAAAATATGATTATTAAATACCTCAGTTTTATTATAAAACAGATGTTTTTTTTATCTTCTCCTTTTAACTATCACCTCGGTGATAAAGAAAACCGAGATGAATGATTTTTTTTTTTGAAATTACATAGTTTACACAAAATATTAAAATAAATTATTTACAACAAATCTTTACTCTTATTACTAAATATCTTCGCCGATATCCATATTTAGTTGCATTCCCTTCCTTGTTCAAATATTAAGCTCCCTTCCTTGTTGGTTAAGCTCCATTCTCTGTGTAACTTAAAGGAAGAATGATTTTCTGCACTTGCAATCTATCAACCGAGTACTTTTCAAAAGTTGAGCTCCCTTCTTTAACTGAGGGTTATTCTAAAAATACAATAACGACAACATCAACACCATTATGTTGGTATGGATAGCAAGGGCAGAAAAAATATTTTGTTCAAGATAGAAGAACATTGAAATAAATTTCTGTCTTGCAATCCATCGCAAAGAATGATGCTTGTGCGTTTGAGGAAACTTCATATTAGTAAGGATTAAGGTAAAATATGTTTCACGAGTGCTTTTATAGTAAAATCTTATTATTTTATGTCTCGGTTAAATAGAAAACCAAAGGGTTAGAACATTTTGTTTACACTTATAAACAAATAAATTTATAAAATGTGATAGCTGAGAATCAAAGCTTGTACTGAGTTGTTTTTTCACCTCGGTGTTATGAAAAATCGAGGAAATTTATGGTTTTTTAAAATAATAAAAAATAGCGCGCATTTCTTTATACATCAGTTTTCTATTGTTCGAGGTGAAAGCTTCATCATAAAAAACGTTATTTATTGTAGTGATACGTCCCCTTAATTATGAGGAACACATGACATATGTACCATATATACTTCCTCATACAGGTCACCATTTATAAACACCTCTTTAACATCAATTTGAAAAACATGTCACGAACGAACCGATAAAACAACGATAAGAGTGTGAATAGTTGTCATTTTGGCCACTATGGCAAGTTTTTCTTCATAATCCATACCATATTGTTGAGAGAATCTCTCGAAACAAGACATGATTTATAGCACTCAACTGACCCATCATACTTAGTTTTGATTTTGCATACCCAATAATACCTAAGAGCACGTTTTATAGGAGGAAGGCATACTAATTCCCAAGTATGTGTCTTGTGCTGAGAAGAAAATTCATTTGAGTATAATTTAGAAAAGAAGAAAAAAGTAGAGTAAGTGGAATATACAAAATCAGAAAATTGAGTATACTAACAGTTACAAGACATGTGACGAGGAGAGAGGATGAGGAAAAGTAGAATCAATCATCGTGGAAGGTTGTTGGATAACCGTGGGGACAAGAGAGATGTCAGTATCATGAGTAAGAATTGTATTAGTCCCATAGTTCAAAAAATTACAACCACTGGAAACATCATCATTAAAACCAAACATATTAATTTAGGTGAGTTATGAACTATGAGTAATATGATAATTAAAGGAAAGAGAGTAAAAATGAATATATTCAAGAAATACAACATTACAAGGAACATGAAGTTTTCTTACTTGAGGACTGTAGATGCGATAGCCATTTTGACCATTCTCATAACTAAGAAAAAAAATATATGGTAGAACGAGAAGACAACTTACTACGTTCTACTTGTAGATGAAGAACAAAGCAAGTAGAAATAACGTATTTCAAAGAAGAATAATCAAGAATATAATCATAATTTTTTTCAAATTAGACAAACCTTATGTGATGGATAACAAGATTATGTTAATAGTATGAAGAATAGTAAAAATTGTTTCACTATAAAACTCGCTGGAAACTAAAGCAAACAACAAAAGAGAACGAGTCGTCTCAACAAGGTATCTAGTGAATAATACTCCCTCCGTTTTTTGTACAAGTCATTTTAGACTTGTCACATTGTTTAAGAAAAGAAATCATTGTCGTTTGGAAAGAGAAATTATGAATAATTTTACAATATTTTCCTCCATTAATTACCTGAGAAAGATAAATTTAAATAATCAAAAGAAGAGATAATAATAAATACTTAAGGGTATAATAGAAAAAATAACATTAATGATTCTTTGGTATTAAAAAATGACTTATATTTTGCTACAATTTTTTTCTCCAAAGCAACTTATAAAAACAGAGTGAGTATTATTGTATGCTCAAAGAACTTATTCGAGATATATTCACCATCTAAATTACAATGAAAACACTTTATAACAATATTATGTTGAATCTTAACCATCGTACAAAACATATGATAAATATCAAAATTTTCATAACACATTTTCATAAGATAAACTCAACAATAACAAATATAATTATTAATAAATCATAAGATAACAAAGAAAGTAGAACTTGTTGAGATATCAGATATTATCAAAGTTGAACTATGTGGTACAAGTCCAAAGCTAATTAGGGTTTAGAGGATGTTACTTAGTTTGTTATATTTATTGCTTAGTAGTCAAGTCACTTAAGTCTATATAAATAAGACACTTTGTAATTCAGTTATTATCATTCATTTCATAATATCAATCCTTATTTCCTTATTCTCTATTTTTCTCTCCTCACTAAAAGTGCCTCATGCACTAACAAATTGGTATCTATAGCTCCAGTTAGATTCTTCATCGTGTTTTCAAAAATCACACGTCAAAGACCGTGTTTCCGAGATCGTGGGTTGTTGTTGATCAATCGCTGCAAAGATGAATGACAACAAAAATTTACCAAACTCCCTACCAACTCTTGATGACAAGAGTTGGCTTCGATGGAGAAAACAAATGCAATATCTATTTGACTTTCATGAAACTTTATAAGTGATTACTAATGGTGTTCCTGCGCTTGGTGAAGATGCAACTGACGCACAGAGAACCATTTACAAGGATGCCAAGAAGAAGGATTGCAAGGCAGCATTTTACATCTAATCAGCAGTTGATGCAACTAATTTTGACAGAATCGCTCATGCTAAATCCGCGAAGGAGGCACGGGATATTCTTGTCAAGTACTATGATGGAGGTGAGAAGGTCAAGGTTGTCAAATTGCAAACTTTGCAACGACAATATGAATTATTTTCAATGGGAGAAGATGAAAAGATTGCAGTGTCGAAGGTGCAAAAACTCGTCCATCTCATGAAGGGTTGTGGTGAAACCCTAACTGATAAGATGATAGTTGAGAAGGTAATGCGTACGTTAACCTCTCACTTTGATCATGTTATCGTAGCTACTCAAGAATCCAAAAATCTTGAAACCCTAAAACTGGAAGATTTGATTGGTTTGTTGGAGGCGTATGAGATTAGGATTCTTGAAAAGAAAGGAGTTCAAGACTCGATACAAGCACTACAGGCTTAGTCATGGAAGAATAATAGTGGTTCCAACAAGTTCAAAGGAAAAATTGATAAGACTCAGAGCAAGATGTCTTGGTCGAACCCTCACAAGAATAAGGTCGATGATAGAGCTTTTGAATCCTCGAAAAGAGGAGAAGGAAATTCCTATTAGAAAGTCAAAGAAAAAAGGTGTGCAATGCTATAACTGTGAAAAATGGAGTCACTTGGCCAAACACTGTTGGTACAATAAAGAGAAGAGAATAACAAAAGGTAAGGAGGAAGGAGTAAACCTTGCACACCAAGATTCAGATGATTATGAAGATATGATGGTTATGGCCGCAGTTGAAAATGACCATGTCGGCTCCAAGATCTGGTTCCTCGACTCAGGATGTTCAAATCACATGACTGGTCGAAAAGAGTGGTTAGTAAATTTTGATAATTCGAAGAAGAGAAAGATCAAACTTGCTGATAATAGCTCATTGCAAGAAGAAGGCACTAGCGACATAATTATTCAAAGGAGAAATGGAGGAAAAGCTATGATCAAAGATGTAATCTATGTACCTGGAATGAAGTGCAAAATGCTAAGTGTAGGACAACTAGTCAAAAAAGGGGTTCTTAGTGGTTATGAATGGTGGATCCTTAGAACTTTTCAACATCCAGAATAACATAGTCTTGAAATCTCCTATGTCAAAGAATAGAATATTTAAGACCATGGTCAGTTCGACTGAGGTACAATGTCTGGAAACAGTTGACGACCACAAGAATATTTGGTTCTGGAATCTGAGGTTCGATCATCTAAACTTTATGTCGCTCAATCAACTAATCACCCAAGATATGGTAACTGGTATACCAAGTCTTGAGATGCCTGAAAAACTTTGTGAAGGTTGTCTAGTCGGAAAGCAGTCCAGGAAGTCTTTCGTTTTGACTAAGCCAATGAGATCATCTTGCATACTCAAAGTTGTACATTCAGATGTATGTGGTCATTTTGAAGAGCATACCATTGGTAGAAACATGCATTTCATCTCATTTGTTGATGAGTATAGTCAAAAGCTCTAGATCTATGCGATCAAACAAAAGAACAAAGTATTTGAAATCTTTAAGAGATTTAAGATGCTTGTAAAAAATTAGAGTGAGAAGAAGATCAAAGTTTTGCGAACAAATGGAGGTGGTAAATACACATCCAAGATATTTGAAGCATAATGTGGAGAACATGGTGTTGAACATGAAGTAACTGCTCCTTATACTCTTCGACATAATGGAATAGCAGAAAGAAGAAACATGACCATATTGGACACGACGAGATGCATGCTGAAGCAGAAGAATTTTCCAAAGCCCTTATGGGGTGAAGCTGTTTCGAATACTGTTTACATTATGAACAGGCGTCCTACCAAGAAGCTGAAAAATAAGGTTCCTGAAGAAGTGTTGAGTGCCAAACGACCATCAGTGAGTCATCTGAAGGTGTTTGGCTCTATTTCCTATAAGCATGTTCCTGATGCAAGAAGAAGGAAGCTTGATAAAAAGAGTGAACATATGATTCTAGTAGGATATCATAAGATTAGAGCATACAGGCTATTCAATCCAATGAACAAAGATTATAATGAGTCGAGACATTTTGATTGATGAGAACTCTGCATGGGATTGGAATTATGGTCATCCAATTAACAAGCCATTGATAAACTATGAGTTCGACGAAGCAAGTAATGACGTCGAAGTCGAAGATATTATCAGTATTCCAGTTGAAGTTGGAGTTATTATTGACATACTCCATATAGTCAAAGTCGAAGAGGATATGGATGGAACAAGCCAGAGATCTCAAAGAACTAGAGCTCGTCCAACAAGACTTCAAGACTATGAAGTGATTAGTGATGATGAAGTCACAATAGATGGAGAACTAGTTCATTTTGCTTTACTTGCAGGTGTTGAACCAATCAAGTATAGAGAAGCCTTCAAAAATAACCACTGGAAGTAATCTATTGTTGAAGAGTTATAAGAAATTGAAAGAAATAACACATTGGAGTTGGTTGAATTGCCAACACATATAAAAGATATCAAAGTGAAATGGGTGTTCAAGTTAAAGCACAATGCTGATGGGTCGATAGCAAGACATAAGGTGAGATTGGTAGCTCGAGAGTTTCTTCAGAGAGCAGGACTCGACTATTCTGAAGTATTTGCACTTGTTGCAAGATTGGAAACTATTCAACTAGTGGTAGCCTTGGCATGCAATCAAGGCTGGTTGACATTTCACTTAGGCGTGAAATCAAATTTTTTTTATGGACCTTTAGATGAAGAGGTGTATGTCACACAACCTCCTGGGTTTGTGATTTAGGAGGAAGCAAGGAAAGTATACAATTTGCACAAAATGTTATATGGCCTCAAGCAGGAACCTAGGACATGGAACAAGACGATTGACTCATACTTGGTCGAATTGGGATTTGAAAAATGCAAATCTGAGTATGGGGTCTATGTTCAGGTTGAGGCACAAGACATAACAATCATTTGCTTATATATCGATAACTTGTTAGTAACTAGAAGTAGCTTGGAGAACTTTTCGAAGTTCAAAGAGCTGATGAAAAAGGAATTTGAAATGACAGATCTGGGAAATTTGTCGTACTTCCTAGGCATGGAATTTTAAATGTCGAAGAAAAGTATGGTGCTACATCAAAGAAAGTATGTCAAAGAGATACTCAAGATATTCATAATGGATGATTTTACTCCTCCATCTTTGCCCATCGAACCAAATTTTAAGTTGGACAAGCATGGAGAGGAAGACAAAGTCGACGCGACTTTGTTCAAGCAAATTGTTGAATATCTGAGATATGTGTACAACAGTCGACTAGATATATGTTTCTCAGTCAGATTAGAGAGCAGATATATGAGTGAACCAAGGGTGTCACACATGAAGGCTTTAAGAAGCACTACTATGAAAAACATATACAACAATGGTTGGAAAAGGGATAATATCACACGTGACATGCCGTTGTTACGTAGGGCGTGATTGTATACGTGCAACTTACAACCACAGTCTTATGACCATTATAGAAAACCTGAAGACACGTTATATATGATCAAAGTTTCTTTAACTAATTGTGGTGGTATACACCTTTAGGCAAATAATATTTTATAATGGTTATTATAAATAATCATTGTTGAAAGTACTTAGGGTTTATTATATAATATATAGATTGCTTGTTTTTTAAATAAACCTCACAACAACATACATCCATTCAAATTGATGAAGAAGTATATAATCTAAAAATTAAACTATTCTTAAAAACCAACTTACACAAACCAATGTTTTCCAAATTGCACGTGTCTCATCATTCATTTTCCGCTCTTTAACATATAGAATGTGGTTTAATGGTCTAAGTTCTCCATCACATCAATTCCTTCTATTCTAGTTTAATTTGAATAATATCAATAAATTATTATTATTCAAATTAAACTATAAGAGAAGATATGAATGTGTTGAAGGAATCAGGTCAATGAGCCACATCCTACATGTTAAAGAGCAGGAGATAAATGATGAGACGAATGCAATTAGAAAATATTGATTGGTATAAGTTGGTTTTCAAATACAACTTAATTTTCAGATTATAAGTTTCTATGTCAATTTAATGGAAATGTACTTTTAGTGAAGGGTTAGTGAAACAAACAATCTACATAGCATATAATAAACTCAACTTCATACAACAACACACAACAACACAAGATATTATGTAATATTTTGAGAATTTAATAAAGAATAAAACATTACTAAGTTATAAGAAGCTTATTTACTGTGACTTAGCAATGTTTTGTTCTTTAAATTCTTAAAACATTAATCAACAACAACAACATTTATAAACAACACAACAACATATAACAAAATAAGGTTCAACGACAAAAATTGCAACATACAACAACAACAACATACAAAAACATAAGATACTATGTAATGTTTAAAGAATACACCTTTTTTTAAAACTAATCGTGGATCTGGAATAAATTATGATTTTCATCTAGTTTATGAAGTTATAAAGAAGAAGTACAAGGTGAATTAAGTTAACACAATAACTTCATACTTCTTGTATTTTTCTTCATAGTTACAAAAACCATATGTAAATATGAGAATATTCACTAAATAAAAAAATGAGAACCCATTTTTAACAAGAAATGTAAACGAAATCGCAACATAAGTTTAATGAACGAACCAGAAGCATGACTAAAGAGTATCATAACGGTTGGTGAAGACGAATATGAAGGCTTAAGAAAATTTAAAGAGTGACATGGATGTTAGGGTTATGTTATGAGAGATAAGAGTGAAATATGTTAGGGTTTTCATTTGAGAGAAACAATTGTTATGTACTAAATGATAGATACTTTTATTTATATAGTAAATAATATTATATTTCATCACGGTTAGAAAGAAAAATCGTGATATAATACATAACTTTTACAACGGTTCTTTAGGAAAACCGTGGTTAAATCTCTCACAATTTATTTATTTATTTATGAACCCAATTGTTAGAGAGGTATTATTTATTGTTATTGTTATTTTTCATTACTTTTGCGATTGTTGTTTTTATTTTTATTGGCTTTACTATTTTTTTTTTGTAAAATAATAATATATAGTGGTATAAATGAAAGAGTATATATAACAATAATAAATATTTTCATTAAGAGGGACAAAAAGGCTGAGTACATAAATTATTTAATTACATATTGTTAATGTTGGAACAATAACCCATAGCAGCAAATGAGCCTTCATAATCTATGACTCTCTCCTCACTACCCTCGTCAGAATCATAGTAAAAAATATTCCTGGACACCTTCTTCTTCTTCTTCTTCTTCTTCAACTTCTTCTTTTTCTTCTTCTTATCGTTCCTAACCCTAGTGTGGAGATAAGGAAGATTGAAGAAGCACTACTGAATATTTCTTTCAAGTATTTGGTGTCCCAGTCTCATGGTGCTCGAGAAAGCAACTTGTGGTGGCATTGTCATTGGGTGAGGCAGAATATATATCAGAATCCTATGTTGCATGTCAAGCAATTTGGATTAGATATGTGATTGAAAAATGTAGGTCTAAGTGAAGAAACATCTGATACTGTAGATCGACAACAAGTCAGCCATAAATCTGACGAAGAATCTAGTTAAGCATGGAGGAAGTAAGCACATCGAAGATAGATTTCACTTCTTAAGGGAGAAGGTGAATCAAAGTGTGTTGTACCCCAAAATTTGCCCAACCTTTTCTTTACTTGGTTTATGTTTCATTTCATTGTTCTAGCATATTGCATTGCATAGCATTTTGCATTTTACAGGGGATCAAGAGATGTGTGTATAACAAGAGGAATTTGCCAAGGGTTCTAAGCCTAATCAAGAGTTTGTATTCAAGTCAACAGGGGGGTTATCATCATCAGAGACAAGTCAAATCCTTTTGGATAGGCAGATAAGTGTATGTGGTTCACCTCCTGTCTAGGAGGACATTTGAAGATCATCTGAGGATTACAAGCCCATGGTCATGGAGGGAGATGATCATTTAAGCTTAGTGGAGATCTTGTAGGTCATTGTGGAGTTCATTCTAGTGTTTATACCATGTGTGAAGAGCTACAGTTGAAGATGGTACAATTAGGGTTTTCATCTGGTCAGCCCTAAGATAACTGTGAAATTGAAGGAGATTAAGACTCAATTCCAAGTCTTTATGGTCATGGAATGTTGTGTTGAGATACATGAGATGTCATTTCAAGATCAATTCATTAAGAATCAAGAGTGTGAGGAGTTACTGAATTAGGGTTCTCAGTGTAAAATCCCCTATTTACTGCCTAACTTCAAGACCACCTATCTCAAGATACAAGTCTCATCTCATTTTGACCCCAACATGAAACTTGTAGAGCATGTTCTTAGCTTTATTTTGAGTACTAGAAGTCCTTGATTGTATTTGTAGAACTCAAGTTATGAAGCAGACAAGTTACAGGTCCTCAGATGAATGTGATTTTGGTCAACAGAAGTCAACCAACTTCCAAGCCATTTTTGACCTAGAAGGATGTTTCTCCTCAACTTTTGATGAACATGAAATTTGTTCCTCATGATCTTAACTTTCTAAAGATTTGTAGAACTCAAGTTATGAGGCTTGCAAGGCAGGGGTATTTTGGGAAAGCAGGATTACAGGTCATTTTCATTATAGGTTCATTTTGTTAGAACACAGATTGGTTCTAAATAATTACTCTTTGTTTTGATGATAACTGTTAGGAAATTTATATTTAAGAATTATATACTCTAAAATTTGTTTGAGAGTTTTACTGCAGATTAAAATTATATTGACTCTCTAGAAGCAAATCTGCCTTTGAATACAAGAAGCTATTCTGAATCTGAAGCGCCAGATGCATCTTACAGAAGAATCTGTTTGCTCCTTACAGAAGATCCTGAGCGTAGTCTCCAGAAGGATCTGAAGAAAGAAGCTCCAGAACATTCTGAGTCAGAAGCATCTGAAGATAGCCAGAAGCATCTGAAGATTATCAGAAGCATCTGAAGCTGAAGCATCAGAAGTATAGAAGAATATTGATTGAAGAGTTTCTCAAAGCATTGATCTACAGAAGTTTCTGAAAGCACCTACGCTGCCAAGTGCTGAAGTTCTGTGTCAAGATGCTCTGATGATCAACACGCTAGAAGCACACAGCTGCAGAAGACTCTGATACAGCATAGTTCTGAAACTCATCAGAAGATTCTGATCCATTCAGACTCTGAAGAACTTGCTGAAACTGAAGAAGTGTTTTCAAGAATGTATCCGTTGGAATCATTCAACGTCTCTTTCCTTATTTGTGCTAGACACACTTACACAGACAAAAAGGATTTATCTGTGCCATCTATTTCAAGGAAAGGTCAGTACATGTGAAGACAAAAAGGCTCAGACCTTTTGGACTCTCTTTTCAACGTGGAAAATTCAGTTGCCTATAAAAGGAGCCTCTCACTTCATTCTTCAGTTACACACTCTTGAGCTATACACTTGCTGAAAAGAAATCAAATATTCTTAAGCTCTCATTCTTATTCTTCATAGAATCTTTGTACTTAAATCTTAAGAGAAAAATCACTGTTGTGATTATAGCTTTATAGAAGCATTAAAAACTCTTGTATTTTATTTACATTGTTTGTAAAGAAATTTCCTTAAGAGGATTCAGTGTGAATCAGTAGCTCTTGAGAAGACTAAGAACTGTAGTTCTTAGGTGATACTATTGTAATCAGTTTGATTTAATAGTGGATTAAGACCTTGTTGAGAAAGGCAAATCACTCTGGAAGGGTGGACTGGAGTAGTTGTTTAACGAACCAGGATAAAAATAATTGTGTGATTTATTTCAAGTATTAATTTTCTAAACTTATTCAACCTCCCCTTCTAAGTTATATCTCACCTTCAGTTGGCATCAGAGCTCCGGTTCTGAGTGTGCTATCACTTAACAGTGTCAGTAAAGATCCAGAGGAGATATACTTTGATCTATATATTTATTTGTTATCATGGCTGATAATTCAATCAACAATAAATATGAAGAGAAGGATAGGATCAGTACCAAACCTCCAATGTTTGATGGAGAAAAATTTGACTATTGGAAAGATAGAATAGAAAGTTTTTTTCTTGGGTATGATGCTGATCTTTGGGATCTGGTCATTGATGGATATGTACATCCTACTGGAGAGGATGGCAAAAAGATTGATAGAAAATCAATGACTGAAGTGAAGAAAAGAGACTTCAAGAATCACCACAAAGCCAGAACTATATTGCTTAATGCAATCTCTCATACTGAGTATGAGAAGATTACTAACAGAGATACTGCTCATGACATGTTTGAATCACTCAAAATGACTCATGAGGGAAACTCCCAGGTTAAAGAGACAAAGGCTCTGGCGCTCATACAGAAGTATGAGGCATTTAAAATGGAAGATTCTGAAAATGTAGAAACTATGTTTTCTAGATTTCAGATTCTTACAGCTGGTCTGAAAGTTCTGGACAAAGGCTACTCAACGTCAGATCATGTCAAGAAAATCATCAGAAGTCTTCCCACCAGATGGAGACCAATGGTGACTGCTTTAAAGATGGCAAAAGATCTGAACAAGATCTCCTTAGAAGAACTTATCAGTTCTTTGAGAAGTCATGAAATTGAGCTGGAGGAAGATGAACCCCAGAAGAAAGATAAAGGTAAATCCATAGCTTTAAAATCTAACAAAACTGCTAAAGCTTTGCAGGTTATTCAAGAAAGCTCTGAAGAATCTTCTTCTGAAGAAGAAGATGAGTTGTCCATGCTGTCCAGAAGGATTAACAAACTCTGGAAGCACAAGGGAAAGAAGTTTAACAACTTCAGAAGATCTGAAAACAGAAAAGAATCTTCTAGTCACAGAAGATCTGCCAAGAAAGATGTGGTGTGTTATGAGTGCAAAGAACCTGGGCACTACAAGAATGACTGCCCTAAACTTCTGAAAGAAAAACCTAAGAAGAAGTTCAACAAGAAGAAAAAGGTTCTGATGGCAACATGGGATGACTCTGATGAGTGTGAGTCATCTTCTGAATCTGAAGAAGAATGTGCAAACGTTGCATTGATGGCCAGGACAGAGGATCAAGAGGAAGGTACCTCTGGATATGAATCAGAATCTGAATCTGATGATGATGCAGAAGAGGTAATGGCCAAACTTACCAAAGAAGAACTCATTAAAGTTTTAACAGAAGTTCTTAAAAGTTACAACAACATCAAACTCAAATACAAGAAGCTGAAAAGCAATCTTGAATCTGAGATTGATCTTCTGAAAACAGAACTTGTTGAGCAGAAGGAAATAAATTTAAAAATCAAAAATGACTTTGATAGAACTCAACAAGAATCTGATTCTGAAACTAAGTCTTGTGAAAATATTTTAGAAAAATATGACTCTAGTTTTCAGAAGTTTCTCACTAAGAGCATAGACAGAAGCAAGATGGCTTCCATGATCTATGGTGTTAGTGGAAACAACAGAAGAGGCATTGGATATGAGTCTTCATCTGGAAGCAATCCAAAACCTGTTGACAAACTTTTTATCAGTAAGACACCTCTGTACTCTCAATTCAAATTTGGTCATCTGAATGACATTAAACACACAAGCTCTGAGAAGAGTACTTATGTGTTTAAACCAAAGGCAAGTCAGAATAAACACTATGTTGCAAAACAGAAGTTTAGACAAACTTGCAAACCAACTAACCTCAAAGGACCCAAGAAGATCTGGGTACCTAAAGACAGAATAATTCCTGTTGCAGATGTTCTTAGCAGCAAAGTCAGGACACCAATCATGGTACCTGGACTCTGGATGCTCACGACACATGACAGGAGAAAGGTCTATGTTCCAAAGCCTGGAACTTAGATCTGGAGGGGACGTGAAGTTTGGAGGGAACCAGAAGGGCAAGATCATTGGATCTGGCACTATTGGAAATGGTAAGCTTCCCTCTATTACTAATGTTCTGTTAGTTGAAGGATTGAAACATAATCTATTGCCTATAAGTCAATTAAGTGACAATGGTTATGATATAATCTTTAATCAAAAATGTTGCAAAGCTGTATCTCAAAAGGATGGCTCTATCCTATTCAGTGGAAAGAGGAAACACAACATTTATAAAATTAACCTTTCAGAACTTAGAGTTCAAAATGTAAAATGCCTCTTATCTGTGAATGATGAGCAATGGGTCTGGCATAGAAGATTGGGGCATATTAATATGAGACGTATATCTCAGATTAATAAACTCAATCTGGTCAGAGGACTTCCTAAGTTGAAGTTCAACTCAGATGCTCTGTGTGAAGCATGTCAAAGAGGTAAATTTTCAAAATCTCATTTTAAATCAAAAAATGTTGTGTCTACCTCCAGACCATTGGAATTACTTCACATTGATCTGTTTGGACTAGTGAAAACTGCATCCATCAGAGGCAAGAAGTATGGATTAGTCATTGTAGATGACTACAGCAGATGGACATGGGTAAAGTTTCTAAAACACAAGGATGAGTCTCATTCTGTGTTCTTTGACTTCTGCAATCAAGTTCAGATTGAAAAAGATTCCAAAATTATTAAAGTCAGAAGTGATCATGGTGGAGAATTTGAAAATAAACATTTTGAAAAATATTTTTCTGAAAAAGGCATTGCACATGATTTCTCCTGCCCTAGAACTCCACAACAAAATGGAGTTGTAGAGAGGAAAAATAGAACATTGCAAGAGATGGCCAGAACCATGATCAATGAGACAAATCTGGCAAAACATTTTTGGGCAGAAGCAATTAACACAGCTTGCTATATTCAGAACAGAGTGTCTGTAAGACCTCTTCTGGAAAAGACTCCTTATGAATTGTGGAGAAACAGAAAGCCTAACATTTCTTATTTTCATCCTTTTGGATGTATTTGTTATATGCTTAATACTAAAGATAATCTGAACAAGTTTGATTCCAAAGCACAAAAGTGTTTCATGCTTGGTTATTCTGAACGCTCTAAAGGCTACAGAGTATTCAATACTGAAACACAGATTGTTGAAGAATCTATTCATGTTAGATTTGATGATAAGCTTGGCTCTGAAAAGCCAAAGCAGTTTGAAAGTTCTGCAGATAGAGAAGTGATTCTCACAGACTCTGAAGGATCAGAGGCAGAAAAGACAAATATCAAAGAATCTGAAGCAACTCCAGATGCTACACCTTTGACTTCCCAACTAAACAACTTGCAAATTTCTGAAAGACCAATTGTCAGAGGATCTTCTTCCAGAATCAAATCATCTCATCCAGAAGATGTGATTATTGGAAAGAAAGATGATCCAATCAGGACAAGATCATTTCTCAGAACTTCTGAATCTTCTTTATTTGGCTTAGTGTCAATAATAGAACCAACATCTGTAGATGAGGCTCTGGAAGATAATGAATGGATTATAGCTATGCAAGAAGAGCTGAATCAATTCACCAGAAATGAAGTTTGGGATCTGGTTCCTAGACCCAAAGGATTCAATATTATTGGAACAAAATGGGTTTTCAGAAATAAGCTGAATGAAAAGGGAGAAGTAGAAAGGAATAAGGCAAGGTTGGTTGCTCAAGGATACAGTCAGCAAGAAGGTATTGATTACACTGAGACATATGCTCCAGTGGCAAGGTTAGAATCTATACGCCTTCTGATTTCTTTTGCTGCACAGAATAACATCACTCTGTATCAGATGGATGTTAAAAGTGCTTTTCTTAATGGTATTATAGAAGAAGAAGTATATGTCCATCAACCTCCTGGATTTGAGAGTGAAAACTTTCCAGATCATGTTTTTAAATTAAAGAAATCTCTTTATGGATTAAAACAAGCTCCCAGAGCTTGGTATGAGAGGTTGAGCAATTTCCTTCTGAAGAAAAATTTTATCAGAGGAAAAGTGGATACAACTTTATTCTGTAAAACTGTTAAGAAAGATCTGTTGATTTGTCAAATTTATGTAGATGATATTATTTTTGGATCAACAAATATTACGCTTGAAAAGGAGTTTGCTAAATGTATGCAGGAAGAGTTTGAAATGAGCATGATGGGAGAATTAAGATTCTTCTTGGGAATCCAAGTTAATCAGACTCCAGAATGCACCTACATACATCAAACCAAGTATGTTAAAGAGCTTCTGAAGAAGTTCAACATGGTTGATAGCAAAATGGCAAAGACTCCAATGCATCCTACAAGCACTCTAGGTAAGGAAGAGGTAAGTAAGAAGGTAGATCAAAAACTCTACAGAGGTATGATAGGATCTCTTCTATACTTGACTGCTTCTAGACCAGATATTCTGTGTAGTGTCTGCTTATGTGCTAGATTCCAATCAGATCCTAGAGAATCACACTTAACAGCTGTTAAGAGGATTCTAAGGTATCTGAAAGGTACTGCTAACATGGGTTTGTGTTACAGAAGATCTGATGAATTTTCATTAGTTGGATTCTGTGATGCTGACTATGCTGGAGACAGAGTTGAACGTAAAAGCACTTCTGGAAGCTGTCAGTTTCTTGGAAGTCATCTGATCTCATGGTACAGCAAGAAGCAACCTACCATAGCACTATCAACTACAAAGGCAAAATACATTGCTGCTGCTGGATGTTGTACTCAGATGCTCTGGATGAAGAGTCAATTAGAAGATTATCAAATCTATGAGAGTAATCTTTCTATCTTTTGTGATAATACTTCTGCTATATGTTTGTCAAAAAATCCAATCTTGCATTCTAAGGCTAAACATATAGAAATTAAACATCATTTCATCAGAGACTATGTTCAGAAGGGAATCATAAATTTAGCCTTTGTTGATACAGATCATCAATGGGCAGATATTTTTACAAAACCCCTTGCTGAGGATAGATTTAAGTTCATTCTGAAAAATATTTGTATGGATTTTTGTCCAGAGTAATATTTATCAGAAGCAATCTCTCAGATGCAAATTGTTTAATGATCTGAAGTATTTCATATGTTCATTTGTTCTATTCTGATTATTATTTCTGATGTGAAAATCTGAACTGACCATCTTTAGAAGATCTGAACGTGGCTAACGTTTCATTTCTTGAGAGAATTCAGAACAGCATGCAAGCAAACACGTGTCCCACAAAATCTGAAGAGGTGGCGTGTGGATAACTGAAAAGACATTTGAGGTGAAATTTGAATAGTTAAATTCTTGATTTTCCCCCCAAATCTGTCAGAAGCATTTATTATTTGAAATGATTTTATTCTTTTCATTTAATGCTTTCAAACGTGCTTTAATTCTGTCTTTTGGTGTGCCTATGTGTTTACTATAAATACTTGAAGTGTTTTCACTTTCACACTTTTCACTCTCAGAATTTATATGCATTTTCATCTCTTGTTCTCTCTTCACAAAAACCCCAAACCTAAGTGTTCTAAAAAGCATTCTTCAATGGCGTCTTCTTCATCAACAACTGCTCAGTTTCAATCAACAATGGATGCTGTAACTTCAGACAATCTTGGTGCAAATCCATATATTCCTCCTTGTCGCTACTGCGAAAATCGGCGCCGGCTGACAGAAGAGTCGCCACCGTGCGTTATTTATCCCTCAGAGCGGGAAAGGAAACGCTCGAAGTAAACCTCGCAAAAACGGGGAAAAGGTATGGTCATCGCAACCATAGCCTGGGTTCGGGAGTCGGTTACGCAAGGGGAAGGTATTAGCACCCCTCACGTCCGTCGTACTCGACGGGATCCACGCTTGCTTGGGTTGTCTACTGGAGGCAAAACAATCTATCTACGGCTGCTAAATCTAAACGGAAGGGAATCGACTCGATAGAGCGTCGCACTCTATGCCTACGTATTCTCAAGAGAGAAAGTCAGAGTCAACGTAGTTCGGGACTACAGGGAAAAATTGGCTCGCCAAGACCTCGCGTCTTGTGCCTACGTACTTCCACTGGACGGAAGATCAGAGCTTTACGTAGTTCAGACTAACTACAGCTAAACAAACATTCTCACACAGCAGTGAGAAAAACAACTGGTTTCACAGGGTCGGGAACCTATGGTCAAAACTATGGCTGAGTCTCAAATGCACTTGGGCAAGAGAGAAAAAGGGTATCAATTAGTCGTCAGCGGGAAAGTCTCGATCGCACAGCCGCGAGAGAACAAAAGTTAGTCGTTAGTGTGCTCGCTAGGATATCGCATCCTATGCCTACATATCTTCGTCTGGTACGAAGAATCAGAGCAGCTGTAGTTCAGCTACTATCGGACCACAGCTCAAATCTCGTTTTATTCATCTCTGAAAAATGATTACAATGGGTTGAATACTGAAATAAATCTCCTAGGAAGCGCTATCCTATTCTATCTTGAAAAATCGACTGAAAATAGCCCCCTAACAAATGGGCCTCTAATTCTATCCTAAAAGTCGAAAAAATACTCTCTATGGAAATATCCCTAAAAGAAATGCTTGAAAAATATTAAATCGAAACTTTAATATTTTTTCCTTTTTTTCTCCTTTTCTTATATTTTTTCTTATTTCTCCACATATTTTTTTTCTCTATTTTTTCACAAATATTTTCCCATTTTTTTCTCACACAATATTTTTTCTTCACTCTTTTTTCTATTTTCTTTTTCTATTTTTTCTTTTATTGATTTTCTTCTCTATTTTCCTTTTTCTCAAACATATTTCTTCTTTTTTTTTTTTTTCTTCTTTCTTTTTTTTTAAACATGTTTTTCAAATCTTTAAAAAAAAATAAAAAATACAAAAAAAATGGGGCTGGGGGTGTACTGCTTACAGGGGGAGTATAATAGAAAAATAAAATAAAAACTGAATTTGAAATGGGCCCAGCCCAATCCTCTCCACAAACAGAGCGCAGGGGGGGGTGTGTTGTGATTCTGGATGTGTATGGAGGAATAGGGCCCAAAGCCCAGACTGGCAAAAAACGTGAGGTGTGGTGTGGCTCAAAAAAATGAATGGGCCTGAGGCCCAATCTTCTTCCCTCCTCTCAATCTCAGGGTCTGAAACCCTAGCTCACCTCTTCAGCGCCGCCGTCACAGCTTCCATCTCTCTCGTTTTCCATCCTTCGTCTCTCCCCAAACTCCCTCGTTTCTCTCCTCCATTCAACCTTCTTCCTTCCTCTCAAACCTTAACCATGTCCTTTCACTACCCCTAATGCAACGCGAACACCAAAGCTTATTGAAGGCGTTGATTACTCTTGAGGATGATGGAGTTCTGGAGATCACGATGGCGCTTCGTAGAAGTTTTCTGGGAATGATGGAGCTCAATGAAGATCGGTGATAAACGCGCTGTTGTTATAGTTGATGAATCACGAGGATCTGAATCTTGAACATTCTTGTGGTGATTTGCATGAATCTGAGAACAAACATTGGTGAATTCTGGAAAGACGAAGACGAACATTGATGAAGGTTTCTGAAGCTGATTCTTGATTGTTGATGGATTCTGGAAAACAAGACGATGAGGATGTGAAGTTTGTGAAGAACAATCTGAGAAAACGTTGACGATTGAAGATTTTTCTGGTAATTTCTGGATTTCTGAGGCGTGAAGATGATTTCTGGGGAAGATCATGAGGATGGATGAACAATCTGTTGAAGACGATGAATCTTCATCGTGCTGGATTTTTTCTGAGTTTTTTTTAGGGTTGATGATGGTTGAGATGGAGGAAGAAGAACGGATCGAAGGTTGGTGATGGAGATCTGGAATTGCTGATGAGTTTTCCGGTGGGTTGTGGTGGATCGGTTGAAGAAAGAGATGAAGATCAAGGAGATGAAGGGAGGTTTCTGGGGATTCTGATCGCCGGTGAGGGTTTGGGGGTGGCCGGAGCACATGCACGGCGGCCGGTGGGAACTCTTCTGGTGAAGCGTGTGATGGAGCCACGTGGGGCCGGTGGTGGAGGTGCGCCCTGCATGCGTGCCACGTGGTGGCAGCGTGGCTGAGAGAGAGGAGGATTGGGGTACGCGTGGCGTGTTCTGATGCTGCGAAGTGGGGCCTCTCTTCTCAAACACGTGTCAGCGTCTGGCTTTTATATTGATGATTTTGCTGGCACCTTCTGGAGTATTCTGGAAATACCTGGAATCTGGTGGATTTTTCTGAATATTCTGGACCAAATCCTGGACAACAAATACACTAATGGGCCTGCGAAAATGGGGCCAAAGCCCAACGAAAATGACCTAAAAAAAACTCAAAAAGAACTGCATTAAAACCCAATTAATTAACTCAAATTAATCCTAAACCTAATTAACTCCTAATTAAAACTCTAGTAAGAATATCTACTAATCAAACTATTTTTATTTATTAAACTCTATAACAGAAAATAAAAATGAAAAATCTGTTTATCTAATATTCTGAAAAAAGAATTAAAACTATATTAAAACTATTTAAAAAATCATATTAATATTCTAGAAAATCCTATATTATTCTAAAATGAAAAATGCTTTTAAAAATATTAAAATTTCTAAAAACTATATTATCTAAAAATATTAAAACCTATTAAATTCTAAAATGAATTTAAAATCTATTATATTCTATAAAATGCTAAAAAAAGATTTAAAAATATTAAAATCTATTAAAAAATTCTATTAAATCCTAAAAATTGATTTAAAAGCTATTTAAACCCTAAAAAATCCTATAAAATCCAGAAAAATCACGATAATTCCCAGAGGGACAAAATAAGCACCAAACAACACAACAATAATCGGTAAAAAATAAACGGGCACCGAAATATCCCAACAATCGATTCTACTGATCAAAAACACCTGAAACACGAGACGGGAGCTGTGATCCCTGATAAAATCAATACCAATGAAAAATGCGATGTATGCAATATGCAGATGCGAATGCGATTATGCATCGAAACATAGAGCCAAATGCGAGACCCGGTTGGTCAAATTTTGGGGTGCAACAGCTGCCCCTATTCAAGCGACTTCGACCTGAATGGGTGAAGAGCGCTCAGCCTTCAAACATTCAAGGTAGATGACGGTTGAATACAAATGGAACCCTGAAATTTGCCAACCGCAAGAATATACTGCAAAACTGCTTGAGGAATAGCTTCCAATAAACTGAAGTTTGGTTGTCACGGCAACATCTGGTCAATTTCTGATACAATTTTCTTCTCTTTCTCAACACCTGTGTGACGCCACAAGTATTGAAATAATGCTTCATAAAGCAAACACCTTGATTCCCATTTCTCTCGTGGGATCAAATCTGGTCAACTCACAGTTCATTGCGAACTTGAGGACAATTCTCCTGAGGAAATTCTGAATGGAACTGCCTGGCACCTGTTTTGACAAAGGGGGCAGCTTCAGAAGTCTGATATATGCCAATCTTTGCTGTTGTTGTTGTTGTTGTTGTTGTTTTTTTTTCCCGATGCTGATGTAACACCCAAATATGAAGAATCTCTCCGCTGGGGAAGACGAGAAGCTGAACCAAACAACTCTGCAGGTGAACAAATTCGAAATCCAATAGGTAACCATCTTGGTCTATGTTTCGACATGCGTATGCTTGATAATGATGTAATGTCCTATATGATATGTAAATGCTATGCGTTTTGTTTGAAAATGCAATGCCCTATATGACATGAATATGCTATATGCTTGTATAAACGCTATGACTATATATGCAAATGCTAATGCAGGCTCGAGCTGCCAGAGAACACCAGGTCTGAAAACCACTTGGCAAAATAAATGCCGAAGGAAACATCAACTCTACTGGGGATGACCTGAAGTCACAACACCATCTCAGCAAAATAAATGCTGGAAACGAGAAATCAAATCCGCTGGGGATAACCGTTCTGCTGGAGAAATGAAAAGGCAACCCTGCTTGACGACTTCACTGGGGAACGAAAGACAACTCTGCTCGGGGACGCTTTCTTCAAACCATTGGCAACTGATTGTACTGCGGGGATTGACCCAAACTGAGGTTGATTACGCGCAGCACACTGCTGGAAATGCTTCTACTATCAAGGATATCGATCTTAATCTGCTGAAGATACTCCTGATCCTACTCTGATACGGGGTAAAAGACACTCTCGACTCTTCCGGGGATAATAAGCAACTTTCATCTGCTGAAGAGTGGCAATTCTGATTTGACAACATCCACAAGGAATTCACACATTACTCGGAGTACTGATATCCGTCGAGTTTCGTATCGGGGAACATGACGACATGCGGGTCATTGGGAAATACTGTGTCAGATACCTTTAAGTTTTTTTTTGTTTTTGCATTTCTGGTTTAAGACAGACATGGACTATGTACACAGTGAAAGATGGGAAATACTAGACGAGAACTAGCATTCAAAGGTAGACTACCAGGCGAGAACTGATAGGAAAATAGGTTAGGAAAATTGATTTTGTGTTTTTTGTGTTTTTGAACATCAGACGAGGCTGACTGGACAACAGACTAAGAAATGGACAACCAGGCGAGAACTGGCTGAAAGCTTAACGTACACCAGGCGAGAACTGGTATACCACATAGGTTAAAACACACGAGAACTGATTACGCGACGACATGTACCAGGCGAGAACTGATACAACACTTGAAGAAACGGTGACCAAACGAGAATTGGTTACCAATAAACTGCACCAGGACGGGAACTGCTGCTTACAATAAACTGCACCAGGACGGGAACTGCTGCTTACAATAAACTGCACCAGGACGGGAACTGCTGCTTACAATAAACTGCACCAGGACGGGAACTGATGCTTACAGATGGTGGGCCAGACGAGAACTGGTTACCAATTTGCCAGGCGAGAACTGGACTTTGGAAACGACTGGTTACTGACACACAACAAGTTTAAACTGCAGGATAATGATCCAACGACAACAAGATCTTCTTATTTGAAAGGTTTTCGATAAGGGTATTGACATGATTCCCCGATACTTAGCTCTGGCTGGGGATAAACAAGCGGGTTTGAATGACTTGCCCCTGGTACACTCAGCTGGGGGATAGAAGACTAGCTTGCACAACTTGCCCCAGTACAATTCACCTTGCCCCAATCTAACTCTTGGGAATACCTGCTCCGAACACCTTGCTACGAGAATACTTCGAGAATACTTGCCCCGGTATCTGCATGACAAAAGAATTCAATCTCCAATTAAACACCTAACAACCCATTTGATTTCAACATTCTCTGCAATGACTTGCCCCTGAATGAGCGATGAGCGACTCAACCTGATCTGATTATCCATTGGAAACATCTGCTTTCAAATCTCAGCGCTCTGCATAATTGCCCCTGATTGGCTCTTGAGAAGACTCCTTCTGATCAACTGCTTCTCAAACACACTGCCCCTGCTCAACTGAAGCTTCGGGACTGGTCCTCAGACTGACTGATACTGAACTTATCGGAAGATAATGCCCCTGATTCATTGGGCTCCACAACATACACCATTCTGGTTCAGATTGCTGGATTACTCAGTCCTACTTGATTATTTTCTGCTGGAATTTCTTTCATGCCAACTACTAACCCACAATTAGAATCGTCTGTTCACGAATGGTAATCTTAATGTGGTGCTCATGCAGATTTTGAAAAAATTTTGAGCTGTCACTCATTTACATGCATATGATTGAAAGTGACGAATGAATCAAAGTTCAAACGTAGTGCTTACGTGGTCAGTGAAAATACAACAAGATATGACTAGCAAGTCAAGAAGGAGTCAGGTTACTCAACCTTATCGTAATGCGCTTCAGACTAACTCTACCTCAATTAGGTCTTTTAAGGGTTGTATCGTGGTCGGGTTCACGGTTTGTAAAACAAAGGATATTCGGCTCAAATTTGATTTGTACCCACCCCTTCTTCGTGATGATCTCCGATCCTAAGGTTCAGTTAACCTGGCACAAGCACTCGCCTCTTCGAGAAGTATGTTGAATGGTAAGAACCACAGTTAAGGAATTCACAAGCTTTCTTCTAGAGTGATAGTTACTCCTTCTTCGCTTTCGGTGTCTGTGTACACGACTTTGTGATTTGCTGGGGAAAATTTCTTTTTAATCCCTTCTTTTTCATTCTTTTGGTTCCCTAATTTTTGCCTGGACTGACTCTTTTTGAGTTCTTTTCGATTTTTTTTCGGTTTCTTTTGACGTCCAGCGGGATGCCCTCATTTTTGCCTAAGTGTTAGCTTTCTAGCTCTTCTTTCTTTTTACTTAGCGGGCTTTCTTTCTTTCTTTCTTTTGGAACAAAGTCGCGTGACACTGATTGTCTTGATTGCTCCGAAAGGATTGTAACTGCCTCACTCCTGATTGGTGAGGTTTGACCTTTTGAAGGTATGAACTGATTGGTCCTTGAAAGACAACACTCATCTGCAAGACTTGAATGCTCGGTCAAGCTAACTGACAACTACCCTGCCCCGGGTTAAGATGTGAGGGTTTGAAAGTCCGAAAAAACTTCTACTTCATGGCTCGAAGTGGTTAACAAGGGACTAACTCCTTATATCTCCAGTGTTTGGGGAATTTGAAACAATGCCTTGTACGTCATCGGTACGGTCTTATCTGAAAGCATACAATCATTGGTTATGAGTTTCAGTTTCGTCATCCTCCCTCCTAACTTTGCTAGTCACAGCGAAAAAATGGAGTGAAATAAATGCAAGTGTCAGTGTAATGCAGTAAATGAGCGACAGCGACATGATTAATTCAGAAAAATGCATAGTCACTTTATTATTGTCACCATTCGAGACATACAATGCTAAAAAGCAGGTAGTAACTAACAGAAAAAGAAACTACAGATGCAAATGATATAAAAGCTTGAGAACTGCCAATGCTGAGGCGCCTGCCTGTCTGAACCACTGGCTTATGCTGGGGAACCCCTTCTGAGTCTACGAGCTTAGACAGCTGAGTGGTTAAGGATGAACAAACAGAAACCCTTCTCGAAAGGAAATGCGATCCTGATCAATCAACTGCTGTACCTTCGCCTGAAATGCTTTACAATCTTCGGTTGAATGCCCCGGAGAGCCACCATGATAACCACACTGCACGTGGGGGTTGTACCCAGGAGGGTAAGGTTCTGGAACTGGCTTAAGAGCTTTCGGCTTCACCAAAGACTTCTGGATCAAAGACGGTAGCAACTGGCTATACGGCATCGGCACTGGGTGAAAAGGAGCATTCCTTCGTTCCAAGTTGTTGCGAGGTCGGCTCTGATTCTGACGCTGATTCTGGTAACCTCGGCCACGAGTTCGCTGATTTGCAATGGAAGCGACATAAGATTCCTGATAGGGTGCCCCAGGCACGGCTGTCTGTTCAGTATAACAATCCACGGGAGGTACTGATCTTTGATAAGATGATGAACCGACAAAATTCACTGATTCGCTTCGAGGATATTCAATCTTTGGCATGACTGAGTTGATCACAACTTCTTCTTCACTCTGATAGTCACAAGGGTATTCAGTTTCACCAGCTTGATCATATGGAGTAATCTGAATTTTCCCCATTCTTATGGAGTACTCAAGGCGTTCTCCTAATGCTACCACGTCAGAGAAACTTGCCGGAACTCCGAGCAATCTTTTGAAGTACGGATATTGTAGGGAATCCACAAACATGCTTGCCAGCTCTTGGTCTAACAGCGGGGGACGCACTCTAGCAGCAAATTCTCTCCATCTCTGAGCATATCTCCTGATAGGTTCATTGATCTCTTGAGACAACTCTTGCAAATGCATGCGATAAGGAGCAATGTCTAGGTTGTAATCGTACTGCTTCAGAAAAGCTCTGGCTAAATCCATCCATGACTGAATCTGATTCCTCTCTAACTGCATATACCACCTCAAAGATGCCCCAGTCAGACTATTTTGAAAGCAATGGATCATCAACTTGTCATTTCGCGCAAACGCAGTCATTCTTCGACAGAACATCATCAAATGCAGCTTTGGACAGCTATCTCCCGTGTACTTCTCAAATTTCGGCACTTTGAACTTGTAAGGCAACACCAGGTCAGGAACCAAACACATGCCTACAGCATCCAGGTTAACAGCATCTTTGGCTTTCAAAGCTTTCATTTGCTCTTCCAACACTCGGACTCTTCTACCTTCGTCAAGGGCTCTTGGATCTACCATCCCAGCTGCTGGAATATCTCTTCGGTAATTCATCACAGGGAAAGCAACACCTTGATTGCTGACAGGAGGAGGACGCTCATTCTGGGCAACAAACTGCTCATGTCGATCTTGGTTCTCAACAGAAGGCTGTACAACTTGGTCTGCAGCGACGTTGTTCACTTGCGGGAAGTCTTCCGTGGAATCATACAGAGGGTTGGACGCCATAGTGAACCCTGTCAAGGTGTTAGGAGACTGGAAATGGCCTTCAGACATGGCTACCAATAATCTTCAGCTGACTTCGACACTTGATTCTGCTCAAATCTACTCAACCCCTAGGTAGGTCTTCTGACAATTAACAGCTGCTCAATCCAAACTCCGGGTAATCACCTTCAGGAAACAAAGGCTGGATCAGAACTCTGGCTAGCTGGAGAATGATATGCAATGCAACACTGATATGCATATGATATGCAAAATGCAGCAAACAATGGGACCACAGCCCCACACAAAATCTGAATACTGCTGCGCTGCTGACGGAGACGCTCTCTGAAAAGAAGACCAGAATAACGGGTAGGTTGAAAGTCAAGTTTCCTGCACAAAAAACCCCCCCACTCACAGGTGTGGACCTATATCTGACAAGGTACGGCACCCTATGCGGTCGTCAGCGTCACAGACTTTTCATGAGGAATGATACGATTCCCAGAAGGAGTGGCATCGTCATCTCATGAAGAGGCCTCACTTAGCTGACTTCCAATTGATCGGTTCCCAGAGTCGACAATCCTCACGTCTGGACTCCCCTCAGATCCTCAGGACCGGAAAGGAGCACCTCTGCAAGAATCTCGTCCGAGTGCGAATTTTCGTAGGGAACTGCGCCTGCTCAGCAGACAGGTTCGTCTACTACTTCTCCGCAACTATATCTAGGTGTATACTCATACTCGAGCCCAGGTCCGGCTTATCTCAATCATAGAATACCCGTAACAGCCCAACAGCAACAGATAATATCGATAAATAAGCCCCAAATAGACAAGCAAACAAGCGCTAGGATTGACTCTCTCTTAGGGGCGTTGGATCCCACATGCATGAGAACCATCGCAGTCCTTAGCAGCCAGGGGACGTTGAATCCCCAGCAGAGTCGCCAGCTGTCGCTACTGCGAAAATCGGCGCCGGCTGACAGAAGAGTCGCCACCGTGCGTTATTTATCCCTCAGAGCGGGAAAGGAAACGCTCGAAGTAAACCTCGCAAAAACGGGGAAAAGGTATGGTCATCGCAACCATAGCCTGGGTTCGGGAGTCGGTTACGCAAGGGGAAGGTATTAGCACCCCTCACGTCCGTCGTACTCGACGGGATCCACGCTTGCTTGGGTTGTCTACTGGAGGCAAAACAATCTATCTACGGCTGCTAAATCTAAACGGAAGGGAATCGACTCGATAGAGCGTCGCACTCTATGCCTACGTATTCTCAAGAGAGAAAGTCAGAGTCAACGTAGTTCGGGACTACAGGGAAAAATTGGCTCGCCAAGACCTCGCGTCTTGTGCCTACGTACTTCCACTGGACGGAAGATCAGAGCTTTACGTAGTTCAGACTAACTACAGCTAAACAAACATTCTCACACAGCAGTGAGAAAAACAACTGGTTTCACAGGGTCGGGAACCTATGGTCAAAACTATGGCTGAGTCTCAAATGCACTTGGGCAAGAGAGAAAAAGGGTATCAATTAGTCGTCAGCGGGAAAGTCTCGATCGCACAGCCGCGAGAGAACAAAAGTTAGTCGTTAGTGTGCTCGCTAGGATATCGCATCCTATGCCTACATATCTTCGTCTGGTACGAAGAATCAGAGCAGCTGTAGTTCATCTACTATCGGACCACAGCTCAAATCTCGTTTTATTCATCTCTGAAAAATGATTACAATGGGTTGAATACTGAAATAAATCTCCTAGGAAGCGCTATCCTATTCTATCTTGAAAAATCGACTGAAAATAGCCCCCTAACAAATGGGCCTCTAATTCTATCCTAAAAGTCGAAAAAATACTCTCTATGGAAATATCCCTAAAAGAAATGCTTGAAAAATATTAAATCGAAACTTTAATATTTTTTCCTTTTTTTCTCCTTTTCTTATATTTTTTCTTATTTCTCCACATATTTTTTTTCTCTATTTTTTCACAAATATTTTCCCATTTTTTTCTCACACAATATTTTTTCTTCACTCTTTTTTCTATTTTCTTTTTCTATTTTTTCTTTTATTGATTTTCTTCTCTATTTTCCTTTTTCTCAAACATATTTCTTCTTTTCTTTTTTTTTTCTTCTTTCTTTTTTTTTAAACATGTTTTTCAAATCTTTAAAAAAAAATAAAAAATACAAAAAAAATGGGGCTGGGGGTGTACTGCTTACAGGGGGAGTATAATAGAAAAATAAAATAAAAACTGAATTTGAAATGGGCCCAGCCCAATCCTCTCCACAAACAGAGCGCAGGGGGGGTGTGTTGTGATTCTGGATGTGTATGGAGGAATAGGGCCCAAAGCCCAGACTGGCAAAAAACGTGAGGTGTGGTGTGGCTCAAAAAAATGAATGGGCCTGAGGCCCAATCTTCTTCCCTCCTCTCAATCTCAGGGTCTGAAACCCTAGCTCACCTCTTCAGCGCCGCCGTCACAGCTTCCATCTCTCTCGTTTTCCATCCTTCGTCTCTCCCCAAACTCCCTCGTTTCTCTCCTCCATTCAACCTTCTTCCTTCCTCTCAAACCTTAACCATGTCCTTTCACTACCCCTAATGCAACGCGAACACCAAAGCTTATTGAAGGCGTTGATTACTCTTGAGGATGATGGAGTTCTGGAGATCACGATGGCGCTTCGTAGAAGTTTTCTGGGAATGATGGAGCTCAATGAAGATCGGTGATAAACGCGCTGTTGTTATAGTTGATGAATCACGAGGATCTGAATCTTGAACATTCTTGTGGTGATTTGCATGAATCTGAGAACAAACATTGGTGAATTCTGGAAAGACGAAGACGAACATTGATGAAGGTTTCTGAAGCTGATTCTTGATTGTTGATGGATTCTGGAAAACAAGACGATGAGGATGTGAAGTTTGTGAAGAACAATCTGAGAAAACGTTGACGATTGAAGATTTTTCTGGTAATTTCTGGATTTCTGAGGCGTGAAGATGATTTCTGGGGAAGATCATGAGGATGGATGAACAATCTGTTGAAGACGATGAATCTTCATCGTGCTGGATTTTTTCTGAGTTTTTTTTAGGGTTGATGATGGTTGAGATGGAGGAAGAAGAACGGATCGAAGGTTGGTGATGGAGATCTGGAATTGCTGATGAGTTTTCCGGTGGGTTGTGGTGGATCGGTTGAAGAAAGAGATGAAGATCAAGGAGATGAAGGGAGGTTTCTGGGGATTCTGATCGCCGGTGAGGGTTTGGGGGTGGCCGGAGCACATGCACGGCGGCCGGTGGGAACTCTTCTGGTGAAGCGTGTGATGGAGCCACGTGGGGCCGGTGGTGGAGGTGCGCCCTGCATGCGTGCCACGTGGTGGCAGCGTGGCTGAGAGAGAGGAGGATTGGGGTACGCGTGGCGTGTTCTGATGCTGCGAAGTGGGGCCTCTCTTCTCAAACACGTGTCAGCGTCTGGCTTTTATATTGATGATTTTGCTGGCACCTTCTGGAGTATTCTGGAAATACCTGGAATCTGGTGGATTTTTCTGAATATTCTGGACCAAATCCTGGACAACAAATACACTAATGGGCCTGCGAAAATGGGGCCAAAGCCCAACGAAAATGACCTAAAAAAAACTCAAAAAGAACTGCATTAAAACCCAATTAATTAACTCAAATTAATCCTAAACCTAATTAACTCCTAATTAAAACTCTAGTAA
The DNA here is from genome assembly GCA_963859935.3 of Lathyrus sativus. Classification (NCBI taxonomy): domain Eukaryota; kingdom Viridiplantae; phylum Streptophyta; class Magnoliopsida; order Fabales; family Fabaceae; genus Lathyrus; species Lathyrus sativus. Next base: position 62,578,431 of record OZ012738.1, on the reverse strand, counting down.
GAATATCTACTAATCAAACTATTTTTATTTATTAAACTCTATAACAGAAAATAAAAATGAAAAATCTGTTTATCTAATATTCTGAAAAAAGAATTAAAACTATATTAAAACTATTTAAAAAATCATATTAATATTCTAGAAAATCCTATATTATTCTAAAATGAAAAATGCTTTTAAAAATATTAAAATTTCTAAAAACTATATTATCTAAAAATATTAAAACCTATTAAATTCTAAAATGAATTTAAAATCTATTATATTCTATAAAATGCTAAAAAAAGATTTAAAAATATTAAAATCTATTAAAAAATTCTATTAAATCCTAAAAATTGATTTAAAAGCTATTTAAACCCTAAAAAATCCTATAAAATCCAGAAAAATCACGATAATTCCCAGAGGGACAAAATAAGCACCAAACGACACAACAATAATCGGTAAAAAATAAACGGGCACCGAAATATCCCAACAATCGATTCTACTGATCAAAAACACCTGAAACACGAGACGGGAGCTGTGATCCCTGATAAAATCAATACCAATGAAAAATGCGATGTATGCAATATGCAGATGCGAATGCGATTATGCATCGAAACATAGAGCCAAATGCGAGACCCGGTTGGTCAAATTTTGGGGTGCAACACTCCTCAGAGAACTCTTCTCACACCTATTGAAAAGTTAGAAGTGTTGTGTGAATCCATGGTTGAGTTTGACTCACTGGCTGAAAATGGGTTTGACTTTCGCTCCATTGTTAGAGCTCAAGGCTGGGTAAAATACTTTGATAGACTGTTTGGACCAGTTTACCCTTTGCTTATTAAGGAATTCTGGATCCATGCATCTGTGTATCCAAAGTTTATTCTGTCATCTATGCTGGGAAAGGAGATCATCATCACAGAGGATCTTATTAGAAAACTGATTGGTTATGAAGAAACAGATGGTGTTTCTCATCTGCCAGTTGGACGTGTTGATATGGATGAAGTCTATGAAGAGGTTATGACTGCTGGACAAGCCTCTAACAAATTCAAAGATCTAAAACCAGAATACAAGATCTGGGCCAAGATCTTCATGGGATGCATTCATCACAGAAAATCAACAAACTCCCCAGATTATGTCAACAATGAGCAGATCTATTTTATGTACTGCCTCAGTCAGAGTAATAAGGTAGATCTTCCTTACTTATTGTTCATGCATCTGTGGAATCATATAAATGCATCCAGAGAATCTATGAAGGAAAAGACTCAGAAGATCAGGAATTGGATACCTTTTGGAAGGCTGCTCTCAGATCTTCTCACTGAAAATGGTTTAGTGGCTGCTCTGTATGATGCTGGAGTAACAGAGGAACTTGAATTCATTATGGGAAAGCCTCTGAACGCTAAGAGCCTTCTGAGACTTAAGATTGTAGATGAACTTACCACTGCTCCAAAGAAGTTGAACATGTCTGATCTGAATAAAAGGATTCCAGTATCAGATTTCCCTCTATTTTTTGCTGAAGAACCTAGACACATTGTTCTGATGTATATAGAGCGTTGCAAAATAGAAGGAGTGCCTGTACCTGCAAATGTATTTCAACTTGTCAAGCAACCCCTGCTAGATGCAGGAGAAGAAGAAGAAGAAGCAGAAGTTCCACTTCAGAGGAAAATACCTCAACCTGCAGCAGAATCTGAACCTGTCCAGAAGAAGGCTAAGATTGCTGAAAGTCCTAAGGATCTTCTGAAGAGAAAAGATTCTGGAGAAGTTGCATCTGCTAAGAGGATTAAACTCAAAGGTATTAAAGCTTCTGTCTCTTCTAAAACTGCTGTTATAAATGATTCTATTAAGTCTGTTCCCAAACCCCCTATCACTCAAACAACATCTGTTGCTGCCCCCAGTTCTGTATCACCTCAGAAACAACCCACTGCTCCTATATCAAAACCACCTCAACCAAAATTACACATCAAACACTTCACTCCAAAACCATCAAAATCTGTTCCAAAAACATCAGAACCACAACCTAAGGAAAAACAACCAACAAAATCACAACCTACAGAACCACAATCAACTGTTCCACAACAAACAGAACCACAACCAACACAACCATCAGAACTACCACAAAATTCTGATAATCAAAAATCTGCATCACCCACAACAGAAAATCTCCCAGAAAAACAAACCTCAGAAGATCAACCACAAAATGAATCTGTCATTCCACCTTCACCAATTCAATCTTCTGAACCTGTAGCAACTGTTACTTCTGAACCCACTCAAGTAACTTCTGCTCCTGTTTCATCTGAACCACCTTCTCATCAACCTGAAATTCCTTCAGAACCATCTCACATCCCTGAGACAGAAGTTCTTGATATCACTCCATTAAAAACAGTGTTTCAAGTTTCTTCTACCTCTTGTACACCAGAAACATCCTCAAATTCATCTGAATCAGATATTCACCCTGACTTTCTGATTAATCCATCTGACAAATATCCTGTTCATAACCCTGAACCTGAATCATCTGTACCTACCAAAACTGCAATTCCAGAACCTATGCCTCCACCTGAACCTTCATCTGAGATGATTGTTCCTACTTCTATTCCATCATCATCTGGGATCTCTTGTGCTCAAGTGTCCTCTCTGTATCATAATTTATCTTATGGTTTCAAACTTAAAGATTTTTATGATAGAATTGAGCCCTTTGAACCCTTGACACCTCTGAAACCTAAACTTACACCAACCCTTCCATCTGTGATCCTTTCATATATTAAATCTATGGAAAATGAAGGATCTTTAGCCACCATTTCTGATAAATCTGGTAAAGCTGCTGTTTCAGCTCTGCATTCTGCATCTGACAACACAGTTGCATCTGATAAACCATCAAAATCTGCTTTTGTACCATACTCTAATGCAGTTTTTGATGATGTTTACCCGCGCACCAGACCTCAACCCAATCTGATTAATGCTTTAAACAGATCCCTTCCTCAGAAACCAGAAATTCCATTCTTTCCATATGTTCCCCCTCCTCTGATTTCCATTCCAAAATCATTAATACCACCAACTCCAAAGCCTAAACAGATGACTCTGGAAACCTTGCTCAAACCTCCTCCCAGACTTAATATTGAACATTTATTTCAAACGTTTTTGCAAGAATTACAGATGTCTTTAGGTACTGTTCAAAGAAGATGCTCTGAATCTATGGATGTAAATGAAACTGAAATCATCTGGAAAGGATTTCTGAATAGATTCAACACTGTAGCTTCTAATCTAAAGAACATCTGTTCTGATGATGCAAAGCTCAGAGCTGAAAGGAATCAATTCTGGATTGATAACAAGACTGGGCCTCTGCTGTGTTTGGATGCTCCTCCACCTCCTCCTCCACCAGAACCAATTGCTCCTACTCTAACTATGACTCTGGTAGAACCCTCTTCAGGATCTCCAGAACATATGGCAATTGACTCTGTTCAGGATACAAAACCTCCATCATCTGAAATCAAGACAGAGAATCCAGATTTGGCAAACAAGATTGCTGCTCTGGAAGCTGGTCAATCTGAAATCAGATCTTGGATGGCGAAGCAAGACAAGAAATCTGAGGACATGTCAGAATGGATGACCAAACAAGATGAGAAGAATGAGACAATCACTAAGTTCATGTCAAAGCAAGAGCAATCACAATCTGAGATCACAGACCTATTGAAGATGCTTTTGTCTAAACACACTTAGATTTTTTTTCTCATATTTGTGCATCTGTTATGTTTGCATCTGAATGTTTTATAATATCTTCTGATGTACTTTGTGATCTGTTTTCTTTAATTAAATCAGACTGTTATTCTCTATTGAATTATCTGCTTTTATTCCTTTTACTTGTCTTTATTAAAAGTTTTTACTTTTTGCTTATGACAAAAAAGGGGGAGAAAATAAAGATCTGAACTATTTAATATAATTTCACTAGAATGAATCTTCAGACATATCTATTCCTTCTAATATTTTAATTGACTATTTCAGAACTTTTGATAAGAACACTCTATAAAGAACCTCTGAGTTTCTCAGATCATTTATCCTTTATCAAAATCTGAATCTTATATCTGCAAGATATTCTGACCATTGATTATTACAAGATAGATAAGATCTGACTCTGAAGATCACTCAAGATAAAAAGGGAAGTTTCTATTCCTTTTTCATATTTAACTCAGGGGGAGATTCATCATCTCAGGGGGAGTTATAATTCTTTAAATTCAATTAAATAAAATTTCTGATACTTTTTGTCATCATCAAAAAGGGGGAGATTGTTAGAACACAGATTGGTTCTAAATAATTACTCTTTGTTTTGATGATAACTGTTAGGAAATTTATATTTAAGAATTATATACTCTAAAATTTGTTTGAGAGTTTTACTGCAGATTAAAATTATATTGACTCTCTAGAAGCAAATCTGCCTTTGAATACAAGAAGCTATTCTGAATCTGAAGCGCCAGATGCATCTTACAGAAGAATCTGTTTGCTCCTTACAGAAGATCCTGAGCGTAGTCTCCAGAAGGATCTGAAGAAAGAAGCTCCAGAACATTCTGAGTCAGAAGCATCTGAAGATAGCCAGAAGCATCTGAAGATTATCAGAAGCATCTGAAGCTGAAGCATCAAAAGTATAGAAGAATATTGATTGAAGAGTTTCTCAAAGCATTGATCTACAGAAGTTTCTGAAAGCACCTACGCTGCCAAGTGCTGAAGTTCTGTGTCAAGATGCTCTGATGATCAACACGCTAGAAGCACACAGCTGCAGAAGACTCTGATACAGCATAGTTCTGAAACTCATCAGAAGATTCTGATCCATTCAGACTCTGAAGAACTTGCTGAAACTGAAGAAGTGTTTTCAAGAATGTATCCGTTGGAATCATTCAACGTCTCTTTCCTTATTTGTGCTAGACACACTTACACAGACAAAAAGGATTTATCTGTGCCATCTATTTCAAGGAAAGGTCAGTACATGTGAAGACAAAAAGGCTCAGACCTTTTGGACTCTCTTTTCAACGTGGAAAATTCAGTTGCCTATAAAAGGAGCCTCTCACTTCATTCTTCAGTTACACACTCTTGAGCTATACACTTGCTGAAAAGAAATCAAATATTCTTAAGCTCTCATTCTTATTCTTCATAGAATCTTTGTACTTAAATCTTAAGAGAAAAATCACTGTTGTGATTATAGCTTTATAGAAGCATTAAAAACTCTTGTATTTTATTTACATTGTTTGTAAAGAAATTTCCTTAAGAGGATTCAGTGTGAATCAGTAGCTCTTGAGAAGACTAAGAACTGTAGTTCTTAGGTGATACTATTGTAATCAGTTTGATTTAATAGTGGATTAAGACCTTGTTGAGAAAGGCAAATCACTCTGGAAGGGTGGACTGGAGTAGTTGTTTAACGAACCAGGATAAAAATAATTGTGTGATTTATTTCAAGTATTAATTTTCTAAACTTATTCAACCCCCCCTTCTAAGTTATATCTCACCTTCACATTTCACCACTTTGTACACTTCAAATGAAAATCTTTCCAACTTCAAACTTGCTCTAAATGGGGTCATTTGCTCAACCAAACATCAAGGAATCAAAGGTTTGTCTTGGATTGAAGAATACCTAATGAAATTTCCATGAAAAAGGCTTTAAAAGGGGAAAATCAATTAAAATCATTTGGAATTATTTTGTACCAACCTTGTGCATTTTCTGAGTGCCAAACACATTTCCAACACAATGCCAACTTTGGATTTGAGATTTGAGTTCATCTTGGTGGCCATTTTCAAGCGTTCTTCAAGATTAAGTAACATATCCAAACCTTGCCATAAGATGAAATCAAGGAACCATTCTCAGCCCTTTGATAAACCTACCTCAAATGCAAGCTAGCTGAGCCATTTTTACAGCTGATCAAGGTGATTTTCGTGCACTATTGAAATGGCCATGAAGTGAAAAAGTGAAAATCCAATTGGGCCCAAAGAGCATAGAATTGGGCTTTATTTCAATCAGAATCCATCATGTTTAATCTCAGGATTGTTTACAAGGCTTCATAACTGGTTTTGGTGAGAGATTGAGTAAGAACACATTGAGAGAAAGTGGTGGAAAAGTCAAAATCGTTTTTCAACTTTCACTGAGTTTCAATCCAAATAAAACATTTCAAAACACTCCTTGAGACTCATTGAACATTTCTGGGTGGTTTATTGCAAGATTCATTAACACACTGAGCTCTGTGGAAGCTTGATTTTAGGTTTCTTTTCTTTCAAAATATCTCTCTGTTTAAGCATTTTTATCACGCCATTTTCATGTATTTTTAATCCTTGCATATCATAGATGGATTCTGGATTGATTTCATGGCTGTTTGTGAACTTTTTTCATTTGAGCTTATTTCTATTTCTTTTCGTTTTGCTTTATTTAAGCCTGATCAATGAAAATGGCTAGTGGATTCATGATCCACGTAACCTGGAGAGCAATTTTGGCTATTTATTTGTCCATTTTGATCAAGTTTTGAGGCATCTGGGTTTTGGCCTTGGCTGGTTCATGATGATTCACCGGAGAAGACGACCGGAACAGTGGTTCCGGCCGTCTGGTTCTCCCTTTACTTTTTAAAACCAGCCAGATCCACGTGGATGTGTTCCCAACCATTTGATGCGTTTAATTTTCATTTTAATGGTTCTGATTAAGACCCACGGTGCACTTGATTTGACCACACACACCAAATCCAGCTGGAACTTTCATTAAATGACATGGCATGCTGTGAGCCCCTTGATCTGATTACTTTCTGAGCACATGGTCTGAAGTTTGGTGTACCATGGACTTGGTTTGATTCATCACACTGGATCCACATGTTTTTGGTTATTTGTTTTTTTCTGAGGGATTGGGCTTGCTGTTTGCACCCCCCTGAGCTGGCCCAATGATTTTACACGTTTCTGGGTTACTTCCTGCACCACTTGTTTATTTATTTTAATTTCTATTTTCTTTTAGTTTTTATTTTATTTCTGTTTAGATTTAAATTATTTTAAAATACTTCCAAGTGTGATAAAATTCCAAAAAAATATGTTTTGGACTCCTTGAGATGTCTTTTATTTTATGAAATTTTAATTTTAATTTTTCTAATTATTTTTCAATTAAAAATGGAATTTAACATTGGAAGTGTTTTATTTGACCTAAATCTTGACATGTTTTGGTTTTTATTTTATTTCTCTCATTTCCTTTTGATCCAATGAATAAAATTCAATCCTCATATCAATGATGAGTTGATGAATTTTTGAGGACCATTTTGCCCCTGGTTGGTTTACTTTTGAGTTGACTTTTGATGCACTTCATTTGAACCTAAACAATCCTCCTTCACAATGGATCACCCTTGTGAATCAATTTCTATGGTGATGCTGTGAAGTGATTTTGATTGTAACCTTTTGGCCTCTGGTTGCAACATGTTTATGTGCTTCTTGCTTTTTATTTGTTAATTTTTGAATCATTTTCCTAATTTTAGGATAACTTGCAAGTCAAGTTACCCAAAGGGAGGTTCATACATACATCTTGACCTAGTTTGACTTGGGTATGACATTTTTGGATCCTTTGAGCCTTCAATGCCTATTATTTCATGTTGCTAACATGTTAAGGATGATGTTTACTCATTTTTAGGTCATTATATTGTGTTTTGCTTTTTCATTTGGTTGTTTTCTTTTGAGTTCTCAATTAGGGTTTCTATGTGAAACATGCTTGCTTTACTTTGGGAATTTGCTTGCATTTCCTTGTGGGTTATTTGTTTTTTCTTTTGAGAACTTTTATTTCATGTCCCTTGCTGTCCAATGACTTTGGAATATCAATTAAGGTAGCCTGGTCTCTCCTTTGGAGGTACATGAAGCATGCCTAAATGATGAATCCATGAGGACTTCTTTGTGCTTTCTTGTGCACCTTTCTTGTGATGCTCATGGTTGAGTGCACATTATGAGTTCCTTGTTATCCTCATATAGCCTCCCATCTTCACTTTGTTTTAGGTCTTCTTTGCCTTTCATTTGTGTTTATGTTTTGGCATTATGGTTGATGTTGTTTGGTTTAGGTCATTTCATCCCATTTTTGATGCTCTTGTGTGTTTCTATTGATGCATTTCTGTTTCCTTTCATTTCTTGAATTTGCCATATTGTTGTATGAGGTTGATATTGTCACACCCTCCAATAACAAGAAACCTTTTTCAAGCCATCTCGTTGACTGTTTACTTTCACCCTATACCTCTCCAGTCGAAAATCCCGGGTATTCTAGTATTTAATTCTCTTCTACCATGAATGTTTGAGCACCTTTACCCTCCAGACATTCAGGTCCAAGAGGATTAAATAGGGGCAGCTGTCACACCCTCATTTTCGCCTTTAGCCTTTATACCCTACATTCGCCATATCATACATCATTTTATTGCATATCAAGCATGTGGGTATGGATTGGGTCGATTTGTCATTTTTCATTTTAAATGAGATAACTCGTCTATCTTGGACTACATGGAAGAAAAGGTTCATTATCTAAGGTTTGATCTAAATTGGAAAGTCTACTCATGTGGATTTCTTCAAAGAGAAGTTACTTGACAAAATATTAGGATATTCAAGATATATTCCTAATGACCCTGAAATGCAAGGCATAATTCAAGATTGCTTCATCCAATTTTGTTTTAAATTCTTGATCAAGTGGAGTTTAAATTTGCAAAGCATGAGTCAAGATCACAAGTCATAATTCAAGACTTCATCCATTTCAAGCTTAATGGTTCTAAGAAAATCCATCACGAATTCAAGGTTAAAGGCAAGAATATTACAAAGAGAAGTTTTATGACATTACAAGAATGTCATTTGTTGCAAGATTTCCAACTCTAAGTAATGTTTAGAAATTAATTTATTTCTAATCTTCATTCAAGTCTCTAGTCAAATTCATGTTATGGTAATGCCACACCAAGTCTACATTATGCTTACAAACATCCAAGAAACATGCAAGGATTAAATCAACATTGGAATGTTTTAGGATCAAGATTATGCATGTTAGTCATGAACAAAACAGTCCCATGCAAAAGGTGACAAGTTTCCTCATGTCATAAAAAACTACATGTCACAAGACCAAGGGAATAACATGTGACAATGCTTCTACATATCAGAATTTTCAAAATGCTGTTAAGAGTTGGTGGCATTGACCAAGAGGAGCTGTCCAAGCACAAACCAACAAAATGGGTGCAAGGCACAAGGTGCTGCAGCAAATAGCATAGGAAAGTAGTGCAGAAAATGCAACATAGCAAGTTGCATGGAAATGGAAAGAAAGAGAGCGACATGAGAAAAGGTGGCAAGAGACATTGCCCCATGAAAAAATCTGATGTTTGGGGGGAAGAGAAAACCCTAGAAGCTGAGATAAGAGGAGGGGGTTGTAAACAAGAGAGTCATTCATTCATCATCCATTCTACACACATTTGCAAAACCAGAAAATATAGAGAGCAAACAAAACCCTAAAAACCAGATAAATAGGAAGCTTTGCAAACCAGAAAAAAAGAGTGATATAGAACCAAGAGGATCATTGAGAAACAAAACCTTCACAACATAGAGTGAAGAGGAGTGAGGTACATTCAACCAAGACCAAGGAGGACTTGCAAGAAGGATAGAAAGCTCCTGGGTATTCATTTCCTCCAACCTTTCTCTCTTTATTTTTTTGCTCTTACATTCATTTTGTTTACTCTTTGTGTTGTTGTATTGTATGTATCATGTAAGGTTCCAAAGGGACCAAGAAACCATTCTCAAGAAACCACAAAAACGAAAGAAAAACATAAAAAAAATTAGGTTTTTTCACCTGGTAGCCTGACACGGGCCGTGTCACACGACACGGCCGGCCGTGTTGCACTTCTGATAGCCTTTTCTATGGCCAAAAACCCCAGGCCTCACAACACGGGCCGTGTCACACAACAAGGCCACCCGTGTTGCACCTCTGTTTGAGGTTTCAACGTCCAAAAACCCCAGGCCTCACAACACGGGCCATGTCGCACAACACGGCCACCCGTGTTGCACCTCTGTTTTCCCTAAAAATCATTTTTCTCCCAGACCTTATGACACGGGCCGTGTCACACAACACGACCACTCGTGTCACACCTCTGTCACGCCCTAAAAACCCACATTGCAGGTACCCTATGACACGGGCCGTGTCACACAACACGGCCACCCGTGTCACACAACACGGCCACCCGTGTCACACCACTGTCTTGCTACTTTTTTCGATATTTTACCTCCAAAAAAATTTTCTCAAGGACTTCGCACGGCGAACTCCTTGATGGCACTTCGTGCCGTTTTTCTTTTGGCGTGTTTCGTTTTTTTTTGCCGACTAACCCCCTATGTTTGTATGATTTTAGTGTGAATGTTGTTCTTGTTGACCTTTGATTCCGAAAATCATTTTTTTAAAACAAACTCTCGATTTTATCGAGCCATTTTCACCCATGTAAGTCGATTGCCTTGTGCATCGCCACCGACCTTGTTCGTATCACTTCAAATTCATTTTCACAAACAATAAACCTTGATCCAACATCAAGTGATCCTTTTTCTCAATAAAAATCCAAAAATACAATTAATATATGGTTAGGGTTGTACACCATGGATTTTAAAGTGGTGGAGAAGGGATGAGAATGGAGTCCTCCTACACTCGTTCCGAATGTTTTGGATACAAGGCGCTCGACTTGGCTATTCGAAACATTCGTCTCTATCCAAAGTCCTTTTGTGTAATCCTAATCAAGAACCATTTTTATACAAAAAAACCTAAAAGTAACATCAACTCATCAAACCTATTTTCGCCTTAGGGAATCAATCCAAAAACCCCTTTTCAAGGTATAAAATCAACCAACAAACAACAATTTCACAAGCCTCCGAACTACGGAGCTCTGATTCTTCACTTCTTTTAAGTGAGGATACGTAGGCACAAGGGCCACAATCCTTGGCGAGCATTAAAATAAATAAACCAACCCCTCTTTTCCTTAAGCAAGCAAACTCTGAATAAAAACACCCATTCACGCTAAATAACCTAGGAGGTTCCCATCGAGTACGATGGATGCGAGGGGGTGCTAATACCTTCCCCTCGCATAACCGAATCCCGAACCCTAAGACTTGGTTGCGATGACCACGCTCTTTTCCCTAAAGGTTTTATCGCTATTTCCCTTTCCTTCCGTGGGATAAATAAAATCCGGTGGCGACTCTGTGTCATTTTTCGCGTAGCGACAGCTGGCGACTCTGCTGGGGATTTTTTTTCTAAGCGAGTCAGGCCTAACCTAGGTTGTTTTTGCGTGTTTGGGTTCTTTCCTTTTTGCTTGTTTATCGCTTTCCTTGTTTTTTTTCAATTTGTATCTCACCGTGTTTGGTTTCATTGGTTCTTGGTATGGATTAGAAACTTTGGTGGCAAACTTGAGGGAAAGACTCTATACCCGAGTCTAGAGTGTTAAAATTGAGATAGGAGAGGTTGAGTAGTATGGGCTTCCGAGATGCTCATCTCGTGATAGTCAATACGAGAACCTCGCTTAGAGTAGATTCATTTGAGAATGATGAGAACCGTCAAGCTCTTGGCATGTTTGATCAGCGTTTTCTCAAGAATCCATTACTCTAAGGACCTTTTAGAACCCTAAACTTTTGGACAACTAAGATTGATGGTCACGTAGTATGGGTCCTCGAGAAGCTCTTCTCGTGTGGATAGATATGAAGACCTCGTTCAAAAGAGACTTTCTTGATGGAGTTGTTTCCTGGAAATGACTGACATACGTAACAAACAGTCAAGAAAGTCCATGACTCTGAAATCCTTGTCTAGAACCCAATGTCGATGTGTCTCATAGTATGGGTCCCCGATAAGTTCTTCTCGTGTGGGTCGATACGAGGACCTCACCCAAAAGAGATTCATGTGATAGAGTCATCTTCCGACATATTCATGTCATGTATGATGAACAGTCATATGAATCCATGACTTTGGGATCCCTTTTAAACCCTAGATCACACCTTGTGAGAACCTTTTTTATAAAGCAGTCCGTATCGGCCCTATCCATACCACGAACTTATGAACCCATATGCTCGAATTCTGCATCCGTTCATACATACATACTTCATAAAAACAAAGCTCTTAGTGTCTTGTTCTTGTTGCAGATATAAGCATTTTTTCAGAATCAGTTATGATGAATGTGAATTTAGGAACAATGAAGCTAAACAAGAAGACCGACCGAAAGAGTACTTTCACTTTCAAATACAAAGATCCTTCAATCGACAGTCTAAAAGCTCTAAGTGCCAAGGCCACTCCCATCAAGCACAATAGATTTCACTCTTCTTATGGGAGAATTTTGGATCTGTTGACAGAGAAGATAGAGTTTGAAGCTCTCACAGCCTTGGCTCAGTACTATGACACGTCTTTCCGTTGTTTCACCTTCGCCGATTTTCAGATAGCTCCTACTTTAGAAGAATTTGAGAAGATTTTGAACCTCTACATCAAAGATCGCAATCCTTTTCCCAAGCTCGAAGAAGAGTTCACTTTGAAGAAAGTGGCTTCTGCCTTAGGGATTCCTACATCAGATGTGATAGCCAATTGGGCACCCAAAGGAGCTAGGGGTTTCTCAAGGAAATTCTTGGAAGAACAAGCATGGAAGTATGCCAAGGAAGAGAAATGGGAAATATGTGGTTCAATTCTGGCACTCTTGGTCTATGGAATTGTGATGTTTCCAAATGGAGAAAATTTTATGGACCAAGTAGCTATGGAAATCTTCTTGACCAAGAACCCTGTGCCTTTCCTCTTAGGTGACTTCTACCACACACTACATACAAGACATACAAAAGGAGGTGGAATGTTCCTTTGTTGCGCCCCGCTCCTGCATAAGTGGCTAAGGACCCACATGCCCGAAAAAGGTCCTTTTGCTTCCAAGGAACTCTCATGGCCTCAAAGATTCGCTTCACTCACCGCTAGTTCCATCACATGGTACAAGAGGGAATGGGAAACCAAAGATATTATCTTTTCTTGTGGAGAATCTCCCAACGTGCCTCTTGTGGGGACACGAGGTTGCATCAACTACAATCCGATGTTACTCAAAAGACAGTTTGGACACTCCATGGATGGCCCTCCTAAGGAAGAAGATTTGGTGCCATTCCTTATCAATACGGCCGATCCAAGTGATCCGTCTGTAAGAAGAGCAAGAAGAGCATGGGTAAACGTCCAAAGAAGCAATCCAGACAATGGGCGGAAGAACATCCTTGCTCGTGAACCTTATGTCAAATGGGTGAAAGAGAGGGTAAAAGAGGTCAGATTACCTTTTGTCTTTGATGCATCTGTTTTCCCATCTAATCCTGAGCCCGAGCCTATCTTACCCGAAGATATGGAGAAACTTAAGGCTAAGATCCAAGAACTTGAAGATGAGAACACTCAGCTTCGAATTCGACTCAACGAGACTAAGCAGAAAAGCGAAGCTTGGGAAGACAAAAGCAAAGAGTTGAAAGAAAAGTTCGAGGATAGCAAGAAAAGGGCTAGGGAAGAGAAAGGAAAGAAAGAATGGGTTGGTGGAGCTCTCAGAAACGCCAACGCCGACTTGGATCACCAAAATGAAAAATTGGACCATGTGTGGCGAAAGTTCAGAGACTTAGAAAATGATGTGAGAATAGCCACCCAGATGAAGAAAGATGAAAGGGAAAAATTTGAAGCTCAGATTCACAAGTTGAAAGGCATTATGAAATGCTGCGAAGGACAACTGCCATTATTGGGAAGAAAGTTGTCGTCAGGCAGAAGCCGCTGTACTTCAAAGAGATGACATCATCCATGATCTCCAAATTCTCTATGAGGAGTGGAAGGACAAATTCATAAACTTGGCGGGATTCTCCAACTTTGTGCTTCAGCAGATCCCTGAAAGATTGAAGGTAGCCGATCAAGTGATGACTCCTGAAAACACTCCTGTCCTTGTGTTCGACTTCGTGAAGTTTTGCAAGGAAACAATGGGGGAACTTGTTACAGATTTAGAGGCGGTTCGCAGAGCCCAAGGAGTCACATTTAGAGTCGATTTGTAATTTGCTTAAGAAGTGTATCTTTTGTATTTTGTATTTGAACTTGGCTTCAAGCCTTAATGAAATGAGAGTTAGTTCTATTATGTCTCTTTTGATTAATTGCAATGGAAAATGTTTATATTCTCAACAATAACTAACAAGGTTACTAAGAGCTTTGCGCATAACATTATTCATATGCATTCCATACGCATCATATCACATTTCATAAAAAACAAAACCAAAACTTACAAAAAAAACTTGACCTCCATTCGCAGTAAACAAGATGACTTCCCGACACCCCTACTACACTCGTGGCAAGCAAAGGTTACTAATGGATCAAATTGAGCAGACTCAAGCCGCTTTCAGAGATGAGATAACCCACATGAAGACTCAGATGGGCCAGCTGATGGAAGTCATCCAGGCTATGGCTAAAGGATAAGAAGAGTTGAAGCAAGCTATGGAGAGAAACGCTGCCAACACTCCAGTCCCTACTACTGTAGGCTCAACTCCCACTCCTGACAATGTCATTCCTACTCCTACAAATGCAATCCCTATTCCTGGTGGCACGATACCTACTCCTGCTGGCGCAGGCGCAATCCCCATTCCTCGTAGTGGTACGACTACCCCTCAAATCCACTTTGATGATCACGAAGGTTTCTACAACTCTCACAATGACTTGGCTGCAGACGGTTCTGGAGCACCAACTACTGACTTGGAAAAGAAGGTACTCGCCTTGCAAGAGACAGTCAAAGGACTACAAGGCCCAAGCACTTTTGGGTTAGAGGCTGCGGATATGTGTTTGGTACCCGGTGTTAAGATTCCGCTCAAGTTCAAAGTCCCCGACTTTGAAAAATACAAAGGGACAAGCTGTCCCCGAACTCACATCCGATCTTATTGTAGGAAGATGGCTGCCTACTCTGATGATGAAAAACTACTAATGCATTTCTTTCAAGATAGCCTCAGTGGAGCTTCCCTTGAATGGTACATGCAGTTAGAAGGTACGCACATCAAGACTTGGAAAGAGTTAGCCGAGGCATTTCTGAAACGCTACCAATACAACTCTGACATGGTGCCCAATCGCACACAACTCTAAGGCTTGAACCATAAATTCGGTGAAGCATTCAAGGACTATGCACAAAGGTGGAGGGACTTAGCTGCTAGAGTCCAGCCTCCTCTTCTTGAAAGAGAATTGACCGATATGTTCATGGGGACTCTTCAAGGTCCTTTCCTAGAACGTTTGGTCGGATGCACGTCTGCTATGTTCTCAGATTTAGTTATGGCTGGTGAGAGGATAGAGAATATGATAAAGATTGGAAAGATTCAAATTGCTGATGGAGCTCCTAAGAAGCCCTACCAAGGTTTTGCAAGGAAAAGGGAAGGCGAAACGAGCGCTGCTTTGATGGATAAGGGGAAGGCCAAAGCATACCAAGGCTCTTATCATCATGTGGCCGCTATTACTCCAAATCAGCCTCTCTCCATACCCGCAAGTCAACCGGCTGTTCAAGCTCCCTATCAACAACAACGTCAAAACTATTATCAAGGTCCACCAAGACAAAGGAGACCTGAGAAAAAATTTGATCCTATTCCAACAACGTACGCTAGGTTGCTTCCGCTCTTGCTTAGAGGTTCATTGGTGCAGTTGAGAGAAATGAAGGCTCCCCCAGCTGTTCTACCTCCCGACTATGATGCAAATGCCCGTTGCGAATTCCATTCTGGAGCTCCCGGATATAACATTGAAAACTGCAAAACTTTGAAATACGTGGTACAAGATCTCATTGATTCAAAAGCCATCAATTTCACCAAGAACCCTCCCAACGTGACTAAAAATCTAATGCCGCACCATACCACGAACATGGTTGAAGAATCTAAAGGAAAGAAGTTGGTATCAAAAGTTGACAAAATGAAGACTCCCTTTGCAGTTGTTAAAGAACAATTGCTAATGAAAAATATTGTCCCAGGATGTACCGAGGATTGCCAACACTGTTTGAAAGATCCCCAAAACTGTCATGAATTAAAGATGGGCATCCAAAGTTTGTTAGATCAAGGTGTCATATTGATAGAACAGATATCCAGTGTTGAAAAAGTGGCCACTCTTGATATTCCCTATGATCCGATGGAGTTTACTTATGATGAAGAACTGTTGAACAATTTGTATGGTCAAAACTGTGTACCTTTGACAATTCCGTACGATGAAGATTGGTATCCTACCCAAGTTCCACTACAAATCCCGTATGATGTTACACCGCTGACAATTCCATGTGACCAGCCTCGTGCGCCCTTGGAAATCCCATGTGATTATGATTGGCATTCTGTTCAGACCCCATACAATCAAGTTTGTGAGCCATTGCAAATACCATATGATCAAGTAGAGATTCCATTGTCCCCACCTTCACTTGCTCCATTAGTGATATCTACACCTGCTCCTTTCCCTTTTGAGAGCACCAAGGTTGTCCCTTGGAAATATGAGCCAACTGTTTACATTAATGGGCAGAAGGTGGAAGAGGATGCTGTGAAAGTTGATAATTCTGTAGAGAACATGGTTGGGACCGGTGGAATAACCAGAAGTGGGAGAATTTTTGCGCCCGTACCACCACTAAACGGTACAAGTGAAAAGTAGCCAACAATGGAGCAGGGGCAGACTTCTACTCAAAAAAGGAGTTCCAATGAGGATGTCGAAGAATTCTTACGAATCATTCAAAAAAGCGATTATAAGGTGGTGGACCAGCTCAACCAAACACCTTCAAAGATTTCCATGTTGTCATTGCTAATGTGCTCCCCCGCCCATCAGGAGTCGTTGATCAAGTTCTTGAAGACTGCTCATGTTCCTCAAGAAATATCCGTTGTACAATTTGAAGGGGCGGTATCGAACATTGCTTCTGCACATATTCTGAGCTTTAATGAGGGAGAGTTGCCCCCCGAGGGGAAGAACCATAATAAGGCTTTGCACATCTCCATTGAATGTGTTGATGTTGTGTTGTCGAGAGTATTGGTAGATACTGGGTCATCCTTAAATGTTTTACCAAAAAATTCGTTGGCCAAGCTGACCATTGAAGGATTGATGATGAAACCTAGTTCAGTGATAGTGAAAGCTTTCGATGGGGCAAGAAGGACCGTGATAGGTGAAGTCGATCTCCCCATCAAAATAGGACCTCATACTTTCATTATCATATTCTATGTGATGGATATCTACCCGACGTACAGTTGTCTGCTAGGTCGTCCTTAGATTCATGCAGCCGGTGCTGTAACGTCCACTCTTCACCAAAGGCTAAAGTTCATGGTTAATAACCAACTTGTCGTCATCGAAGGAGAGGAGGATATGCTAGTAAGCCATCTGTCTTCATTCCGTTATGTTGAAGTGGGAGGGGAAGTTCATGAGACCCCTTTTCAAGCATTCGATGTTATAAGTGTGGAAATGATCCCTACTAAGAAGGAGGAAAAGAAATCACAAAGGTCAGGACCCCCCATGGCTACTTGGAAGGACACAAGGACCGTAATTGAGGCCGGTCACCCCGAAGGTTGGGGAAGGGTGTTGGAGCTACCCGTCAACAAAAACAGAACTGGTTTGGGCTACCCAGGTAATCACAAAGATCAGCAGAAGACAAACATTCACAAGGGCAAAAGGTTCATTTCTCCACTTGCCTTTGTTAGTGGGGGACATATGGTGGATGATCGGGTGGCTGTTGTGGAAGCTGAAGATGATGCATTAAAGGAAGTCTGCATGGTGTACCCAAAGGCACCAAATCAACAACTCAACAATTGGACCGTTACGAAAATACCGGAGGTCACCCTTATCGAAGAGTAATTTTTCCTTGTTCTGCTTTCAAATCCTATGCTCTGCGCAAGGCATAAGGATTATTTTGTAGGGCCCCCATGTTTTCAAATAATGTTTATCATGAATGAAATGAACCTCTTTGCATTCAATTGTGTTCCCTGTCTTTCTTTTTTACTTTTTGCATAAATAAATGGCAATGTTTTCTCGCATTTTTCTTTTTCATCTTCTGAAAATAAAGCATAAAATCACCAATCATGCAGATCCACCCCAGATTCCATTGATAATGATACTGCTACGGTTCCATATGACTTTGATAATCCAATCTACCATGCCGACGAGGATTGTGAAGAAGATTGTGAACTCCCCGAGGAATTAGCCAGACTATTAAAGCAGGAATCAAAGATCATTCAGCCGTATCAAGAGTCATTGGAAGTTGTCAATCTCGGAACTGAAGGGGACAAGAAAGAGGTTAAGGTAGGCGCGACCCTAGAAGAGAGCGTGAAGAGAAGACTGATCGAGCTCCTACGTGCGTATGCATATGTGTTTGCTTGGTCATACCAAGACATGCCCGGATTAGATTCAGACATCGTGGTGCACAAATTGCCGCTCAAGGAAGATTGTCCGCCGGTAAAGCAAAAGATGAGACGAACTCGACCTGACATGACCCTGAAGATTAAGGAGGAAGTACAAAAGCAGCTTGATGCAGGATTCTTGGCAGTGTCAAAATACCCTAAATGGGTTGCCAACATTGTACCTGTGCCTAAAAAAGGAGGTAAGGTGCGGATGTGCGTTGACTACAGAGACCTAAATAGAGCCAGCCCAAAAGATGATTTTCCGCTGCCACATATTGATGTGTTAGTGGATAATACGACCCAATTCTCTGTGTTCTCTTTCATGGATGGTTTCTCCGGATACAACCAAATTAAAATGGCTCCAGAGGATATGGAGAAGACTACCTTCATTACCCCTTGGAGAACCTTCTGCTATAAGGTTATGCCATTTGGTCTGAAGAACGCTGGTGCGACATATCAACCAGCGATGGTAACTCTCTTTCATGACATGATACATAAAGAGATTGAATGTTATGTAGATGATATGATCGCAAAATCCCAAACTGAAGAGGAACATCTCATCCACTTGGAAAAGCTGTTTGCTAGGCTAAGAAAGTTCAGTTAAGGCTCAATCCGAATAAATGTACCTTTGGGGTAAGATCTGGTAAATTGCTAGGTTTTATCGTGATCCAAAAAGGGATTAAAGTTGATCCTGACAAAGTAAAAGCTATCCAAGATATGCCAGCTCCAAGAACCGAGAAGGAGGTTTGTGTTTTCTTAGGGAGATTAAAATACATTGCCAGATTCATATCTTACCTAACAGCCACCTGTGAGCCAATATTCAAGCTGCTTCGCAAGGATCAAGCAATCGTGTGGAATAACAATTGCCAAAAAGCATTTGAGAAAATAAAAGAATATCTGCAAGAACCACCGATTTTGATGCCTCCCGTGCCAGGAAGACCTCTCATCATGTACTTGACCGTTCTGGAAGGATCCATGGGATGTGTGTTGGGGCAGCATGACGAAACAGGTAGAAAGGAGCATGCCATCTACTACCTAAGCAAAAAGTTCACTGACTGTGAAACGAGATACTCAGTGTTGGAAAAGACCTGTTGTGCACTCGCATGGGCTGCCAAGCGCTTAAGGCAGTATATGTTGACCCATACCACATTGCTGATATCAAAAATGGATCCAGTCAAGTACATCTTCGAGAAGCCTGCTCTCACCGAACGAGTAGCCCATTGGCAAATGGTACTGACAGAATATGATATCCAGTACGTCTCGCAAAAAGCTATCAAAGGGAGTGTGTTATCTGACTACCTTGCCCACCAACCCATGGAAGATTACCAGCCGATGCGTTTTGACTTCCCTGATGAAGATATCATGTTTGTCAGAGACTATGAAACATTAGGCCTAGACGAAGGACCCGAACCAAGATCGCGATGGACGCTCGTGTTCGATGGTGCCGCAAATGCTCAAGGAAATGGGATAGGGGCAATCCTCACCTCTCCTACCGGTTTCCACATTGTTGCAGCCTAAAATTTGCTCCACCTATTTCACCTGGTTTATGTTTCAATTGCTTTGTCATTTGCATAATAAGTCATGTGCATAGTCTAATCATTTGCATAGCATAGCATAACAAGTCATCCAACAAGGGATCAAGTGCCATTTTTATCAAAAAGAGGCCCATCAAGGGGTTTTATTCAAGTTCAAGACCATCCAAGTAATCAAGAAAGGTTTGAGGCTTTGAGAAGTTTGAAGGTCAACCAGTGGATTTCTCTCCTAATTTGAGGTATGTTGAAGATCATCAAGGGAGTATGAACTATGACTGAGGGTATGGAATGTGTACAAGGATCATGGACGACCTAGAGGGTCACTTTGAAGATGAGACAAGGCATTGATACAAGTACAAGAGCCAGAGTTTAAGTACAGTCAACTAGGGTTTCATTTGGGTCAACCCTAGGTCAACCCTATGTCAACTGAGTGATTGAAAGGCATAAAGGCTTAGTTGAAGGATGTGGGATTCATGAATTGATATGTGGATACAAGTGTGGTGTTGTTCCAAGGAGAAATCAAAAGGAATCAAGAAGAAGAGGAGTTACTAAATTAGGGTTTCAGTGTAAAAACCCTAATTTAGGCCTTACTTCCAAGCCAGATAAGTCAAAATGCAAGCTTCAAATGAATTCTTGGTCCACATGAAACTTGTAGAGATTTTCAATAGATTTAATTTGAGTACTATAAGTCCTCAAGAAGATTTGTAGAACTCAAATTATGGTTCTTGCAAGTTATGGGTCATCAGAGGACACTGAAATTTATCTGTGAAAGTCACTTGACTTCCAAGCAACTTTTTCCCATGAAGGAGTTTTCAAATGGATTCTTGACCAACATAAGAGTTGTAGATCTTGATCTTAGATTTAATTTGAGTACTAGAAGTCCTCAAGAGGATTTGTAGAACTCAAGTTATGGTCTTGGCAACCCAGGGGTATTTTGGGAAAGTTGAATTACAGGTCATTTTTCAACATAGGTCCAAATCTCCATCTTCCACTCCTCAAATGGAAAAATGTTCAACATGAGATGTGTTCAAAATGATGTTTTTAGGCTAGATAAGAGGTCATGAGGGTTTGGAATGGCTTGCTTCACAAAGTCCCCAAAATGGCCTAAAATGAAGGTGAATTTTAAATGAACCAAGGTTGGAAATTAGGGTTTTTGATCTACAAAACCAAACCAAGCCATATGACATACCAATTTGATTGTAAAATTCATTTTGAGAACATTGACATTGCCACAATTTTGAATTGATGGTTATTTTTATGACTTGCTTTGTAAATTGGTTACTTGAATCATAAGGCACAATTGCAAAACCACACTTCAAGGAAAATGCAAGGCTTTAGTGCATCCTAACACCTCCAAAATCTCATTTGGAGAGAATTTAAACTCAGAACAAAGTGAATTGCAAGCCAAATCATGAGCTGGTATGGAGATAGCATGACATGAGATTTCCATGGCATGAGAAGTTGAATTTCTCATTGGATTGATCCAGAAGATTCTAGAGTCTTCAAACACATTCTATATATACTTGTGAAGAGATTCAGAGCTAGAGTTGGAGAGAATTGGGAGAGATTTGTGAGATTGCAATTTGAAACTTCCATGTGCAAAACAGAATTCAGTTACAAGTTTCAACCACATTCAAGCCATTCTTTTGATCTCAGAACCTTGATCAAGCATTGGTGAATGATTCCAGATAGAATCCATAGCAAGATTGGTGGAGAATCGTGTGATAGCCTTTGGAATTTTCAGCCTGCAACTCAAGATCGAATTCAACAATCCAGGCCATTTCAATCTCTCCCTTTGCACACAGAAGCTTGATTTGGTGTTGGTAAAGGTGTATGGAAAGTATTGAAGCTTATCTTGAAGCTTTGATCACTCTGTTCATCTCAAATTTGCAGGTATGAAAACTTCACTCCATGGCATGATTTAGGTGGTTTCAATCTGTTTTGATTAGTTAGATTCAATGTAGATGATCATGTGAAGCTTTCTGGTAGCTTTAGGATCGATTTAGAGACAATTAAGTGAGTGACTCAATTCCTGTTCATGCTTGTATCTTCATGTTCTTGGTGTTATAACTTTAGTATGATAGCTAGAATTGATCAGGGTGAAGTGGTGAAGAGATTGAGCTACTCAATTTCAATTTTGGTGAGTTTTGGTTCTTGAGCAATTTCTGAGATTTCCATCGTGTTTTGAGGAGGAGGAGGTTTAAATGATTGGGAATGACATGGTTGATTTCAGTGTAAAATTTGGAGTGAGTTAGGTTTTTTGTTTTTGATTTTTGATGGAGATTTGATGGAACACGATGAAGAGGAGATGAAGTTCATAGCTCTGAACTTCCATGGTTGTTTCTCCCTCCACAATTCAAAAGGTTGAAGATGAATTTACCACCATTAGATTAGAGGAAGACTTTTGACCCAATCAAGATCCAATGGCCATGCGTGATTCCAAGTTTGTGAAGGAGAGTTCTAAAGGCGTCCAAACGCACCATTTCATTAAAGTACCAGCTTGGGCTTAAGTGAGAAACATGATATCCACACCCCTGTTTAGAAGCCCAATAGAAATTACACGTATTTGGCTTGCTATTCGTACCGTTGTTTTTTTTATTTTCTTTCTATTTTTCATATTAATTTCTGATTAAGTTTGGGCCTAGCATGCTTTCTCATGCGCACCCCCCTATGGGCCCAGTTGGCTGATTGCACTGCATCACATTGCTATTTGACACACATCTTTTCCATTTTTCCATATTTTCTTATTTTTTCACATTTATTTTTAGGTTCTTTAAAAAAATCATAACTAATTGGAAAATTAATATTTTTAGATGGGAGTTTTTTCCCATTTTCATCAGGACCTCAAGAAAATTATAAAAGAATAAAAATATCATTTCATGCATTTTTCTACTTTTGGTTTATTTTTACTTCTAATAGCTTTTATTTCATTTTTATTTGATACATCTTACTTGCTGAATTTAGTATGATCATTTGACTTGGGTTTTTGATGTGATTCTTTTTCCTATAGTTAGTATATAGTATTAGGTTCCCCCTGGAATTTTATCACATTTTTGTGATCTAATTTAGGTTAGTTTTGAACATTAAGCTTTAATGTGCTAGAATTAGGGTTTCAACTTAACATAGGTGCATTTCAACACATAGTTTTGGGGTTTTTAGTTTGATTTATGCCTTGGGGTTTGTGTGGGGTATAGGGTACATAGTTAGGTTCCATTAGAAATTAATCTAGGATTTTATGAGGAGTATTTCCATTTTATCTGATTTTTGCAAGTTGGTTGATACTGGCGTGTTTCCCTCTTGGGATATTGTTTGGTTTGATGGGTTTTAGGCCTTTTCTTTGGGTGATTGGGTTTGAGTTTTACTTGTGGAGCTAGTGAAGACTTTAAGGATGAGTGGAGACAAAAGAATAATGCTTGAGCTTGGAGTTGCTTGTGCTTGAAGATTGCTTGATGAAGACTTAGGAGATAGGAGATATAGGGAGAGCTCTAGAGTAGATTGATTTCTTCTGTCAAACATAGAGAGCTTCTTGTGCCTCTATTCCATCCTATGACACAAGGTCCCATAAAAGAGTTCCATCTCTCCTTAGGAGGGATGTAGAGCATGCTTTGATTGGGTAGAACCTTGAGGATGCCTCTCCCTTGTTATGATAAGATCTTAGTGATTTCCCTGGGTTTTCACTAAGCCTCTTAACATTCCAACTTCATCTTTTAGTTGATTCTCTTCTGTGAGTGTTTGTATTAAAGATTGGAGGCCTATTAAAGATAAGAAGTGCATTGAGGAGTGATGAAGATGAAGCTTGTGTTTGTCAAAGCTGGTTAACTGTGAAATTAGGGTTTTTGCTGCTGACTGAAGCTGTCTGTTTACTGGAGTCAGTGCTTGCCAAAGCTGAAGATTATGGGAGACAAGAGCTTACCTGAAGTTTGAATATCATTGGAAAGTGAAGATGGGATCTGTCACTGTCAACCTTTTACTGTTAATCAACTGTAGCTGCCAGAGCTGGTGCTGCTTACTGAAAGGAGCTGGTGTCTGAGCAGGTGTTGGATGATTTTTTCTTTGCTGTATTGTCTGTTGATTTTCCCCTAGGTTTAAAGTGAAGTTGTTTCACTTTGCCTATTGTTTATTGCTGCATCTCATGCATTTTACTGTTTACTGTATATTTGCTGTTTCTTTTCCGTTTATCCCCTAGGATCTCTGATTTCCTCTGCGCAGGAGGGAATTATGACATACATTAGGTTGTAATCCGTGCAGGATAACATCAGGGTAGTTGTGATTCCCCTTTCGAACCCTAGGTTTTGTAGACTTCTTTCTCTTCTATCTCAAAACAATTCAAGACACAGTAATAAGGATAATCGATGTCGTACGCTACGAGCCTTAAGCCATTTGAGAAAGGTTACTGGAGGGTCACTCTTTAGTAATCTGATTGCTTAGTGTGTTAGCCTTAGGGTGACATACGACGTAGTCACTCTCAAATCATAGTCTCTAGTGCGTCAGAGATTACAGACATCATAAAAGACAGTTCTTGCGTAAAAGACTGAAAACAAACATCAAAATGTCATTTTTTGTCCACTTGGACTCTTAATTAGGAAAAACCCTTTCTTAAGGAGATAAAAAACATTCAGACAAGCTTGTGTCTTCCGTAGCCCGAACTACGTTTGCTCTGATCTTTCATGCTGTATGAAAGTACGTAGGCATAGGATGCGATATCCTAGCGAGCAACCTTCCCCTCCTTTCCCGTAGGTAGGCGAACTACGTTGACTCTGATTTCTCGTTTCAGACGGGAATACGTAGGCATAAAGTGCGATACTTTGCCGAGTCATTTCCTTTTCTTTTTAACCCTTGACCCTTTAGTTTAGATAGAATAACAATATGTACTAGAAAACAAGCATGGATCCCGTCGAGTACGGCGAACGTGAGGGGTGCTAAGACCTTCCCCTTGCGTAACCGACTCCCGAATCCAGGATTTGGTTGCGATGACCATTCCTTTCCCGTCTTTGCGGTAGGTTTAATTCGAGCATTTCCTTTCCCGCCTTTGGGATAAATAACGCACGGTGGCGACTCTTCTGTTCAGTCGGCGCCGATTTTCGCAGTAGCGACAGCTGGCGACTCTACTGGGGACAGGAATATCCCCTATGCGAGTCAATCCTAGCGCTTGTTTTCCCGCCGGGGTGTTGTATAGATTTATTTTTCTGTCTTTACTTTCCGCATTTTATTATCAGCCTGATACTGTTATTGCTGCTGTGGGAAGGGGGTAATTTGTTGAGAGATAAGCCGGACCTGGGCTTGAGGTTACACATAGACTTAGAAGTAGAGAGTAGTGGTTAGCCTGCTTGCTTAGCTCGCACCAGCTAGCCACGAAATTTACGCTCGGACGAGATTCTCTTTGATGCTTCTTGCCTGGCCCTTAGGGCTCGACAAGTTGTCTGACCCGAGGATTGTCGACTCTGGGGACCTATCAATTGGGATTCGACTAAGTGAGGCTGCTTCAAGGGATAATGATGCCACACCTTCTGGGTATCGTATCATCATTCTTGAAAGTCTGTGACGTTGAACCCGGATAGGATGCCGTACCTCGTCTGCGAGTTAAGTACACACCTGTGAGGGGTAGGTGGGTTATTTGCAGGAAACCTTTGACCTCAGAATACCTGGTTTATCTCTGTCAGTGAGATGTGGTTACAAGGTTCTTTTGAGTGGTTCGTTTGGTTTAAGATAAAGATTGGATGGTTCTCAAGGCTTCAGTACAGAGCAGCACAGTTCATCAGCATTGCACTTGGTCCCTTATTTGCATATGCATGTGCGTTTTCATGATTGCATTTCATTAACATGTATTTATGTTGCAGGTGATCATTCTCCTCTAATTCTAGTATACCTTCTAACCAGACATGGAGTCCCTGAAGAAGACAATCGCTTACCGGTTGCATTCGCCAGATATCAGTTCCTTGCTAGGTTTAGTTGCTCTAGCAGATGAGAAAGTGAGGGCTGAGTTCAGAGTATCCTATGGGAGATTGCTTAGCTTGTTGTACAGACCTTCAGCATTCGAGACGACCGGGGTGTATACTTTGATGCAGTTTTATGAGCCGCAGCTGAGATGTTTCTTGTTTTCTGACTATATTCTGGCACCCACTTTGGAGGAGTATTCTGCGATCCCTGAGGAGTAGTAATAATTGTTGGTAACAGG
Organism: Lathyrus sativus; assembly: GCA_963859935.3. Taxonomy (NCBI): domain Eukaryota; kingdom Viridiplantae; phylum Streptophyta; class Magnoliopsida; order Fabales; family Fabaceae; genus Lathyrus; species Lathyrus sativus. The sequence continues at coordinate 62,552,421 of OZ012738.1, read as the reverse complement.
AAAGGTCAATCGAGCCGTAAAGGGGATGTGTGACCCCTGAGGAGTAGTAATAATTGCACCTATTCCGCTACCATAGGAATTTACAGCTCCGTCAAATATCAACTGCCATTTGGAACCCAACTCTGGTCCTTCGTCCGACAACGGTTCTTCACAATCTTTCATCTTCAGGTACATGATATCCTCGTTAGGAAAATCAAACCTCATCGATTGGTAGTCCTCCACAGGCTGCTCCGCAAGGTACTCTGACAAGACGCTACCTTTAATAGCCTTTTGCGAGACATACTGAATATCATATTCGGTTAACACCATCTGCCATCTGGCAATTCTTCCGGAGAGTGCTTGCTTTTGAGTGCTTGCTTCTCAAACACGTATTTGATTGGATCCATCTTTGAAATAAGCAGGGTAGTATGATTTAGCATGTACTGTCTCAAACGTTTGGCGGCCCAGGCTAGCGCACAACACGTTTTCTCGAGCATTGAGTATCTCGACTCACAATCAGTGAACTTACTCAAATAGTAGATCGCGTGCTCTTTACGCCCAGTCTCGTCATGTTGACCGAGAACACAACCCATACTTTCCTCAAGAACTGTCAAATACATAATCAAAGGCCTCCCGGCCACTGGGGGTATCAAAACAGGAGGTTCCTGCAAGTATTCTTTTATCTTGTCGAACACCTTTTGACAATTTTCATTCCAGGTCACAACCTGATCTTTCTTTAACAACTTGAATAACGGCTCACACGTTGCGGTTAAGTGAGATATGAACCGGGCGATATAGTTCAACCTCCCTAAAAAACCGCGCACTTCTTTTTCTGTTTTAGGCGTCGGCATTTCTTGTATTGCTTTTATTTTCACAGGATCAACCTCTATTCCTTTTTTGCTCACTGATAAGCTCCAGCAGTTTACCCGATCTCACCCCGAAGGTGCACTTGTTAGGGTTCAGTCTCAACCTGAACTTCCTAAGCCTCTTGAACAATTTCAGCAGATTAACCAAATGCTCCTCCTCCATCTGAGATTTGGCAATCATATCATCAACATAAACCTCGATCTCTTTATGCATCATGTCATGAAAGAGAGTCGTCATAGCACGCTGATATGTTTCCCCAGCATTCTTCAATCCGAAGGGCATCACTTTGTAGCAAAATGTTCCCCAGGGAGTAATGAAAGTAGTCTTCTCCATGTCTTCTGGCGCCATTTTGATCTGATTATAGCCCGAGAAGCCATCCATGAAGGAGAATACGGAGAATTGAGCAGTGTTATCAACCAGCACATCGATGTGAGGAAGTGGAAAGTCATCTTTCGGGCTCGCTTTGTTCAAGTCACGGTAGTCTATGCACATTCTCACCTTACCGTCTTTCTTTTGCACTGGCACAATATTGGCGAACCATGAGGGATATTTTGTAACAGCTAGGAAACCAGCATCCCACTGTTTTTGCACTTCCTCCTTAATCTTCACAGCCATGTCCGGTCTAGTTCTTCGGAGTTTCTGCTTAACAGGCGGGCATTCTTCTTTTAATGGCAGACGGTGAACAACCATATCCGTATCCAACCCCGGCATGTCCTCGTACGACCAAGCAAAAATATCACTGTACTCTTTGAGCATCTCAACCAACCTCTGCTTGACGTCGCTTTGCAGTGCAGCCCCTATACGGATGTTTTTCTCGGCCCCTTCCGACCTCAAGTTGATAATCTCAATGACTTCCTCGTGAGGCAGAATGATTCTTTCTTCTTGTTTCAATAACCAGGTCAACTCCTCTGGTACGTCGCCATCTTCAACAATCTCTTCCTCAGCCTGAAATACCGGGTGCTCGAAGTCGAAGTGAGTCATAGGCGGTTCATAAATGTCATCTGAAATAGTAATCCTGCAAAGGAAATGGTTAAATGCTTCAAAATGCATACAAAGCAAATAACCACGTTGCCATTTTATTGTAAAAGATAAAACAGGAAAAACAGGGATCACAATATTTGTATATGAAAAACGCCTTTATTTCATGATTAAACAATGTAATGTACATAACCAAATGGCCCTAAGCAAAGTCACTATGCCCCGGGTAGGACACATGATTATTCAACAATTAAGAAAACAAATCATTACTATTTAGTTGTCACAGGAACAGTTTCCTGGATAGACCAATTGCAGAGACTTTGTCCTGGCACGCCTGACTTGATCCACGCGTCCATATCACAGTCGCTATCTCCTTCCTCAGAATCGGAAACAACATTGACAGTCTCGAAGCTCACCCCGCCTGGTGTGATGGTTATTGGTCCTTTGAACTTGGGCACTCCTGAAGAGGATACTGATGACGAAGGATGATATCCAAGGCCGAACCTGTCATTCTTCACGGGAATATCCAACACCTGACCCCAACCCTTGGTTTCGCCTGCCTGCACTAGAGCTTGAGCCTCTTTGTACGATGACACTGCCACATCTGATATCTTGGGTACTGGAGCTTTGTCTTTAATCTTTAGCCCTTCAAATGCTTGACAGGGTGTCTCATGTATTTCGCCATCGACTTCCACATATATGAATGAAGACAGATGGCTAACCAGAATATCTTCTTCTCCACAAACAGTGACGACACTATCCCCCACCATATACTTCAAATTTTGGTGCAACGTGGATGTGACTGCCCCAGCAGCATGAATCCATGGGCGTCCAATAAGACAACTATATGCTGGCTGGACGTCCATTATATAGAATTCAGTTTCAAAAATTTCCGGCCCCACTTGCAATGGTAACGTTATTGATCTGAACACTGACCTCCTCGTACCATCAAATGCCCTGACCACCAAGTCATTGGGTGTGCAGAGAATTCCCCTGATATCCAACTTCATCATGGATTTCTTCGGAAGTACATTCAACAAAGACCCTGTATCCACCAACACACGGGACATGACCGTGCCCCTGCATTCAACCGAGACGTGCAGCACCATATTATGCTCTCTCCCCCTCGGGGTCAAATCAAAATCCGTAAATCCCAAACTATAGCCTGCATTCACGTGCGCCATCACCCCCTCTAACTGATTCACAGAAACATCTTGGGGTACAAACAACGTGTCTAGGATCTTCAGCAAAGCGTTTCGGTGGGCCTCAGAACATAATAGCAGTGACAAGATCGAGATCTTCGATGGCGTTTGCTGGAGGTGCTCCACAATTTTGTAATCACTTTTACAGATGAGCCTCATAAAATCTTCCGCATCCTTAAGCGATGTTTCCTTTTCCTTTATCTGTGAGGGGCCACTCTCGTCTACCTTGGCTTTCCCCTTTGCCAATCTTTCTGCTTCTACCTCAGGCGATGTGAAGATTCTTCCACTTCTGGTCATACCTCCTGTTCCAACAACATTACCTACAACCCCAGCTGGTTGTTTATTGACTTCAATTTTCTCACCATCACAATACACCTCCAACCCGTAAGTCCACGACACTGCTTTGGTATTCTCGAAAGGAATCGGTCCTGCTTTAGTAATAGTGATTGTCGGCCGCCTAGTAGGCGCCGTTATTGTTATTGTTTTCCTTGGAATTGTCACTGTCGCAACATCGTTCCGCTCTTCACTCAATGCCTCTACAGGCTCTTCAACTGCTGTTCTATCAAACTGCAATGTTCCTTCATTCATCAAAGCCTGAATACGCTGTTTCAAATCATTACAACCCTCTGGCTGTACCCAACAATCCAAGCAAAATTCGTCACACCCCGGGAATACACCCCCTTTTAACAACCTGCTTTTGATCTCACCCAACAGTGTCTTCAGCTCATTGACATCCGTCACTAGATTCAAATTCTCCTCGGTCAGGATGGCGTTTGCCCCGTGATTGGGCATAGGCTGTTGTACTATGTTTGGACCCGCCTGCCCAAAGTTGATAGCCTTGCTGTCCAATAAGTCTTGGACTTTATGTTTAAACGCATGACAACCTTGAATATCATGTCCAGGCGCCCCGGAGTGAAACTCACAGTGTTTACCAGCATCATAGCCAAACAGAGGATTGCCCGTTAACAGCCATAGTTCTCTTTTCCACCAAATTTAAACCCAACAACGTTTGAAGAAGTTCGGCATATGTTGAAGGAGGCGTTTCAAATACTCTCCTTGGCTTGCCCTCTAGGATTCTGCGTTGGGCGGGGTGTTGCCTTTGTTGCTGCTGCTGCTGCGGCTGCTGTGGTTGTTGTTGTTGTTGTGGAAAAGGGATGGTAACACTAGCGACCTGTTGATGCTGAGCATACTGACCTCGTCCTCTGCCCCGGCCTCTGCCACCAAACACGGCACTAGAATCACCTTGACGTCTACCACCGAAGGCTTTCCTGGCACCTCCTGCGGGGGCAGACTCACCTGCGTGGAACCTTCCAACCTTAATACCGTCTTCGACCATCTCACCCATAAGAATCAGATCTGAAAAACTGCTCAACGAAACATTAAACAATTTTTCGTAATATATCCCCGTAAATGTCCCAATGAACATACTATTCATTTCTCTTTCAGCTAACGGAGGATGTACTCTTGCTGCCATATCGCGCCATCTCTGCGCATACTCTTTAAAGCTTTCCTCTTTCTTCTGTGACAAACCTTGCAATTGAACTCGGTTCGGTGCCAGATCACTGTTATACTTATAATGCAGGACGAAAGCATCCGCCAATTGCTTCCAGGTTTTGATTTGAGCGGGCTCCAACCCCATGTACCACTCGAGTGACGGTCCTGATAGGCTGTCTTGAAAGAAATGCATAAGCATCCTTTCGTCATCTGAATACGCGGACATCCTTCTGTAATAAGCACGGACGTGCACCTTAGGGCAAGTGTCCCCCTTATATTTGTCGAACGTGGGAGCTTTGAATTTCAGCGGTACCCTCAGCCCAGGCACCAAGCCCATAGTAGTCATGTCTAGTCCGGTAGAATTCTGATTAGCCATACCCTTCACCTGTTCTTCAAGCATTTTGATCCTCTGAGTATTGTCGATGGGTCCCTCAAATCCCATGCCTCTTCCCGAAAAGGCGTCCTCTTGACAGTCTTCGCCCCAATTCACACTTCCATTCCATATCTGTCGTAACCCGTGTTGCGACCAAACCCTTGCTGATCAGTCATGGGACCTCGTCCCTGTCATACCCTAAATTTGTCCTACTTCGATATTTAATGAATGTCTTACTGCTTCACGACTTCTGGCTATGACTAGTTGAGACTTCGTTCATAAAGACCATGTGTGTACACATTGTGGTTGTAATCCCTGGCTTTTTTTTTTGTTGGATTCTTGTGGGAAGAGCACGCCTCCAGCCCCTTATACCCAAAACCATATGTATCCTCGTTCTCACAATCAGGCAGGTATGATATGGTTAATGGCATCAAGCTATGTTTGGATTCTAAATCAATTTGCGACTGTTGTACCCCACATTTTGACCCCTTAGATCCTCATTATCATTTTTAGAAGCATGATCATGAATTATCTAACCCTAAATCAGTGCAAGTTTATTATTGTCAAGTTACAGACGAACCAGGGTTTTCGCACCGACAAATTCAAAGAAACCAAGGAATGATTAGCCAATGATTTGGGCCAATTCAATCATGGAATGAAATCAAAGATAATATCAAAGTCAAATGGGAAATCAATTTGAAGAAATCGTTTCAGAATCAAGAACAGTGCAGTCAGGAGGCCCCGATTAGGGTTTTTAACTAGTGGAAAGTCAACTGTGGTTTGACTTTGATGTTGGAAGATGTTTTAATGGTGGGATTGAGGTCCATGAAGTTCATATAGACTATTAAAGACTATTCAAGAAGTTTCAAAGTCCCAGGATGTCCAGAATATCAACAGGCGACTCAATCGGCACCGATCGATCGTACGGTTGACCGAAAAGTCAACTCCCCAAATTTTGAGAATTAGGATCCAAGTTGTGAATCAAAGTTGTTCCTTATGTCATAATGGACTTGCATATCAATTTTCATGATCATTGGATCAAGGATGAGAGAGTAATCGAGAAATCGGGAAATTAGGGTTTTGAAAAGGGCTAAACCGTATCTCCTTAACCACACATCCAATTGAGTTGGTTCTAGTCTCATTTGAAATCTATTGACAAGTCCTACAAAAGTCCCATACTAGTCCACAACCAGAAAATGCATACTTTTTGAGATATAAGCAAAAACATTCCTAGAAGGGAAAATAACTTAGAAAATTTCTAAGTTATTTTCACTTTAAAAGCTAAAATCAGCCAAATTCAAGGGGGTTTTTCACCTAGTTTCAAATAGAATCAAGATTTCTGGCCAACATGAAAGTTTTAGTACTATGTGAGGGCTTTCTAAATTGTACAAGAACATCTCAAGGTGAGTTATGAGCTGAGAGATACATGTGTTCAAAGTTGGTAATTTGTCATACTAGTCCCACATTGACCAATTTTGCAAAAGCACCTTTATCACTCAAGTGGGCCAATTCTAACTTGTCAAACTCATACTATCTGATATATTGAACATCTCAAGCAAGTTGAAGCAAAGAAATTGCATGGAGATAGCATAGAATTAAAGATTGGAAGTTCATTGCCTAAGTTGTCATTTTTGACTTTTCCAAGCATGAGGTGGAAAGTGATTCTGCTCCAGCCACTCTACCAAGCATCTAGGCTGAAATTTACCAGTAGAAACATCATTTAAACTTGTCCATTGGGTTAAGGAGACAGTCAAAGATCAGAAAAAGCAAGGCAAGTTGGCAAGTGGTTGAAAATATCAAGTTTGCTTCATGGTTAAGCAAGACTCCCTAGCAAGCACCTCAATCATTTTCTCTATAAAAGGAGGGCTCCCTCACCTCATTGAAGAGACATCTTTTCTGATAGAAACCACAAATAACCTCTGTCATCACAGTTCCATCATCTTGCTTCAATTTCTCAAAAATCACAAAGTTCACCAAAACACTCAAAAATGGTCTTGAAGTGAAATCTCTACCACATCAAGTTCTACATGTTCCAGCACCCAAACTATCATCCATACACTTTATAAATAACATATATAAGGTGTACAAACCATTAGACCACCAAAAATCACAAGGAATCAAAAAGTCAACATGTCACTTGGCTCACTTTGACCAAAATCCATCAAAAACACCAAACTGATCTCCAAACATCTTCTTGAGCTTTTGATCATTTGAACACCTCAAATACCATATACCTCAACTGTCCAAACCTTCATCCATCATCAGAAACTCATAAATCTCATTTTAGCATCACAAGTGGCTTGTTTCTTAAGTTTCAAGCAAAGCACAAAGCAAAAACTTGGATTCAATCACCTCTGGTTTTCTCACCTATTTAAACTTGTTCAAAAGGATCTTCAAGAGGTATGCGTCTGTTCCTAGTTGGCTTTATCACCATGTTTCATAATTTTGTCATTAAAAGCATATTGGTGCATCTTTGAATGCTTGATCTTTTTATATGATATGTGGTATGTGATAAAAATTGGATCTGGTGTGAATGTATTCAAGCAATTATTCATGATGTATGAGTTCATACTATGTTATATTTTACTGTCATCAAAAGCACTTTGAACATTGGCTTTCATTATCAATGAACGTTGCTGCCCCCTTTTGCTGTCATAAAGCATATGGTAAGAAAATGAGTAGTTTCTCTCCAACTGTGAGACCCTGTCATGGCAGTGTTGTTTGTGAAATTTTCAGCACCAATTAAGTATGGTTTGGTAGAACATATTACATTAGGTTCAAAGCATGACATCCATTTCCATTGTGTTCATATCACCATGCTTGCAAACATAACAGACTTTCTTGTCACAAGTTTTTGATTGATACCTGAACCTTCATGCTGCTTTGTTTCATTAAATGCTGTCTTAACATGAGAAATCCAAAAAACTCAATGCTGCTGTTTTTGATTTAGCTCTAATAGAACACTGCTGTCTGCTGTTAGTATAGCAGTTTGTGCTTAAACATGAACATGACTAATTGGCTCTGCATTCTGCTTGTAACATCATTGTTAATAAACTGTGTTTTAATGAAGTAACAGCATTATGCCAATGATCTTCATTTTCATATGCATCAAAATCTGGTTGAATAATCATCTGCATCAAAATCAGGGTTTGTACATTCATGATATGGCATGGAAACTTCATCTTGGCATAGGTAGTTTAAGCATCAATTGTGTTTTGCTTTAATGTTAAGATTAAGAACTTGGTGTTACTTTTTACACTTTGCTTCATATGCCAAAATCACACAAGCCAATCACACTACCATTTTCTGCATAAACTGTTCTTTTCACTAATATATCATTTTTGACACATCACAATGAACAGCCCAAATCATGTTTGCAAAACTCACCATGGTAGACCTTATGTATTCTGCTAAGAAAGATCACTTGACACCTTGTGTTCCAATTAATATGAGAAAACTGTTTTGGACCTAAATGCATATTTGAGGGGCTGGGAATTATAGGGTTCATAACTATTCTGGCTTGTTGATGTTGTTGTGTTTGTATTGATATTGCCCTGTCAAACTTAGGGATAGCCTCATGGGTTTGTAACAATACCAAACCAGAATTGTGCAGCATTCTAAGTATGCTGTCAAAACAGATAGCACAACCAATTCATATCAGTGGAAGTTCATTTTTTGCATAGGACCTTATAAGCTTAATTCTAGCATCTAGACATGTTTGCATATACATTTTGAGTATGTTTGTATGTCTACTTTGCTTAATTGTGCATGGGAGCCTATCTTTACATTTTGGCATAAGTTTGAAAATCACAAAAGCCACTCACACACCAAATTTTGAATCAATGATCATCCTTGAAATCTTTGTGTTATAACAGATCAATATGACCATATGTGACATGTTTGAATGCACCAAAACACTGGATTTGGACTGAACACAAAAAGCACACCATCACACACACATGACATGTACCAAATGCAACTTACACACTAAAATCTCACACACTTGTTCCAGAACGGGTATCTTCACTTGCACACACTTGAAATCACATGTTGAAGGTGTTTCAATGATTGGTTGGACTCATGACTGCCTTGAACTCAAAAGCCACACTGTCTTGCATTGTTACCTTTATGTGTATTTGCAATTTGAATATGACATTCCAATATATGCATGTCCTGGCCATGAGCTTGTTTCCTTCTGTTTATATATCATATATAGGATGTGTATGTGAATTTACTTGGCATTAAACATGTTGGAATCAAGCTGTGCATAGCATTTTGCAAATCATGAACCATAACACACACCAGCTATCATTTTTTTTACTAGACAAACAATTTGGAAAAACTAACACCACCATCCTCTTCCTCTCATTTTTCTACCCAATTTTCATATAAAATTTGCCTCGATCCGATGAGCGGTTAGTGAGATACGGTATAAAACGTATTTGGTTTCGATTATGTTTCCATGTCATTATGCATTCAAAGCACACAAACACACCAGCTATCGTTTTTTTCACTAGGTAAACAATTTGGAAAAACTAACACCACCATCCTCTTCCTCTCATTTTTCTACCCAAGATCCATATAAAATTTGCCTCGATCCGATAAGCGGTTAGTGAGATACGGTATGAATCGTATTTGTGTTGATTATGTATTTTTGCCCAGCCATGGAACCAAACAAGGCATGTATATTTATGGTTTCCATTTGATTAATGGATGTAACAGCCGCCCCAGCGGTAGAGACTCGCGCGTGTATCAGTCTTGGCATGGGTTCGATCCCTTGTGATAACCTTTGCTGCCACTTTTTCTCATTTTTTATCGTTTTTCACCCGTTCTTTTTTCGTTGTGTTTATTTTAATGTGTACTTTCATGTCATAATTTTATTTTCCATGTTTGATTATTTTTTCACCACGTTTGATTGTGCACGATCCGCGCGTCAACGGTACTAACCCTATTTGGTTGCAGATGAAATTTAAAAGGTTTCCTCTTGTGTTTTCTCAGGAAAATTGATTGTTATCATGTCTATATATGTTTGTCAACATGTTAGAATTTTTACCTCGAATTATTTTTATGTTTATCTCATCTGTCTGTTAACGGTATTCCAGGTGCGAACTGTCGTCACGGTTCTCGTACCAAAACAATTGCTCTGATTGTCGTCATTGCTTTCCGTCTTTAATCTTTGTATTGGTTGTCACCATGAATGTTTGAATAATGTTTGTATTTTATTTTATCCCCAAGCGACGAAGCTCGTTAGCTTTCGTCCAGTTGCCGACAATACTGTTCCTCCAAAGGAAGGTCTGTCCACTTGACTGTCAATGTCTTGGACCAAAATCTCCGTTTTCCCTTTGACTTTGTTAAGTCACTCTAACCCTAATAAGAAACCTCTAGACTTTTCTTGAAGTCCAAGAAACCTACCCATACTAGGAGTGTTCTTCAACTAGAACCCTAGGAAAGAGTTCGTCAACTCTATGTAAGAATCATCGTCATGATTTTCTTACTTTCCCTTTTCAATTTAGCTTAGGGAGTTTTGTCAAACTCCACACAAACATCGTCATGTTTGTTCCCCTTTGAACTTTGATCATAATCAAGAGTTCTTTCCCCTGGTGAGGTGAACTACGATTGCTTTGATTCTATCCTAGTCAGGATACGTAGGCAGAAGGTGCGATACCTTTGCGAGCAAACTTAGAAAACCACTTAGGCCTGTTATTTATCTTATCTCAATTCCCAATCCTTAAACCATAGTGCACAAGTCACAAACTTAGCAAGTAATTAAACAAAAGGTTCCTGTAGAGTACTACAGATATTTAGGGTGCTAATACCTTCCCTAGATATAACCAACCCCCGAATCCCCGAATCTCTTAAAGCGTTGTTGTCACATCGCGCAAAAGGTTCTTTCTTTCTTTAGACCTATCCTTTGGATATATTAAAGATCGGTTGTAAAAGAAATAAGGTTCAAGTTAATTAATAGCTTGATATCAAATTTTCACCGCAACAGAAATGGCGACTTCACTGGGGATACTTTGCTTTTGCTTTTATTTTGAGGGTTCAACCTATTTTGTTTAACTAATTGCTATCTGTGAATACTTGTATATATTTGTGCTCTGATGGTTTGGGAAACTTGAAATGGTGAGACGGCACTACACCCGTGCTCAAGCGTACTTATGATAGGAAGGTGATATATTCAAGAAGGCTTATAGGGAGTAGATTCCCGACCAAGCCGTCTTGAGAAAATCACCGCTCAGTGGAGGCCCTTTAGAGAGCTAGTATTGTTGATCGAGTATTCGTGAAAACAATGCTACTTTCTACATAGGTGCCCATGACACTGAGGACCTTTAGATACCTTTTCCCCCACTATGGCTTTATTAGGATGTAGTGCGGTGACTATAAGGAAGTAATTCCAAAGTAGTTGATACGCGATACTACACTTGGACGAGACTCTCTTGAGAATATTATCGACCACCAAGTATTTGGGAAATTGATAATATCCGAAAGATGGGTCGAGGACTCCAGGAACTCTTTTAGAACCTTGTTCTGCAGTTGTGGGAACCTTAGTACATACCTTTGGGGTGGGTAGACCTTGACTCCTTGCTCATATTTCCCAAACCAAAAACCTTATCTGTTTACTTGAGTAAAATCTGTGAATATGTGATTACCTGTGTTTGTGCATTCATGCATCCATAAACATCATGTCATAAAAGTTTTATGGAACTCAGAGTCTTTTATTTATAAAATATCAGGAACATCATGGACAATGGAAAAAAGAAAACTATAAAGTATACTTACAAAAGCCTTAATATAGATGAGATTGAAAGGTTAAGCACTCTGATCACAGATGTAGAAGGATTCAAAAGCAGGTACGGGAATTTGTTGTCTCTACTGAAAATAAGGAAGAAAATGGATTTGGGACTCCTTTCCACATTACTCCAGTTCTATGATCCACTTTATCACTGCTTCACATTTCCGGATTATCAGTTAGTGCCGACACTTGAAGAGTATTCCTGTCTAATTGGGTTACCCATCCTTGATGCATCTCCTTTTCCCGTCATGGAGAAGGACCCTAAAGAGGAAGAAATTGCTAAAGCCACACGTATCGGGTTGGTAGACATTCAGAAGAACATGGTTACTAAAGGAGGGATCTTTGGGCTGACTGCAAAATTCTTGATTGGGAAGGCTCAGTATTATGCCGATCACTTGAGTATGGATGCTTTTGAGGCTATTCTAGCCTTGCTTATTTATGGGATCTTTCTTTTTCCGAGCTTTGACAACTTTGTGGATCTCAATGCCATCAAAATATTCTTGAAAAAGAATCCAGTACCTACTCTACTAGCTGATGCTTACCACTCTGTTCATCAAAGAGATATTCACAAAGGAGGAATGATCGTCTGTTGTGTTCCGTTGTTGTATAAATGGTTCGTTTCTCACCTACCCAAAGCCCATACTTTTTGGAGCAAAGGATGGTGGTCTGAAAAGATTATGGCTCTTACTCACTCTGATATTGACTGGTACAGCCGTAGTTATGATGGGATCAAAATCATTAATAGTTGTGGAAGCTTCGGGAATGTACCTCTCCTTGGTACAAATGGGGGAATCAGCTATAACCCTGTGCTTGCTCGTCGACAATTTGGTTATCCGCTGAAAGACAAACCCTGCAGCGCTCACGTAGAAGGTATTTTCTTCACAGGAGTTTCAGAATTAAAAGATGAAATTCTCAAGGCATGGGGGCATATACACCGAAAAGGAAAAGAGGACTTGGGAAGACCTAATTGCATCTCTTTTGAACCTTATCTCCAATGGGTACGAAAGAGGGCCATTCAGTTAAAAATGCCTTATCCTCCACAAAAGCCTATGGTATTAATAGAAGAACAACCATTGATTTTCATGTCTGAGGAAGAGAAGCTGAAGATCGCTCTGAGGAAGTCACAGCAGACTGAGGTATCCTGGAAGTACAAATATCAGGTGGCTATGGAAGAAAACGAGGAACTCTGCAAACAACTTCAGTCAAAAGAAGAGGAAGCAGTTGCAAGCAAGAAGAGGAAGGCACAAGAAAATGCATTTTATTCCAACCATCAATCAACTCCTTGGAAGGCTATGGTAGACAAACTCATCCTTGAGAAAGCACAGGTGGAAGAAGAGCTCAGAAGAATCAAGAAGAGAGAGGATTTTCTTTTAGAGCATATTGAGTTGTAATATTAGGGCTTTTTGTAAGATGTACTAAAATCTTTTGTAATACCCTTTTTGAAAAATCAATGAAATGAAAGGATATTTTGGTAAAATCGAGTTCCATAAAACTTTTGCATTTAGGGTTGCATTCTTGTTATTTTAAACATTCAAGGAACTAAAAGATTATTTTGCAGATATTATAGGATGGATTCTGGAAAGAGAGAAGAGGTTGTGTTCCGAAGACCGAGACTAGAGAACCTGAATAAACTGGTAAGTTTGGTAGAAGACCCCGAGGCGTTCAGAGGAAGACATGGGAATATGCTGTCATTACTGGAAGTTCAAGTGTACGAAGAAATGTTATCCGCACTCGTGAAATTCTATGATTCAACCTATCATTGCTTCACGTTTCCAGATTATCAATTGCTACCAACTTTGGAGGAGTATTCCGCCCTAATGGGGGTAGGCGTTACCCCCGGTCCCTTTTCTGGAAGGGAGGGGACTCCTAATGAAAGAGCAGTTGCAGAGGCCGCGTATTTGGAATTGGACGAAGTGCGATCTCATATGGGTGCTAAGGGAGGGTTGTACGGAATTTCAGCTATGTTCCTATATGAAAAAGCTCAGAGCTATGCCTTGTCACAAAATACTGAAGCATTTGAAGCCATCCTGGTGTTGCTTATTTACGGACTATTCCTGTTCCCAACTGCTAGTGATTTTGTGGACGCAGATGCGATCAATCTTTTCTTGATCAAAAATCCTGTACCCACCTTGCTGGCCGACACTTATTTTACCCTCCACCGAAGGAACCGCTATGGGGTTGGACGAATTGAATGTTGCACCGTTCTCCTGCACAAGTGGTTTATTTCACACTTGTCAGAAATTCCAGCCATTTGGGATAAGCAAAATGGACTCTCATGGACGGAAAAACTGCTGTTGCTCAAACACTCAGACATTAAATGGTTTGATCCTATGTATGGAGGAATTTCCATGATCCAAAGCTGTGGAGATTTCCCGAATGTACCGCTCATCAGCGTCAATGGGTGCATCAGCTATAATCCTATTCTGGCCCGTCGACAGTTGGGGCACCCCATGGAAGATGAACCAGATCCAGACTATTTGAGGAAATTTTACTTGGAGGAAAGGAAGAATCCTGCTTATAGGGCTCGAATCGCGTACGCTTGGCGTTATGTCCACACAAGAGGAGTAACTGCCATATGCCCCCACAATGCTACTGTTTCAGAATCTTACCTATCATGGGTAAGAGAAGCGGCAATGAAGATGTTCTATACCCGCTTTGAGCCTGACTCGCCCAAGCCTACCCTCGTAGAAGAGTTGAAGGCCGCCTTGGCAAAAGCTGAGAAAGAAGGGAAAATGTGGAGAGATAAGTATTTCAAGGCTATGCAAGAGAAAGAAGAACTTCAAGAATTGGTACGTCAAGGTGGAAGAAAGAATCAGTCTGAAGATGAAGGACCATCCAGCAGAAGAATCTAGAATCTATTGTTGTTATTTTTCGTATTTTGTAGAAGCTTGTATTTTCATTTCCCGTTTGATGTTGTAAACTCTCCAGATATTATCAATGAAGATTTGGCTGTTTTTCCTATTTATTGTTATAATATTCGCAAATAAAGCTTTTATTCCCTTGAATGTTTAAAATCTGCATTTTGCATGTCTGCATTTCATAAACATTGCATATACATGTTCCTGAGTCAAGTCTCATCCCTCTGTCTTGTCAACAGAATCACACTGAAACCTCGCCATCAGTACAACACACGAGCCCAAGCTCGCTTAAGGATGGAAGAGCAGAACTTGGATGTAAACAGAATCGACAATGAACTCGGAGAGCTCCGAGGAGGCATGGGACAGATCAAAGAAGCCTTGCAAGTCATCCGGGCAATGTTGGACACTTAAGCCACCGTTGTCTCTGAAATCACTGCAGAACCAATCCCGACAGCTGTTACTATTGCCAATGTGCCAACCTATGGGTTACCTCCAGGCTTTGTGCCACCACCGAGAGTCACTCAACAGACAATTCCCTTGGGAGGTGAGATTCCACAAGTTATTCCCACCTACACTCCAGCTACAGTTCAGGTTCAAGCACGCCCCATCTTTCATAATCCACCACCGGTATGCGAAGGACCCGAAGGGTATGAAGAGGAAAATGAATCACATGAGAGGTTGAGGGAGAGTGTTGAAACGATAGGGAGAAAGATCCGAGCAATGGAAGGAAATGATACCTTTGGCACTGACGCCAGAGAAATGTGTTTGGTATCTGGACTAGTAATACCACCAAAGTTCAAAATCCCAAATTTCGATCAGTACTCAGGAGCTACTTGCACACGAACTCACTTAATCATGTACTATAGAAGAATGGCAGCACACGTCGAAGATGACAAGTTAATGATCCATTGCTTCCAAGACAGTCTGAAAGGAGCTCCAGCAAAATGGTATCTAAGTCTAGATCAGTCCAGAATCCACAGTTTTCAAGATTTGGCTGATGCATTCATGAAACATTACAAATATAATATGGATATGGTACCTGACCGAAGGCAGTTGTTGAACATGTCCCAGAAAAGCACAGAGTCATTCAAAGAATACGCTCAGCGGTGGAGAGAAACAGCATCCCAGGTAGAGCCACCCCTAAGTGAGAAGGAACTGACAGACTGGTTTGTTGACACAGTGAGACCAAAATTCTATGAGAAAATGATCAGCAGTATGTCTGCAAGTTTTTCAGACATTGTAGCCGTAGGAGTAAGGGTAGAATTGGGGATGAAAAGTGGAAAGGTAGCCAGCAGCTCCGGCATTTCTAACAACAGCAGTATTAAGAAGGTCAGCAGTGGGTTTCACAAGAAGAAAGAAGGTGAGACAAATGCCATAATGGGGAGAAGAATCCGTACCATGAGACCTCCATATCAGCAATATCAACCGCCTCAACAAAGTTTCTTCCAGCCAATCCAGCCTAACTATGTTCAACAGTTTCATCAACAAAGACCCATGTACCCAGTACAGTATGCCCCTCAGCAATATGTGGCAGCTGTGACCCCAGCATTCAACCATTCCACTTCAAACTATCAACCAGGGCGACCAGCGCCCATGTATCAGCAAAACCAGCAAGGGCATCAACGAGCGCCCAACGCTCCGCCCTTTCAACAAAATCAGCAGCAGAGGGTACCACAGCCCAGGCAACAATACCAAAACCGGAGGCCAACAACAAAACCTCCACTTCCACAAATACCAATGACGTACACTGAGTTATATCCATCTTTGGTCCAACAGGGGTTGATCACGACAAGACCACTTAATCCAGATACCACATCTCCACATTATAACCCAAATGCTCATTGTGCTTTCCATGAAGGTGCTGCCGGCCATGACTTAGAAGGTTGCTTTGCCTTAAAACATCTGGTAAGAGAGTTGATGGAGAAGAAAATCTTGTCCTTTGATGATGTACCACCTAACGTCAAAAGTAACCCACTGCCAAACCATGGAGGGGTCAATGCCATTGAAAAGTCAGATGAAGAGATAATTAATGATGTGTCAAAAATCAGAACGCCATTGAAGACATTGCATGATAAGCTGACAGAAGCAGGGTTGTTGGGAGATGTTCATAACCAATGTGAAAAATGTACCGTTAGTTCCAGTGGATGTAATGGGATACGGGAAGATATACAAAGATTGATAAATGAGGGGATGTTACAAGTATGTGGTAAGGAAAGGAAAGAAGAGGTTTCTGTAATAGAGCCAGTTTTTGACCTATCCAGGAAAAGAGAGAAAGTTCCAGTGTTTAACAGGGGTGCAAGGCCAGTTTTCAACAGAGCTGCTATAGGTCAACCACGGCCAATCGTAGTTCAGAAACCAAGACCGTTCCATTATGACAATACAAAAGCTGTTTCGTGGAAATACGATGTGACCGTAGTAGACCAAGAAACGGGAAAGATTGTTCAGACAGATAATCAGAAAGATGTGACCAATATTGCCGGCACTAGCAAAATGACCCGCAGCGGTCGGATCTATCAGCCAAAAGAATCAGTAGCTATTCCAAAGGAAGTCATTCCTGCTGTGGTAATCAAAGAAAAAGAAGCTCCGAGCACAGAAGAAGAAAATGATGAATTTTTGAGGATTATCCGAAGAAGTGATTACAAGGTAATAGATCAGCTTCATCAGACGCCATCAAAAATATCAATCTTGTCACTCTTGATAAATTCTCCAGCTCACAGAGAAGCATTACAGAAAGTATTGAGACAAGCACACGTAACTAATGACATTTCACTTGGGCAGTTTGATTCAGTAGTGGCTAACATCACGACATGCAATACTTTAAGTTTCAGCGACGCCGAGTTACCGAAGGAAAAACGTGATCACAATCGTGCACTACACATATCCATCAAATGCCAGGAAGATACTTTGGCACGAGTACTGGTCGACACAGGATCCTCATTAAACGTGTTACCCGCAAGATCACTGTCCAGATTAGCCTATACCAGGGCAGAGATGAAACCAACCTCGTTAATTGTAAAAGCTTTTGATGGTTCAAGGAGGACGGTCATCGGAGAAGTAGAATTACCAATTTTGGTGGGACCCCATGAATTCAACATTGTATTTCAGGTGATGGACATAAACCCAGCTTATAGCTGCCTACTGGGACGTCCCTGGATCCATGAAGCAGGGGCGGTAACTTCTACCCTACACCAGAGAATGAAGTTTGTGGTAAATGATAAGCTGGTGATTGTTCATGGTGAAGAAGAATTAATGGTCAGTAATATTTCATCATTCCGGTACATTGAAGCAGAAGAAGACGCACTAGAGACATCATTCCAAGCACTAGAAATAGCAAACGCAGTGATGATAGAGGAGACGGTGGCAAAAAGTGGGCCAACTTTCGCATCCGCTCAAGGCGCCAAAGCTACAATGGAAGAAGGCACTCCCGCAGGATGGGGAGAAGTCATTGAGGTAAAGCCGAAGATGAACCGCCAGGGGTTGGGTTACAAACCAACTCAAAGCGAAGAACCAAGGCATGACAACAGCCGGCCAAAGGCTATTCAAGAAATATTTATCAGTGGCGGTTTTCAAATTAACGCCGTGGAAGGAAATCTTGAAAGTGAAGACATAGAAGCACTAGTGTATCATGACGAAGCTACTCTGAACAACTGGGAGGCTATCGAAGTTCCTGTACTTTTTCCCGAGTTAAATGATGACCATAACCCCATTGAATCCTGTGACCATGCATCTCCTCCTGACCTTGATTCACCAATTTACCAAGCTGAAGACGAGGATGAAGACTGTGAAATTCCCGATGAACTGGTAAGACTGGCCCAAAAAGAGGATGCAGAGCTTCAACCCCATAAGGAACAGGTAGAAGTTATCAACCTTGGTACCGAAGAAGATAAAAAAGAAGTCAAAATTGGGACAGCCCTAGGGGCAGAGGTAAAACAGCAGTTAAAGGAACTCTTAAGAGAATATGTAGATGTGTTTGCTTGGTCTTATCAGGATATGCCTGGTTTGGATACAGACATAGTGGTTCACAAGTTACCACTCTGACCTGAATGCCCACCGGTTAAACAGAAACTCAGAAGAACCAGACCCGACATGGCTCTCAAAATCAGAGATGAGGTAAAAAAGCAGATTGATGCAGGCTTCCTTGCAGTGGATTATCGAGATTTAAACAAAGCCAGTCCAAAGGACGACTTCCCTCTACCACATATTGACACTTTGGTAGATAATACAACTCGGTTTGCAGTATTTTCCTTTATGGACGGTTTCTCTGGTTACAATCAAATCAAAATGGATCCTGACGACATGGAAAAGACAACCTTCATCACTCCATGGGGCACCTATTGTTATAAGGTTATGCCATTCGGTTTGAGAAACGCAGGCGCAACTTATCAAAGAGCTATGGTGGCTTTGTTCCACGACATGATGCACAAAGAAATAGAAGTATATGTGGATGACATGATCGCCAAGTCTCAAAATGAAGAAGACCATCTAGAACATTTGTTGAAGTTATTCAAAAGACTACGGAAATATCAGTTGAGGTTGAATCCTGCAAAGTGCACTTTCGGAGTCAGATCAGGAAAATTACTCGGTTTTATTGTCAGCCACAAGGGGATTGAAGTGGATCCAGACAAAGTCCGTGCCATCCAAGACATGCCAGCTCCGCGGACCGTAAATCAGGTTAGAAGCTTCCTTGGAAGGTTAAATTACATATCCAGGTTCATTTCCAATATGACCCCCACCTGTGAACCAATCTTCAAGTTGTTACGAAAGGATCAAACGGTTGTATGGAATTCTGATTGTCAAACAGCGTTCGATAAAATCAAAGGTTATCTCCAAGAACCTCCAATTTTGATACCACCCGTTCCGGGAAAGCCTCTCTTTATGTATTTGACAGTGCTTGAAAACTCAATGGGTTGCGTTCTGGGTCAACAAGACAAATCTGGACGGAAAGAACATGCCATTTATTATCTGAGCAAGAAATTTACTGATTGTGAAAGCAGATACTCACTCCTAGAAAAGACTTGTTGTGCTTTAGCATGGGCCGCTAAGCGTTTGAGGCAGTATATGATTTGTCACACCACTTTATTGATCTCGAAAATGGATCCAATAAAGTACATCTTTGAGAAGCCGGCACAAACCGGAAGACTCGCCCGGTGGCATATGTTACTATCAGAATATGATATTCAATATGTGGCTCAGAAATCTATCAAAGGCAGTGTGTTATCAGAATATCTCGCAGATCAACCTGTCGAAGATTATGAACCTCTGAAGTTTGATTTTCCGGATGAAGATATCATGTTAGTAAAAGATTGTGAAGAAACAAGTTCTGACAAAGGTCAACAGACAAAGAATTGGTGGAAAATGATGTTCGACGGTTCCTCCAATTATAGCGGACATGGCGTAGGTGCAGTTTTAATGAATCCTGAAGGTGGTTACACTCCGTTTACAGCCAGACTAGACTTTGATTGTACAAACAACATTGCTGAATACGAAGCATGTATCCTTGGTCTCGAAGCAGCCATTGATCTCCAAATCAAAAATCTCGAAGTCAGTGGAGACTCAGCATTGGTTATCTACCAAGTCACGGGTGAATGGGAGACAAGACATGAAAACCTGATCCCTTACAGAGCTTATATCGTTGAAACGATCAAGCATTTTGATGAAATCACTTTTAAACATGTTCCAAGAGCAGAGAATCACATCGCCGACGCCTTAGCCATGCTGGCCTCAATGTGGAAAATTAAAGATGTCAATGATGGCACACTTATCAAAATTGAACGCAAGACAGAACCTGCTTACTGTCAAATGATTGAAGAAGAAACCGATGGCAAGCCCTGGTATCATGATATAAAGAATTATCTGTTGAAGCAAGAATATCCCACAGATGCTACGGCACTTGACAAGAAAACACTAAGGCGATTAGCATCCAAATTCTTCCTCAGCAATGGTGTACTTTACAAAAGAAATCATGATATGGTCTTACTCAGATGTGTTGACAAAAGAGAAGCGGACTTGTTAATGAAAGATGTTCATGAAGGAATGTTTGGTACTCACGCCAACGGATACGCCATGTCCAAAAAGATCTTGAGAGCTGGTTATTATTGGTTAACTTTAGAAACCGACTGCATTCAGTATGCCAGAAAATGTCACAAATGTCAGATCTACGCGGACAAAATGCATGTGCCTCCAACACTGTTGAATGTATTGTCGTCGCCATGGCCTTTCTCTATGTGGGGGATTGACATGATTGGGGCAATTGAGCCAAAAGCTTCAAATGGACACCGTTTCATTCTGGTTGCCATCGACTATTTCACAAAATGGGTTGAAGCTGCATCTTACACCAATGTTACACGTCAAGTGGTGGCTCGTTTCATTAAAAAGGAGATCATCTGTCGCTACGGGATCCCAAGCAGAATTATAACAGACAACGGAACCAATCTGAACAACAAAGTTATGAAAGAATTATGTGATGACTTCAAAATCGAACACCACAACTCTTCCCCTTACCGTCCAAAGATGAATGGAGCTATGGAAGCTGCAAATAAAAACATCAAGAAGATCTTTCAGAAAATGGTTAAAACCTACAAAGATTGGCATGAAATGTTACCATTTGCCCTGCACGGATACAGAACCTCCGTCCGCACTTCCACAGGGGCAACCCCCTTTTCTCTGGTATATGGAATGGACGCAGTTCTTCCCATCGAGGTCGAGATACCATCCCTCAGAGTCATCATGGAAACCAAGTTAGAAGAGGCAGAATGGATTAAAGAAAGATTTGATCAGCTGAATCTCATCGATGAAAAGCGCATGTCTGCGATGTGTCACGGCCAGTTGTATCAAAAAAGAATCAAGAGGGTGTTCGATAAAAAGGTCCGTATCAGAGAATTCCGCAAAGGAGAACTTGTGCTCAAGAAGATCTTACCAGTTCACAAAGACGCAAGAGGGGAGTGGATGCCTAATTATGATGGCCCCTTTATTGTGAAGACAGTATTCTCTGGAGGTTCACTGATCCTTACTACCATGGACGGAGAACAACTTACACACCCGATAAACTCTGACGCAATTCGGAAATATTACGCCTAAAAAGTACCCGATAAACCGGAAAATCCAAAAGAACGGTTTATGCAAAAGTTAGGGTAGAAAATAAAAAGAGAAGGAAAGGAAAAAGAGAAAAGAAATCAAAAAGCTCGCTAAGTTGAAAACCCGAAAGGGCGGCTTAGGCAAAAATGAGCGTCCCGGTGGATTGAAAACCCGAAGGGGCAATCCAGGCAAAAATTAGGGACAAAGGCGTTTCGCTGCATCAGACAAAGGCATCAACACTGCAGACTCAACAAAGATTCATCTCAACAGCTCTCGTCAGAAGCAAGGATCTTGGAGAATTCTAGTCTTTAGGGATAGTTAGGTCACAGGATTCAATGTAACCTTATCCACTTTTGCCATTTTACTTGTAAAAATTTCCATGGAATATTGTCATTGGCAAGATTTCATCCTTTAAATAAAATCAGCCTTTTGAGCCTCTCTTTCTTGTGCAAATTATCAGTTCCTTATTTTCTTTGTTATGCAAAATACCGTTCGTTAATCAACGATTATTTTTGAAAGCATTAAAATCCAGATTTTTGAAAAAATAATAACTTGGAAATATTTTACAAAATGATTTAACTTGTGGAAAAACTCGAGGGAAATCATACATTCCCCGAAACTTCAGGGTAGCAGGAGTCTTGATGCACATTCAGAATTTACATTCCCCAATGAAATGCTGGCAAGTTGGGAGACGAAGAGTCCTTTGGCCATGCATGATTACCAAAATTGAAGATTATCCCTCAGGATTTCTTGTGATGATATGAAGGTTCCTCCCCCAGCAAAGTATTTCTGGACATTTGTTTGAATTCACCTCAGCAAAATCTACCTACAGGCTTTATTCCCCAGTAGGTCTTCGGGTTTATTTCCCAAGTCTACGTACACCCCTCATCATGGGATCAGTGTGATTCGTTTGTTCCCCGAGTCTGTGACATCTATCAACCCCCACGAAGTCTAAGTTATTACTCACTTCGTTTCCAAGTACAAGCCCAGTAGTAACTGGCATTTTGTTCAAACCAATTGTTGTTGATATTCATTTTGGTCGACACCATCCATGTCCTTTTATAAGTCCAGTCGTCACTGGAATTGTCTAAATCCAATCGTCATTGGTATCTCGTTAGTAGTCACTAACAAATCCACGTATAAGTCCAGTCGTCACTAGGCACTAAATAAAAGTCCAATTGTCTTTTGCACCTCTTGGTTTGGTTGTTACCAACCTTTCCCCGGGAAATCCAGTCGTCACTGGTATTGTTCCAATTATTATTGGTATCTTGTTAGTTGTCACTAACTTTCCCCGTGAAGTCCAGTCGTCACTGGCACTGCCTAAATCCAATCGTCATTGGTATCTTGAGGTTTTAACCAATCTTTCCCTTTGAAACCCAGTCGTAACTGGTATCATCGTCTAGAGTCCAATTGTTACTTGGAGTCTATTTCAGTTTGGTTGTCACCAATCTCCAGCTGGAAGATCTAGTAATCCCTAGCATTTTTGTATAACCAATTGTCATTGGTATTCCCCAGTATGGTCGTCACCATCTTCATTAAAAATCCGGTCGTAACTGGCATTGTTTAAAACCAATCGTTATTGGTACCCTGATTTGGTCGTCACCAATCACCACTAAAAGACCAGTCGTCACTGGCATCGCTTGGAATTCTGGTCGTTACCAATTCCCCAGGAAGTCTATTGATTACCAGCACTGTGTGAACTATTTGCAGAGGCTGAGGATGTATCCCCAGTGATCCATGTTCCCAGTCAAGTCTCGGAGATCTAGTCGTCACTGGTGTCCTCCGCGTGTGATTAGTCTTGTTTCTAGTCCATTCCTGAAGATCCCGTTTGAACTCTTCGCTATAGGAAGTTCCTCATCTGATCATCCCCAGTGAGGTTGTATCCAGTCTTTCGCTTCCCCGGTGAATCCTGATTCTCTTTTCCCTATGGAATTAATTTTCCATTTCCCCAGCAAAAGTATATCCTTTCCCCCCAGTGGAAGTCAATTCTTCTCCCCGGTGGAGTACCTCTGTTCCAATAAGATTGTCATCTTTATTGGATTTGTGTCTTCCCCATGTGAATTTTTCCTTCTTACGCTATCAGTCATGTCTGAACTGTTAATTTAGTTTCTCAGTACGAGTCCCCAGTGTCGAGTCCTTGTATTTGTTATCGTTTGTTTTACTGTTTCTTTTATTATTATCGTTGCGTCTATGTTGTTTGCATTCAAGCATCATAAAGCATCATTTAGAGTGCATGGCATATCATAACTTGTCCTTTAGCATGGCATCGGATCTAAGGGACAAAATTTTTGGTTATCTATATTTAAATACCTTTCACTGCGATTTTCCGAGAATTGTCATCTCTCAGTCATCTCGTGAAGATATTTAAATAGGGGCAACTGTTGTACCCCACATTTTGACCCCTTAGATCCTCATTATCATTTTTAGAAGCATGATCATGAATTATCTAACCCTAAATCAGTGCAAGTTTATTATTGTCAAGTTACAGACGAACCAGGGTTTTCGCACCGACAAATTCAAAGAAACCAAGGAATGATTAGCCAATGATTTGGGCCAATTCAATCATGGAATGAAATCAAAGATAATATCAAAGTCAAATGGGAAATCAATTTGAAGAAATCGTTTCAGAATCAAGAACAGTGCAGTCAGGAGGCCCCGATTAGGGTTTTTAACTAGTGGAAAGTCAACTGTGGTTTGACTTTGATGTTGGAAGATGTTTTAATGGTGGGATTGAGGTCCATGAAGTTCATATAGACTATTAAAGACTATTCAAGAAGTTTCAAAGTCCCAGGATGTCCAGAATATCAACAGGCGACTCAATCGGCACCGATCGATCGTACGGTTGACCGAAAAGTCAACTCCCCAAATTTTGAGAATTGGGATCCAAGTTGTGAATCAAAGTTGTTCCTTATGTCATAATGGACTTGCATATCAATTTTCATGATCATTGGATCAAGGATGAGAGAGTAATCAAGAAATCGGGAAATTAGGGTTTTGAAAAGGGCTAAACCGTATCTCCTTAACCACACATCCAATTGAGTTGGTTCTAGTCTCATTTGAAAGCTATTGACAAGTCCTAAAAAAGTCCCATACTAGTCCACAACCAGAAAATGCATAATGTTTGAGATATAAGCAAAAACATTCCTAGAAGGGAAAATAACTTAGAAAATTTCTAAGTTATTTTCACTTTAAAAGCTAAAATCAGCCAAATTCAAGGGGGGTTTTTCACCTAGTTTCAAATAGAATCAAGATTTCTGGCCAACATGAAAGTTTTATTACTATGTGAGGGCTTTCTAAATTGTACAAGAACATCTCAAGGTGAGTTATGAGCTGAGAGATACATGTGTTCAAAGTTGGTAATTTGTCATACTAGTCCCACATTGACCAATTTTGCAAAAGCACCTCTATCACTCAAGTGGGCCAATTCTAACTTGTCAAACTCATACTATCTGATATATTGAACATCTCAAGCAAGTTGAAGCAAAGAAATTGCATGGAGATAGCATAGAATTAAAGATTGGAAGTTCATTGCCTAAGTTGTCATTTTTGACTTTTCCAAGCATGAGGTGGAAAGTGATTCTGCTCCAGCCACTCTACCAAGCATCTAGGCTGCAATTTACCAGTAGAAACATCATTTAAACTTGTCCATTGGGTTAAGGAGACAGCCAAAGATCAGAAAAAGCAAGGCAAGTTGGCAAGTGGTTGAAAATATCAAGTTTGCTTCATGGTTAAGCAAGACTCCCTAGCAAGCACCTCAATCATTTTCTCTATAAAAGGAGGGATCCCTCACCTTATTGAAGAGACATCTTTTCTGATAGAAACCACAAATAACCTCTGTCATCACAGTTCCATCATCTTGCTTCAATTTCTCAAAAATCACAAAGTTCACCAAAACACTCAAAAATGGTCTTGAAGTGAAATCTCTACCACATCAAGTTCTACATGTTCCAGCACCCAAACTATCATCCATACACTTTATAAATAACATATATAAGGTGTACAAACCATTAGACCACCAAAAATCACAAGGAATCAAAAAGTCAACATGTCACTTGGCTCACTTTGACCAAAATCCATCAAAAACACCAAACTGATCTCCAAACATCTTCTTGAGCTTTTGATCATTTGAACACCTCAAATACCATATACCTCAAC
This sequence comes from Lathyrus sativus, assembly GCA_963859935.3. NCBI lineage: Eukaryota > Viridiplantae > Streptophyta > Magnoliopsida > Fabales > Fabaceae > Lathyrus > Lathyrus sativus. Next base: position 62,526,648 of record OZ012738.1, on the reverse strand, counting down.
TGTCCAAACCTCATCCATCATCAGAAACTCATAAATCTCATTTTAGCATCACAAGTGGCTTGTTTCTTAAGTTTCAAGCAAAGCACAAAGCAAAAACTTGGATTCAATCACCTCTGGTTTTCTCACCTATTTAAACTTGTTCAAAAGGATCTTCAAGAGGTATGCGTCTGTTCCTAGTTGGCTTTATCACCATGTTTCATAATTCTGTCATTAAAAGCATATTGGTGCATCTTTGAATGCTTGATCTTTTTATATGATATGTGGTATGTGATAAAAATTGGATCTGGTGTGAATGTATTCAAGCAATTATTCATGATGTATGAGTTCATACTATGTTATATTTTACTGTCATCAAAAGCACTTTGAACATTGGCTTTCATTATCAATGAACGTTGCTGCCCCCTTTTGCTGTCATAAAGCATATGGTAAGAAAATGAGTAGTTTCTCTCTAACTGTGAGACCCTGTCATGGCAGTGTTGTTTGTGAAATTTTCAGCACCAATTAAGTATGGTTTGGTAGAACATCTTACATTAGGTTCAAAGCATGACATCCATTTCCATTGTGTTCATATCACCATGCTTGCAAACATAACAGACTTTCTTGTCACAAGTTTTTGATTGATACTTGAACCTTCATGCTGCTTTGTTTCATTAAATGCTGTCTTAACATGAGAAATCCAAAAAACTCAATGCTGTTGTTTTTGATTTAGCTCTAATAGAACACTGCTGTCTGCTGTTAGTATAGCAGTTTATGCTTAAACATGAACATGACTAATTGGCTCTGCATTCTGCTTGTAACATCATTGTTAATAAACTGTGTTTTAATGAAGTAACAACATTATGCCAATGATCTTCATTTTCATATGCATCAAAATCTGGTTGAATAATCATCTGCATCAAAATTAGGGTTTGTACATTCATGATATGGCATGGAAACTTCATCTTGGCATAGGTAGTTTAAGCATCAATTGTGTTTTGCTTTAATGTTAAGATTAAGAACTTGGTGTTACTTTTTACACTTTGCTTCATATGCCAAAATCACACAAGCCAATCACACTACCATTTTCTGCATAAACTGTTCTTTTCACTAATATATCATTTTTGACACATCACAATGAACAGCCCAAATCATGTTTGCAAAACTCACCATGGTAGACCTTATGTATTCTGCTAAGAAAGATCACTTGACACCTTGTGTTCCAATTAATATGAGAAAACTGTTTTAGACCTAAATGCATATTTGAGGGGCTGGGAATTATAGGGTTCATAACTATTCTGGCTTGTTGATGTTGTTGTGTTTGTATTGATATTGCCCTGTCAAACTTAGGGATAGCCTCATGGGTTTGTAACAATACCAAACCATAATTGTGCAGCATTCTAAGTATGCTGTCAAAACAGATAGCACAACCAATTCATATCAGTGGATGTTCATTTTTTGCATAGGACCTTATAAGCTTAATTCTAGCATCTAGACATGTTTGCATATACATTTTGAGTATGTTTGTATGTCTACTTTGCTTAATTGTGCATGGGAGCCTATCTTTACATTTTGGCATAAGTTTGAAAATCACAAAAGCCACTCACACACCAAATTTTGAATCAATGATCATCCTTGAAATCTTTGTGTTATAACAGATCAATATGACCATATGTGACATGTTTGAATGCACCAAAACACTGGATTTGGACTGAACACAAAAAGCACACCTTCACACACACATGACATGTACCAAATGCAACTTACACACTAAAATCTCACACACTTGTTCCAGAACTGGTATCTTCACTTGCACACACTTGAAATCACATGTTGAAGGTGTTTCAATGATTGGTTGGACTCATGACTGCCTTGAACTCAAAAGCCACACTGTCTTGCATTGTTACCTTTATGTGTATTTGCAATTTGAATATGACATTCCAATATATGCATGTCCTGGCCATGAGCTTGTTTCCTTCTGTTTATATATCATATATAGGATGTGTATGTGAATTTACTTGGCATTAAACATGTTGGAATCAAGTTGTGCATAGCATTTTGCAAATCATGAACCATAACACACACCAGCTATCGTTTTTTTTACTAGACAAACAATTTGGAAAAACTAACACCACCATCCTCTTCCTCTCATTTTTCTACCCAATTTTCATATAAAATTTGCCTCGATCCGATGAGCGGTTAGTGAGATACGGTATAAAACGTATTTGGTTTCGATTATGTTTCCATGTCATTATGCATTCAAAGCACACAAACACACCAGCTATCGTTTTTTTCACTAGGTAAACAATTTGGAAAAACTAACACCACCATCCTCTTCCTCTCATTTTTCTACCCAAGATCCATATAAAATTTGCCTCGATCCGATAAGCGGTTAGTGAGATACGGTATGAATCGTATTTGTGTTGATTATGTATTTTTACCCAGCCATGGAACCAAACAAGGCATGTATATTTATGGTTTCCATTTGATTAATGGATGTAACAGCCGCCCCAGCGGTAGAGACTCGCGCGTGTATCAGTCTTGGCATGGGTTCGATCCCTTGTGATAACCCTTGCTGCCACTTTTTCTCATTTTTTGTACATAAACTTCAAAAATTCGTAACTCTCTCATTTTTTATCGTTTTTCACCCGTTCTTTTTTAGTTGTGTTTATTTTATTAGTTGTGTTTATTTTAATGTGTACTTTCATGTCATAATTTTATTTTCCATGTTTGATTATTTTTTCACCACGTTTGATTGTGCACGATCCGCGCGTCAACGGTACTAACCCTATTTGGTTGCAGATGAAATTTAAAAGGTTTCCTCTTGTGTTTTCTCAGGAAAATTGATTGTTATCATGTCTATATATGTTTGTCAACATGTTAGAATTTTTACCTCGAATTATTTTTATGTTTATCTCATCTGTCTGTTAACGGTATTCCAGGTGCGAACTGTCGTCACGGTTCTCGTACCAAAACAATTGCTCTGATTGTCGTTATTGCTTTCCGTCTTTAATCTTTGTATTGGTTGTCACCATGAATGTTTGAATAATGTTTGTATTTTATTTTATCCCCAAGCGACGAAGCTCGTTAGCTTTCGTCCAGTTGCCGACAATACTGTTCCTCCAAAGGAAGGTCTGTCCACTTGACTGTCAATGTCTTGGACCAAAATCTCCGTTTTCCCTTTGACTTTGTTAAGTCACTCTAACCCTAATAAGAAACCTCTAGACTTTGCTTGAAGTCCAAGAAACCTACCCATACTATGAGTGTTCTTCAACTAGAACCCTAGGAAAGAGTTCGTCAACTCTATGTAAGAATCATCGTCATGATTTTCTTACTTTCCCTTTTCAATTTAGCTTAGGGAGTTTTGTCAAACTCCACACAAACATCGTCATGTTTGTTCCCCTTTGAACTTTGATCATCATCAAGAGTTCTTTCCCCTGGTGAGGTGAACTACGATTGCTCTGATTCTATCCTAGTCAGGATACGTAGGCAGAAGGTGCGATACCTTTGCGAGCAAACTTAGAAAACCACTTAGGCCTGTTATTTATCTTATCTCAATTCCCAATCCTTAAACCATAGTGCACAAGTCACAAACTTAGCAAGTAATTAAACAAAAGGTTCCTGTAGAGTACTACAGATATTTAGGGTGCTAATACCTTCCCTAGATATAACCAACCCCCGAATCCCCGAATCTCTTAAAGCGTTGTTGTCACATCGCGCAAAAGGTTCTTTCTTTCTTTAGACCTATCCTTTGGATATATTAAAGATCGGTTGTAAAAGAAATAAGGTTCAAGTTAATTAATAGCTTGATATCAAATTTTCACCGAAACAGCGACAAACTTAGATTTAGATAGCAAGTTTCAAGTCATTAGTTTGCGACAAACTTAAATTTGACTTACAAATTTCAAGTCATGATTAAATTAGAAAATCGGTTTGCGACAAGCTTAGATTAATCGACAATTTTCAAGTCATATTTTGGAAACAATTCCTGAGCGCACTTTTCACATAATATCTCAGGATGTCACTTTGGTCCTTCAAACAGGTTACATAGAGGAATATCAAAATGCGTTTCAAGGACATCTTCCAGGGAAAGTTTTATCATTTTTCAAGGCATAGCAGTTTCATAAAGCCACAAAGTTACACCAAATACCATCAAGATTGGAAATATTCATTTAATTTCAAACAAAATCATATCATTATAATACAAAGTGGATGAAAATAAGTCATGCGCCTCGAGGTTCCGTAACAAGGGATATCATAAATCCCACGCCAATATTCAACGGGAGTTGCTATTAAGTCAATTGAGCTTGCAATGAACTCATGGATAAGATCATAATCAATTCATGCTGAATAGCCTAAAACCAACAAATTTGGGAGCACTTGGATCTACAAATTATTGTTGGGAGCATAAAACAAAAATAGAGAAACTAATTAACTGCACGGTTCTTGCAAGTAGTCGCAACATTTTATTCCAACTATCATCGTAAAAATTCTCGGCAATTCAAAAATTACCCAAGTTAATACACATAAAAACAAGCTGAGGCCAGAAATAGCACAAGCATTCAGATTATTCATCCTTACACAAAAGAACACAAACTCAATTGTCAAAAACAAAACTATTAAAGTTGAGACTACAAAGTCTGAGCTGACTCTGTTTCAAGTTTGTATGTTCCATCGACACCAAACTTGGGCAAGTTTTGGTTTGAGCCGGTGAATCTGATGGAGTTAATCTAGGAAAAAGAGAGTATATGTGTTGGCTCCAGTTGAATTACCCAGGTCTCCTTCTTTAACAAACCACAGATGCAATACAAGGGAAGATTCAACGCCGTTTTGTCGCAATGATTGATTTACTTGGGGCCTGGCTCGCTTGCCGCTGAATCCTTATAACAGAAGCAATCAAAACATGGGATCAAACTTACATATTGTTGACCAAATGAATCTTCCAAATTTTCAAAATAATGAAATGATTCACAGCCATAACACAGAACCTGCTGCCCTATCTTCCACTATCCATCAAGCTTGTACATATGAAAACCAGCTGCTACAGCCTTGTCTTTCAACCAATAGCGGGACAGAACGCGAACACAATTAACACACCACCGATATTCCTTGCAAACTCTAATGCATAAAAGTTCCTGCATTACTAGTTCAGTCAATCCTGTGAAAGGCAAAAGGGCCAGGAAGTGCGTGAAAGCAAAGCCTCTACGCAAACCATCACCACCTCCAACGCCAGAAATTACCCAAACTATTGATCACGAAACTTGTTCGGATGAGAGCTGTGGTGAAGTTGATCTTACTGATTGGACAGATGTGGAGAAGGCGGCCTTTCTTCATGCAGTATCATCCTTTGGAAAGGATTTTTCAATGATTGCGCGGTGTGTCAGAACAAGATCCCAATATCATTGCAAAGTCTTTTTTAGCAAGACTCAGAAACGTCTCAGATTGAATCTCATGGGTCAGAGACCTGAAAATGTTGGATCATTGGGGGATGATGACATGGATGGTGGCAGGAGTGACACAGATATTGCCTGTATCATAGAGACAGGTTCATCCAATGGCTCTGATACGTCAGGCACTAAAACTGGCGTGGACCAGTCTGCAGCTGATAAGAACATGTGTCGTGAGGAATCCAATCCTGTAAAAGTTAGCAACATGTCAGCTGACTTAGATGAATCAGAGGAAACTAATAGGAAAGTAGATGATGAAGATGTAAATATGATTTCTAATGTATGTGTGATTGGGGGCGAGTCTAACCTTGACACTGATGGTAACGTAGGTGTCTTGTATGATTCTGACAGGTCTGGCTCAGTGCAGGCTCAAGATGAACCAAGTGAAGGGGGAGTTGCAGTTACAGAACTGGTGTCTGGCAAATGAATTGGAGGGTTCAGCAATGTGTCTAGTTGATAGAGATGAATCTGATACAGATGTTGTAGTTCAATTGAAAGACAACATCCATGGAAAGGAGCCCCAACCACACCTTGAAAAACCTCCATTCTCAGGATCATCAGAGGGGCCTCTTACAAATTCAAATCTTGGCCACCAGCTTTGTAATCCAGGTAATTCATTGGACCATGTTGAGGCTGCCAAAGTCCATCAATGCTGTAATTTGCAAGTACATTCTATGAAGGAAGTGAATGTGAATATGAGCTGCAGCAGTTCAGCAACTGAGTTGCCACTTTTGTCCCAAAATATTGAACAACATGAGCATTACAAAAGTATTCAGTGTTTATCAAATTCAGGAGCACCTAGGAATGATGTAAAAATATTCGGGAATATACTAACCATTCCTTCATCCACCGAGACGCATAATTTAAGTGTAAAGGGAAATGAAGAAAATGGTACCCATCCTCCAAGGTTAAACACTGCCTCTTCAAGCCTGAAATTAACCAGGCACGCTGATGCTGATGGGAAAACACCTATTTTGGAGGTTGACCTTAATTACTGTCAAGTCATTGAGAATGTTCCCGTTGTAAGTTATATCAATGGGAACAAAAGTCAGCCTGATTTCCCATCACTTCCTGACTCAGCCATTTTGCTTGCAAAATATCCTGCCGCATTTGGTTGTTACACTACAACTTCCAAATTAGAGCAAGAGTCATCTGCTTTCAAAACGGGAGAAGTCACCAGAAGCGAAACTGTGCTTGGTTATCAGGTATTTGGAGAAAGGGACAACCTAAATGCACAACCACTCGTAGAAGATGACCTGTAGAGGAGAAATAGTTGTGAAGCAATCTTGGGTTTGCAGCAGGTTGCCGAATTGCCGGGAACAAATGCTATTGGGAAGCAAGAGATTCTTGTTGGAGGGTCCAAGAGTGCTGTCTCAAACCCTGTTGCAGCCATTCAAATGCAGGATTCCCTTGCTAACCAGTTTGTTGGTCAATCCAGGAGCGCAATAGAAAGAGCATGACAGCTCTGTTAGATAGTATTTTCCTGTAAAATTCGGTAAGCATGACAAGGTTATGGGTTGAAGACAGAATTCAAAGTAAAAAACTTATGAGAACATCATCACGACGGCAAAAGTCTCGAGCCATACAGGTGCGTACTTGCAGCAACATACCAATAATGCGAAGAATATAAGAGTATCCTACAACTTTGCCTTCATTCCTGAATCTTCTAGCGGCCTCATCAAAAAAAAGCTTCAGTATTGCACCTACAAAGGCGGTTGTAAGATGTGATGTTATCTAAGTTAAACATAAGATGGTCATTGAATTACAAGAAAAAGAACACAATTGTCAATTTAGTTTTGAACAAGATATTTCTCAGACAAAACAAAAGGATACAATCCTGTCCATGCTCCAAAAGTTTCCAGCATCATGACCGTTATGAACTACATAATCATGAGCCCTCTTCAGCTTAGCTTCATGCCTCGTTCTTCAAGCCACCGCGCCAAATGCATGCGAAATAAAGAGACGTGAGGGATTAGTTTAACAAATCACACACCAAGATATTGTACAGCAAGCTTACCGACCTTTCTCCTCATGAACAATGCAACCCGTCTACTGTCGTGCCTATTCCCCCAAGCAACATTCTATTTCCTCAAGTTGTGACAAAAATCTGCAGCATTTTTCATCATAAGTTACTAAGAGAATGGATGGATTTCAAAGTGACATGAATGGCAGAAAATACAAACTTATAATGAATCAAAGCCAGCCAAGTATTATAAAAAGAACAAAAACATTTTTAAGTCAAAACAAATACTTCCATGTCAGCAAATTAATAAGCAGTGAAATAACATTTTTCACACAGTAAAAATCTCAGTAAAAAAACTAGATATTTTCTTTTTTTCTCACTACAGACAAACACAGGGGTCACTATCACCCAAATCCCAGAAAAGCAGAAAACGTGGTATTACCTCCTAACAGAATTGTACTACCACAAAGGCACCTCGTCGTCCTACACAAACACCTCACACGTTTCAACCAATTTTTCATCAGCAGATTTCAAATTTTTCACACGCACCAAAAACCTTAAAAATCTCCTATAAATACAACCCTAAACAATTGGCAAAGAGAGAAGAAAACCCTAAGAAAACTCTGCCAAATTCAATTCCTAACATTTCCTAAAAGCTCTTTTCGTAAACCTTCTCAGAGCTATCATCAAAGCCCTGTGCAAGGTGAGCTCGGCCACACACTCACGCACTCTCATCAAGACATATAAGCAGATAAAGAACCAAAACCACTGCGAAATAAGAGGAGAGAAGAGGAATAAGATTCAAAGCAAAGCTAGGAAAGCACTCACCGGTATCACAGAAGCGCTCATGTTGGTAAAATATTCATCACCTTCAGCTTTTTTTGCTCACCATTGTCTTTACACCTTTTCGATGCCTCGTGGTTACTCCGCCATTTTTGTTGCATATTGTATAAACATTCATGAATTTGATTGTTAATCTAAGGCCGTTAGAGTAACTGATTCACAACTTGCTAGCATCTTTAGGAATTTAGGAGGTGGTGTTATGAAATTAGGGATTCGATAAGGGTTTAGGATTCGAGACATCACTCTTGTATGCTGATATTTGATTCGACCCGTGTGAGGTTTCGCGTTTCTGGTGACGATTTGAGTCGTGAAGTTTAATTTTGAGATGGTTTAGAGAAAGAACATGAAGGGGGAAGGAGACACGCGTGCAAAGTGGCTGGGATTTATGAGTTTTTTTTTCTTTTTCGTTTTTTTATATTTTATTTGGGCCGAGAGAGAAATTCAAATATGATGGCCTGAGTTCTCTTTTCACTCTCTGCCAGTTTGGTTAAGTGACTATTGGGGCCATTTAGCTTGTTTGCATTATTGATGGGCCTTATAAGGCCAATGGGAGACAATTTTAGTTTGTGTCATTATTTAGTTTAATTTTAGGTAATTAATCTAAAGTTAATTATAATAGTATCTATAGATTATGATTCTTATTTTTCTTATATTATTACTAATGGATGATTAATCTTGTATTGATGGGATAACAAATACGTAACCTTGACTTTACTCGAATGTTTTTTGGTTAATTAATAAAAATCTCAATCCAATTTAGTTTCTAACAATTATTTATTATTTAATTATTTATTTCTCAATTTAAGACCATCAATTGTTTTCTTAATCAATGAAAGTAGCGGGCTCTTGGGGTCTAGCACTCCTTGGATCCTTAGACAACTGCTCTCGAGGCGCACGCCTTTGAATTGTGGTTGTTCCGTCTTTTGATTTTCAAAACCGTTTTTCACTCAATTCAACTGAAATTTCTAAAAGATATTATTAGTCGATTTTTATTTGATTATATATTTATAAGAAATTTCCAATTATTATTTTTAAATAAATATATTCCAAAACTATTAACAAATAATATTTTAAGTATTAAAATATATATATATATATATATATATATATATATATATATATATATATATATATATATATATATATATATATATATATATATATATATATATATATATATATATATATATATATATATATATATATATATATATATATATATATATATATATATATATATATATATATATATATATATATATATATATATATATATATATATATATATATATATATTAATTAAGTTAAAATATTTTTCTAAGATATTAAACTTTTTCAAAACAATTAGTTATTATTAGCTTTTCTCAAGACTTTTTACAATTGATTAATTTATCTTATATATGAAAGATTAAACTATTTTTCTTAATCAAATTTCAAAACAATTATATTCTTGGATCTCGCCTTCCTTGAATTTTTAAGCAACCGCTCTCGAGGTGCACACCTTGAGTTGTGACCCATTCGATCTTATTTTCTAGAATACCTAGCGCGCCTAGTCCGAGTACGCTAATATTTTCAAATTATTTTCATAATTAAATCACGAAATAATCGAGTTCTTGAAGTCGCGCATTCCTCGAATTCGAGAGGGACTACTATTGAGGCGTACGCCTTGAATGGTGTGTCGTTCGAATTTTCGTTTCTAAAATACCTCCTTTAATTATTTGGACAAGTATTTTCACTGTCCAACAAACATTATTTCATAATTAATGGGATGAAAAAGATTGTCGTTGGGATCTAGCATTCCAACGATATCCCGACTAATTGGTTGTGAGGCCGACGTCTTGCTTATCAAATAGTCGTCATTCCTCTTAAACATACAACCTCTCTAACCTCGTTCTTCACCTTTATACGGTCGAGTCTAAACCTTAGTGTGTCTCTAAACTATACGTCAAATTCAAAACTATTTTTTCTTAATTAAATTGCGAAAGAATTGAGTTCTTGGAGTCTCGCACTCCTTGAGTTCTTAAGTAAACACTCTTGGGGCGTACGCTTTAGGTTGTGGATTACTCGACCTTTCGTTTATAAAACACGTTCCCTAATTATTTGGACACATATCGTCATTGTCCATTCAAATACATTTTCATAATTAATTGAATGAAAAAGATATCATTGGGATCTAGCATTCCGATGATATCCCGATTAGTCGATTGCGAGACTGACGTCTCGTTTATCGAGTAGTCGTCATTCTCCCTTAAAATGTTCAATCCAACTCACTTCTCTCGCCCTCGTGCGGTTGAAACTTTCTCAAACACATTTCATAAATTATTCGAATGAAAAAGGTGTTGTTGGAATCTAGCATTTCAATAATGCCCCGATTAATTGATTGCGAGGCTGACGTCTCGTTTATCGAATAGTCGTCATTCTCCATCAAATTACCTAACCAAACTCCTCTTTCTCGCCCCCGCGCGATCGAAACCTTATTAACCATTCAAATATATCCCAAACCAAAACATCCAATACGATAAACGTAATTCCTCGCCCTCATGCGATCTCCAACCTAAATACCTTTTACCAAGAACATTGTTTAGTCCTTTCTTCCGCGCATAACAAACTCGTGCTTCAGCCTCCCCTAGCGAGCAGACAAGCCAACGTTTAACAGTTAGAATGCGACCTAAACACTCGCTCACATAACACAAACCTTTTAGCAAACCGTAGGCCGAACTACGGCTGCTCTGATTTCTCATTCCCCAATGAGAATACGTAGGCATAGGATTGCGATGATCCTAGCGAGCACTTTTCTTTCTTTCCCACCTTTAGGTTCTCATATACTTTTTGCCAAGAACATTGTTTAACCCATTCTTCCGCGCATAATAAACTCGTGCTTCAGCCTCCCCTAGCGAGCAGACAAGCCAATGTTTATCAGTTAGAATGCGTCCTAAACTCTCGTTCAACTCATACACCTTTGACCAAGAACATTGTTTAGTCTTTTCTTCCGCGCATATGAACTCGTGCTTCAGCCTCCCCTAGCGAGCAGACAAGCCAACGTTTAGCAGTTAGAATGCGACCTAAACTCTCGTTCATTCTAAACATCAACCAACCAACCGTAGTTAGCCGAACTATGGCTGCTCTGATTCTTCATTCTCTTCTGAATGTAAGATACGTAGGCACAAGATTGCGATGATCTTGGCGAGCACATTCCCCCCTTTTTTCCCGTAGTCCCACGAACTACGAATGCTCTGATTTTCCACTTCTTACAAGTGAAGATACGTAGGCACAAGGACCCCAATCCTTGGCGAGCACCCTATCTTTAAACCATCCATTTCCCCCATAGGAGAAACCTTAGAAGAAAACTAACAAGCATAGTTAACTTTACTCTCGAATCGATCAAGAGGTTCCCGTTGAGTACAACGGACATGAGGGGTGCTAATACCTTCCCCTCATGTAACCGACTCCCGAACCTAGAATATTGGTTGCGATGACCATGTTCTCATATTCTTAAAGGTTTTATCGATATTTTCCTATTCCTGCATTGGAATGAATAAAGTTCGGTGGCGACTCTGTTTCGAACAGTATTTTCCGCGGCCATCGCGAGGATCGTATTTTTCGAGGTACGACAGTCCCCCATTACCATAACCTTGATTGACCCCGACATGCCCGAAACCAGTGTTGACAGGAATCAATCCAGCACCATTTCCACCATAACCCTGGTTAGTGTTACCAAAATCGTTATAGCCGAAACCCTGAGTGTTGAAGCCGAACTTTCCGCCCTGATTGCCGTACTCAAACCCCTGGTCATTATAGCCGAATCCATTGTTAGCAAAACCATTACTGCCATTGTTGTTACCACCTCCCAGATTGGCGTCTCTAAATCCAACATTATTAACAACAGTTTCATTTCCATTCCCTGTGTTGCCATTGCCAGCGCCAGCGTCATTGTTTACAACCACAACAGGTGGGGTCACCACAGGAGGAACCACAGGCGTAGGGGGCCCATCCTTCGGAATAGTCTCAACATGCGCAGAGTAGTGGTCATTGTTGCCATTCCCATTAGCCCGTGTCAGCAGCGGTTGTACCAAAGTCTGGAGGCTTTCTTGGCCCTTAGCAATGTTCTCCATTGCCTGCATGAACAAATTCAACTTTTCGCGAATTTCCTGCATCTCCACCTGGACTTGATCCATGATTCTCTTGCAGTTGTTTCGGGTTGAGTAGCAGTGAACTCTTTGTTTGTCAATCCTGGAAATCTGCAGATGCAGGAAATAAGACATAGATTCGAGAATACCGGTCATGCAATATGAATGCAAATGCAATTATGTAAATATGCTACATGTTTCATATTCCCCCCCCGATTCTAGTTTCGGAGAGAAGGCCATTACGACGGTGGAGCCCCTATCCAGCAAGCAAGGAATCAGAAAACCCTCATATATAACAAATGCCAAGAGGCTGAGTACAAGAGTAAAACTGAATACAACTTGAGGAGACCTCGGCCAACAAGCCTGGCGATGGTCCAAATACACGTACAAATAACAAAGGCAAGGAAAAGATAAATCAGGCCAAATGGCGTGCTCTGACGTCCTCCAATATCCTCATCGTCTCCGAGTGCCCTAGTCGGGAGATCAGCTCCTGTATCAGTAAAGCATGCCGCTCGGTAGTGGATCTCAGCTTTTTGGCATCATCCTGGTAGGCTCCTTTGCTAGAACTCTCGTCAAATCTGTACCTCTTGGAACCGGCCTTCTCTTTATAACCCCTCGGCTTCTCGTCAATTTCACTTACTCTGAGCTCAGCAGCGCTCCTAAGTGATGTTGCTTCAGCAATCTTTGCGTCTTGGGCTCTAATCTGTGCCTCTAGCGTGGCAATCTGCAGCTTCAGTTCGTCTTCGCACTCCTTCCGTTTGGTAAGCGTGGCATTCCACAAGGCTTCCCACTTGCTGATACGGGCGTAAGCTTTGCTTAGAAGTTCCTTCTTGGAAGTAAGCACCTTGCTAACACCGTTCAAGGCTATCCCCACTTTTTCTTTCTTGTTGGTCTCTTCTGTCAACTTCGATCCCAACCTGTTAATCAATTCAGTCTGTTCCTTCACAGTGAAGGTGGCTTCCTTCTTCTCACAACGTAACTGGAAGATCTCCTTCTCTAACTCCTCATTGACTTTCTTCAGTTCTTCGTTTTCAGCTAACAACTTGTTATACTTCTCACTCTCTTCCGAAGGAGGTACCTCAATCAAAGGAAGATACAGGGGTTCCACAGTAGGATAAGGCATCAAAGAAGTACTAGCTCTCTTGCGGATCCAATCCAAATAAGGATCATAAGCTCTGCTATTGCTCTTACCGGGCAAAGCTTTTCCTCTCCTATGGATGTTAGCCCATGCATGTCTCAATCTGATCAAAACAGCTGTGTCCAATAAGCCCGTGAGATACAAAGATTCCTGTATCTCCTTCTCAATAGGAGCGTCCCTCAAAGCGTAACCGAACTGTCGTACCAGTAATGAAGGGTTATAGTTAATACTGCCTTTCCGTCCGATCAGGGGAACATTCGGAAAGCCACTGCAACTATATATAATGTCAGTACCAAGCATGCTCCGATCAAACCAAATGACATTCTCAGCTGACAGTCCCATCAACCGGGAAGACCAATCCAAAGTATCAACAGCATCAACAAAAGGTCCTGTCTTCGGCAGGTGTCCCTAGAACCACCTGTACAAAAGAGGAAGACAGCAGGAAACATTCTTGCCACGACGTTTCTCATTCTTGTAATGAATGGAATGATAAACATCGCCCAAGAGGGTAGGAACTGGATTCTTTGAGGCAAGGATCAAGAAGGCGTCCGAGTCGACAAAATCTGGCACATTAGGAAACAAGACAATCCCGTAGATGCAGACAGCTAGAATAGCACTGAAGGCAACCCAACATCCACTTTTCGCGCACTGTGTAGCCTTCTCAACCAGGACAGACAGGTGAAAACCATAAGCTCCGTTTAGCTTGACCAAGCCTCCCGGAAACTCAGAAGCGTCTAAACTGACAATCTCAGCAAGTGTAGATAACTCAGGCTCAACATCAACATGTACAAAGGGCATCTGGTCTAACACGGGAACTCCCAACATCGCAGAATACTCCTCCAAAGTGGGTGCCAGAATATAGTCAGGAAACAAGAAACATCTCAGCTGTGGCTCATAAAACTGCATCAAAGTATACACCCCGGTCGTCTCGAATGATGAAGGTCTGTACAATAAGCTAAGCAATCTCCCATAGGATACTCTGAACTCAGCCCTCACTTTCTCATCTGCTAGAGCAACTAAACCTAGCAAGGAACTGATATCTGGCGAATGCAACCGGTAAGCGACTGTCTTCTTCAGGGACTCCATGTCTGGTTAGAAGGTATACTAGAATTAGAGGAGAATGATCACCTGCAACATAAATACATGTTAATGAAATGCAATCATGAAAATGCACATGCATATGCAAACAAGGGACCAAGTGCAATGCTGATGAACTGTGCTGCTCTTTACTGAAGCCTTGAGAACCATCCAATCTTTATCTTAAACCAAACCAACTACTCCTCAGGGGTCGCACATCCCCTTTACGGATCAATTGACCTTTCCTGTTACCAACAATGAGGCTGAATATGAGGGTTGCATCATGGGGCTTGAAGAAGCTATTGATTTGCGGATCAAACATCTGGATGTATACGGAGACTCAGCTCTAGTGGTGAACCAGATAAAAGGAGAATGGGAGACACGTCAGCCTAATTTGATACCATATATGAATTATGCAAGGAGATTGTTGCCTTTCTTTGACAAGGTGGAGTTGCATCACGTACCGCGAGCAGAAAATCAAATGGCTGACGCCTTGGCGACATTGTCTTCTATGTATAAAGTTAACTTCTGGAACGAGGCTCCCCGGATTGTTATATCCCGGCTTGACAGACCCGCTTTCATATTTGCTATTGACGAAGCATCTGATGATAAACCCTGGTACTTTGACATCCAGAACTTCCTGAAGAATAAGGAGTATCCTGCTGGGGCATCCAGTCGAGATCAGAAAACTCTCAGGAGATTGGCTGGAAATTTCTATCTGAATCCTGACGGTATCTTATACAAGAGAAACCACGACTGGGTGTTGCTACGCTGTGTAGATGAGAAAGAGGCGAAGTTGCTCATGGAAGAGATACATGAGGGTACATTTGGTACACATGCTGGTGGGCATGCTATGACTAGAAAACTGCTGCGAGCAGGTTATTACTGGCTAACTATGGAAACAGACTGTTTCAAGTTTGCGAAGAGGTGTCATAAATGCCAAATTTATGCGGATAAAGTCCATGTACCTCCGAGTCCTCTGAACGTGATGTCATCATCGTGGTCGTTCTCGATGTGGGGAATTGATATGATTGGGAAGATCGAGCCTACAGCATCAAACGGACACCGTTTCATTTTGGTGGCAATCGATTACTTCACCAAATGGGTGGAAGCAGCATCATATGCCAATGTCACCAAGCAAGTGGTCGCCAGATTTATCAAGCGGGATATTATCTGCAGATATGGAATCCTAGAGCGGATTATTACCGACAACGGTTCGAATTTAAATAACAAGATGATGAAAGAGCTGTGCCAGAATTTTAAGATTGAGCATCACAATTCTTCTCCGTATCGACCCAAGATGAATGGCGCTGTTGAAGCAGCCAATAAGAACAAAAAGAAGATTGTTCAGAAGATGGTCGTGACGTATAAGGACTAGCACGAGCTGCTACCTTTCGCTTTGCACGGTTATCGTACGATGGTACGTACATCAACCGGGGCAACCCCTTTTTCATTGGTATACGGAATGGAAGCAGTGTTACCGTTAGAGGTTGAGATTCCTTCCTTGAGGGTTTTACGAGATGTCCAACTTGACAAGGCAGAATGGGTTAAAGATAGACTGAATCAACTCAGTTTAATGGATGAGAAGAGGCTAGCTTCTCTCGCATACGGTCGGTTGTATCAGAGCCGGATGAAGAAAGCATACGATAAGAAGATATGCCCTCGAAGCTTTCAGACGGGCGACCTTGTGCTGAAAAGGATTCTCCCGCCGCAAACAGATTACATGGGCAAGTGGACCCCTAATTACGAAGGACCATACGTTGTCAGAAAAGTCTTCTCAGGAGGAGCATTGTTGTTGTCCACCATGGACGGTGAAGACTTTATGTCTCCTGTGAATTCGGGCGCAGTTAAAAAATACTTTGCTTAAAAGTGACCCGCTGGACAGTAAAAAGAGAGTCCAGGCAAAAATGGGGCATCCTGGCGAACCAAAAACAGAATAAAAGGTTCGGGCAAAATTTAGGGATAAAATTGAAAAGATGTACACCCGCGAAGTCGAAAACCTACATTGGGCGACTTCGGCAAAAAAGGGTATCCCGGTGAATTGAAAACCCGCAAAGGGCGATTCACGCAAAAGTTAGGGATTGAAAAAGCAAATGACTGCGGTCCGGGTCTGATACTGCACTGCTTGGTGGTGTTGGGAGCACCTGAGGGTTCGTTTATCCAACACAATCTCTTCCGAAAATTGAATACCGGGAAAGCGCCAGAGTCAGGCGAGTCATAGGAGGATCAACTCACGATGTTTGTCTGCACCACGTTGCCGACATGTGTACAAATTCGAGTTGTATTTGTATTTTTATGCTCCTTATGCATATATGTATGTGTGTGTACGTAACTTCCTCTTTTCAGGAGTTGCCTCCGATGTACAAAGCTTTGCCTATTCGGAGGCCTGTTATTAATAAAACATGTTATTCAACATTTGATGTTTGTGCTTTACTGTTTTGTATGTGGAAAACGCCAATGTTCTGATGAACTTACATATGCATAACTTTGCTGGCCCTTGCCAATGATTGATAAAACTTCGAATTGACTAAAGTAATGTCACAGACACTAACCCGAATAGATTTGGTTGTGTAGATTTTGTCTTGTCTCGTTTGTGTTTTGCAGGGTTCTCGCCTTTAAAGCGGACAATCAGAAATTGTGACCCCAGCCGGAGGTTCGTAGTGAAAGAATTAACTTTGTGCGACGCCGATCCCCATGCAGGTCGTACCTCATCTTCAGAAGTTGAGATGATTTTTGTCCCTTACCGAAGAGATCAATTTCCCAGCTAGTCGCAGCTTATCCTCAGAGGATATCCCCAGCCAGTCAAAATTAGTATCCCTTGCAGAGGTTGCACTCCCCAGAGAGTCGAGTATGTGCACGATCAATCCCCAACTGGGAGAATGCCCGCAATGTTTAACCAAGTCATAGTTGGTTCAGAAGGGTTATCCTCAGCAGAGTGGTAGTTCCAAGTCTGTAAGCTGTGCCCGGGCAGCATTGTTTCCTCCAGAAGGACTTTCCCTAGATGAGTCATTTTTGGCTCAGTCAGTTTACTTTCCCTAAGAGAGTCACTTCTTCCCCAAATGGTTTACTCTTCCCAGCAGATGTGTTCTTTCCACCCAGTGGAAATCGAAGTTTAATCTCTCCCCGATGGAGTTGGTTATATGTCCGGCATTTATTTTGCCAGAGGACTTTATGATACCCGTTCATCCCCAAAATGGTGGTAGTCGTTTTCAGCATTCCGTGTTGTCTAAGCAAGCTTGTCAGAGTTTCCCCAGCAGCTTGAGCCTGCATTTGCATTTGCGTATAGTGTCATATTTGCATCTACCCAAAAACACGTAGCATATCCGCGCTGTACGGAGCATTACGCCATTCTCAAACATGCGCATTTTGAAACATAAGCCCGGTTGGTTAACCTTTTGTTTTCAAATGTTGTTCCCCTTGTAGGTGGAGAGAGCTCTTGCTCATATCAACTACCAACTATTCAAGGTCTCGGCATGAGACATGTGATGATAATGTTCGTCTTGTCATTATTCCCCACAGAATTGCCTGTTTAAGTTTCTCTTACCCCTCCAGCGGAGTATTTCTTCAAGATTGTTGTTATGTCAGTATCAAAAGA
Organism: Lathyrus sativus; assembly: GCA_963859935.3. Taxonomy (NCBI): domain Eukaryota; kingdom Viridiplantae; phylum Streptophyta; class Magnoliopsida; order Fabales; family Fabaceae; genus Lathyrus; species Lathyrus sativus. The sequence goes on along the minus strand of OZ012738.1, from coordinate 62,508,482 downwards.
TTTCGTGAATCAATTTTTAGAAGTTGCCACCTATGTTGAAGTAGGTGTCTGGAAGTTTGGGTTTAGAAAATTCCCAGTAGAGTCCTTCTCAGGTTTGCTGCTGTGTCCACGCTAAAAATTGGAAGACTAGACTCGTATTTGTTACCCATTTGATTGATGGAGTTAGCTACCGTAAAGATAGGCGGAGAAGCTGTAAACAGTGTTATTTTCCCGTAGTGATGGCAGAGTATTTCTCGTAGTAATGACGGAGTATTACCCGTAGCGATGGCAGTGTTATTTTCCCATAGTGATGGCGGAGTATTTCCCGTAGTGATGACGGAGTATTACCCGTAGCGATGGCGGTGTTATCTTCCCGTAGTGGTGGTGGAGTTGTTACCCGTAGCGATGGCGGTGTTATTTTCCTGTAGTGATGGCGGAGTATTTCCCGTAGTGATGACGGAGTATTACCCGTAGCGATGGCGGTGTTATTTTCCTGTAGTGGTGACAGAAGATTACCCGTAGCGATGGCGGCGTTGTTTACCCGTAGTGATGGCGGTGTTATTTTCCCAGTAATTTCCCGTAGTGATGGCGGAGTTATTTTCCTGTATCGTAGGCAGGGTCATGTTTTGTTGACAGAAGTACTTCCCCAGTGAAGTCGTCTAGGTTATTCATATATTGACAAGTTTGATGCTGCACAGGCGGTTAGTGTTGAAATCAGATTTGCATCAGGTGGTTGATCAGTTGTTACCATAACAATCAGGTTCAATTAATGAATGGGGTTCCCCAAGCAGGTGCAGTTTATTTCTGCGGTTGGAAAATTTCCGAGTTCTTGGTATTCAACCGTCTCGTACCTCGAATGTTTGAAGGCCGTTCGCTCTTCACCCAGCCGGGTCCAAGCCGTTTGAATAGGGGCAGCTGTTGCACCCTAAAATTTGCTCCACCTATTTCACCTGGTTTATGTTTCAATTGCTTTGTCATTTGCATAATAAGTCATGTGCATAGTCTAGTCATTTGCATAGCATAGCATAACAAGTCATCCAACAAGGGATCAAGTGCCATTTTTATTAGAAAGAGGCCCATCAAGGGGTTTTATTCAAGTTCAAGACCATCCAAGTAATCAAGAAAGGTTTGAGGCTTTGAGAAGTTTGAAGGTCAACCAGTGGATTTCTCTCCTAATTTGAGGTATGTTGAAGATCATAAAGGGAGTATGAACTATGACTGAGGGTATGGAATGTGTACAAGGATCATGGACGACCTAGAGGGTCACTTTGAATATGAGACAAGGCATTGATACAAGTACAAGAGCCAGAGTTGAAGTATAGTCAACTAGGGTTTCATTTAGGTCAACCCTAGGTCAACTGAGTGATTGAAAGGCATCAAGGCTTAGTTGAAGGATGTGGGATTCATGAATTGATATGTGGATACAAGTGTGGTGTTTTGCCAAGGAGAAATCAAAAGGAATCAAGAATAAGAGGAGTTACTAAATTAGGGTTTCAGTGTAAAAACCCTAATTTAGGCCTTACTTCCAAGCCAGATAAGTCAAAATGCAAGCTTCAAATGAATTCTTGGTCCACATGAAACTTGTAGAGCTTCTCAATAGCTTTAATTTTAGTACTATAAGTCCTCAAGAAGATTTGTAGAACTCAAATTATGGTTCTTGCAAGTTATGGGTCATCAGAGGACACTGAAATTTATCTGTGAAAGTCACTTGACTTCCAAGCAACTTTTGCCCATGAAGGAGTTTTTCAAATGGATTCTTGACCAACATAAGAGTTGTAGATCTTGATCTTAGATTTAATTTGAGTACTAGAAGTCCTCAAGAGGATTTGTAGAACTCAAGTTATGGTCTTGGCAACCCAAGGGTATTTTGGGAAAGTTGAATTACAGGTCATTTTTCAACATAGGTCCAAATCTCCATCTTCCACTCCTCAAATGGAAAAAATTTCAACATGAGATGTGTTCAAAATGATGTTTCTAGGCTAGATAAGAGGTCATGAGGGTTTGTAATGGCTTGCTTCACAAAGTCACCAAAATGGCCTAAAATGAAGGTGAATTTTAAATGAACCAAGGTTGGAAATTAGGGTTTTTGATCTACAAAACCAAACCAAGCCATATGACATACCAATTTGATTGTAAAATGCATTTTGAGAACATTGACATTGCCACAATTTTGAATTGAGGGTTATTTTTATGACTTGCTTTGTAAATTGGTTACTTGAATCATAAGGCACAATTGCAAAACCACACTTCAAGGAAAATGCAAGGCTTTAGTGCATCCTAACACCTCCAAAATCTCATTTGGAGAGAATTTAAACTCAGAACAAAGTGAATTGCAAGCCAAATCATGAGCTGGTATGGAGATAGCATGACATGAGATTTCCATGGCATGAGAAGTTGAATTTCTCATTGGATTGATCCAGAAGATTCTAGAGTCTTCAAACACATTCTATATATACTTGTGAAGAGATTCAGAGCTAGAGTTGGAGAGAATTGGGAGAGATTTGTGAGATTGCAATTTGAAAATTCCATGTGCAAAACAGAATTCAGTTACAAGTTTCAACCACATTCAAGCCATTCTTTTGATCTCAAAACCTTGATCAAGCATTGGTGAATGATTCCAGATAGAATCCATAGCAAGATTGGTGGAGAATCGTGTGATAGCCTTTGGAATTTTCAGCCTGCAACTCAAGATCGAATTCAACAATCCAGGCCATTTCAATCTCTCCCTTTGCATACAGAAGCTTGATTTGGTGTTGGTAAAGGTGTATGGAAAGTATTGAAGCTTATCTTGAAGCTTTGATCACTCTGTTCATCTCAAATTTGCAGGTATGAAAACTTCACTCCATGGCATGATTTAGGTAGTTTCAATCTGTTTTGATTAGTTAGATTCAATGTAGATGATCATGTGAAGCTTTCTGGTAGCTTTAGGATCGATTTAGAGACAATTAAGTGAGTGACTCAATTCTTGTTCATGCTTGTATCTTCATGTTTTTGGTGTTATAACTTTAGTATGATAGCTAGAATTGATCAGGGTGAAGTGGTGAAGAGATTGAGCTACTCAATTTCAAGTTTGGTGAGTTTTGGTTCTTGAGCAATTTCTGAGATTTCCATCGTGTTTTGAGGAGGAGGAGGTTTCAATGATTGGGAATGACATGGTTGATTTCAGTGTAAAATTTGGAGCGAGTTAGGGTTTTTGTTTTTGATTTTTGATGGAGATTTGATGGAACACGATGAAGAGGAGATGAAGTTCATAGCTCTGAACTTCCATGGTTGTTTCTCCCTCCACAATTCAAAAGGTTGAAGATGACTTTACCACCATTAGATTAGAGGAAGACTTTTGACCCAATCAAGATCCAATGGCCACGCGTGATTCCAAGTTTGTGAAGGAGAGTTCTGAAGGCGTCCAAACGCACCGTTTCATTAAAGGGCCAGCTTGGGCTTAAGTGAGAAACATGATATCCACACCCCTGTTTAGAAGCCCAATAGAAATTACACGTATTTGGCTTGCTATTCGTACCGTTGTTTTTTAATTTTCTTTCTATTTTTCATATTAATTTCTGATTAAGTTTGGGCCTAGCGTGCTTTCTCATGCGCACCCCCCTATGGGCCCAGTTGGCTGATTGCACTGCATCACATTGCTATTTGACACGCATCTTTTCCATTTTTCCATATTTTCTTATTTTTTCACATTTATTTTTAGGTTCTTTAAAAAAATCATAACTAATTGGAAAATTAATATTTTTAGATGGGAGTTTTTTCCCATTTTCATCAAGACCTCAAGAAAATTATAAAAGAATAAAAATATCATTTCATGCATTTTTCTACTTTTGGTTTATTTTTACTTTTAATAGCTTTTATTTCATTTTTATTTGATACATGTTACTTGCTGAATTTAGTATGATCATTTGACTTGGGTTTTTGATGTGATTCATTTTCCTATAGTTAGTATATAGTATTAGGTTCCCCCAGGAATTTTATCACATTTTTGTGATTTAATTTAGGTTAGTTTTGAACATTAAGCTTTAGTGTGCTAGAATTAGGGTTTCAACTTAACATAGGTGCATTTCAACACATAGTTTTGGGGTTTTTAGTTTGATTTAGGCCTTGGGGTTTATGTGGGGTATATGGTACATAGTTAGGTTCCCTTAGAAATTAAACTAGGATTTTATGAGGAGTATTTCCATTTTATCTGATTTTTGCAAGTTGGTTGATACTGGTGTGTTTCCCTCTTGGGATATTGTTTGGTTTGATGGGTTTTGGGCCTTTTCTTTGGGTGACTGGGTTTGAGTTTTGCTTGTGGAGCTAGTGAAGACTTTAAGGATGAGTGAAGACAAAATAATAATGCTTGGAGCTTGGAGTTGCTTGTGCTTGAAGATTGCTTGATGAAGACTTAGGAGATAGGAGATATAGGGAGAGCTCTAGAGTAGATTGATTTCTTCTGTCAAACATAGAGAGCTTCTTGTGCCTCTATTCCATCCTATGAAACAAGGTCCCCTAAAAGAGTTCCATATCTCCTTAGAAGGGATGTAGAGCATGCTTTGATTGGGTAGAACCTTGAGGATGCCTCTCCCTTGTTATGATAAGATCTTAGTGATTTCCCTGGGTTTTCACTAAGCCTCTTAACATTCCAACTTCATCTTTTAGTTGATTCTCTTCTGTGAGTGTTTGTATTAAAGATTGGAGGCCTATTAAAGATAAGAAGTGCATTGAGGAGTGATGAAGATGAAGCTTGTACTTGTCAAAGCTGGTTAACTGTGAAATTAGGGTTTTTGCTGCTGACTGAAGCTGTCTATTTACTGGAGTTAGTGCTTGCCAAAGCTGAAGATTATGGGAGACAAGAGCTTACCTGAAGTTTGAATATCATTGAAAAGTGAAGATGTGATCTGTCACTGTCAACCTTTTACTGTTAATCAACTGTAGCTGCCAGAGCTGGTGCTGCTTACTGAAAGGAGCTGGTGTCTGAGCAGGTGTTGGATGATTTTTTCTTTGCTGTATTGTCTGTTGATTTTCCCCTAGGTTTGAAGTGAAGCTGTTCCACTTTGCCTATTGTTTATTGCTGCATCTCATGCATTTTACTGTTTACTGTATATTTGTTGTTTCTTTTCCGTTTATCCCCTAGGATCTCTGATTTCCTCTGCGTAGGAGGGAATTATGACAGATATTAGGTTGTAATCCGTGCAGGATAACATCAGGGTAGTTGTGATTCCCCTTTCGAACCCTAGGTTTTGTAGACTTCTTTCTCTTCTATCTCAAAACAATTCAAGACACAGTAATAAGGATAATCGATGTCGTACGCTACGAGCCTTAAGCCATTTGAGAAAGGTTACTGGAGGGTCACTCTTCAGTAATCTGATTGCTTAGTGTGTTACCCTTAGGGTGACATACGACGTAGTCACTCTCAAATCATAGTCTCTAGTGCGTCAGAGATTGCAAACATCATAAAAGACAGTTCTTGCGTAAAAGACTGAAAACAAACATCAAAATGTCATTTTTTGTCCACTTGGACTCTTAATCAGGAAAAACCCTTTCTTAAGGAGATAAAAAACATTCAGACAAGCTTGTGTCTTCCGTAGCCCGAACTACGTTTGCTCTGATCTTTCATGCTGTATGAAAGTACGTAGGCATAGGATGCGATATCCTAGCGAGCAACCTTCCCCTCCTTTCCCGTAGGTAGGCGAACTACGTTGACTCTGATTTCTCGTTTCAGACGGGAATACGTAGGCATAAAGTGAAATACTTTGCCGAGTCATTTCCTTTTCTTTTTAACCCTTGACCCTTTAGTTTAGATAGAATAACAATCCATACTAGAAAACAAGCGTGGATCCCGTCGAGTACGGCGGACGTGAGTGGTGCTAATACCTTCCCCTTGCGTAACCGACTCCTGAATCCAGGATTTGGTTGCGATGACCATTCCTTTCTCGTCTTTGCGGTAGGTTTACTTCGAGCGTTTCCTTTCCCTCCTTTGGGATAAATAACGCACGGTGGCGACTCTTCTGTTCAGCCGGCGCCGATTTTCGCAGTAGCGACACACATTCCATTCACCGCAAGATTATGTTTCGAATGCACCAACAATATGGCAGAATATGAAGCATGTATCTTCGGAATTGAAGCTTCTATTGACCATAAAATTAAGATTCTGGAAGTGTATGGAGACTCAGCTCTAGTCATCAGCCAAGTCAGAGGTGATTGGGAAGCACGTGACAGCAAATTAGTGCTGTATCGGGATCACGTCTTGAAATTAATCCCATACTTTGATGAGATTACTTTCAATCATATTCCTAGAGAAAGCAATCAATTGGAAGACGCTCTTGCCACATTGTCATCCATGTTCAAGGTTAAATGGAAAAATGATGCACCCTCTATCCGTATTGAATATCTTGATGAGCCTGCCCACTGTCTGGAAGCAGAGTTAGCAACCGATGATCAACCTTGGTTCTATGATATCAAAAGATATCTAGAAAAGCAAGAGTATCCAGAAAATGTTTCCATCACAGACAAGAAGTATTTAAGAAGGCTTTCGTCTAAATTCTTCTTAAGTGGAGATGTGCTTTACAAGCGAAACTATGACTCGGTCTTGCTCAGATGCGTGGATAGACATGAAGCCGACCAGATCATAAACGAAATCCATGAAGGTTCTTTTGGTACACATTCCAGTGGACACACGATGGTTAAGAAGATTTTGAGAGCTGGTTATTATTGGTTGACAATGGAAACTGATTGCTATCGTCACGTGCAAACATGCCACAAATGTCAAATCTATGCAGATAGGATACATGTGCCGCCAGTTCCTCTGAATGTCTTGACGTCGCCTTGGCCTTTCGCCACGTGGGGCATAGATGTGATCGGACGCATCGAGCCAACTGCTTCAAACGGTCATCGTTTCATCTTAGTGGCCATTGACTACTTTACTAAATGGGTGGAAACCGCATCTTATGCCAATGTCACCAAACAAGTGGTCACTCGCTTCATCAAAAAGGAAATCATTTGTCGTTATGGGGTCCCAAATAAAATCATTACTGACAATGGTTCAAACCTCAATAACAAGATGATGAAGGAATTGTGTGAAGGCTTCAAGATCGAGCATCATAACTCATCACCATATCGCCCGAAGATGAACGGCGCCGTTGAAGCAGCGAACGAAAACATCAAGAAGATTGTTCAGAAAATGGTAAAAACATATAAAGATTGGCATGAAATGCTACCATTTGCTTTGCATGGCTATCGCACTTCAGTGTGCACTTCTACTGGGGCAACTCCATTTTCTCTTGTATATGGCATGGATGCGGTACTCCCTGTTAAGGTAGAAATCCCTTCCCTGAGAATTCTGACTGATGTCAAGCTTGACGAAGCAGAATGGGTGCATGCGAGATTTGATCAACTTAATCTCATTGATGAAAAACGCATGGCAGCCATCTGCCATGGCCAGCTTTACCAAAAGCGGTTGAAAAGGGCATTTGACAAGAAAGTTCGCCCTCGAGATTTCGAAGTGGGAGACTTGGTATTGAGAAAGATTCTGCCAATCCACACAGACCCAAGGGGCAAATGGACACCTAACTATGATGGTCCATATGTTGTAAAGAAGGTTTTTTCCAGAGGGTCCTTGATATTATCCAACATGGACGGTGAAGATCTGTCATCTCCTGTAAACGCAGATGCAGTCAAAAAATACTACGCTTGAAAGCAAACCCGGTGGACAATAAAAAGAAAAGTCCAGGCAAAAATTAGGGTTAAAAATAAAAATAATAATAATACCCGATAAGTTGAAAACCCTTAGGGGCGACTTAGGCAAAAAAGGGTATCCCGGTAGACTGAAAACCCGAAAGGGCGGTCTAGGCAAAAGTTAGAGACCTAAAAAAGAAAAGACTGAGGTCTGCAAAAAGTTTGTGAGCTCATCATCAAAATAAGGAGAACTACACATATCCACCTTCCTCAGAAGCAATGTACGAGAAGCTTCAAGGCCATAGGAATCATAACAGAATTGGAACTCAGTGGAAATCTGATTCCTTTTCACATTGCCACCGTGCTTTTTATCATATTTTTTTGCAATTACCTCTTTTAGGAATTGTATCCTTATGTAAAATTACCCATTTATGGGTCACTTTATCATCAATAAAAATCTCTTTCATCAATTCGTGTGTCACATTTATTTTCTTCTATGTTTGCAAAAAGTGAAATTTTCATTCTTAATAAATATTGCATTGAAAATTAGGGGATAACAATAATAATAACAAAAGAAAGCATAAAGTTGCTCTTCGACCTAGGTGTATGAAGGGTAAAAACGATCTCTAGTAGGTGCACGTGTACCCTAAGCATCGTCTGATCATAAAGTTCGTCGGGAACTTGACCAAATCAGGGGCAACCTGACTGGCCAGCACAACTTGTCTGATAAGACCATCTGGAGATGATCCAAATTTCGTCACGAGGATGTTGGGAAGTCAAACTCGACGCCCCAAACCAAAGCCCAATCACTTGGCATGAATTATCTCCCCTAACCTTCATGTCCTTATGTCCCTGACATTCCTGCATACATACTGCATCATTTCATGTGCTTAGCCAGTCATTCTCAAAGATGCGAATTTCCTGTAGAAATCCTGGCAGGATCCTTTTGGAGTGTTTATCCATTCACTTACCTGTTGTAGGTCCTTTTGAGCCTTTTTCATGAGATATTTTTATCACCTTACCTTTCGTAAGGGATTTCATTGCCTTTTGCGTGAGATATTTTCCCTTCGCTTCCCTTTTGTAAGCGTTTCTCACTGTCTCTTACATGCGACAAAACTTTGTTTTGGGTATCTTCGACCTATTTGGACGCTTGATGCCTATGTGGCCAAGAATTGAATGGTCACCATACTTAAAGAATGTCATCTCTGCCGTTGTGCCTGTGAGGTCAAATGATGTTCCAATACCCTATACAAGTCTCATCTACCTTTTGCAGGAGGATGGTTATTGCCCTCAACTTATTTTTTGTGAGTCTTTTCTAAATATCCCTGCCTTGCCTTTCGCAACAGATTCAACTTACCTTCAATAAGACCTCCCGTACCTTTTGTACAGGTTCTTGTCAGTTTACCTTTCGTAAGTATCCTGCCTACTTTTTGTAGAAGGAACATTTTCTCCTAACCTTTTGTTCAGGAATATTTTCTGCTTTTCGCAGAAGAAAATACGATCATCCTCTCCTAAGGGAGTTTCCTATCTACCTTTTGTAGAAGGAATTTTTCTCCTAACCTTTTGTTCAGGAATCCTCTCTACCTTTTGTCGAAGGAACATTTTCTCCTGACCTTTTGTTTTGGAGTCCTTTTTGCCGTGACAGAAGGAAATACGATCGTATTCTCCAAAGGGAGTCTCCTCTATATAATGTAGAAGGAGTTATTTTGTCTTCAAACCTTTTGTTTTGGAGTCCTCACTACCTTTTGTAGAAGGAATATTTCTCCTAACCTTTTGTTCTGGAGTCCTCTCTACCTTTTGTAGAAGGAATATTTTTCTCCAAACCTTTTGTTCTGGAGTCCTCCTTGCCTTTGGTAAGAGGAAAACCATTTCTAGAGTCCTTTCCCCCTTTTGTGGAAGGAATATCTCACATTTCTATTTCTTGAGTCCTCTCTATCTTTTATAGAAGGAATATCTCTTGGTCAATTATGTTTCCATGTTACGAGGTGCCTCCTCTTCTGGCTGGCAAGGCACTCATGTTCATTCAGCATTGCATCTCAAGCATATCATCACATCCCTCCAATAACAAGAAACCTTTTTCAAGCCATCTCGTTGACTGTTTACTTTCACCCTATACCTCTCCAGTCGAAAATCCCGGGTATTCTAGTATTTAATTCTCTTCTACCATGAATGTTTGAGCACCTTTACCCTCCAAACATTCAGGTCCAAGAGGATTAAATAGGGGCAGCTGTCACACCCTCATTTTCGCCTTTAGCCTTTATACCCTACATTCGCCATATCATACATCATTTTATTGCATATCAAGCATGTGGGTATGGATTGGGTCGATTTGTCATTTTTCATTTTAAATGAGATAACTCGTCTATCTTGGACTACATGGAAGAAAAGGTTCATTATCTAAGGTTTGATCTAAATTGGAAAGTCTACTCATGTGGATTTCTTCAAAGAGAAGTTACTTGACAAAATATTAGGATATTCAAGATATATTCCTAATGACCCTGAAATGCAAGGCATAATTCAAGATTGCTTCATCCAATTTTGTTTTAAATTCTTGATCAAGTGGAGTTCAAATTTGCAAAGCATGAGTCAAGATCACAAGTCCATAATTCAAGACTTCATCCATTTCAAGCTTAATGGTTCTAAGAAAATCCATCATGAATTCAAGGTTAAAGGCAAGAATATTACAAAGAGAAGTTTTATGGCATTACAAGAATGTCATTTGTTGCAAGATTTCCAACTCTAAGTAATGTTTAGAAATTAATTTATTTCTAATCTTCATTGAAGTCTCTAGTCAAATTCATGTTATGGTAATGCCACACCAAGTCTACATTATGCTTACAAACATCCAAGAAACATGCAAGGATTAAATCAACATTGGAATGTTTTAGGACCAAGATTATGCATGTTAGTCATGAACAAAACAGTCCCATGCAAAAGGTGACAAGTTTCCTCATGTCACAAAAAAACTACATGTCACAAGACCAAGGGAATAACATGTGACAATGCTTCTACATATCAGAATTTTTAAAATGCTGTCAAGAGTTGGTGGCATTGACCAAGAGGAGCTGTCCAAGCACAAACCAACAAAATGGGTGCAAGACACAAGGTGCTGCAGCAAATAGCATAGGAAAGTAGTGCAGAAAATGCAGCATAGCAAGTTGCATGGAAATGGAAAGAAAGAGAGTGACATGAGAAAAGGTGGCCAGAGACATTGCCCCATGAAAAAATCTGATGTTTGGGGGGAAGAGAAAACCCTAGGAGCTAAGATAAGAGGAGGGGGCTGTAAACAAGAGATTCATTCATTCATCATTCATTCTACACACATTTGCAAAACCAGAAAATAGAGAGAGCAAACAGAACCCTAAAAACCAGAAAAATAGGAAGCTTTGCAAACCAGAAAAAAGAGAGTGATATAGAACCAAGAGGATCATTGAGAAACAAAACCTTCACAACATAGACTGAAGAGGAGTGAGGTACATTCAACCAAGACCAAGGAGGACTTGCAAGAAGGATAGAAAGCTTCTGGGTATACATTTCCTCCAACCTTTCTCTCTTTATTTTTTTGCTCTTACATTCATTTTGTTTACTCTTTTATGTGTTGTTGTATTGTATGTATCATGTAAGGTTCCAAAGGGACCAAGAAACCATTCTCAAGAAACCACAAAAACGAAAGAAAAACATAAAAAAAAATTAGGTTTTTTCACCTGGTAGCCTGACACGGGCCGTGTTGCACTTCTGATAGCCTTTTCTACGGCAAAAAACCCCAGGCCTCACAACACGGCCACCCGTGTTGCACCTCTGTTTGCCCTAAAAATCATTTTTCTCCCAGACCTTATGACACGGGTCGTGTCACACAACACGGCCACCCGTGTCACACCTCTGTCACGCCCTAAAAACCCACATTGCAGGTACCCTATGACACGGGCCGTGTCACACAACATGGCCACCCGTGTCACACCACTGTCTTGCTACTTTTTTCGATATTTTACCTCCAAAAAAAATTTTCCGTCTTTTTTTTTTGCGTGTTTCATTTTTTTTTGCCGACTAACCCTCGATGTTTGTATGATTTTAGTGTGAATGTTGTTCTTGTTGACCTTTGATTCCGAAAATCATTTTTTTAAAACAAACTCTCGATTTTATCGAGCCATTTTCACCCATGTAATTCGATTGCCTTGTGCATCGCCATCGACCTTGTTCGTATCACTTCAAATTCATTTTCACAAACAATAAACCTTGATCCAACATCAAGTGATCCTTTTTATCAATAGAAATCCAAAAATACAATTAATGTATGGTTAGGGTTGTACACCATGGATTTTAAAGTGGTGGAGAAGGGATGAGAATGGAGTCCTCCTACACTCGTTCCGAATGTTTTGGATACAAGGCGCTCGACTTGGCTATTCGAAACATTCGTCTCTATCCAAAGTCCTTTTGTGTAATCCTAATCAAGAACCATTTTTATACAAAAAAACCTAAAAGTAACATCAACTCATCAAACCTATTTTCGCCTTAGGGCATCAATCCAAAAACCCTTTTTCAAGGTATAAAATCAACCAACAAACAACAATTTCACAAGCCTCCGAACTACAGAGCTCTGATTCTTCACTTCTTTTAAATGAGGATACGTAGGCACAAGGGCCATAATCCTTGGCGAGCATTAAAATAAATAAACCAACCCGTCTTTTCCTTAAGCAAGCAAACTCTGAATAAAAACACCCATTCACGCTAAATAACCTAGGAGGTTCCCATTGAGTACGATGGATGCGAGGGGGTGCTAATACCTTCCCCTCGCATAACCGACTCCAGAACTCTAAGACTTGGTTGCAATGACCATGCTCTTTTCCCTAAAGGTTTTATAGCTATTTCCCTTTCCTTCCGTGGGAAAATAAAATCCGGTGGCGACTCTGTGTCATTTTTCGCGTAGCGACAGATATGAGCTTGTGGAGGTTACTTCCTCACACCAATTTCCTCCCTCATTTGCATTCCATGTTTGCATTCTTGCATGTTTATGTTGTTTTCTGTTGTTTCTTGTTCCTCTGTTGTTTCTTTCCCTTAGGACCTCTAATCTCTCTTGTTCAAGGGAGATTATGATATACATTAGGATCTTAACCATGTATGATAACATTAGGTAGCATTCTTTTATCTCAATCTTAGGATCACCATTGCATGACAACTTTAGGTTTAGATTTAGTCCCCCTTTAGTGTCCTTTCTCTTCTCATCTCAAAACAATCATAAAACACCTAATATAGGTTAATGATTATTGTACGTTACGAGCCTTAAGCACTTGGGAAAGAGTTGCTGAGGAGTTTCTCTTCAATGGCTTGGATGTTTAGTATAGCACCCTTTGGGTGATATGTGACGCATTCACTCCTAAGTCATAGTCTCTAGTGCGATATGAATTGCAAACCATTCAAGAACACTTCTTCTCTAAAAAACAAAAAAACAAATCATTCAAATTTCTTTTTGCCCTTTGGGGCCTTTAATCTTGGAAAATCATTTTTATAAGGAGAGTTTTGTTAACTCTTGGTTCTATCACAAATGGTAACGCCTAAGTCTCCAATGGTCGAGCTGCATACACCAAACTGCTAGAACTGGTTGTTAACCCTACTCGGGTAAAACAGTTGAACAAACTTGTGTTCCCTTTTAGCCTGAACTACATTTGCTCTGATCTTTCATACCAGATGAAAGTACGTAGGCACAAGACGCGATATCTTGGCGAGCAACCTTTCCCTCTTTTCACCCGTAGTTAGTCGAACTACGTTGACTCTGACTTCTCACCTCAGATGAGATACGTAGGAACAAAACGTCGTTGCTTTGCCGAGTCACTTCTTTTTCTTTTATCCTCAAGCATGTAGTTAGATAGTTTCAATCACCCTTTTAGATAGATAACAAGCGTGGATCCCGTCGAGTACGATGGACGTGAGGCGTGCTAACATCTTCCCCTTGCGTAACCGACTCCCGAACCCGAGATTTGGTTGCGATGACCGATCTTATCCCTCTTTTCGTTAGGTTTTCTCTGAGCGTTTCCTTTCCCTCTCTTGGGATAAATAACACACGGTGGCGACTCTTCTGTCATTGCCGGCCTCGATTTTCACAGTAGCGACAGCTGACGACTCTGTTGGGGACAGTAATATCCCCTATGCGAGTCAATCCTAGCGCTTTTTTGTTTATTTTTGGGTGTGTACATATGTGCTTTATCTTTATTTGCTTTCCGCATTTTACTTTCCGCATGATTCATTATTGTTGTGCTGTGGGGAGGGATGGTTCTACTGACAGGTAAGCCAGACCCAGGCTTGAGTATAGACTTAGCATTAGAAGTGGAGATTAGTGGCGAGCTTGTATGCTTTGCCATGAAATTCACGCTCAGACGAGATTCTCTTTGACAATTTTCTTTCTGGCCCTTTGGGTTCGAAGGAATATTGGATCTGAGAATTGTCGACTCTGGGAACCGATCACTCGTGAGTCAGCTAAGTGAGGCCTCTTCAGGAGATAATGATGCCAAATCAGAAATGGTGAACGTGTAATCATTTCTTGAAAGTCTGTGACGCTGACAAATGCATAGGATGCCAAACCTTGTTAGTGGATAGGTCCTTACCTATGAGAGGGATGGGGTTGTGTAGGAAACTCTAGCCTTCAGATTACCTGGTTCTTTACAGTTTGGATTCTTGATACCAAGAGGTTCTAATATCAGTGTTTGGTTATGACTAAAGTGAAGCGTCGGTCTTCTCATACTACAACACAACAATCTTGATCTCCTGTTTGCATGTGCATTTGCATTTGCATTTGCATTTCATTAACATGTATCTGTGTTGCAGGTGCATTTTTCCTCCCCGATTCTAGTGATCTTGTTCCTGTTCTGACATGGAGTCTTTGAAGAAGATAGTTACCTACAAGATCCCTTCTCCTGATATTAGTTCCCTGTTGAGTTTGATTGCTTCAGTAGATCAGAAAGTGAGAGGAGAGTTCAAGCAATCTTATGGGAAGTTGCTCAGTTTGGTGTGCAAACCTTCAATGTTCGAGTTGAATGGCTTATATTCTTTGCTACAGTTTTATGACCCTCAGTTAAGATGTTTTGTTTTTCCTGACTATGTCCTGGCGCCGACCTTGGAAGAGTATGCTGCGTTACTAGGAGTTCCAGTATTGGATCAAATGCCTTTTTACCACGAAGATGCTAAGCTTGATCTAACTAAGCTTGCTACAATTCTTCATCTTGATGCCTCAGAGTTCTTAGGAAAATTAACCAAGCTGAATGGAGTGTATGGGTTTCCTCTACCTTTTCTGGTTGACAAGGCTTTACAATTTGCAAAGGACGGTTGCTGGATTATATTCAACGCCATTCTCGCTCTATGTATATATGGTATCATTTTGTTTCCTAACTTGCCAGACTTTGTGGATACAGATGCCTTCTATATCCTTGCTTCAGGGAATCCAGTGCCTACCTTGTTAGGAGATGTTTACCATTCTATCCATTACAAGAATGAGAAGCGAAGGGGTAAAAATGTGTCTTGTTGTGTACCCATGTTGTATAGGTGGTTCTTTAGTCACCTTCCGAAGACAGGTCCATTTGTTGCTACTGCTGGCACCTCAGATTGGTCTGCTAGGTTAATAGGTTTATCTGCAGAAAACATTGTATGGTTTGATCGAGATATACTTGGCGCTGAAATCATATATAGTTGCAGTGGTTTTCTGAATGTCCCGTTGGTCGGAAGGAAGAGTTGTATTAACTATAATCCCTCTTTGTTGATTAGACAGTTTGGATATGCTTTGAATAGTCCTTCTAAAGAAGAAGAGATACAGGAATCTCTGTATCTCACAGGCTTGCTGGAAGCTGACACTTTGGTTAGAATAGAGTACGCATGGAGTAACATTCACAGACGAGGTAAGACATTGTTAGGAAAGAGCAACAATCGAGCTTATGACCCTTACATGGTTTGGATCAAAGATAGAGCAGCTAAGTCTCTGATGCCATTTCCCTCAGTTGCGCCTTTGTACCCCATCATGATTGAAGAACCCACTACCGTGGATATTCAGAAGTACAACCAACTGTTGCATGAGAAAGAAGAGTTGAAGAAAGCGAATGAAGAATTAGAGAAAGAAGTCATTCAACTCCGAATCGAGAAGATCGATGTTGTTCATTCCTTCAAGAAGCAGACTGAACTTGTCAACAAGCTAGGTACAGACTTGACGAAGGAGACTAGCGCCAGAGAACGCTCAGGCTGGGATTTGAACGCTGTCAGTAGTGTGCTTGCTACTAAGAAGAAGGATCTGGACAAGGCTTACTTGGAGATCTCTAAGTTTGAATCAGTGTGGAATGCCACGCTCACTAACAACAAAGAGCGCGAGGACAAACTGAAACAGCAGATCGCCAAGTTGAAGATTCAGCTCAAAGCGAAGGACGAGAATATTTCGATGGAAGAATCACTTAGATATAACAGTGAGCACAGATTGAGCAAATCTATTGCAAACTTGGAGGATTGTAGATTGAGAGCGGGCACCAATAGGTGCAGACTTGAGGCGTGCTTTGGAGAAGGAGCCTGGGAAGACCACGTAGATAGTCTACAGCGCACCATTAGCCGGCGAGAGCTACTCATACAGGGTCTACTGACCAGACCAGATCATCCCGAGACGCGGAAGCTGCTAGAGGATTTTCAGTCCCGGCACTCAGCTTGACTGTCTTTCTTTGTATCTTACTGTTTTGCTTATGTATTGACCATCACCAGGGTTGTAGGTTGAGGTCATCTCTATTTTGTACTCAGTTGATGTATGCACATTGTCTGTTGGCCTGTTATTATATGAGGAGTTATTATTCTGTCTGCTTGTCCGTGGGGTTTTTCAGGGTCGTTTCTTCTTCTGGAAACTAGAATCGAGGGGGAAATCTCCATGTTGCATATATACATGTATGCATTTAGCATTTTTCGCATTGCATTTGCATCGGAACTGTTTTCTTATCCCCTGTCTTCATTTAGTTTGTTTCAGGATTGCTGATAACACAATTCACCGGTACGCGACTAGAGGAAGACAGAAAAGGATCATGGAACAGATGCAGGAAATGAGAGATAGAATGGCTCATTTTATGGAAGTTATGCAGACTGTAGCTAGTGGACAAGACCAGCTCAGGACCTTGGTGCATCCTCTGATTGCACGGGTTGACAATGACGGCGTATTACATGGAGGGACTGTTGCCAACCCACCTCTTGTTGAGACTCAGCACGCTAATAACGCTATCCCCAATACTGGCGGGAATGGAAATGGCAATGGTGCCGAAAATGGGAACGCAACTGCGAACGGTAATGGTAATGTTGGCGGAGGCAATGGTAACACTGGATTTGGTAGCATGGGAGTTTGTAATATTGGAATTACTGGTCAGGGCCATGTGTATGGGCCTGAAGCTAACGGTGCTATTCATGGCAACCTGAATCAGCAGTTGTTTGAGGACAGACAGGATGAGATCTTCTCGGTGAGAGATTTTAGTGGTGAAGTGCCTTTTGAGACTAATAGAAGGTTCAAATGGTTGGAAGACAGGATAAAAAGCTTTAAGAGTCAGAACTATATGGGCCTTGATATGGCCAACCTTGGACTTATTCCCGACCTAAGGATACCGTAGAAATTCAAAGTCACTGACTTTGATAAGTACAAGGGTAATAAATGTCCTAGAGTTCACTTGCGCTCGTATTACAGGAAAATGTCTGCTTAATCAGACGATGAAAAGTTGTTAATGCACTTTTTTCAAGATAGTTTGTCCGGTCCTTCCCTTGAATGGTACATGGGGTTGGAGCCTACCAATGTCTGTAGTTGGAAGGATTTGGCTGAGGCGTTCATGAAACATTACCAATACAATAGTGACCTTGCTCCAAACAAGGTTCAGTTGCAAAATCTTACCCAGAGGAGTAACGAATGCTTCAAAGAGTACACCCAAAGGTGGCGCGAATTGGCTGCAAGAGTTCAACCTCCGATGGTGGAGCGTGAGCTGATCGACATGTTCATGGCTACTTTATCTGGCATGTATTATGAGAAGCTTATCAACTGTATGTCTGGCATCTTTTCTGACATGATAATCATCAGGGAACGCATAAAGAATGGTATCAAAATTGGGAAGAGTCAAGCAGCGAAGGATCCTCAGCTGGAGGAGGAGGAAAGAAAGTCTTTGGCAACAAAAGGTGCGAGGGAGAAACCAACTCAGTATCTAGTTTTCAAGGAAGATGGAGAAATCAGCCTCATAATCAATATCACAAACAACGGGTCACTAACATTACGATCCCTGTACCACAACAACAACAACAACCACAACAACAACAACAACGGCAGCAACAGCCACCTCAACAAAATCAGCAGGGTTATCGAAGATATCTGATTCGGCCGGCAAATAGAGTATTTGATTCGCCACCGATGCCATATTCCCAAGTGCTCCAAACTCTGTTGCAATTGCAGTTAATCCAAAAGTGGACTATGGCTCTTCTAACAGACCCACCACTGCCAGGCTTTAATGTGAATGCACGATGCGAGTTCCACTCCGGGGCACCCAGACATACTATTGACAACTGCAAGGCTTTCAAACATAAGCTGCAAGATCTGTTTGATAGCAAAGCAATAGATTTTTCACATGACACACCAAATGTTGTGCAAAACCCTATGCCGAATCATGGGCCGGCTAGGGTTGGTGTTGTTCTGGTAGAGGAAGGGTTAGATTTGATAACCGACGTGACGAGTTGAAAATGCCATTAAGTTTTGTGAAGGAGAAGCTGTTGAAAGGGGGAGTATTCCCGGGTTGTAGTGAAGGTTGTGTCAACTGTTTGAGAGATGTGATGATCTGAAGAAGTATATTCAAAGCATGATGGATGAAGGAATGTTACAATTTGATCGGACCTCTGAAAGGAAACCCGTGGAAGTAGTAGAGGAGGAGCAGGGTGAAATTGCGACGATTTCAATCCCATATAAAACCATCACTATTTCAGCGCCTCCAAGGCCACCTACAATCATCATCACTAAAGCAGGACTTGTGCCATACAAAAGTTCAAAGGCTATCCCGTGGAATTACGGAGCCGAAGTGTTTTGTAATGGACAGAAGGTAGAGTTGAAGAGTTTGCCTGTCGATTTAGTTGATAATCTTGTTGGAGTTGGAGGAATTACCAGAAGCGGTAGAATCTTTTCAACGCCTGAAGTGGTGGCTGAGAAAACTGATAAAGGGAAAAGCAATATAGTGGCAGAAGAAATTCCCCGGGTGAGTGAGAAGGAACCTCAGGCAAAGGATATGGAAGAGTTCATAAAGTTGATTAGAAAAGGCGACTACAAGATAGTCGACCATCTGCAACAAACTCCTTCCAAGATTTCTATATTATCACTGCTGTTGTGTTCAGAAGCGCATCGAAATGCATTGTTGAAGGTTTTAAGCACTGCTTACGTACCACAAGAAATATCAGTTAACCAACTCGAAGGGGTGGTGGCGCATGTGAATGCAGGAAACGGTCTGGGATTTACAGATTTGGACTTGACGCCAAAAGGCAGAAACCACAACTTGGCACTGCATATTTCAATTGAATGTCGGGGAACAGTGATGTCGCACGTCCTTGTTGATACAGGGCCATCCTTGAATGTGTTGCCAAAGAAAGCATTGATAAAGATAGATCACCAAGGTCTTTATTGTACACCAAGTGATTTGGTTGTACGAGCCTTTGATGGAACTCGAAGATCTGTTTTTGGGGAAATAACTCTGCATATCTAAGTGGGCCCAAAGGTATTTGAGGCGGTATTTTACATCATGGACATTCAGCCTGCTTACAACTGTCTGTTGGGTCGTCCATGGATACATTCTGCTGGGGCTGTCACATCCACTCTACATCAAAAGCTGAAATATATGGTCGGAAGCAGCGTTGTGACGGTATGTGGGGAAGAAGATATCATGATTAGCCATCTGTCATCTTTCAAATATGTCGAAGTAGATGGAGAAGTTCATGAGACTTTGTGTCAGGCCTTCGAAATTGTGCAATTGAAGGACAAATCTCCAATTGTGAACAAAGAACCAAAAGTGGCTATGTCATCTTTTAAGGAGGCTCAAGCGGCAGTTCAGGCTGGGGCATCGCAAGGATGGGGAATGGTGCTAGACATACCTCAGAAGCAGGACAAGTTTGAGTTGGGATACCGCTCATCATCTTCATCATCTTCGCAGAGCGCGCCACGCTACAAGGGGCCCGTCAAGTTCACCAGTGGGGGTGTTATTTTTGAGCAAATCAATGTTGTTTCTGATGATGAAGCCGGAGACAGTGATTGTAACATGGACGCTTGGATCCAGCCAAGCGCTCCCGGACAGAAGCTATGCAATTGGTGTATTGAGGAAGTTGTCCAAGTGACACGTGAACAGTAATACTTTGTTTTCTTAGTTATTGTGTAACCCTATGGTCTACCCGGAGCATAGCGGTATTTTGTTTAGGGCATGCTTGTTTATGTTTGAACCATCTTTTATCATTAATCAAAAGGCGTTTTTCTCATTCAAATTTTGTGATCCTTGTTTTTCTTCTTTTTGTTTTCTAACATTAAAATGGCAATGTGGTTTGTTTTTGTTTGCATATCATTTAAGAATAAAATCATCATCATTGTAGGTTACACATTTCAGATACCATCGACTCAGACTCGTCTATGACTTAGTGTGACTTTGACAATCCGATCTTTCAAGCAGAAGAAGAGATCGATGAAGACGAAGACCTACCCGAAGAACTCGCCAGATTGTTGAGACAAGAGGAGAAGGTCATCCCGCCTCATCAGGAGGAAGTTGAAGTCAATAACCTAGGAACTGAAGAGGATAAGAAGGAATTCAGAATAGGGGCCGCGCTACAGGATAATGTCAAGCAAAGACTGGTTGAGTTACTCCAAGAGTATAAGGATGTCTTTGCTTGGTCATATAAAGATATGCCTGGACTCGACACGGATATTGTAGTTCATCGCCTGCCTCTTTGAGAAGAGTGTCCTCCATTTAAACAGAAATTGAGAAGAACCAGGCTTGATATGGAAGTGAAGATCAAAGAAGAATTCCAAAAGCAATTAGACGATGGATTTCTTGCTGTGACCAATTACCCTCCGTGGGTTGCAAACATTGTGCCCGTGCCTAAGAAGGACGGCAAAGTCAGGATGTGTGTTGATTATAGAGACCTGAATAGAGCGAGCCCAAAAGATGATTTCCCGCTCCCTCATATTGACGTGCTTGTTGATAACACCGCACAATTCTCAGTGTTTTCCTTCATGGACGGTTTTTCGGGCTACAATCAGATTAAGATGGCACCGGAGGATATGGAGAAAACAACTTTTATCACGCCATGGGGGACGTTCTGCTATAAAGTATTGCCTTTTAGTTTGAAGAACGCAGGGGCAACTTATCAACGAGCAATGGTGACGCTTTTTCACGACATGATTCATCATGAGATTGAGGTTTATGTCGATGATATGATCGCAAAGTCCCAAACGGAGGAGGGGCATCTGGTCAATCTGTTGAAGTTGTTTGAGAGATTGAGGAAGTTCAAACTTAGGCTGAATCCAAACAAGTGTACTTTCGGCGTACGGTTAGGAAAGTTATTGGGGTTTATCGTCAGTGAGAAAGGTATTGAGGTCGATCCCGCGAAGATCAAGGCAATTCAAGAAATGCCATCACCTAAGACCGAGAAACAAGTTCGTGGTTTCTTAGGTAGATCGAACTACATTGCTCGGTTTATATCTCACCTCACAGCCACTTGTGAACCATTATTTAAGTTATTAAAGAAAGATATGGCGGTCGTTTGGAATGAGAATTTTCAGAAAGCATTTGAGAAAATAAAAGAGTATTTGCAGGAGCCTCCGATACTGATACCTCCAATAGCTGGAAGACCATTGATTATGTACTTAACGGTTCTTGAGAACAGTATGGGTTGTGTCCTCAGTCAACATGACGAGACTGGAAGAAAAGAGCATGCGATTTACTATATGAGTAAAAAGTTCACAGATTGTGAGTCCCGTTACTCAATGCTTGAGAAAATGTGTTGTGCACTTGCTTGGGCTGCCAAACGTTTAAGACAGTATATGCTTAACCATACAACCATGCTGATTTCGAAGATGGATCCGATCAAGTGTGTCTTCGAGAAGCAAGCGCTTTTAGGAAGAATTGCCAGATGGAAAATGGTACTGACAGAATACGACATTCAGTATGTTTCTCAGAAGGCCATCAAAGGAAGTGTTTTGTCAGAGTACCTCGCCGAACAGCCTATCGAAGACAATCAGCCAATGAAGTTTGAATTTCCTGACGAATACATTATGTTCCTCAAGATGAAGGATTGTGACGAACCACTACTAGATGAAGGTCCTGAACTTGTCTCTCAATGGCAGTTGATACTCAACGGTGCCGTCAACTCATACGGAAGTGGAATTGGGGCGATCATTACAACACCACATGGGACTCACATCCCATTCACTTCCAGATTGACATTTCCG
Organism: Lathyrus sativus; assembly: GCA_963859935.3. Classification (NCBI taxonomy): domain Eukaryota; kingdom Viridiplantae; phylum Streptophyta; class Magnoliopsida; order Fabales; family Fabaceae; genus Lathyrus; species Lathyrus sativus. The sequence goes on along the minus strand of OZ012738.1, from coordinate 62,486,395 downwards.
GTCACCAACAACGAGGATGAGTATGAAGCATGTATTATGGGTCTCGAAGAAGCTATTGATTTGAGGATCAAGAATCTCGATGTATATGGAGATTTTGCACTAGTTGTGAATCAAATCAAGGGAGAATGGGAAACTAGTCAACCTAATTTGAGTCCTTACATGAATTATGCAAGGTGGTTGTTACCTTTCTTCGACAGGGTAGAGTTTCACCATGTGCCACGAGCGGAGAATCAGATGGCAGACGCTCTGGCAACGCTGTCTTCGATGTACAAGGTTAATTTTTGGAATGAAGCTCCCAGAATAGTTATCTTCCGCTTTGATAGGCCCGCTTTCATATTCGCCATTGAGGAGGCCTCCGATGGCAAGCCGTGGTATTTTGACATCCAGAATTTCCTTAGAACCAGGAGTATTCGAATGGGGCATCCAGTCAAGATAAGAAGACTCTAAGGAGATTGTCTGGAATTTTTTATTTGAATCAGGATGGTGTGCTTTATAGAAGAAACCATGATTTGGTGCTGTTGAGATGCGTGGATGAAAAAGAAGGAAATCTGCTTATGGAGGAAGTCCACGAGGGTACTTTCGGTATGCATGCCGGCGGACATGCCATGTCTCGAAAGTTGTTGCGAGCTGGGTATTATTGGCTTACGATGGAGTCAGATTGTTTCAAGTTCGCGAAGAAATGTCATAAATGTCAGATCTATGCCGACAAAATTCATGTGCCGCCGTGTCCTTTGAATGTCATGTCATCTCCATGGCCCTTTTCCATGTGGGGGAGTCATATGATTGGAAAGATTGAGCCTACTGCATCCAATGGACACCGTTTCATCCTAGTAGCCATCGACTATTTCACCAAATGGGTCGAAGCAGCTTCTTATGCCAATGTCACTAAGCAAGTTGTGGCTCGGTTCATCAAAAGAGACATCATCTGCCGATATGGAATACCTAAAAGGATCATTACTGATAATGGATCTAACCTGAATAACAAGATGATGAAAGAGTTGTGCCAGAACTTCAAGATTGAGCATCACAATTCATCTCCCTATCGTCCGAAGATGAATGGCGCGGTCGAAGCAGCCAAAAAAAATATCAAGAAGATTGTGCAGAAGATGGTTGTGACCTACAAAGATTGGCACGAGATGTTGCCCTTTGCTTTACATGGATATCGCACCTCGGTGCGTACTTTAACTAGGGCAACTCCCTTCTCGTTGGTATATGGTATGGAAGCTGTCCTGCCACTAGAAGTCGAGATACCTTCCTTGAGAGTTCTGGCTGATGTCAAACTAGATGAAGCAGAATGGGTGAAGAACAGGTTGAATCAGCTCAACTTCATGGATGAGAGAAAGTTGGCGTCCATTGCATACGATTGTCTATACCAAAGCAAAATGAAGAAAGCCTTCGATAAGAAGATACGTCCTCGAAGCTTTCAGGTAGGTGATTTAGTGTTGAAAAGGATTCTCCCACCACAGAATGATCACAGGGGCAAATGGACTCCCAATTACGAAGGTCCATATGTTGTAAGGAAAGTTTTCTCCGGAGGAGCCTTATTACATTCAACTATGGATAGTGAAGATTTCACGTCCCTTGTGAATGCTGACGCAGTGAAAAAATATTATGCTTAAAGAGACCCGTTGGAAAAAAAAAGAAAGTCCAGGCAAAAATGGGGCATCTCGGCGAACCATAAAAGGATAGGTTCGGGCAAAAATTAGGGATAAAAAGAAAAAATGTAGACCCGCAAAGTTGAAAACCTAAAAAGGTGACTTTGGTAAAAATGGGTATCCCGGTGAATCGAAAAACCGCCAGGGTGATTCAGGCAAAAGTTAGGGATTTGAAAAGCAAACAATTGTGATCTGCGTGTTGGTCTTCAGAACATAGTGGATTATGGGAGGATCCACAAGAAACCGTTCAAGTCAATCTCTTCCAAAGACGAAGCATCGGAAAAGTATCGAAGTCGTGCGAGTCATAGATGAGTCGTCCCATGGTGGTTGTCTATACCACATTACCGATATTTTGTATATCTTTGTGCATTTCTTATTTGTCTTTGGCGCAACTTTCTCATTTCAGGAGTTGCATCCTTTGTAAATTTGCCTACTTTCAGGTCGTTATCAATAAACATGCTATTCAGAAAATCTTTGTGTGCTTGGTTTTAACTTTTACTGTTTTGTTTGTGAAAAACGCCCGATGTTTTTGATGAATTTGCACATACATAAACTTGCAGGCCTTGGCCAATAACTGTTAAAACTTTGACTTATTTGAATAACGTCATGGATGATGACCAAGACAACATTTGTTGTGTAGTATCTTGTCTGTTGTTTTTGCAGGTTTGTTACCCTTGGGGCATCTCTCTAAGAAGGTATGGATGGAGCTGTTTTCCCCAGCCAGAGTTTTTTCCCCAGCAATTAAAAGCGATTTCTTCATCCCAGCATGGTGGTGTGCGCGTAGGTGTACGGTTATCCCTAGCAGTTGGTCGATACATGTTTCTAATTCCTAACGGAGTGGATTTGGGCTTAGCAGAGCAGTTTTACCTAAAAGTTTTCTCAGAGGCCATCCAAGGCTTATATTCCTCAGCATGAGTCCGTTTGCACTAGGCGTGTCTAGTCTTCCTCCAGCGGAGTTTTTTTCCTCTTTAGCATTTATTTTGCTAGGGTGGTTCCGTTGCATCTGCATGTATGCATAACATCTACCCAAACGCGTAGCATTTCCATTTCGTATGGAGCATTACGCCATTTTCAAACATTTGCATTTTGAAGCATAAACCAGGTCGTTACCTTTCTATTTTCAGGTGGTGGTTATCCCCTACAGTTGATCTTCAGGCTTTGGTTTTTACGTCGAGCATTCACACTCCGGCTCCTCCGTTGAACATCTAGGTTCCGACATTTTCTATTTCTGACATTTTGCTTTACCCGTGAAGTGCCCAGACTCTGTTTGGTTATATTAATCCCATTAAGTTTTGTGATGGTATCTCTTGCTCTGTTGAATATCCAAGTTCCGGTGGAGGCTCAGTTCGTGACATATTCCCTTTGTTACCAGATACTCCAGTTTTTGGTTTGCTTAGTTGAGTGTTTAGGCTCCGGTTGTTTGCTTTGTTGAGTGTTTAGGCTCCGGTTGGTTTGCTTTGTTGAGTGTTTAGGCTCCAGTTGGTTTGTTTCGTTGAGTGTTTAGGCTCCAGTTGGTTTGTTTCGTTGAGTGTTTAGGCTCCGGTTGGTTTGCTTCGTTGAGTGTTTAGGCTCCGGTTGGTTTGCTTCGTTGAGTGTTTAGGCTCCGGTTGGTTTGCTTCGTTGAGTCTTTAGGCTCCGATTGATTTGTTTCGTTGAGTGTTTAGGCTTCGGTGGGTTTGTTTCATTGAGTATTTAGGCTCCAGTTGGTTTGCTTCGTTGAATGTTTACGCTCCAGTTGGTTTGCTTTGTTGAGTGTTTAGGCTCCGGTTGGTTTGCTTCGTTGAGTGTTTAGGCTCTGGTTGGTTCGTTTCGTTGAATGTTTAGGCTCCGGTTAGTTGGCTTCATTGAGTGTTTAGGCTCCGGTTGGTTTGCTTCGTTGAGTGTTTAGGCTCCGGTTGGTTTGCTTTGTTGAGTGTTTAGGCTCCGGTTAGTTTGCTTCGTTGAGTGCTTAGGCTCCGGTTGGTTTGGTTTTGTTAAGTGTTTAGGCTCCGGTTGGTTTTGTTTCGTTTAGTGTTTGGACTCCGACCAGTTTTCATTTGTTGATGTGCTCCTCATCTCGTTGAGTATCCAGGCTCCGAAAGATTTCATTAGTTCATCTTGTTCGTTGTATATCCAGGTTCCGACAATTTGAAGTTTCCCCAAGCAGAGTTACTCGTTAAGTTTCTCTTCCCCCCGGCATGGCATGTTTGTAATCAAAGCACTTATCTCCGGAGATTCTCGTTTGTAGTTTATTCTTGCGGTTGGCAAATTTTCGGGTTCTTTTGTATTCAACCGTCTTTTACCTTGACTGTTTGATAGTCGTTCGCTTTTCATCCATTCAGGTCTAAGCCGTTTGAATAGGGGCAGTTGTTGTAACCCAAAAATTTTCCCAACCTTTTCTTTACTTGATTTATGTTTCATTTCATTGTTCTAGCATATTGCATTGCATAGCATTTTGCATTTTACAGGGGATCAAGAGATGTGTGTATAACAAGAGGAATTTTCCAAGGGTTCTAAGCCTAATCAAGAGTTTGTATTCAAGTCAACAGGGGGGTTATCATCATCAGAGACAAGTCAAAGCCTTTTGGATAGGCAGATAAGTGTATGTGGTTCACCTCCTGTCTAGGAGGCCATTTGAAGATCATTTGAGGATCACAAGCCCATGGTTATGGAGGGAGATGATCATTTAAGCTCATTGGAGATCTTGTAGGTCATTGTGGAGTTCATTCAAGTGTTTATACCAAGTGTGAAGAGCTACAGTTGAAGATGCTGCAATTAGGGTTTTCATCTGGTCAGCCCTAAGACAACTGTGAAATTGAAGGAGATTAAGACTCAATTCCAAGTCTTTATGGTCATGGAATGTTGTGTTGAGATACATGAGATATAATTTCAAGATCAATTCATTAAGAATCAAGAGTGTGAGGAGTTACTAAATTAGGGTTCTCAGTGTAAAATCCCTTGTTCAGTGCCTAACTTCAAGACCACCTATCTCAAGATACAAGTCTCACCTCATCTTGACCCCAACATGAAACTTGTAGAGCATGTTCTTAGCTTTCTTTTGAGTACTAGAAGTCCTTGATTGTATTTGTAGAACTCAAGTTATGAAGCAGACAAGTTGCAGGTCCTCAGATGAATGTGATTTTGGTCAACAAAAGTCAACCAACTTCCAAGCCATTTTTGACCTAGAAGGATGTTTCTCCTCAACTTTTGATGAACATGAAATTTGTTCCTCATGATCTTAGCTTTCCAAAGATTTGTAGAACTCAAGTTATGAGGCTTGTAAGGCAGGGTATTTTGGGAAAGCATGATTACAGGTCATTTTCATTATAGGTTCATTTCACCACTTTGTACACTTCAAATGAAAATCTTTCCAACTTCAAACTTGCTTCAAATGGGGTCATTTGCTCAACCAAACATCAAGGCATCAAAGGTTTGGCTTGGATTGGAGAATCCCTAATGAAATTTCCATGAAAAAGGCTTTAAAAGGGGAAATCAATTAAAATCATTTGGAATTATTTTGTACCAACCTTGTGCATTTTTTGAGTGCCAAACACATTTCCAACACAATGCCAACTTTGGATTTGAGATTTGAGTTCATCTTGGTGGACATTTTCAATATTTCTTAAAGATTAAGTAACATATCCAAACCTTAGCATAAGATGAAATCAAGGAACCATTCTCAGCCCTTTGATAAACCTACCTCAAATGCAAGCTAGCTGAGCCATTTTTACAGCTGATCAAGGCGATTTTCGTGCACTATTGAAATGGCCATGAAGTGAAAAAGTGAAAATCCAATTGGGCCCAAAGAACATAGAATTGGGCTTTATTTCAATCAGAATCCATCATATTTAATCTCAGGATTGTTTACAAGGCTTCATAACTGGTTTTGGTGAGAGATTGAGTGAGAACACATTGAGAGAAAGTGGTGAAAAAGTCAAAATAGTTTTTCAACTTTCACTGAGTTTCAATCCAAATAAAACAGTTCAAAACACTCCTTGAGACTCATAGAAAATTTCTGGGTGGTTTATTGCAAGCTTCACTAACACACTGAGCTCTGTGGAAGCTTGATTTTAGGTTTCTTTTCTTTCAAAATATCTCTCTGTTTAAGCATTTTTATCATGTCATTTTCATGTATTTTTAATCCTTGCATATCATAGATGGATTCTGGATTGATTTCATGGCTGTTTGTGAACTTTTTTCATTTGAGCTTATTTCTATTTCTTTTCGTTTTGCTTTATTTAAGTCTGATCAATGAAAATGGCTAGTGGATTCATGATCCACGTAACCTGGAGATCAATTTTGGCTATTTATTTGTCCATTTTGATCAAGTTTTAAGATATCTGGGTTTTGGCCGTGGCGTGTTCATGATGATTCGCCGGAGAAGACGACCGAAACAGTGGTTCCGGTCGTCTGGTTCTCCCTCCACTTTTTAAAACCAGCCAGATCCACGTGGATGTGTTCCCAGCCATTTGATGCGTTTACTTTTCATTTTAATGGTTCTGGTTAAGACCCACAGTGCACTTGCTTTGACCACACACACCAAATCTAGCTTAAACTTTCATTAAATGACATGGCATGCTGTGAGCCCCTTGATCTGATTACTTTCTGATCACACGGTCTGAAGTTTTGTGTACCATGGACTTGGATTGACTCATCACACTGGATCCACACATTTTTGGTTATTTGTTTTTTCCTGATGGATTAGGCTTACTGTTTGCACCCCCCCCCCCCCCCCGAGCTGGCCCAATGATTTTACACGTTTCCGGGTTACTTCCTGCACCACTTGTTTATTTATTTTAATTTCTTTTTTCTTTTAGTTTTTATTTTATTTCTGTTTAGATTTAAATTATTTTAAAATACTTCCAAGTGTGATAAAATTCCAGAAAAATATATTTTGGACTCCTTGAGATGTCATTTATTTTATGAAATTTTTATATTATTTTTTATAATTATTTTTCAATTAAAAATGGAATTTAACATTGGAAGTGTTTTATTTGACCTAAATCTTGACAAGTTTTGGTTTTTATTTTATTTCTCTCATTTCCTTTTGATCCAATGAATAAAATTCAATCCTCATATCAATGATGAGTTGATGAATTTTTGAGGACCATTTTGCCCCTGGTTGGTTGACTTTTGAGTTGACTTTTGATGCACTTCATTTGAACCTAAACAATCCTCCTTCACAATGGAGCACCCTTGTGAATCAATTTCTATGGTGATGTTGTGAAGTGATTTTGATCGTAACCTTTTGGCCTCTGGTTTCCAACATGTTTATGTGCTTCTTTCTTTTTATTTGATAATTTTTGAATCATTTTCCTAATTTTAGGATAACTTGCAAGTCAAGTTACCCAAAGGGAGGTTCATACATACATCTTGACCTAGTTTGACTTCGATATGACATTTTTGGATCCTTTGAGCCTTCAATGCCATGTTGCTAACATGTTAAGGATGATGTTTTCTCATTTTTAGGTCATTATATTGTGTTTTGATTTTTCATTTGGTTGTTTGCTTTTGAGTTCTCAATTAGGGTTTCTATGTGAAACATGATTGCTTTCCTTTGGGAATTTGCTTGCATTTCCTTGTGGGTTATTTGTTTTTGCTTTTGAGAGATTTTATTTCATGGCCCTTGCTGTCCAATGACTTTGGAATCTCAATTAAGGTAGCTTGGTCCCTCCTTTGGAGGTACTTGAAGCATGCTTAAAATGATGAATCCATGAGGACTTCTTTGTGCTTTCTTGTGCACCTTTCTTGTGATGCTCATGGTTGAGTGCACATTATGAGTTCCTTGTTGTCCTCATATAGCCTCCCATCCTCACTTTGTTTTAGGTCTTCTTTGCCTTTCATTTGTGTTTATGTTTTGGCATTATGGTTGATGTTGTTTGGTTTAGGCCATTTCATCCCATTTTTGATGCTCTTGTGTGTTTCTATTGATGCATTTCTGTTTCCTTTCATTTCTTGCATTTTCCATATTTTTGTATGAGGTTGAGATGAGCTTTTGGAGGTTACTTCCCCACACCAATTTCCTCCCTCATTTGCATTCCATGTTTGTATTCTTGCATATTTATGTTGTTTCCTATTGTTTCTTGTTCCTCTGTTGTTTCTTTCCTTTAGGACCTCTAATCTCTCTTGTTCAAGGGAGATTATGATAGAAATTAGGATCTTAACCATGTATGATAATATTAGGTAGCATTCCTTTATCTCAATCTTAGGATCACCATTGCATGACAACTTTAGGTTTGGATTTAGTCCCCCTTTAGTGTCCTTTCTCTTCTCATCTCAAAACAATCATAAAACACCTAATAAAGGTTAATGATTATTGTACGTTACGAGCCTTAAGTACTTGGGAAAGGGTTGTTGAGGAGTTTCTATTTAATGGCTTGGATGTTTAGTATAGCACCCTTTGGGTGATATGCAACGCATTCACTCCTAAGTCATAGTCTCTAGTGCAATATGAATTGCAAACCATTCAAAAACACTTCTTCTCTAAAAAAAACAAAAACAAATCATTCATATTTCTTTTTATCCTTTGGAGCCTTTAATCTTGGAAAATCATTTTCATAAGGAGATTTTTGTTAACTCTTGGTTCTATCGCAAACGGTAACGCCTAAGTCTCTAATGGTCGAGCTGCATACACCAAACTGCTAGAACTGATTGTTAACCCTACTCGGGTAAAACAGTTGAATAAACCTGTGTTCCCTTTTAGCCCGAACTACGTTTGCTCTGATCTTTCATACCAGATGAAAGTACGTAGGCACAAGACGCGATGTCTTGGCGAGCAACCTTCCCCCCTTTTCACCCGTAGTTAGTCGAACTACATTGACTCTGACTTCTCACCTCATATGAGATACGTAGGCACAAAGCGCGGTTGCTTTGCCGAGTCACTTCTTTTTATTTTGTCCTCAAGCCTGTAGTTAGATAGTTTCAATCACCCTTTTAAATAGACAACAAGCGTGGATCCCGTCGAGTACGACAGACGTGAGGGGTGCTAACACCTTCCCCTTGCGTAACTGACTCCCGAACCCGAGATTTGGTTGCGATGACCGATCTTATCCCTCTTTTAGTTAGGTTTTCTCTGAGTGTTTCCTTTCCCTCTCTTGGGATAAATAACGCACGGTGGCGACTCTTCTGTCATTGTCGGCCTCGATTTTTGCAGTAGCAACAAAGTGAACTTGAAGTAAGGCATTGTTCAAGTGAAACACAATTGGACGACATTTTCATCAAAGGATTGAAGATCGTCAGGTTCATAACTTTGAGAAAGAAATTAGGAATAGTTCAGATCGACAATGATTAATGTGTTTTGACAACTTAGATTATATGAGGTATGTTGAGATATTAGATATAATCCAAATTGCATTATGTAGCCCAAGTCCAAAGTTAATTAGGATTTAGGGTTTGTTATATTTATTGCTTAATAGTCAAGTCACTTAAGTCTATGTAAATAAGATATTAGATATAATCCAAATTGCATTATGTGGCCCAATCCCAAAGTTAATTAGGATTTAGGGTTTGTTAGTCAATTTATTATATTTATTGCTTAGTAGTCAAGTCACTTAAGCCTATATAAATAAGACATTTTGTAATTCAGTTATTATCATTAATTTAATAATATTTGTTCTGGACTAGGCCGACGCTTGGCCCATAGTCGAGCAGGCCCAAACCCCATCAGGTTGGAAGGACCAATAAGACCTCATCGTCGGGCAGAGACCTGTTGGGCAGAACATCTTCTCCCGTCGGGCACGGACCAACGGCAGTCGAGCAGGATCCTCATATCTTCCCGGTGCGCCCCTCTTCTGCCCCACTGTCTGACCTCCCCCATGTTCTCAATGTGTCCCCTACGCGGAGACACTTTATCAGGTAACTACCCATGTCCTAGTTATTTGGTCCTCCACCTCCCGGATAGCACGAAACAATTACACTAGGGCGAAGACCACGTACTGGTCTTCACGATGCCACATCAGCCCTAGCAGTTACCAACATTGGGCCTGACAGCCCAGCCCAATGCATAGTAACTGTTGGCCCTGCGCTGGGGGCACACTATAAATACCCTCTTCCACTAGAGGGTCAGGTGATCTAATTCTTACTTCTCTCTCTCTCTCTGTACTTGTTATCACTCTGCTCGACCATTACTTTGGCATCAAAGTGTATTTCAGGTACACCCCCTCCATTATATCAACAGTCTGACAGCACAGACACGTGGCTGACCAACGATCTCTTCTGATCAGGTACGATCAGTGGTGCCGTCTACGGGAAAATCAAGCTTCCCCGTTCTTTCGAGCATAAGAACTAAAGCTTTCAAATTCAATTTCCGAGATCATGATTAGCCCACGCCACAATGATGATGTCCACAATTTTGCTTTCGCCCCACTCACCAACGACGAGGACCAGGCTGGGCCCTCCCACTCCCATGATGGTGACAGAAGAGACAGTCAGACTGCCTCCCCTTCGTCCAAGGACACGGCACACCACGTCGCCCCTCGAGCAAGGATTCCGACTGCTTTTTAGCCCGTCCCCACGCCAGCAGGGGTGGACCCAATGATGACTGCCCTATTTGTAGCCATCAACCAGACTAATATGATGTTGTTCCAGCAGAATGAGCGCATCGGGATACTGGAACAGGATACCTCATCTCGCTCTCCCCCGTGGAGAAAACAACGTGAGGAATCTCAGAGTCCCTCTCCCTGTAAACGGGGGCGCCGACCACAATTAGAGAGGCCCCAACCTGTGGCCTCCAAGAAGTGCGACCGATCCCCTCCCTGGAAGGAGAGGCGCTCCCCGCCCCTAAGAAGAAATAGACCCGAGGCCCCGAGCAAGAGGTCGAAGGGTCGTAATCAAGCCCCTTGGCACAATCCTTCACCATTGCACTCTCCTGTCCACAGTGACGAGGACGACCACAGGACCCCCTATCGCGGGAAATCATGGAGACCCCCATCCCTCACGGGATGGAGAAGTCGCTCGCGCTCTCTACCTATGACGGTACTTCAGACCCAGACGACCATCTGGAAGATATCGAGGCCATGATCGATTATTGGAACTTCCGAGGAGCCATCAAGTGTAGGCTTTTCACGACGATGCTGAGGAAGGGAGCCATGGCCTGGTACAAAAGCCTGGAGCCCAAGTCCGTCACATATGGAGGGTCCTGAAGGATCTCTTCTCGCAACATTTCACGGCGTTCCGATGCCATTCCAAGACAGAGGCCGCCCTGGGCGCGATCATCCAAGCCCAGGACAAACCTCTCAGGAACTACATCGAGAGATTCACGAGGGAGGCAGTCCAGGTGACGACTTCAAACGACATGAAGCGTTACCTCATGAAGCAAGGCCTGTGTCGCAGCTCCAAATTCTACAAGGATGTGGCAATCCACCGGCCAACCACCCCACGAGGCTTCCTCGAGAAAGCCCGCCACTACATCCGGTACGAGGAGACCGAAGCTGCTAATTCAGACCGAGACTCCCGTAATTGCGAAGCCCTCCGTGGAGCCCAGGAAGAAGGAGCACCGGCCCACCGGCGAGGGGGAGATCGATGACGAGACGATCGTTCCTGAGAGCCTCGAGAGCAGAAGGGCCCCGTAGGCCGCTTCACTTAATACACGACCCTCATCGCTTCCCACGAGTGCATCCTGGTGGAGTGCGCCAACTCGGAGTTCGTCTAGGGAGGTGTCCGTGTTCCTAAACCGGCACCCCCCAGGGCCAACATGGACAAGTCTAAATACTGCCGCTTCCACCGCGGCCACGGCCATATCACCGAAGATTGCATCCACCTGAAGGACGCAATCGAGATACACATCAAGGATGGGCACTTGAAGAGGTACACTAGGGGGGAAGATGCCCCTCGACAGGAGGCCCACGAAGCCAAAAGGGTCGAGAACATCCATCCGCCCTCCAATGACTCTGGGCTACAGGTGGCCCTCAACATAAGTCAGCCTTAAGACTTGTTCTCCCTGAGAGAACACAGCCTTCCTACCGGGCACCAGCTGCCTGAAGAACCAATACGCCCCATCAGCCCGTGGGAGTACTTTCCCACCGCGATGATCATCTCAGGCGAGGCCCCGAACAAGCTCTCCATCGGGTCCATGAAGAGGAAGTTTGACAAGTTGATGAGCAACAACTCCGTCAAAATGAGCACCCTTAATAAGTTCCATGGGCGGTCTAACTTGATCACGTACTACCTCGAAGAGTTTCCCGGTGGGGCCCCCAACTCCGTCATTCCGCTATTGATCCGGGAACAAATGACGAACTTCGACGTCCGTTGTATCCTGGTCGACGGGGGGAGTTCAGTGGATATCATGTATACCCACCTATTCTCGATGTTACAGCTCAACGAGACCAACTTGACCCCCTATGTCGGCTCCGATCTCCATGGGTTCAACGGGACGACAACGAGACCGTGGGGATACGTGGAGCTTAAGGTCACCTTCGGGGCACATGAGACAGCCAGGGAAATCATCATCCGCTTCCTGGTCGTCGAGTGTTCGTCCATGTACAACTGCATCTTGGGCAGGACGACGCTGGCAGAATTCACCGCAGTACCATCGACGATCCACCTTAAGATGAAGTATTACACCAAGCTAGGAGCCGTCGTCACCCTTAATAGGGACATAGAGGCAACCCGAAGATGTTTCCAGGCAGCGATGAAGGGCCTTAACATGATCGATCCCTCCACTACAGTGATCAAGTCTCCGCCCGTCCAAGAGCACAGGCCAAAAGGACCACGTCGACGCCGTGGACCTCGAATGCCACTTCCCCGGTGAACAGGACCACGAAGAAGAAGCCGAGCACGCTCCTCTAGCGGTCAACGAGCAGCCCTTCCACCCAACACGCCCCATTATGGACGGGGACTTTGAGTTAGTAGCCCTCAGCAACGATACGGCCAGGAGCGCGAAGATTGGAGTTGGACTGCCCGACCTGGCGAAGAAGTAGCTGAAAGCCTGCCCCCGGGAGAACGCCGACCTCTTTGCCCGGAGTGCCACCGAGATGCTCGGCCTCGACCCCGAGGTCTTCTGCCACCATCTCTCCATCAACCCATTCGCGAAGGCCGTAGTACAACATAGGCGTGGGAAGTCCCTTGAAAAGTCGGCGACTGCTGAAAAAGCTGTAAAAGACCTCCTAGAGGAAAATTTTATTTCGAAAGCCCGGTACATAACATGGTTGTCCAACGTTGTACTTGTTAAAAAATTTAATAGAAAATGGAGAATGTGCGTTGTTTACACCGATCTCAACCGGGCATGTCCCAAAGACGCCTATCCCCTCCCCAATATTGACAAGCTCGTCGACAACTCTGCGGGCTTCAAATTATTATCCTTCATGGACGCCTACTCGGGATACAGCCAGATCCCCATGGCTGAAGTCGACAAACAGAGCACGACCTTCATGACCGTGTCGGGCAACTATTACTACAATGTAATGCCCTTCGGCCTAAAGAACATCGACACCACCTACCAACAAATGATGAACAAGGTCTTTTGGGGAGAGATCAGCGACATGCTCGAGGTCTACATGGACGACATGATCGTCAAATCGCGTATCAAGGTCGACCACACGACCCACCTCAAGAAGGTCTTCGAAACAACGAGGAGGTGCAAGATGCGATTTAACCCGGAAAAGTGCACCTTCAGTGTATGCGCGGGGAAGTTCCTCGGGGTTTACTTGACCAAACGATGGATCGAGGCAAACCTGGACAAATGTCGGGCCTTCTTTTAGATTGCAACACCAAGCACGAAGAATTCGATACAATCCCTGAACGGGATGCTCGCCTCATTATCCCGCTTCGTCGCCAAATCAACACAACATGCCCTCCCATTTTTCAAACTGCTAAGGAAGGAGGCTGCCTTCGAATGGACGGAGGAGTGTGAACAAGCCTTCCTCCACCTCAAACGCGTCCTGTCAGAGCCACCGGTCCTGACGAGACCTAACATCGGGGAAACCTTCTACCTGTACCTAGTTGTTTCCACCGAAGCCGTCAACGCCATACTAATCTCGGAAACCCCTGACGGGTAGAAGCCGACCTACTTCCTGAGCAAGGCCCTCCACGGCCCCGAGGTGAGGTATCAGCAGATCGAAAAAGTCACCTTGGCCCTCATCAATGTGGCCAGAAGACTCTGACACTACTTCCTCGCCCATACCATCACAATCAAAATCGAGCAACCTATCAAATAATTGCTCGGTAGGCCCGACATGTCAGGACGCATGTTGAAGTGGTCGCTGGAGCTCTCCGAATTTGACATCCTCTATGAAGGAAGAAAAGCGTTCAAAGCACAAGTACTAGATGACTTTGTCACCAAGATGACGCCCGCCGCAGAACCAACTTCCGGATCCCACAGGTGGACCATCTTCGTCGATGGCGCTTCGAGCTCGACGGAAAGCGGCGCGGGCATCATCCTGGAGAACGAAGAAGGTATTGTCGTGAAAGTCTCTCTCGCCTTGGCCTTCCCGATGATAAACAATCCAGCCGAGCACGAGGCATTCTTGGCGGAAGACCTCGGAGCCAAGGAGATCAAAATTTTCATGGATTCCCAGTTGGTTGCCTCCCAAGTCCGGGGTGAGTACCAAGCGAAGAACGAAAATCTAGCCGAATATTTGCCCCTTATAAGGGAACGGATGAAGAGTTTCGACTCCGCCGAGGTGCAACACGTTCCCCGCAAACATAACACCCAGGAAGACGTCCTCTCGAAACTGGCGAGCACAAAGAAGAAGGGCAGGAACAAATCCGTCGTCCAGGAGGTCCTCGCACGGCCAAGCACGGAGAAGGAGAAAATGATGCTCGAAGTCAACACCATCGGGGATAACGACTGTTGGATAACCCCGGTACATGCCTACCTTAGCATGGGACACCTCCCCGACAATGCAAAGGAGGCCACCGCGGTCACACGCCGAGCCTGCTCCTACGTGCTGATCGAAGGCAGACTATACCGAAGAGGCTTCTCGATCCCTCTCCTCAAATGCGTCAACAAAGCCCAGGCCCCGAGCATCTTGCAAGAGGTTTACGAGGGCATCAACGCGCAACACCCGGGAGGACGACCTTTAGCAAGGAAGGCCCTGCGAGCTGGGTACTACTGGCCGACGATGCAGCAGGATGTGAAGGAACACGTGAAGAAGTGTGACAGGTGCCAGCAGCACGGGGACATGCACCTCGCCCCTCCGAGTGAGCTCAAGTCCCTCTCCTCCCCTTGGTCGTTCTCTTGGTGGGGGATGGATATCCTCGGCCCATTCACCATAGGATTCTACCAAAACAAGTACTTGATAGTCGGTGTCGATTATTTTACCAAATGAATCGAGGCCGAGACCCTCGCCAAGATCACGACGCACAACATACTCCGCTTCTACAAGAGGAACATCCTTGCTAGGTTTGACATTCCCATGTCCATCGTGACGGACAATGGTACACAGTTCACTGACAAAAACTTCCAAGACTTTGTGACCAAGCTCGGGACAAAGCATCATTTCATATCAGTCGAACACCCACAAACGAACGGTCAGGCGTAGGTCGTGAACAGAGTTATCCTGTGGGGCCTGAAATGCCGGCTCGAGGACGCCAAGAAGAGGTGGATCGAGCAACTCCACAACATACTCTGCGCTTATAGAACGACGCCCCACTCAACCACCGGGGACACCCCTTTCCGGATGACCTACGGGACCGAGGCGGTAATCCTGGTAGAAATAAGGGAATCGTCCAGAAGAACTGAATCTCCCCTCGGGAAGGAGGCCAACGATGAGGCCCTCAGAGATGAACTCTACCTAGTTGAAGAAATATGTTCGGGTGCATATCTCCGAGAAGCCGCGCTGAAACAAAAAATTTCCCTCCTCTACGACAGCAAGGTCCTAAAACGTGAGTTCCAGGTCGGCGACCTGGTCTTACGAAGAAACCAGAAAGACTCGCGCGAGGGAAAGCTCGCTGCGAACTTGGAAGGCCTTTATCACTCCCGGGACAAGATGGCGCATGGGGTCTACTACCTCGAGAACTTACACAGGGACGAGATAGCTCGACCATGAAATGTTGAGAAGCTAAAAAGTGCTACAGTTAAACACTGCCCACGACGATCCACCTCGCGACCACGGGAGCATGACATGGTACCAATGTGTCTCCCAGAACTCAATGAGATAACAAGCGCCTGCCTTTTGTGTATGCGGGCAGAGAGCTCTGTTCGATTGGGACCCCTCGATCGAGAGTCACCACCGTCGTACCAAGATAGGCAGAACACCCAGCTCACGATGGGACATTCACGCCGCAGAGATAGGACCACGACCATGGTCCATCTTCGTAACCGACCAGGTAACCACCCTGATCACCCGAGCAGTTCCCTACACTATCGGACACAACAAACAACGCCGAGCTACCACTCCCAACAGCATACAAAATGTCCGAACAAGCATACAAAACTTGCGAACAAGCATACAAAACGTGCAGACAAGCATACATAAATAAACAAATGAGCATACACAAATACTTGGAAAAACGATAAGCATTGACTATAAACGGGCACTAACACAGCTGTTAAGAAATTACAAGTAAGGGCACACGACCTGAGCAACAATCAAAATAAACAACCAGGCACACAGGCCGAAACAAACGGGCACGCAGGCCAATAAAAAAAGGGGCGTGCAGGTCAACATTTCCTAATCAATATGGTCCTCCTTGTCTTGGGCGGTTTGGTCCTCCTCGTCATCCTCGGGTCCGCCAGGAACCACGATGCGGTCGCCTTGGATTCGATGGTAGGGGCCAGTCCCCTCGGTCACAAAATCCACGCCGGGATTGGTAAGCCGAAGCTGGTCCACGACACTCTTGAAGCCCACCTCGACGGCCCCCAAGAAATCATCCTCCAGCACCCGAATCTTCTCCACCAGCTCCCGTCGGGAAGCCAACAACTTCTCCTCGTCGGATTCTTCCTCAGCAGGAGCAACCAAAAGCTCGAGCTCAGCAACCTGATCCGTCAACCTGGCCAACTCATCTTCCCCGTCCTTCACCGTCTTCTCGAGCTCCCTAATCCGCTCGCAATGGACTTTGTAACACCCCAAGTTTAATTGGAATATTTTAATTTATTTATTTAATTGAGAATATTCATTTTTGGTGTTTTCGGTGGTTTTGAGAATTATTGAGAAATTATGCATATTTGGAGTATTTATTTTGGAATAATAGTATGTAATATGGATTTATTAATATTATTATGAATTAAAATAAATATAAGAGGAATAAGGGTAAATTGGGCATTAAGAGGAGTTAGTGAGGATATTATGGAAAAAGCCCAAATTGTGAGGCCCAATACTAGGTTTGACAAAATAGAATTCTGAAGGGAATTTGGATTCATTTGTTAACCGTGAAAAGTTTTGGTGGCCAGAGTGTCGCTTGCGCGAAAATAAGGTGCCGGCATGACAGAAGAGTCGCCACCTTTCGTTATTTATCCCTCGGAGCGGGAAAGGAAATGATTGGAAAAACCCGACAAAAAAGGGTAAGACAAGGTCATCGCAACCATTGTCTGGGTTCGGGAGTCGGTTACGCAAAGGGAAGGTATTAGCACCCCTCACGTCCATCGTACTCGACGGGATCCACGCTTGTTAGTTTACTTAGGTGGGTTGGTTTTATTCTATCTACCTATCAAGGCTGGCTGAAAAAGAAAAGAAAAATGACTCGGCAAAGCGTCGCACTTTATGCCTACGTATTCCCATCAGAGAATGAGAAATCAGAGTCAACGTAGTTCGGCCTACGAAGGGCTATGGGGAAAGGTTGAAGGTTGCTCGCTAGGATATCGCATCCTATGCCTACGTACTTCCACACAGTATGGAAGATCAGAGCAAACGTAGTTCGGGAAACTACGGGTTATTTCCTGAAAGAAGTGCTTTTTATTGTGTTTGCGATTTCAACCGCACTAGAGACTATGACCTGAGAGTGAATGCGCCGCATGTCACCCAAAGGGTACCATACTAATCATCCAATCTCAGATAGCTTAAGGCTCGTAGCGTACGAAAGAAACCATTCATGATTACTGTATCTTAAACTGCTTTGAGATGAGAAGAGAACAGGCCCAACTGGGAGGGAGACTATCAAGTCCTACTGTTATCATGCCATGGATTCATCCTATGGTTGAGGTTTGAACAGGGAATTCCTAGAAGTTGTCATGCATAGGTTTCAACCTAAAAGTCTATCATCAAATCCTTATCAAAGGAAATGAGAGTCCTAAGGGATCATGTCAATGATACACCGAACAGACAAAGCATCAGCTTAACAGTAAAATGCATGCAATGCAAGTGAGGGAGGAAATGTGTGTGGGGCTTCAGCCTCCACAAGCTCATCTCAACCTCAAGCCAGTCATGAAATAACAGTAATCATACTGAAAAATAAACAACATGCTATCAAGCAATAAACAGTAAACTGCAATCATGCAGATAAAAGAAATGAAGTGCCATCAGGCAAACAAACCACATGCTTGAGAAAGAAATCATCTACATCTAATCTCTAATCCTAACCCTAAAACAGAACTCTAATCTGATCTAAGCAAAGCCCTAAAGCAAAACCCTAATCAAAAGAAATCAATCCCAGTCTTCGAGCTTCAAAATAAGCTTACCAAAGAAAGGGAGCTAAGTAGGCAGACTCATAGTGCCCTCCTCAGGAAAGCACTAGGAGGCTTATACTCAGGAATCGTATCCTATGTGGCTCAACAACTGTGATCAGTTTACATTCCTCCTCAGGAGAAATTAAACTCACATGAAGGCTCCAACATCACTGGATACTTAAGAAATCCTACCTGAACTAGTGGAACTAAGTGAACAGACCCATAGGACCTTCCTCAAGAAAGTACTAGGAGGCTTCCACTTAGGAATTGTATCCCATGTGGCTCAACAACTGTGATCAGTTTACATTCCTCCTCAGGAGAAATTAAACTCACATGTTGGCTCCAACATCATTGGATACTTAAGAAAGCCTATATGAACTAGGGGAACTAAGTGAATAGACCCATAGGACCTTCCTCAGGAAAGTACTAGGAGGCTTCCACTTAGGAATCATATCCCATGTGGCTCAACAACTGTGATCAGTTTACATTCCTCCTCAGGAGAAATTAAACTCACATGTTGGCTCCAACATCATTGGATACTTAAGAAAGAGGTGAAAAGAAAGAATGAAAGACATCCATAGTGCCTTCCTCAGGAAAGTTCCATGTATTTCCCTCAAACTTCAGGATCTCAAACCTCACAAACAGAGAACAAGCTCCAACCTCTGGGTCTTGATCTACAATCTTCTCCTTCATCATGCTCCTCAACAAGATCTTCAAAACAAACTAAGCCCCACAACAAATTCCCAAAAATAAACCCCAGAGACAGACAAATAACCACAGAACAGTCAATACAATCAGTCCTATTCAGAAAATATCTAAAAATACTAAAGCAAGGGGGAAAAATCTAACAATTATTCACAAGGGTCTATAACACCTACCCATGACATCCCTATATGCCCATACCCAAAAATCAAGACAAAACTCTCAAAAGAAAATGCATTACTTTACCTATGCATAACCTAAACCCTAATTAGGTACCCTGATGCTAACCTAATTAAACTAATCAAATTTTAATCTAAAAATCTTGAAATAAATCCTATGGGAAACTATGATTCAATATCTAATCACACCAAAAAGAATGGCTCCAAAATCCTAAGGGAAGGTCCTAAAAGAAATTCTACAAAATTGAGGTATCTACTTAAACCTATTTAAAAGCTATTTAAAAGAATAATATGCTAAAAATATTAAAAGAAAATAAAATTCCAATTTTATTTATTGATATTTTTCTAGATAAAATTATGAACATGTAGAAAAAACAAGAATTAAAAAACATTCATTTTCCTATTTTATATGAATTATTGAAAATGAAAGAAAATGTTAAAAGAAATTAAAATAAGAAAATAAAAGAAAATGGGATGGGGGGTGTTAATAGAACTGCGCCCTAGTTCAATTACTATTGGGCTGAGAACCTGGGGGGTGCAGATATCAACGAGCAAGGCCCAGTGCGCTATCAGAAAGATTAATTGAAAAAAAGAAGAAAAAAAGACAAACACTCGGTGCAATTAGTAAGGGTTTTTAGTTTAAAATTGGATTGGGCTCCTGGGTGGGGTGTCAATAGCATGGACTGGCTGAGCCCATAGCTTTCCACTTAAGTAAACACTGCATTTTGATGTTGGACTCTCCCTCCGTTTTTAATTTCAAATCACGGCCGTTGGATGAGATTATTTAGTCAATTAAATTGGACAGATCCTACGGTCAGGGGTCATCGTCCCCAATCGAGCTAGGGTTTTCAGAAACGATCACTCCATGCACGAGATTTCAGGTCCCTCGTTCTCTCTCCATGCTCGATGAAAATCAAAACTTCCAAAAGCAAAGATGCTCTACCAATCACCAAGAATATGATGGTATCCATAGCTTTCACTAAAACCTCGTATATCTCTCTAACAGAACGCACAAACATTAGGGTTTCAACATGCTCCTCTGAGATCAACCTTGCTAGAGCTTCAATCTAATGATATAAACTTGTTCTACCTGTTACCCTAACAAATCTATGCTATACCATATCCATTAAAACTCCATACAGGGCTTGCTTTTGGAAATTAAAGAAATGGTGACCTGCCATGAAACTTCATAGAATCCTCTCTAATCCTCAGAAAATGGTCTTCTATCCTAACTTGTTAATTCTACACCTAAGAACCTAACTGAATGTACATAATTATGGAGATATGAGGAAGAACACCAACCTGTCAAATGATGATGGTGAGTGCTGTTAGAGATGGCTTCAAGCCCTGTAATTGATGCCAAACACTCCTCTAATGGTGGAGATGATTCTGTTTGCACTATCCTTGAAGGAGGAAGCTTGTAATGGAAGATTCGAGTCTTGCTTGATTTTGAAGAAACCTTGAAATGGCACTTTCTCTCTCACTTTCTCCCAATGGATTCACCAACCTCTTATCACACCTTGATCCACTTGTTATATAACAACCAATAGAATCACCTAGAAACTTATGGAATCATCTAGAAAGTAATGGAACTTCTCTTGTAATGACATATTGTATCATCTCATATCATGCCTTAAGACTTGTCCTTTTGTGTAAAAATCTCCTTATAAGAGATATTGGGATTGAATGAGTGAAAAACAAGCTTATCTTTGCCTTTGGTGAGGTTTCTCATGGGTTCCTTAAGATGCAAGAAACAAAATTACAAAGCAACCTCCATTTTAAGACCTCAAATCAAAAATATATTTGAACCATTGTTTTTAAAATGATGTTTGGATTCAAAATGACATATTGGATGACCTATTTTGGATTTGTACATCTCCCAAACCAATTTCCAACTTGGATCCATTTAAGTTATAAGTCATTTTTAGGTCATTTTCAACCACTCTTGTAAATCCTTGCTACAAGCTTTTACAACAACTCATGACCACTTTTCTAGGCTTAAAATACCATTTTGAACAACTTTTATGTTTTGAGTTTTTTCATTTGAGGCTTGGAAATAGAAGATTTGGCCTTTGCTTAAAAGGACCTATAATCACCAAATGACCAAAATACCCCTGTCTTGTTCAAACCATAAGTTGAGTTCTAAAAATCCTATCAAGGACTTCTTGTACTCTCTAGAAATCTAATAAGATGCTATTCAACATTCATGTTGACCAAGAAATCATAGGAATCATCCTACTAGGGAAAACGTTGTCTGCAAGTTGGGTGACCTTCAAGGACCCAGATTCACACACCTCAGCTGACCTGTAATTTGTCAAAACCATAACTTGAGCTCTGCACCTCCTATCAAGGACTTCTACCACTCAAATTAAAGATAAGAACAAGATCTAAAACATTCATGTTGTGGGGAAGATGAGATATCAATCACATCTTGAGCTAAAACTGCCTGGAATATAGGGATCAAACTAGGGTTTTTTCACTGACAATCCTTAGAAACCCTAACTTAAAACTTCTCAAACTCCTCAATCATGATGAGTTGGTCTAGGAATCATCTTTATAACATCTCCATACATCATTCCATGATCTCATGGCCCTTGGATTAGGTCCCAACCTTCTCCAAACCTTCAGCTGGCCTTGGATTGACCCAGTCAAACCCTAATTCTACCATTCATGGTTGAATCTTCTGAATTCTTGCACAATGACCTCTCTGGGCTTCATGATGGCTTTCAAGACATCTCATAGGCTTTCTCAAAGCATCAAGTTCACTCCCATAGTCTCAAAATCATCTGAGGAGCTCCCCCAACTCTCAAGCTATGAGGCACACAACTCTGGTTTCAACCAATTCTTCTAAGGATCTCCTGAACTTTTTGATGAAGGTATCAACCTTCAAACACTTGATGGATGAATAATTGTTGGTCAAATTTTGGGGTGCAACAGCTGCCCCTATTCAAACGGCTTGAACTTGACTGGGTGAGAAGCGAACGGCTCTCAGCCAATCAAGGTGCGAGACGGTTGAATACCGGTAAACCCGAAAATTTGCCAACTGCACAAGCACACGATACTCTGCAGGGAACAAACCTTCGAATACTGCAATACTAGCTGCACAACAACTAACTGGAGAAATACTGATCTGACATCGTTGTCCGTTGCCCACGTTTACTTCTTCTGATATTGCCTTCAGACAACCACAACACCCAACATCGCCGCTGGAAGACTGAACCACCTGACATCACCGTCGGACAACAAACATCACTCTGAGAGACACTCGACATCGCCGTCGTACAAACATCACTCTGAGCTGGAGGTTTAAAGATTCTGACCTCGCCGTCAAACAAACATGATCTGACCTCGCCGCCAAATCCAAACATCCAACCTCGCCACCGGACACAAACATAATCTGACCTCGCCGTCAAATCCGAACATCCAACCTCGCCGCCAGACCCAACCATAATCTGACCTCGCTGTCGGATAATCAAAATATCCCGCATCGCCGCTGGAGAACTAAATCACTGAACAATTCTGACCTGGGGTTCACCCCTGGTAAATGGAACAAAAGGTACACCTGCGTATTTGAAACTACCCCGCTGGGAATGAGAGACTTAGCCAAGCACACTCTGATCTGGGGTTCACCCTCAGAACCATAACGAACATCCAAATACTGCTGCTTACTGAGCCCACCGTAGAACTTCAACATAAAAGCTACATGAAACCCTGGCCCCTGGCCACTTCCAGCTAGAAAAGATCTTCAAGTATTCCTGAAGATGGTATCCTTGGCCTCCAAGGATATAAACTTTGCCCGTCGGCAACTCTGCAGGAGGTGTCTTCGACTTCAGTCTGAAGAAAATGATCCTTGGCCTTCAAGGATACATGGATCTGCCTTCAGGCAACTCCGCCTCTGCTATAGAGTATCCATGACTTCAGTCAGGGATATACTTCGGCCTTCAGTCCGAAAAACGAATCCTAGGTCATTCATGACCTTGGGGATAACCTTGCCTTCAGGCACCTTCGCTTCAGCTTGGGAAATCTGTGACTTCAGTCAGAGAAATGGTATCCTAAGCCATTCATGACTCTACGGGGATTCAAACACTTTGCCTTCAGGCAAACTCCGCTTCAGCTGGAGAAACATCTTCGAATTCAGTCAGAAGAAAAACTTTTCACTTGATCACAATCAATCATCACTTCAGGACAACTGACTTGGTCTTCAGGCCAACACGGATCACCTTGCGTACAAAAGCTGGATCTACAAAGTTTTGAACCTTGTCTTCAGACACACGTTGATTCATCAACAAGGAAATCTGAATCCACAGGAACCTTCTGATATCGCCCTCAGGCGTTTACGAAGTCAATCTTCAGATTAGACATCACTGTTGGAGCAAACATATCACGCTGCTAAGGATTTCAAGAATCACCTTGAACAAACAACTCCATCGGGCACCTTCAAGAATCATCCTGAACCGATAACCATTCTGGAGACTTTATTCTGCTAGGGCTTCCAGGAATCTTCCTGGACAACTCTTGTTGGGAACTCTAGGTATCAACTTGAGCAACCAACTCGGGAGACTGCACTGAGGTCTTAAGAATCATCTTAAGCAAGCGGCCCTGCTGCGGATTTCAAGAATCATCTTGAACTGAAGACTTCGTTGGGGAGAATGTCAGGAATCATCCTGAGCAACTGATCCTTTGGCGGAACACCTGTAAAATAAGAATGATGATAACCTAGATCATGTTTATGATGCATATGCTTCGGCGCCATGCCCCACACGATGGAAATGCTATGCGTTTATGCTAAATGCTATGCAATCATGCACAATGATGCGATCTCGTCAGCAAAACAAATGCCGAGGGGGAGTTCTCCTGTCAAGGAGAAAGAACTACTCAGATAGAGGAATCATCCCGCTGAGGAGAACGTGGACACGCAAATATCAATCGGACTCCGTCTGGGGAATGATCTTTGGTTGACTGCTGTAGGGGAAACAACTTCAGCTGATTACTGCAGGGGACGAAGCTCTACGAGAACCTGGTCCTGCTGAGAGAAAGCGATGTCAATCGCGGGAGTGAACTGTGCAGCCTTCTCGGCTACTCTTCTGGGGATAATACTCTGTGGGGAAACAACTTCAGCTGCTCACCACTCCACTGGGGAAACAACTTAAACATGATCAACTTCCAAGGACTCGGCTCTCTTGGACATCTGCAAACTCGGCTGAGGAAGGAGAAGTCATTCTGCTTCGCTGGGGAGAGTGTGACTCTGGGGAAAATACAGCATCAGCTGCTCAACATCTGCTAGGGAACATCCACTCAAGGTCTCTACTGCTTCCTTGGATTCGGATCTCTTGGGGGGTTTGCGGACTCAGCCGGGGAGAGAGGAATCATTCTACTTCACTGGAGAGTACGACCCTGATGAGGAATTTCAATTTCGCTGGGGAAGAAAGAATCATCTGACTTCGGGGGGGAATACGGCTCTGATGGGGAATCTCAATTCCGCTGGAGACTTCAGTCTGGCACCATCCATTACGGCATACTTCGGCGTAAGAATAGCCTTCTGCGAATCCTGCACTGGTGACCCGGTGCTGGGGAATACCTGCTTCGGCGACTTTACTGGGGAAAACACGAGCTTCGGCCCTTGACTCAGCTGATGAGGTGACGTTCCTTCAGGATGCGTCTGCTTGGGGAAAAGAATCATCTCTGCCTGGGAGACATATCAATGCTCACTGTCTTGCGTTCAGATTCTGCGGAGGAGAGACTACTGAACTCTGCTGGAGAAGGAGGACTCGCCCTGCTTCGGGGATGCGCACGACACACCTTCTGGAAGGTACTACGCCTGCAACAACACAAACAAACAGACAAGATACCCTCCTCAAAGGGGCCTATCAAGGTTATTATCTCGTGACAATATTCAGGTAATTAATTGTTTCAACAATCAATGGGCCTAGGCCCGTAAGTTTATGTATGCGCATTTTATCAAAAACATCGGCGTTTTCATTCGCAAACAAAACAGATAAATGCTAAACAGGCAAGCAGAATTGCTGAATAATATGCATTTTATTGATGGTGAACCCCTGAATGGGCAAAAGAATGTTTTACAACAGAGGCAAACTCCTGGAATGAGGAAGCCACGCAAAAATAAAACATAAATATACATCAGTGTATACAAATGTCGGCAACGAGGCGTAGACGAACACCATGAGTTGATCCCTCTAAGACCCACTCGACTTCGATACTTCTCCGACGCTTCAGCTTCGGAAGAGATTGATTCAGATAAACGGCCCTCAGGTCCACCAAACCACTAAACAATGAAAGTCCATACGCGGAACGCAGTCATTTGCTTATTCAAATCCCTAACTTTTGCGTGAACCGCCCTTTACGGGTTTTCAGTTCACCGGGATACCCTTTTTTGCCGAAGCCGCCCAGTGTAGGTTTTCGACTTCGCAGGTGTAAATTTTTTCAATATATCCCTAATTTTTGCCCGAACCTTTTATTCTGTTTTTGGTTCGCCGGGATGCCCCTTTTTTGCCTGGACTCTTTCTTTTTTGTCCAGCGGGTCTCTTTCAAGCAAAGTATTTTTTAACTGCGTCCGCGTTCACCGAGGATGCAAAATCTTCACCATCCATTGTGGATAACAACAAAGCTCCTCCTGAGAAGACCTTGCTGATGACATACGGTCCTTCGTAATTCGGAGTCCACTTGCCCCGGTGATCGGAGTGTGGCGGAAGAATCTTCTTCAGGACGAGATCACCCGTCTGAAAGCTTCTAGGACGCACCTTCTTATCATAAGCTTTCTTCATTCGGCTTTGGTACAGGAGACCAAATGCAATCGATGCTAACCTCTTCTCGTCCATCAGGCTGAGTTGGTTCAAACGATTCGTAATCCATTCTGCCTCGTCGAGTTTCACATCAACCAAAACTCGCAAAGAAGGAATCTCCACTTCTAACGGTAGGACAGCTTCCATACCGTACACCAAGGAGAAAGGAGTTGCCCCGGTCGACGTACGCACCGACGTACGATAACCATGCAAGGCAAACGGCAGCATCTCGTGCCAATCTTTGTACGTCACAACCATCTTCTGAACAATCTTCTTTATGTTCTTGTTGGCGGCTTCGACGGCGCCATTCATCTTCGGCCGGTAAGGAGATGAGTTGTGGTGTTCAATCTTGAAGCTCTGGCACAGCTCCTTCATCATCTTGTTATTTAAATTCGACCCATTATCAGTAATGATCCGCTCGGGAACTCCGTAGCGACAGATGATGTCCCTCTTTATGAATTTAGCTACCACCTGCTTGGTCACATTAGCGTACGAGGATGCCTCCACCCACTTGGTGAAGTAGTCGATAGCTACCAAAATGAAACGATGACCATTGGATGCAGTGGGCTCGATCTTGCCTATCATGTCGATGCCCCACATGGAGAACGGCCAAGGGGAGGACATGACATTCAATAGGCACGGCGGCACATGAACTTTATTAGCATAAATCTGGCATTTATGACATTTCTTCGCGAATCTGAAGCAATCCGACTCCATAGTCAGCCAGTAATACCCTGCTCTCAGGATCTTTCTCGTCATGGCATGCCCGCCGGCGTGCGTACCAAATGTGCCCTCATGGACTTCTTCCATGAGCATACTTGCCTCTTTCTCATCCACACATCTGAGCAGCACGAGATCGTGGTTTCTCTTATACAACACTCCATCAGGGTTGAGGTAAAAGTTTCCAGACAGCCTCCTCAGAGTCTTTTTATCCTGGGTCGACGCACCCATAGGATACTCCTTAGTCATGAGGAAGGTATGGATGTCGTGGAACCATGGCTTGCCGTCGGCGGCGTCCTCGATTGCAAAGACAAATGCCGGTCTATCAAGACGCGAAAGGACAATGCTTGGAGCTTTATTCCAAAGATTGACTTTATACATTGAAGCCAACGTGGCTAAGGCATCAGCCATCTGATTTTTAGCCCTGGGTACATGATGAAGTTCCACTCGATCGAAGAACGGAAGCAGCCTCCTGGCATAATTCATGTACGGCACCAAATTCGCTTGACGAGTTTCCCACTCCCCTTTAATTTGATTGATTACAAGCGCTGAGTCACCATATACGTCTAGATTCTTGATTCTCAAATCAATTGCCTCTTCTAGACCCATAATACACGCTTCATACTCTGCCTCATTGTTGGTAACTGGAAATGTCAGTCTCGCAGTAAACGGGATGTGGGATCCGTGAGGAGTCATGATGATAGCCCCGATGCCACTTCCATAGGAATTAACCGCTCCATCGAATATCAACTTCCACTGAGACGTCCTATCTGGCCCCTCACCGGGCAATGGCTCATCGCAATCCTTCGCTTTGAGAAACATAATATCCTCGTCAGGGAATTCAAACTTCATCGGCTGGTAGTCTTCGATCGGCTGTTCGGCAAGGTAATCAGACAATACACTTCCCTTAATGGCCTTCTGGGAGACGTACTGAATATCATATTCCGTTAGCACCATTTGCCATCTGGCAATCCTGCCCGAAAGAGCCTGCTTCTCGAAGACGTACTTGATCGGATCCATCTTTGAAATTAGCATAGTGGTGTGATTGAGCATATACTGTCGTAGACGTTTGGCGGCCCAGGCTAGTGCACAACACGTCTTCTCCAGCATCGAGTATCGAGATTCACACTCAGTGAACTTTTTACTCAAATAATAAATGGCATGCTCTTTTCTGCCCGTCTCGTCGTGCTGACCGAGAACACACCCCATACTATTCTCCAGAACCGTCAGGTACATGATTAATGGCCGTCCAGCCACTGGGGGTATCAAGATTGGAGGTTCTTGAAGATACTGCTTTATCTTATCGAATGCCTTCTGGCAATCCTCATTCCAAGTAATCGCCTGATCTTTCTTTAAAAGCTTGAACATCGGTTCACAAGTGGCTGTGAGCTGAGAGATAAACCTTGCAATGTAGTTTATTCGGCCCAAGAAACCACGAACTTCTTTTTCTGTTTTCGGCGCTGGCATTTCTTGAATAGCTTTTATTTTCGCAGGATCAACTTCAATACCTTGCTCACTAACGATAAACCCCAATAACTTTCCGGACCGCACTCCGAAAGTGCACTTGTTAGGATTCAGCCTCAGCCTGAACTTCCTAAGCCTCTCAAAAAGCTTCAATAAGTTGACCAGATGCTCTTCCTCCGTTTGGGACTTTGCAATCATGTCATCAACATAGACCTCGATCTTATGATGAATCATATCATGAAACAAAGTTACCATTGCTCGTTGGTAAGTGGCCCCTGCGTTCTTCAGACCGAAGGGCATTACCTTATAGCAAAATGTTCCCCAGGGTGTGATAAACGTCGTTTTCTCCATGTCTTCCGGTGCCATCTTAATGTGATTGTAACCGGAGAAGCCATCCATGAACGAAAACACAGAAAACTGGGCTGTGTTGTCGACCAACACATCGATATGAGGCAACGGGAAATCATCCTTAGGGCTCGCCCTATTCAAATCCCGATAATCGACACACATGCGTACCTTACCGTCCTTCTTCGGTACAGGCACTATGTTGGCGAACCACGGAGGGTAAGTGGTAACGGCTAGAAATCCTGCGTCCAACTGCTTCTGGACTTCTTCTTTGATTTTTACGGCCATATCTGGTCTCGTCCTCCTAAGCTTCTGCTTGACTGGAGGGCAATCTTCTCGCAACGGCAAGCGATGAACCACGATATCTGTGTCAAGTCCGGGCATATCTTCATATGACCAAGCAAAGACGTCACTATACTCTCGAAGCATCTCGACCAGTCTATGCTTGACATCGTTCTGCAGCGCAGCCCCTACTCTGACATTTCGGACGAGCTCTTCAGAACCCAGGTTTACGATCTCAATATCTTCCTCATGAGGCAGAATAACCTTTTCCTCTTGTCTCAACAAGCGGGCCAACTCTTCCGGAAGGTCTTCGTCTTCATCAATCTCATCCTCGGCTTGATAAATCGGGCAATCGAAGTCGTAGTGAGCCGTAGAGGGCCCAGAGTCGATGTCGTCTGTTATGTGGATCCTTCAATAACAAGGGTTAAGTTTAAAGCAAGAATATGCAGGTTAGCACAAACCTCGTTGCCATTTTACTGTTTTTTCAAAATAAACATAAAACTGGAATAACAGAGAACACAATATTTGACTACGAAGAAAACGCCTTTGATTTATTAACAAAATGCATGTACATAATCCAACAAGGCCCTGACAATAGAACCACTATGCCTCGGGCAGGACATAGGGTTGTACAAAGATTGTAAAAAGCAAATCATTACTCTTCACTTGTCAGCTGGATAATCTCCTTGATGGTCCAATTGTTGAGGCGCTCGCCCGGCTTGCTTGGCTGAATCCAGGCGTCAAGATCACAATCGCTATCCCCGCTGTCCTCAGACACTGCGTTGATGCTTTCGAAGATCACTCCGCCCTTGGTAAATAGGATTGGCCCCTTCCCACGAGACGAGCTGCTAGACGAAGAAGATGAAGCTTCAGCTTTAGGAGAATACCCCAATCCAAACTTATCTTGCTTGATCGGTATCTCCAAAACATGCCCCCAGCCTGGGGTGGAACCGGCTTCGACGACGGCCCGAGCTTCTTTGAACGAGGAGAGATTCATCTCTTGCTTCTCTACAACAACAGGAGCTACCTCTTTCACCTTGACGGCTTCAAATGCTTGGCACAGAGTTTCATGGATTTCTCCATCCATTTCAACATACTTAAAGGATGACAAGTGGCTCACCATAATGTCCTCCTCACCACAGACGGTTACTATGCTTCCCCCGACAGCATATTTGAGCTTTTGATGCAGCGTGGACGTCACGGCACCAGCAGCATGGATCCATGGCCGACCTAAGAGGCAACTGTAGGCAGGCATGATATCCATGATATAAAAAACCGCATCGAACGTCTCCGGGCCAACTTGAATTGGCAGGGTCAACTCTCCAAAAACGTGGCGCTTAGTTCCGTCAAATGCTTTCACCACCAGATCATTGGGCGTGCAAAGCAATCCACGAGTGTCCAACTTCATTAGTGCCTTCTTTGGAAGCACGTTAAGCGACGAACCCGTGTCCACCAAGACATGCGACATGATAGTGCCTCTGCACTCTATCGAGACGTGCAAGGCGCTGTTGTGATCTCTCCCTTTAGGAGTCAGCTCTAAATCTGTGAAACCTAGCCCATTGCCAGCATTAACATGGGCTACCACCTCTTCTAGCTGATTTACTGATATCTCCTGCGGCACGTAGGCAGCGTTCAATACCTTTAGTAACGCGTTGCGGTGCGCTTCAGAACACAGCAACAAGTTGAGAATAGAAATCTTTGACGGAGTCTGATGAAGATGCTCTACAATCTTGTAGTCGCTCTTCTTGATTAACCGCATGAACTCTTTGGCATCTTTAACTAGCAAATCCTTCTCTGCCCCACAAGGGACCTCTTCGACGGCTTTGCCTTTACCCTTATCCACAGCATCAGCTCTGACCACTTTCTCTGCCACAACCTCTGTTGGTGCAAACACTCTTCCGCTTCGAGTAATACCACTGACTCCGGCGAGATTCTGCACAGTCGATCCGTACGGCTCCAGCTCTAACTTCTGACCATTGCAGTAGACCTCAGCGCCATAATGCCATGGAACAGCGTTAGTGCTCTCGAATGGGATTGGCCCGGCTCTGGTAATAGTGATTGTAGGCGGTCTGGGTGCAGAAATAGTAATAGGTTGACGAGGAATAGTAATGGTGGCGACTTCGTCTGCCTGCTTCAGCACAACCTCCCCTGATACACTTTCGACTCTCCGGCTGAACTGCAAAATACCCTCAGACATAAGACTTTGGATACCTTCTACCAGCTGCCCACACCCATCAGGAAGTGTAGCACAAGCCATACATAACTCTCCGCATCCAGGAAAGAAGCCCTTCTTCAGCAACTTAGCTTTGACGAAACTAAGCGGTGTCTTTAAGTTCTTGACATCAGTCAACATATCTGCACTCTCCTCTGTGACAATGGCGTTCACTCCGCCTCCCCTATGATGAGGCATAGGGTTTTTGGTAACGTTGGGCACATTATCAGAAAAGTTAATAACCTTGGCGTCTACCAGGTCCTGCACCTTGTGCTTAAAAGCTTTACAGTTCTCAATCGTATGGCCTGGTGCCCTGGTATGGAAATCACAAGTGGCATTTGCGTCATACCCCGGTGGTGGTGCCCCTGTCAAGGGAGCCAACGTCCTCTTTTGAACTAGCTGAAGCTGAAGCAAAGTTTGCAGAAGTTGCGCATACGACATAGGTGGAGCTTCAAAATGACGGCTTGCCAAAGGAGCCCGATTCTGATATTTCCTGTACCCCTGCTGATTCTGTTGTTGTGGCTGCTGCTGCTGCTGCGGAGCTG
Source organism: Lathyrus sativus (assembly GCA_963859935.3). Taxonomy (NCBI): domain Eukaryota; kingdom Viridiplantae; phylum Streptophyta; class Magnoliopsida; order Fabales; family Fabaceae; genus Lathyrus; species Lathyrus sativus. The sequence continues at coordinate 62,454,972 of OZ012738.1, read as the reverse complement.
CTGGGATATTTATGCTAGCTATCTGCTGTTGAGGGCCCTTGCCCTTTCTCCGAGCGTTGGTGACAGCACTTGCATCCCCTTCTCGACGCTTTCCAGCGTAAGGTTTCTTTCCACCTCCTCCAGCTGAGGATGATTCACCTTGGATTTTTCCGATTTTTATTCCGTTCTCGACATGCTCGCCCATAGTGATGAGAGCCGAGAATGTCCCAGACATGCCACTGACCAGCTTCTCATAGTAGATTCTAGGAAGGGTAGCCACGAACATTTGCACTAGCTCGCGCTCAACCATCGGCGGTTGAACCCGAGCAGCCAACTCACGCCACCGCTGGGCGTACTCTTTAAAGCTTTCATTATTCCGCTGTGAAAGGTTCTGGAGCTGTACTCGGTTGGGGGCCAAGTCGCTGTTGTACTGATAGTGGAGGACGAACGCTTCAGCGAGATCTTTCCACGTGCGCACGGTAGCGGGCTCCAAACCCATATACCACTCGAGGGACGGACCAGAAAGACTATCTTGGAAGAAGTGCATCAGCAACTTCTCATCGTCAGAATAGACAGACATCTTTCTATAGTAAGATCGAAGGTGGACACGGGGGCAAGTAGTACCCTTATACTTCTCAAAGACAGGCACCTTGAACTTATGAGGTACCTTGAAATCAGCAATTAACCCCAGGTTGGACATATCAACGCCCAATGTATTCTGGTTCTCAATGTCTCTCATTTTGTCTTCTAGCGCTTTGAACCTGAGCCGAGCCTCAGCATTCAACTCTGCTTCTATACCCCTTTGGGAAAACACGTCATCTTGATGATCCTCAAGCCATGGTTGAGGCACCAACAGATTTCCGACACCAGCATTGCCGTTGACCGGCCCTATGTTGACGTTAGCTCCCAGACTACCATTGTCGACGCCCGTCGCATTGAGTCCGATGTTAGTCATTATATTGCCATTAGCACTGTTGTTGCCCCCGGCAACAGGAACAACATTCTGTGGAGCATCAACTGGAGGAGGAGTAGGCACAGCCCCGCAGTGAAGTATGCCATTACTATCAACCCTGGAGATCAAAGGTTGAACCAAAGTACGAAGCTGGTCCTGACCATTAGCGACTACCTGCATCAGTTCCATAAAACGATCCATCCGTTCACGGAGCTCTTGAACGTCTGACTGCACCTGATCCATGATCCTAGTCTGATTAGCTCGAGTTGAGTAACGGTGAATGAGTCTCTGATCAATCCTGGAGATCGGAAGCAGCTCGGAACCTGTGTACCTGAAAAACCCTGTCAAAATTAAAGGTTAGGACAAGCAACAAAATGTATGTCATGCAAAATGCTTCATGCAGATGCATGCGTGTGTCTGTGTGCTTGAGAGATTTCCCCCGATCCTAGCGCCTTAGTGCCAATGCTGACAATAATACGAAGAAGAAGAAGAAGAAATCCGAGCCCAATCATGGAAACATCAATCTCACACATAGCATCAGCAATGGTCAACTTCGACACATCAAGGACCGAGAACTCGTACGCAACAGTCTTTCTGAGAGAGGCTGTAATAATACAATAGGAGGCGAGAGATCCTGGATCAGGGAAACGGTACCTGTCACAGACACACGTTAATGGAATGCAAATGAACATGCAAACTAATGCAAAATGCAGGCATGCAACAATATATCCAGGTGGCTGCTGTGGAGATTCGGTATCAACAGTCACTGATGAGAAGAAAACCCCGGTGTAAGACCACAGATCTGATCTGCTAAGAACAACCTTCTGACAGGACCATATATATAAGATCAAAATTCTGCTCTGTCGAGAACAAATGTCTGATAATAAGGACCCCAGATGTATGATCAAGAGATATATGCTGATGAAGTCTTCAGACCCCAAATCAAAAATCTGCCCTATCAAGAACAAACGTACAGCTGCTGATGAGATCTTCAGACCCCACTCAAAATCTGCTCTATCAAGAACAAACAACATCTGCTGATGAGATCTTCAGACCCCACTCAAAATCTGCTCTATCAAGAACAAACAACATCTGCTGATGAGATCTTCAGACCCCACTCAAAATCTGCCCTATCAAGAACAAACAACATCTGCTGATGAGATCTTCAGACCCCAAAATCTGCTCTATCCGGAACAAACCACTGACGACAATACTCTGATCGAAACCTGCTCTATCAAGAACAGACATACACCCGATGATAAGATCCTCTGATCAAAACCTGCTCTATCGAGAACAGACAAATCTGCAACTGAGAACCCTGGTACCAACATAACTGATCCACTGTCAAGAAAACCAGGTAGTCTGAAGGTCAAAGTTTCCTGCGATAAACCCAATCCCACTCACGGGTATGGACCTAATCCACGGACAAAGGTACAGCATCCTATGCGGTCATCAGCGTCACAGACTTTCATGAGTGACGATACGATTCCCAGAAGGAGTGGCATCATCAAGTCATGAAGAGGCCTCACTTAGCTGACTTCCAAATGATCGGTCCCCAGAGTCGACAATCCTCACGTCTAGACTCCCCTCAGATCCTCAGGACCGGAAAGGAGTACCTCTGCAAGAACCTCGTCTGAGCGCAGATTTCGTAGGGAACTGTGCCTGCTCAGCAGACAGGTTCGTCTACTACTCTCCGCAACTATGTCTAGGTGTGTACTCAAGCCCAGGTCCGGCTTCTCACTCATAGTAACATCCCTCCCCCACAGCAGCACAGATAATCATATCAAACTGGAAATAAAATGCGGGAAATAAAGTGCGAGAAGTGAAAATGCGATAAATAAACGCAACCCAACAAGCAAACATACACGCGCGAGGATTGACTCTCATAGGGAACCGGAGAACCAGAGATTCTGGGTTCGTTCCCCAGCAGAGTCGCCAGCTGTCGCTTGCGCGAAAATAAGGTGCCGGCATGACAGAAGAGTCGCCACCTTTCGTTATTTATCCCTCGGAGCGGGAAAGGAAACGATCGGAAAAACCCGACGAAAAAGGGTAAGACAAGGTCATCGCAACCATTGTCTGAGTTCGGGAGTCGGTTACGCAAAGGGAAGGTATTAACACTCCTCACGTACGTCGTACTCGACGGGATCCACGCTTGTTAGTTTACTTGGGTGGGTTGGTTTTATTCTATCTACCTATCAAGGCTGGCTGAAAAAGAAAAGAAAAATGACTCGGCAAAGCGTCGCACTTTATGCCTACGTATTCCCATCAGAGAATGAGAAATCAGAGTCAACGTAGTTCGGCCTACGAAGGGCTATGGGGAAAGGTTGAAGGTTTCTCGCTAGGATATCGCATCCTATGCCTACGTACTTCCACACAGTATGGAAGATCAGAGCAAACGTAGTTCGGGAAACTACGGGTTATTTCCTGAAAGAAGTGCTTTTTATTGTGTTTGCGATTTCAACCGCACTAGAGACTATGACCTGAGAGTGAATGCGCCGCATGTCACCCAAAGGGTACCATACTAATCATCCAATCTCAGATAGCTTAAGGCTCGTAGCGTACGAAAGAAACCATTCATGATTACTGTATCTTAAACTGCTTTGAGATGAGAAGAGAACAGGCCCAACTAGGAGGGAGACTATCAAGTCCTACTGTTATCATGCCATGGATTCATCCTATGGTTGAGGTTTGAACAGGGAATTCCTAGAAGTTGTCATGCATAGGTTTCAACCTAAAAGTCTATCATCAAATCCTTAACAAAGGAAATGAGAGTCCTAAGGGATCATGTCAATGATACACCGAACAGACAAAGCATCAGCTTAACAGTAAAATGCATGCAGTGCAAGTGAGGGAGGAAATGTGTGTGGGGCTTAAGCCTCCACAAGCTCATCTCAACCTCAAGCCAGTCATGAAATAACAGTAATCATACTGAAAAATAAACAACATGCTATCAAGCAATAAACAGTAAACTGCAATCATGCAGATAAAAGAAATGAAGTGACATCAGGCAAACAAACCACATGCCTGAGAAAGAAATCATCTACATCTAATCTCTAATCCTAACCCTAAAAAAGAACTCTAATCTGATCTAAGCAAAGCCCTAAAGCAAAACCCTAATCAAAAGAAATCAATCCCATAGTGAGACTCATAGTGCCCTCCTCAGGAAAGCACTAGGAGGCTTATACTCAGGAATCGTATCCTATGTGGCTCAACAACTATGATCAGTTTACATTCCTCCTCAGGAGAAATTAAACTCACATGAAGGCTCCAACATCACTGGATACTTAAGAAATCCTACCTGAACTAGTGGAACTAAGTGAACAGACCCATATGACCTTCCTCAGGAAAGTACTAGGAGGCTTCCACTTAGGAATTGTATCCCATGTGGCTCAACAACTGTGATCAGTTTACATTCCTCCTCAGGAGAAATTAAACTCACATGTTGGCTCCAACATCATTGGATACTTAAGAAAGCCTATATGAACTAGGGGAACTAAGTGAATAGACCCATAGGACCTTCCTCAGGAAAGTACTAGGAGGCTTCCACTTAGGAATCGTATCCCATGTGGCTCAACAACTGTGATCAATTTACATTCCTCCTCAGGAGAAATTAAACTCACATGTTGGCTCCAACATCATTGGATACTTAAGAAAGAGGTGAGAAGAAAGAATGAAAGACATCCATAGTGCCTTCCTCAGGAAAGTTCCATGGATTTCCCTCAAACTTCAGGATCTCAAACCTCACAAACAGAGAACAAGCTCCAACCTCTGGGTCTTGATCTACAATCTTCTCCTTCATCATGCTCCTCAACAAGATCTTCAAAACAAACTAAGCCCCACAATAAATTCCCAAAAATAAACCCCAGAGACAGACAAATAACCACAGAACAGTCAATACAATCAGTCCTATTCAGAAAATATCTAAAAATACTAAAGCAAGGGGGAAAAATCTAACAATTATTCACAAGGGTCTATAACACCTACCCATGACATCCCTATATGCCCATACCCAAAAATCAAGACAAAACTCTCAAAAGAAAATGCATTACTTTACCTATGCATAACCTAAACCCTAATTAGGTACCCTGATGCTAACCTAATTAAACTAATCAAATTTTAATCTAAAAATCTTGAAATAAATCCTATGGGAAACTATGATTCAATATCTAATCACACCAAAAAGAATGGCTCCAAAATCCTAAGGGAAGGTCCTAAAAGAAATTCTACAAAATTGAGGTATCTACTTAAACCTATTTAAAAGCTATTTAAAAGAATAATATGCTAAAAATATTAAAAGAAAATAAAATGCCAATTTTATTTATTGATATTTTTCTAGACAAAATTATGAACATGTAGAAAAAACAAGAATTAAAAAACATTCATTTTCCTATTTTATATGAATTATTGAAAATGCAAGAAAATGTTAAAAGAAATTAAAATAAGAAAATAAAAGAAAATGGGATGGGGGGTGTTAATAGAACTGCGCCCTAGTTCAATTACTATTGGGATGAGAACCTGGGGGGTGCAGATATCAACGAGCAAGGCCCAGTGCGCTATCAGAAAGATTAATTGAAAAAAAGAAGAAAAAAAGACAAACACTCGGTGCAATTAGTAAGGGTTTTTAGTTTAAAATTGGATTGGGCTCCTGGGTGGGGTGTCAATAGCATGGACTGGCTGAGCCCATAGCTTTCCACTTAAGTAAACGTTGCGTTTTGATGTTGGACTCTTCCTCCGTTTTTAATTTCAAATCACGACCGTTGGATGAGATTATTTAGTCAATTAAATTGGACAGATCCTACGGTCAGGGGTCATCGTCCCCAATCGAGCTAGGGTTTTCAGAAACGATCACTCCATGCACGAGATTTCAGGTCCCTCGTTCTCTCTCCATGCTCGATGAAAATCAAAACTTCCAAAAGCAAAGATGCTCTACCAATCACCAAGAATATGATGGTATCCATAGCTTTCACTAAAACCTCGTATATCTCTCTAACAGAACGCACAAACATTAGGGTTTCAACATGCTCCTCTGAGATCAACCTTGCTAGAGCTTCAATCTAATGATATAAACTTGTTCTACCTGTTACCCTAACCAATCTATGCTATACCATATCCATTAAAACTCCATACAGGGCTTGTTCTTGGAAATTAAAGAAATGGTGACCTGCCATGAAACTTCATAGAATCCTCTCTAATCCTCAGAAAATGGTCTTCTATCCTAACTTGTTAATTCTACACCTAAGAACCTAATTGAATGTACATAATTATGGAGATATGAGGAAGAACACCAACCTGTCAAATGATGATGGTGAGTGCTGTTAGAGATGGCTTCAAGCCCTGTAATTGATGCCAAACACTCCTCTAATGGTGGAGATGATTCTGTTTGCACTATCCTTGAAGGAGGAAGCTTGTAATGGAAGATTCGAGTCTTGCTTGATTTTGAAGAAACCTTGAAATGGCACTTTCTCTCTCACTTTCTCCCAATGGATTCACCAACCTCTTATCACACCTTGATCCACTTGTTATATAACAACCAATAGAATCACCTAGAAACTTATGGAATCATCTAGAAAGTAATGGAACTTCTCTTGTAATGACATATTGTATCATCTCATATCATGCCTTAAGACTTGTCCTTTTGTGTCAAAATATCCTTACAAGAGATATTGGGATTGAATGAGTGAAAAACAAGCTTATCTTTGCCTTTGGTGAGGTTTCTCATGGGTTCCTTAAGATGCAAGAAACAAAATTACAAAGCAACCTCCATTTTAAGACCTCAAATCAAAAATCTATTTGAACCATTGTTTTTAAAATGATGTTTGGATTCAAAATGACATATTGGATGACCTATTTTGGATTTGTACATCTCCCAAACCAATTTCCAACTTGGATCCATTTAAGTTATAAGTCATTTTTAGGTCATTTTCAACCACTCTTGTAAATCCTTGCTACAAGCTTTTCCAACAACTCATGACCATTTTTCTAGGCTTAAAATCCCATTTTGAACAACTTTGATGTTTTGAGTTTTTTCATTTGAGGCTTGGAAATAGAAGATTTGGCCTTTGCTTAAAAGGACCTATAATCACCAAATGACCAAAATACCCCTGTCTTGTTCAAACCATAAGTTGAGTTCTACAAATCCTATCAAGGACTTCTAGTACTCTCTAGAAATCTAAGAAGATTCTCTTCAACATTCATGTTTACCAAGAAATCATAGGAATCATCCTACTAGGGCAAACGTTGTCTGCAAGTTGGGTGACCTTCAAGGACCCAGATTCACACACCTCAGCTGACCTGTAATTTGTCAAAACCATAACTTGAGCTCTGCACCTCCTATCAAGGACTTCTACCACTCAAATTAAAGCTAAGAACAAGCTCTACAACATTCATGTTGTGGTGAAGATGAGATATCAATCACATCTTGAGCTAAAACTGCCTGGAATATAGGGATCAAACTAGGGTTTTTTCACTGACAATCCTTAGAAACCCTAACTTAAAACTTCTCAAACTCCTCAATCATGATGAGTTGGTCTAGGAATCATCTTTATAACATCTCCATACATCATTCCATGATCTCATGGCCCTTGGATTAGGTCCCAACCTTCTCCAAACCTTCAGCTGGCCTTGGATTGACCCAGTCAATCCCTAATTCTACCATTCATGGTTGAATCTTCTGAATTCTTGCACAATGACCTCTCTGGGCTTCATGATGGCTTTCAAGACATCTCATAGGCTTTCTCAAAGCATCAAGTTCACTCCCATAGTCTCAGAATCATCTGAGGAGCTCCCCCAACTCTCAAGCTATGAGGCACACAACTCTGGTTTCAACCAATTCTTCTGAGGATCTCCTGAACTTTCTGATGAAGGTATCAACCTTCAAACACTTGATGGATGAATAATTGTTGGTAAAATTTTGGGGTGCAACACAGAGCTCTGAGGAAAGATTGGAGGCAGAAGATTCCCGGAGATAATCGTGAAAGCTTTGAATCGGCTAAGGTATGGGGAGTATAGCTTTTCATGATTTTCCATGTATGCCTTTCGATTGTGTTTATGGTTGATTTAGGGGATTTTGGGTTGGATGTGGGAAAATAGGGAAATTGATAATGAGACATTGAGGGTTGTGGTTAGTGGTTAGTATTCCTGACTGTTTGATGTGTAATATGAGAATTCGGAAATCTTAGGCCTCTGTGGCCAAAACCTTAATTATTATATGTCTGACCCTAAAGGAATAGGAATATTCAAATGTGAGTAACTCTAATGCCTTTGGGCAATTGTAGGGAAATTGTGATTTAGGACATGAATATGTTACAGGATTGGCCTAATAAACCGTAGGTTTCGTGCCTTTATCGCCGTATGACCTTAGGGATGATTTATGGATGTTTTGGGGGCATTGGGTAAGTGAATCGTAGAGCTTTTTGGGTGGAATCGTGTTCTTGTGCGTAGCATAATTTGCTGTCATCGCACAGTTCTCCTAGTGAAGAAAGCTTCGCCTAGCAAACCATGTGTTTCCAGACTCGCCTAGTGAAGATTCCTTCTCCTAGCGAAGAAACTCGTCCCAGACTCGCCTAGCGAACATGCCAGCGAATGTAGCAGAGTTTCGCGAATGTTGATCGTACACAGCGATGTCGTGATGTTTGATTCTATGATTCCTGTAATGAGTTAACATGAGTATGACTGTGAGGTTTATGTGATTAATGGGTGATAGTATGAGAATTACCGCGAGTATAATTTGATGAATTAATATGAGATAATATGGAATAATATTATGAATTAATATGTGATAATATGATGGGTTAATATGAGTAAGACTATGAGCCCTATGTGATTTGTACATGAATTATTTGATGACCTGACATATGATTATTATTATGAGGAATTATATGATGACGTGACGTATGATGATTATTATGATGAATTATATGATGACATGACGTATGATGATTATTATGATGAATTATATGATGACATGATGTGTGAGATTGAGTATTATGATAAGCTATGATGACATGATGTATGATGATGATTATGATGATGAGCTATGACATTTGATGATGATGAATATGATGAATTATGATGCACCTATGATGTTATTATGAGGATGATTTGTGACGTGTGCATCATGCATTCATGTGCATCCGGACTTCAGCTTAGGACCTCGATTACTTTGACTTCAATCCCACTGTACGGATGTGAAGTACTTTGATGTGCTCCGGTTCTCTAGTAGAATCGATCCTATTGATGGGGATCTATAGAGGGTTGATGGCCCAGTGTCCATCGCGCTATGATGATTGGTACCACATGCATTGAGTCTTATCGCATTGCATTTATGATTCTTTTTGTATGAATTATGATGTTGTGACCTTTGTGGCATATTGAAGGATATGAATGTGTTGAATATGATTATGATGCTGTTTTACATGTTGATTGTTATACATCGATGATTATGAATTGTTTTACTCACCCTGCCTGTTTGAATGTTGCCTCCACGTGGGTAACGTGCAGATGACCAAGTTTAGCCGTGGATGTCGTCGAGGAGTATTTTTGAAGTTTTTGAGTTGTTAGCTATTTTAGTTAATTTAGAGGGTCTTTCTCTGATATGTAACATCGGGTTGGGTTCTTTGAGTTAAACTTTATACCAGTGAGTTATTTTGCTTACTTTCCCTTTTTGGAGGAAACCTTGATTTTATGCCTTTGAATTCCGCTGCTTTGTATAGTTTGATTTATTTTGGGAAAACCCGTGTGTTACGGAGCTTTGACTTATTTTGAGACATTGAGAAATGTACCCCCTTTGAGGTGACTTTTTATAAAATTTAATATTTTACTCTGATTTATGTGAAAAATGTGTCTTTTAATCAATGGGGTAGAAAAGGGTTCCTTTTAATCCTGCCTTTGATACTCCCTCTGGTCGGCAACCAGTTTGGACCGAAACTCCTCGGATACCGCCATCTCACCCCACAAGGTAGCTAAGTCCGCCGAGGAACAACCCTCCTCGTTGAGTACAAGGTCCGTCTCAAACGCCCTCACCACCAAAGCCAGGTCGTCGGACAACATCTTCCTCCGAGCCTCCTTGCTGGCAGCTAGGATACTCTTCGCCTCTTCGGGAGCCACAGCAGGGACATTATCCCCTATAAATAAATTGGGCCTGAGACAGCAAGGAGGAAGAATAAAACACCGGTCCAGGGAGCCGTCCGTCAAGTGGATCAGGGACGCTTCAATCTCTCGTCGCCACTTGGAGGTCGGCGGCGCAACCGGAGAGCCGCTACCTTGCGGAGACAAAGTCAACCCCGTCGGTCAAGCACCGACCTCCTTCCTAACAGCAGCGGCCCTCCCCAAGGAGGGCCCTCGTATTGATGCACCTAGTCTCGGTCCGGATCTCCCCGTCGGCGTCGCGGATGTACTGCCCATCCGGGGTCACACACTTGCGAGGGGCAAGACGCCTGGTCGGTTAGGTCGGTAGATAAAGCTCTCTGTACTAGATCGAAAGTGTATCTCCATCCACTCTAATGGGAAATTAGAGTGGAAGTCCACCTCGGACTTGCCTTCCACGACGGTAACCTCTCTTCGGAACATCGTATTAACGGTCTCGTCCGTCTCCGGCATCACCACGAACCACCTATCCTTGAACTCTCTGATAGAGTCTGTGTATGCCCGGAAGAGACTGGTCGGATGCTTCAGGGAAACCCAATTATGTCGACCAGACACAGTCTGCCGCTGCAAGTGGAAGACGCAGAAGAAGGTACGATTAGTGGTGCCCGAAGTCGAGTAGAACTACGATACGCCCGGGGCGCCCAGAAGACCACTCTGGGATAACCCGACCCTCCGATGTGCCCGGGGAGTTCATTCTTTTATCCTCGACGCGCTCATCAATCATGTCCGGGGTATTCATCAACAACCCTCGAGACATTTAACAATCATTGATTCTCCCCGGGATACTCATCGCAAGGGCCAGGGACGGTCGGTTAGAACCCTAGTTTTGAAGGACTCTCTGGCGTATTCGCCGAAAAAGCCCATGGTCTCCCAGGCGTTCCCGTCAGAGTCGCCGGAAGCTTACTAAAAATACCAGTAGGGAGGCGAAGACTTACGTGATACGGCGGGGAAAAGCAGTTGCGTCGAGCAGAAAAAGTATAGACGTCAAGCAGGGAAGTCAGAAGGTAGAACAACAGCAAGAAGAACGAGAGAACGAAAAGACGGGCTGGGCCCACGTATATATACGCCCTAGCACGAGAAACGAAGCGTCGCTAGGCAGTCAAGTGCCTAGCCCGTAGCCTCCTTAGGGTGACACGTGGTGACCCTCAACCTTCCCTACGTCTCTTCAGGTCCCCCTCCTCGTCCGCGGGCTTCCCCGTACACCATAGGCTCACCAGGCCATTACAGTCGCGGGCTGCCCGACAAAGCGACATGCTCGACGCTCCTGCACCGCAAGTCATAGCTCGTTTGACCGCGAGCAACGACTTGAGGGGCTACTGTTCTGGACTGGGCCGACGCTTGGCCCATAGTCGAGCAGACTCAAACCCCATCAGGTTGGAAGACCCAATAAGACCTCATCGTTGGGCAGAGACTTGTCGGACAAAACATCTTCTCCCGTCGGACCAACGGCAGTCGAGCAGGATCCTCATATCTGCCCGACGCGCCCCTCTTCTGACCCACTGTCAGGCATAACCCATCCGGCTCGGGAAGCTCCTCTGACCTCCCCCACGTTCTCAACGTATCCCCTACGCAGAGACACGTCATCAGGTAACTACCTGTGCCCTAATTATTCGGTCCTTCACCTCTCGAATAACACGGAACAGTTACACTAGAGCGAAGATCACGTGCTTGTCTTCATGACGCCACGTCAGAAAACAAAATTATTTGAGGTACATTCCCCATATAAATCACAACAAAATTACTTTATAACTGTTATGTTGAGTTTTAACCATTCCAGATAAATGTCAAAAATTTCATAACAGTAATTAGAGTGGCAGTTAGTTCCTTTGTCCTTGTTTCCAAAGCAGACGCAACTATGCATTGTCTTCGTCGTCCTTGATTTCAAATAAAACTCTCAGCCACACATCAACCCATGCTCACTAAACAGTAACAATACCAATGGCCGCAAATCAAAAACATCAACACCAGCACCACCAGCAGCATTCAACAATCCCAAAACAATCTCCCAGAAATATTCATTCACGGTCCTCCCAAATTCTCCATAATCCTCCAACCAAAACCTTCTCACAACTTCCACATCCTAAACCCTTCCTCCCTTCCCCCTCTCCACCAATTCATAGCCACCAATCCTCACCATGCTTCCTCCATCCACGCCATTCTCTGTACCACTCTCTTCCCCGTCAATGCAGATGTTCTCGACCTCCTCCCCTCCCTCCGCCTTGTTTGCGCCTCAACCACCGGAACTAATCACATCGATCTCTCTGAGTGTAAGCGTCGCAGAATCCAGGTCACCAATGCCGGAAATACTTTCTCAGAGGATGTTGCTGATATGGCTGTCGGGTTGTTGATAGACGTCAGTAGGAAAATTTCTGCCGCTGATAGGTTCTTGAGACGACAGCTTCAGCATGCATCTTGGGATTTTCCACTTGGTTCTAAAGTCTGCAATTTTTCTTTAATATATATCAATTTAACTTCCAATCATGCTAGTTTCTAGTATTTAAACAGTTTTGATAATAAACATGTGATTTCACTGGTGTTTCAGTTGACGGGAAAAAAGATTGGAATTGTTGGTATGGGAAGAATTGGCTCAGAAGTAGCAAAGAGGCTTGAAGGATTCAGTTGCATGATATCATACAACTCTAGGAACAAAAAACCATCAATTTCATACCCTTTCTATTCAAGTGTCTTAGAGCTTGCAACTAACACCAATGTACTTATTCTCTGTTGTGAACTAAACAACCAAACAAGACACATTGTGAACAAAGATGTCATGTTGGCATTGGGAAAAGAGGGAATTATAGTGAATGTTGGAAGAGGTGCTCTCATTGATGAAAATGAATTGGTGAGGTGTTTGATTGAAGGTGAGATTGGAGGTGCTGGTTTGGATGTGTTTGAGAATGAACCTAATGTTCCTAAAGAGTTCTTTTCTTTGGACAATGTTGTTCTTTCACCGCATGCAGCTGTTTTAACTTCAGAGTATTTCAATGGTATCAGTCAAGTTGTGGAACAAAATTTGAAAGCTTTCTTTTCAAATAAGCCTCTGATTACTCCAGTTATATAGTTGAATTTGGTCATGTTCTTATGTTATGTGTAGTGATCAATAAATTTCAGATTAAATTAAAATTAGCTGGATTGTGTTTTCTTAGATTATAATTAGTTTGTTGGTCTGAATTGTGATTATTGTTACAGTAAGTTATGGTTATTTAATTTTAGGATGTATATAGCAATACATAAAAAACAGTAAAATACAATAAAGAAAAAAAAACAAAAAATTGGAGTTTTGCAAATAATTTAAATAGTAAAAATAGACATACATCATTCTCAATCACCGAATCAGTGAGATTGTTGTTCTTATGTGTATGTGGATGTAATCTATTTAGAATATGTTTTTTGAAGAAAAAAAATGAAACTTTCTCATCATTGAGGTCCTTTTTTCTTTAATAATAGAAAATTGGAAGTTAACTGCATTCTTACATGAGCACTAAGAGCACGAGATGTTTGATGAATTGTTCTATCCGCCTCACCTAAACGCCATCATAGTCCTCAAGGAGTTAGAAGAGAGGGATTTGAAAGCCTACAACCACACTAGATCTTTTGATGAAGTCCTTAATGACTAGTATGCCATTAACATTGAAAGGCTCACTAGATCGACAAAATGCATTGAAAGTGGACATCGGAGTGCCGAATAATGGCTTACTTACCAATAAGATGTAACATGAAGGGACTAAGTTGGTGTAAGACTTAAAAGACAAATAAATTTATTAGAATTTGAAATTTGTATAAAGTTTTCTATAAGACATTTCTTTATTATGTTTGTTTTTAAAAAATAATAAAGTCTCAAGAAAAGCTAATACATTTGATAAAGTATTAAGTGTGATTTAATTATAAAATCTCATTAAACACAATGACATTATTTTTAAAGTACTTATAGTCAAGCTTCATTGTAAAATGAGATTATTAAATCATTGAGAATATTATATGGATAAACTGATTATCAAATCTCACATATCATACATAAAGAGTTATTAAGTCTTCACATATGTATACATATTAGGAGTATTAGTTATATCATATTAACCAACCATAAGAATACTACATAGAATATTATGCAAGTGTCATAACTTATTCTCAAACACATAATGTTGTATATCAACCTTCGGTTGGACATGAGAAGATATCCTCACCAAGACTCTACCTGACTACCTCCCTCCAGATTTGAAGAACTTAGAAGCAAGCTAACAATGTCTAGTTATGCTCAAATCACCAAGAGTGCAGCTTTTGTAAATAAGCTCACATGAGCTCACTATAGGACTAATGCACTCTATCATAGCATGTAACTAACTATCGGTTACAGTTAGAGCAGTTAAAATTAACTATAGTTGACTGAATGACAAGTGTCATTCAGCCCTAGGTTTTACATGCTATAGCAGGTCAAATATCACATATATAAATAGACCAAACCTAGTGTAACTAACAATGCAATGAAATCATAATTCACTTTTTCCATTGATTCCAAGAGACTCATGGGTAATATTTAAAACTCTAACAAACTATAATAGGTAGTGGAAAAGTTCGGTGCGATGGTTAGCCCTAGTGAGGTTGTTGTGTGGATTTGAAGAACGAGAAAGCTTGGAAGAGAAGAAGCTTGTTGCTTATGGTTAGATGGAAATGCCACTAAAACTAAACCATCTTCCAGCCACTAGAGGAGGAGGAGGAGGAGGAAAAGGTGAAACTTTTGCAACTTCACCGGCTGCATTAACAACTTGTCGTTGATCGACAAATCGAGTGACTTTGGATGTCCCCAGGCTTGATGAATCCAATGACAGATCTATACGAGGAAGAAATTGAAACTTCAAGAAAGAAGATCAATGGTCTGGATCTTTGGTGGAAAAACAATGGTTTTTTCTGGAAATTAGCGGGAATTAAAAGTCGATTTCCACAAATGCCTCTAGTGTTCGGTTGGGAACTAGAAATGAAAGATGTGGTGGTGAAATTGTGTCTTCTTGGGGGTGAAGCAGTACTTCTGGTGCGATGGAGGAGGATGAACCTACAAAGTTAGGACTAAAATTCCCAAATCAATGAGAGAAATCAATGTGTTAGTTAGAATGAATTTAAATACCTAAAAGGACATATTTTACCCTTATATACCAAGAACAATTGAAATCCTCCGCCATGTTATGCGAACAACCATCAAATTAAATCAGATGGTGATTGACGCATTGGAGGATAAAATTATCTGCTTTTGATTAGAACGAAGGTCTATTTGTTATTTGCGATTTTCAACTCGAGGTCACTCTTGAACTTTTTTATATGGACATTACAAACGACCCAAAACACCATTACATGAAAAATTGGTAGATAAAATCATACTCTTGAAGGATTTAATTTTCTATTGATAGATACAAATTATAACATGTTATAATACCAAGAATAATCAATAATAATATGAACGATGTACCTTGTCGAATTGGAGAGACGACCGGTTGAGAAGAGTGAGAATGAGAGTATTACTACCCTCATTGTCGTTTAGAATTTTCAGAGTATATTAATTGTCTAATAGGGAGACACTTAAATAGTTAAACGGCTAAGGGCAGAGACATCTCATTGGGTTTAACTGAATGGTCTAACCCATCACGGTTCATTCAGACACAAAACTCAATCAAACAATTTATCTATTTAGTGTTTAATAACAATAGACCATAATATAATTAATTAATAATTAATTATGTCAATCGATATTTGATTAATTAAATAATTAATCTAATAATCTCCCACTTGGATGACAATAATTAATTATTAAAAAATATTGATTTTAATATTAGAATATCAGTAATGGTCAAAACACTAGTCAATAAAAAAAGAAGTAAATTTCAACGATGTAGAAATTGTATCTGATAGGGAAGACAAATCATACATGTTAAAGCTCACAACGTTATATAAAGAATGATAAATTTAGAGTAACATATTTAAGTTAAGAATAATATGTTATAAAGAATGGTACAAGCATATGAAGATGCTACTGATAAACACCCACTAACTCAAAATATCATAAGACTTACTCATGTTTATAAGTCTGTGGTCAATGATTTTACTAATGAGTTTTCAAACTAAAGGTCATAGAATATCCACATAGGTCTAAAAATAGTAATTACATATAGGGATACCTTATTACGAGAGTAATTATATTTAATCATAAGTACCTTCGTAACACAATATCATACTTGATATGATTATTTATATTTACGTGTACTTTCATATTATGACATGACAAATGTGGACTATTGAAGATAGAATAACAAAATGCATGCTAAAAAATTATTGTGTTTTTTCAATATCGACCTAAATATCAAATTATGATGTTTCCTGAGATTAAAAGAATAATATATATCTCAGTATAATAGAATAAGACTTATTAGAGTTATTTTATATTTTGAAGTCTTTTTAGAGTATATCATATTTACAATGCACGCAAGAGTATATGACATGATTGTGTATACATGCATTCCCACTTATCTAATAGAATAAGAATTTATCAGAGTCCACTAATAATAAATGCTTTGATTGAACAATGTGATACTATTTAATACAAAACTATACAGAGAAGGAGTTCTATAATATAACATCATTTCAGACACATATTTTGCACGTAAATAGAATATATCATTATTTAGGTAATTTCATATGAAAGAATATAATGTCATATAAAAGATTTACCATCATTTGAGTGAAATCAAATCCCTAAAATTTTAAATATAGAATTATATACAATATCTTAATAACTCACTTAGTAACTCAATATAAACACAGACATTTAAGAAACATATTATATTATACACAGCGGAAAAGTATGAGATTTTAATTTAATTAATAATGAGGATATACCACAATGATAAGACTATAATATTCTCAAAATAAACCTCTATAATATAATATTATATTAAATAAATAATATTTAATTCTCATTTCTATACAATTGACATGTTAAATTCACACACTTGATAGAAAATAATAGTTGAATTATTAATACAAGAGTTTTAAAAATATTTAAACAAATACTTAAATATTTTCTCTATCACATAATAATCACGTCAAGTAACGTCAAATCGATTGGATATGTCCATCACTTACATAATACTTAAAGAATTGAAATCCATTTTAATAAATAAAAAATATTAATGAATTTCATAAAGTATTACATGTCTTTAAAAAAAGTAATTTCTTATTTATTATAATCTCAAATAATAGTATTAGTAATAATAAATAAAAAATTTAACAATAATATACAAATATTATGTCACAAAAAATTCTAAAACCGATTGGGTACTTGAATCATAATTTACATAATCATAAATTACAATTACATATTGAACAAAAATTATATTAATAATAACATACCAATAAGGTATAACTATTATTAATATAATATTTATTATAATTAAAATACATTTAATTATTTTATCAAACAAATTTTTTACAACAGTATCTGTTATGGACTGGACCGACACCTGCCCTTCTATCGGACAGGCCCAACCCAACACTATGTTGGGGAGGCCTAACAAGGCCCAATCCTTCCAAGTCGGGCACGCATCTCAACAAGGCCCCCTCAGTCGGGCAGAGCCCTACCTAGTACGGGGAGAACTCACACGTCTCCCCCATGTTTTCCACGTGTCCCCCGCGCGGGACACGTCATCAGGCAACTACCCACTTCCGAAAGAGATGGTCAGCCCACCTTCCGAAGATCACGAGGCAGTTGATCCAGGGCGAAGACAACATCCTGGTATTTCATACGCCACGTAAGCCTTGACAGTTACTTGTGTTTGACAATTTAGCACAATGCAATATAACCGTTGACCCTACACCGGGGCACATTATAAATGCCCTCTTTCACTAGAAGGTCAGGTATTCCATTCTCTACACCTATTCTCTGTACTTGTGCTTTCTAACTCTATTAATCACTTAAGCATCGGAGTACCTTGCAGGTACACCCTCTCCTCTTCCACAACACCGATGATCACATAAGCTCACGACGCATGGCAGATTGCTGATTCCTTTCTGATCAGGTAAGATCAGTGGCGTCGTAACTGGAAAACATTTGCTCCCCCGTTATTTCTCCTATCCAAGCATAGAAGCTCAAGAACCAAAGCAACTTTTAACTTTCGTTTGATCATGTCCATCCCACGCAACGATAACGCTTCGGAAACCGCCTTCGTCGCGTTCACCAATGGTGACAGCCACGACCCCGACGAGACTGTTCACTTCGACAAGGACGACTACAGGGACGGGCATACTGCCTCTCCCTCCTCAGAAGACACAGCCTTCAACGCCGCCCGACACTTTGATAGCCCAGCTGTCTACCAGCCCATCCCGGTGCCACCCAACACTGATCCTACCATGGTGGCTCTGTTCGCGGTAATCAATTAGACCAATATAATGATCTTCCAACAGAACGAGCAGATAGAGATACTCGAGAAGGAGTGACCATCATTCTCTCGCCCGCGGAGACATTGTCGCCTAATTTCCAACAGCCCCTCTCCTCTCCTGCGGAGGACGTAGCACGATAACTCTCGGAGTCCTTCATTTTGGCTGTCTAAGCGGCGCCCTCGCTTGGAGCGGCCACAACCAATGGCCTCCCAGAGGCGCGACCAGTCACCTCATCGGAAGGAGCGATGTTTCCCCGCTCAAAAGAGGAACAAAGTTGAAGGAGTCGTCAACATACCAAGAGCCCGACCGAGGAGTTCTCCTCGATGGAATAGAAACAACCGAGGATCATTCTCCCCCTCACGGTCACCTGTCAGGAGCGACGAGGACGACCAGCGCTCACTGCTGTGTAAGGCCATCAGGGAGACCCCAATGTCCATCGGGATGGAGAAACCCCCCTTTGGCGACATGCAATGGTACGAACAACCCGGAAGACCACATAGAAAGCATCAACGCGATGCTCGACTATCGGAATGTATGAGGAGTCATCAAGTGCAGGATTTCCCCACTACTCTGAGAAAGGGTGCCATGACGTGGTACAAGCGCCTCGCGCCCGAGTCCATCACCTCCTGGGGAAAACTGAAGAGACAGTTCTCCAGGAACTTCACAACTTCCCTGCGCCATCCAAAGACAGAGGCATCCCTAGAAGCCATCATCTAGAGGAAGAACGAATCTCTTCAAGATTACATAGAGAGGTTCAACCGAGAAGCTGTCAAGGTGTCCACTACAGAAGACATGAAGAAATTCCTAATCAAGAGAGGAATACGACCTCGGTCCGACTTTTCCAAAGTCGTTGGGATCGAACGCCCCCTCACCTTGAACGCTCTCCTCATCAAGGCCCAATCATACATCTAGTATGAGGAAATAGAGGCCGCCCACGCCGCCTGCGACACACGGAATCAGGAAGGCAACAGTGGTGTCAGGCATGAGAATGTTGCGCCTCCTCGAAGAGGCGGGAAAAGGAGAAGAGAGGACCGACTCCGTGAACAGAGGGGGCCAGCAGGCAGGTTCACCGAGTACGCGCTACTCATAGCTCCTTACAAGTGCATTATGTCTGAATGTATCAATTCGGAGTTTCAATTAGGCGGTGTCCATTTCCCGAAACCGACACCCCCGAAGCCCAACGTCAACAAATCCGAATACTTATGATTCCACCGAAGTCATGGACACGTCATAGAAGATTGAATCTACCTCAAGGATGTAATCGAGATCCTAATTAAGGAAGGGTACCTAAAATAGTACACCAGGAGAAGCGAGGCTCCTCGACAAGAGACCCGCGAAGTCAAGAGGGTCGAGGAAGTGTCACCCCTCTCTGAAGAAGTTGGACTGCAGGTAGCCCTGTGTGTCTCCCGGCCAGAGGATTTTCTCCTTCTTAGTGAGCCCACCAGACCGCTGTCCGCCCACAGTTCATGGGAGGACTTCCCCGCCGCCTTGGTCATATCTGGCAGGGGACCCAACAAGCTCTCAGTCGGGTCAGTCATGAAGAAGTTCAAAGAGCTGATCGACAAGAGCTCGAAGACAAACATTACCCTCGACAAGTTCAAAGGTCAATCGAACCCGATTACCTTTTACCTCGAGGAGCTTCCCGGGGGTGCACCAAATTCCAGCATTCCCCTCTTGATTATGGCTCAAATGGCGAACTTCAACGTGCGCCAAATTCTAGTCGACCAAGACAGTGTTTGGTGGACATAATGTATGCCCACCTGTTTATAACCCTCCAGTTCGATGAGAACCACCTGACCCCATATGTCGGCTCTGACCTGCAGGGCTTCAACGACACCACCGCAAAACCTTGGGGATACATGGAGCTTGTCACATTCGGAGCCTAGGAGACCACCAGACAGGCAAAGGTCCAATTCTTGGTGATCGAATGTCCCTCTCTGTACCAGTGCATCCTGGGAAGGCCAACCTTGGCAGAACTGACCGCGGTACCATCTACAGTCCACCTGAAGATGAAGTACTACACGACTAGAGGTTAGGTCGTCACCTTCCACAGGCACATCAAGGCGGCCAGGAGATGTTTCGAGGTAGAAATCAAAGGGCTCAACTCAATCAACATCACTCCCAAGACGATCGACAGACCATCCCAGGCTTAGGAGCAGAAGCCACTTCCTTGCGTCAACTCAGTCGACCTCGATAGCCGCTTCCTCAATAAGTAGGAACAAAGCATAGAATCTGAAGACGCGCCTCTAACAGACAACGGGCAGTCGTCCCACCCAATGCGTCCCATTCTAGGTTCTAGTTTGAAAGATGAAGGTTTTGAAATAGAGAGAAGAATTTAAAATTTTAAGAAGGGGCGGAGATGAAGAGACTATCCTAAAGCATAAAATAAAGCTAAGGAAGGAAAGATCCAACCAAGATACAAGCCTTTGACATAACAAGTTAAAACTTCCATCCTTTGGACTTAAGCAATAAGCAACCAGATAAGCAATTAGATAAGCAGAGATAACCAAGCATCCAAGCCAAAGTCTTCAAGAAGGTTAACTCAAGGTCAAAGTACCAAATAAGATCCAAGGTCTTAAGGTATAACTCCAAAGCATAGGGCAAGGATCCTAATTCTAAGTCCATTACTCCATGAGCAAAGGATAGTCACCAAATAGTCTAGGAGCATATTAAGAGTCTTTTAAAATGTTCATGCCTTTATTAATATCTTAAAAGAAAAAGAAAGTCCTAGTGGACAAAGAGAAAAGATATAAAAATAAAAAAGATGATAATATGATATGGAATGATAAGCATAAAATAAAGAGCATAAAAAAAGCATAAAGGTAAAGAGCATAAAAATAAAGGTGCATAAAAATAAAGGTGCATATAAATAACATAAATTAAAAGCTAGTACAATTAAGGTTAGTTTTAATGAAGACATTTTATCATTTAAAGTAGATTACTCAAATAATCAACCCAACAATGTGTGAGAAATTTGTATCATCCTTTGAGAATGGCTCCAACTTAGATGAAATCAATAAGTATGCCATTAACTCTCTTAGGTGGAAAAGAAACTACACATTATGAAGATAAAAAGTTTACATTTAAAATAAAGATGACTCATTGTTGCGGTGAGAATCGTGATACCAAGCTATTGGTTAACTTGAATCTTAATTCATTAAATTCACAACCAGACATTAATTTATCCAAAGGAAAGGTTTAAAGAAAGAAAAAACTTTTGCGCGATGTAACAACAACGCTAAGAGATCTAGAGGTTCGGGGGTTGGTTATGCCTAGGGTAGGTATTTTATATCCTAAACATCTGTAGTACTCTACAGGAACCTCTTGTTAGTATTTGTGTTGTGCTAAAGTTGCTTGCTAAGGGAAAAGTGTTAGGATAAAGGTCTAAAGTAAATACAAAGTTTGCTCACAAAGACATCATATCGCGTGCCTACGTATCCTGACGGGAATGGAATCAGAGCAACCGTAGTTCCTCTAACTAGGGGTGAGAAACTCTTGACTGTGGTCACGGTTCTAGGGGACAAGTAAATGTCGGCAGTGAGACACCTACATAGAGTGCGGCGACTCTAAACTAAGTTAAGTTAGCAAAGAAGGGAATATCCACGGCAGGACGACCGAATAGAACACAACGACTCCAAGTTCTATGGAAAAGGTAAACACGGGAAATGTCCACGGTGGGACGACTAATTAGAGCACGACGACTCCAATCCTAAGTTTTAAATGTTAACAGGAAGTTAGTTATTAGTGAGTTAGCAGGCTCGCCAAGAAATCACATCTTATGCCTACGTATTCTTAACGAGAAATCAGAGCGTTCGTAGTTCCCCGCACTAGGGGGATGTAAGCTTTCATAGGGAAGTACTTACATGGAGTGCGGCGACTCCTGAATCTACGTTGAGATTGTTATGGTAGAGAATGTCCACGGCGAGACGCTAAACATGAGTACGGCGACTCAGATCCTAAGACTAGGATAAAGGGTAAAGGTAAAGGATATCATATGTAACCACAATGTCACAATAATGTAAACAAAAGGTTCAAAACCTCATGGGGATAATCAAAAGTTATTAAAGGTGAACCACTTAAATGCGTACAAGCAAATCTAAAATTCAAACTTAAATACACAAGGAAGCCGACAAGCCAAGTTCATGTCAATTTCAAATTAAACTCAAATGGAATTAAAGTTTTGAAATGAAGAATGAGAGATAGGAGGGTGAAAATCCTAAAACGGGTTATAACTTGCTCATAATGCAAAGTGTTTTTAAAATAGGATTTTTAGAATTCTTTAAACATTATATGGAAATATGTTACAACACAAGAATTTTGCAAAAAGAACCACTTAAAAATGATTTAAAATGGAGAAGTTTTGTGGTTTTTAAGTTTGTGAACAAAACATAAAAATCTAAATGATAAAAAGAATAAAATGCACATGGTAAGACAATGAATCAAACAAATTTGATTATTTAAACATGTTAACAAACATGTATGAATAATACAAGATCAATCTCACAAGAAAAATCAAATTACAAGTTGAAAAAGTTTAAGAACATCATGGTAAAAACCCTAAAAACAGTCATGGTAGCATGTGAAATGCAAATGGAAAGTTCACATTTATGAGTTTTAGGTTTACCTCTTGAAGCAAGCTTAAGCAATAAGAAAATTAGAGATCTTGAGAGCTCTTCCAAGACCTTCTAATGTTTATAGGATGATGAATAGATGCTCCAAACAACCTCCAAGCAAGCTAGTGGACGAAATGCCTTGTAAATGAAGGAAAATCTCCAAAATCCAAAGATTTCAAATACCAACTCACTAGAACCTTATTACATAAGCGCGGAAGTGATTTAGATATATTCAATACATCATATTTGATGTTTTTGAAGTGTTTCTTGAGTTGGAAGAAGTTCGGAAATGGTTTTGAAAGGTGTTTTGCAAAAGCATATTTTGAGGTATTTTGGAAACTTAATGAGATTTTGCAAGAACTTATGATTGTGTAAGGAAGGGAGTTATAGTTAGTTTCTAGCATGGAACTTGTGTGTTTGTGATGTAGGAATTTATTTATATTTATAGTCAAAGGTCTTGGATCAAGGTATGGGCAAAAGTGAAGCAAATTGCCAATTTTAACCTTCCATTATGAAAATCTTTGAGTTTTCCAATGCAATCTTCATCTTTGTCTTTAAGCCACTCTACTAAGATATTCTCCATGCCCCATATATTTTTTCATCATTCTTGATAGGATATGAGGTGACTTGTTGAATTAAAGTTGATGATTTGACAAGGGTAGCCACCTTTTTTCTCTTTCTTCACTATTCACTTTTGCAACTTGCATTAAATAATGATTTCCTTTGATCTTTGTGCCATTTTCGTGGGAATTTATGTACAAATGTTCATTATAAATATAAACATCATAAATGAGGCTTAATCTTTGATTAACATCGATTTGGAGAGGTTTTGGAATCAAAAAACTCACGCTGACCTGGTTTTGCCAATGTGAGTTTTTGCCAATTTGTGGACCTTGGTTCTCTCTAACCAGGAAGATTTATAGAACCCACCTGTACTTTTTAGAAAGCCCTAATTAGGTACTAAAATATTTATGTTTGTGTTAGGAACTCATTCCTCTTGAAACTAGGTCAAAAAACTTTATGTGGTTAATGAGTTATGGCTTTGCCCTTTTCAAAACCTTAATTCCCCCAACTTTTCGATTACTTCTCAATTCTTGATCAATTGGTCACAAAACTTCATGATTAGATATTAAATGATGTTGGGAACATAGTTGGCTTCAATTTTGGGTTAAAACCTTGTTGGTCAGTGGGTTGACTTTTCAGTCAGACGAAACCGAACGATCGAAAACCTCTGAATTGACTGTTGGTGTCTTGGGTCTTCTGAGGCCTTGAAACTTCTTTAGTGGACTTCCCTAAGCCATATGAGATTCATAGACCATAAATAAGTCATTAGAACACCTTTTAAATCAAAATTCAAACTACAGTTGGCTTTTCCTGATCAGAAACCCTAATGGGTGTCCTGGATTGCACTATTCTTGATCTTTGGCTGACAAACTCAAATTGGACTCATACTTGACCCAATTTAGTATCTTTGATGATGTGGAGAATTGTTTCATGGAGAATCCATCCAATACATTGAATGATTAAACCATCGAAATCTCGATTTCTGACTGTACGGAACCCTAATTCACCTGTAACTTAAGAAAGACAAACTTGAAATAGGTTAAGGTTAGATAAACAAATGAATATGATCCTAAAATGATGATGAGGATCTAAGGGGTCAAAATTTGGGGTGCAACACTCATATCTAAAATTGAACCAATATGATCACTTTCCAGTTAGGGATAAATTTAACGCTATGTTAAGCAATCGTAGCACAATCTATAAGGAAGATCATACTATGGGAGGTCGGTCAATAATAATATATGTACCATACATGTTAGATATATGATATAAAGATCATACTGCTAAAACATGTAACACAAGTCAAAACAAGGTTGATCAAGACCTAAGTCAAAGAAACATGAATCTACTACATCAATCAACCTCTCATAGTACTTTGGAAAAACTTATGTATCAGTCCAAAGTAACTCAATTGATGAGATGATCAATCAAATGGTAGACTTGAATTGATGAAAGTTCATCAAGCACCACTCAATATCTCATGAACAAGGTGGCTTACACATCCTCCAAATTGATCCAAATAAAGGTGAAAAAGAAAAAAGAAAGAGATTAAGATGAAAGGAGAAACAACCAAATTGAATCTCAAATTGATTAAGTCATCATCAATATCAATCGCCTCTCTTGGTGAGTTATGATTTTTCTATCAACACCTAAAGTCCATTGATATTGATGAGATCTTTGTCAAAAATCAAGATTCAAGGCAACATCCAACAATCAATATACAAAAGGCATCAAGAACATAAAAATCAAGTATAAAGTAATTTCAAATGATTTTAAAAAGGAACTTGAAACAACATTAAAAAATACAAAGATTAAAGAAGTGAAAAAGGATCTAAAATATTAAGTCAAGAAAACAATTAAGAGAAATTTTCAAGAAAAAAGTAGTAAAAAATTCAATCAAAAGAAATTTTTTTTTAAAAAAAACTTTTAGAAAAAGGAACATGAGAGGGCGATTTATGTAGAAAAAAGAAGGCAAGGTAGTAAAAAAAACCTTTAAAATACGGGTCAGGCCCAATACCATAAGTGGAAGTGGTTAAAAAAACAAAATGGAAGAATCAGAAATTCAGAACCAAAATGTTCATCATCTTCTTCCTCGCGTGAAAGCTCCCATTCTAGCACACTGCTCCGCCACGTCGGAGCTCCATGGCGACAGCGGCGGAACTCGAAACTTATGCGAAAATGATCAAAAACCAATATTCTACACAACACTACAATCAATTTCAGAAGTTAATCAACAACAAGCTCAAATCGAAAATACAAAAAGCTCTCCAAACTACCTTCAAAATTAGGTAAGAGTGAATTCAAATCTTCTTCTTCCTTTCTCTGTTGTTCTAGCTTTGGTGTTGTTTCAATTAAGAATGAATTTGGAAAATGTAGAAGAAGAGAAAATACAAATTCGTTTTGCAATTTGAGGAGAAAAAATTTCAGAGTAATTTTGGCTCTCAAGCTTAAAAGAAAAGAATGAATGGAGCCCTCTATTTATAAATGAATTAGAGAGAGTTTGAATTGTCGTTTTCATTTTCTCATTGCGTATTATCACGTAAATCATGCTGTGGATTTTGCATTGTGATGCCGTTTAGACTCCTGTAGCTTGCGTTTGGAATTGGTTGCAGCTTATGTATTTGGGAATGTATCATGTGCTACGTTTTGATTTGTTGTGATGTAGATTTGCTTTTCCTCATCATTTTGGTCATGAAGGT
The DNA here is from genome assembly GCA_963859935.3 of Lathyrus sativus. Taxonomy (NCBI): domain Eukaryota; kingdom Viridiplantae; phylum Streptophyta; class Magnoliopsida; order Fabales; family Fabaceae; genus Lathyrus; species Lathyrus sativus. Next base: position 62,428,600 of record OZ012738.1, on the reverse strand, counting down.
TTGTGGGGTCTGCAACGTGACTTGTTTGGAATTGTCATTTGTGTGAAAGCTTGATAATTGCATGAAGTTTCGTGGCTGGAGCGAGCTTTGGGAGTCTTGGCTAAAATGTGTGTGCATATTGCTTGGGTGGGGTAGGCTCAAGTGGCTTAGAATAACGTGATGAAACTTGCTGCAACATGTGTTTTGGCTTGGAAAGCTGGCTTGTAATTGTTCACGACTTGGCTTGATGTATTTGCTTTAAGTGAATAGCTTTGGCTTGTTTTCATGCTGTCACCATTTTTACTTTTCCTTTTGGCAGTAGTAGCTAGACTTGGGAAGTTGGATGATGGCTTCATGGTTTTATGTTCATCAATCTTGCTGTTTGTTTGTTATTCTTCTTCTCTTGTGTTGTTCTTGATAAATCTTTACTTGTTATCACCATTACTATCATATTGTGGGTTTGTTCATCAATCTTGAGATCAAGATTGAAGGGAATTCTTTATAGGGTGTGAGGTGAATTTCCAACATTTTATTGTAAGATGGTGATGATATTGGACAAGGTTAGGAAGACAAATTTAGCACAAAAGGCTCATGAACTTGGTTTCAATATTTAAACTTGAACTTGAAATAATGCACTAAATTAAATCTTGCACTTGGAAATGAAATTGAACTTATGCCTTGACTAATGCTTGACAACTTTGAATAGTCATGCCTTGAAAATTTGAATTGATGAATGAAGTTGAACTTGCCTTGCAAATTTGAAATGGACATGAAATGTATATTAACACCTTGAATTTTTGTAACTTGTATGTCAAGAGAATTTGAATCATGATTCATGTCTTTGATCTTGGAATAAGAACTCGAAATGAACTTGAACTAAGCCTTGATGAATCCAAAGATCAATACTTGCATCACAATCAACAAAATCTATTGATTTAACAAAACTCTTATTCCATTGATGATCTAACCACAAATGTATTTCCTTGAGGAATTCTTTAACCATTATTAAAGATATTGACTTGTGAAGCAAATAACTAGGAGAAACCCTGAGATGAATGATGAACTTGCAATAGAGAAAGAATAGTGCTCAATGTAGCCTTGAGGAGAAAACCATAGCACAATGAACTTCAGCTGAGGAACCATTATCAATGCTTAAACACAATGAATAGAAACCATAATTCCCTTAACCTTTTAATGCACACTGATGAGGAAATAACTTGACATGTTGGGAAGAATCATCACCCTAGCTCAATAACATTCTTAGTTGAAATGAGGAAACCTTAAGCATACACAAATGAAAATCCTATTGCACTTGTTCTTGATAAATCTTTGATGAAGATATCCTTATGGCTTGATGAATATGATTTTGAGCCAAACTTCTTATGAATCACTACTTGATAACCACAAGACAACTTGACATTGGATACTCATTGCCTGAGAAATATCTCACTGGCACAGATAACTTGCAATTGAAGAAAACTCTTAACCGTTTGACCAAGATGAGGTCAAACTTCCATATGATCTAGACTTGAATTAATAACCAAATTTTACTTGGAACCAATTCCCTTTCCATTAATCTCCCTACAAAATTTTAAACACACAGAGAAAAGGAAACAAACAAACTACAACATATTTTTAGTATTTTGGTTAGAGGTTGGTAAACATAAAGCAAGTAAAGAACACACATATGCTTGGTGATCTCCCTCAGAAGCAAACCCACAAAGGAGGGCAAGAGAACCGTGCTTTTGATCTTGATGCATTGTGAAGATGAAAAAGAAGTGAGATCTTAGGGTTAAAAATTAGGGTATAACAGTCACAATCATGTCCTTCATGCAAGAACAAAGCACATGGAACTAGGGTTATTCTTTGTTAGAGAAAAAGTCCCCAGCAAACAAATTAAGGTCACTCATGTACCTGATCAGGCTCAAAGAGTAGATATCCTCACCAAGGCTGTACGTCCATCTAGATTTGAAGAATTTACAAGCAAGCTCACAGCGTCTGATTCTGCTCAAATCACCCACGGTGCAGCTTGAGGGGGGCTATTAAAAGAGTCATTCATTTAATATTATTAAAGTTTTATATAAACTCACATGAGCTAACTATAGAACTAAAGTACTCTATCATAGCATGTAGCTAACTAGCAATTACAGTTAGAGAAGTTATAACCAACTATAACTGACTGACTGACAAGTGTTAGTCAGCCTTTGGTTTTATCTGCTATATCAGGTCACATATCAGATCTATAAATAGATCAACCCCAGTGTAACTAACAATGCAATGAAATCATAATTCAGTTTTCTCCATTGATTCCAAGAGAATCATGACTAATATTCAAAAATCTAACAAGCTACAATATGTAAGGGAAGAGGTCGGTGCGATGGTTAGCCTAGTAAGGTTGTTGTTGGATTTGAAGAACGAGAGAGCTTGGAAGAGCATAAGCTTGTTGCTTTGGTTATATGGAAATGCCACTAGAACTGAACCGTCTTCCATCCACTAGAGGATGAGGCAAAGATTTTGCAACTTCACCGTCTACATCAACACCTTTTTATTGAGTGACAAATCGACTGACTTTGGATGTCACCATGCTTGATGAATCTAATGGCAGATCTATAAGAGGAATAAATTGAAACTTCAATAAAGAAGATCAACGATCAGGATCTTTGGTGGAGAAACAATGGTTTTTCGTTGAAATTTAGAGAAATTAAAAGCCGATTCCCACAGATGTTGCCATTGTTCAGTTAGCAACTATAAATGAAAGATGGGTGTGTCGCTACTGCGAAAATGAGGTGTCGATAAAACAGAAGAGTCGCCATCTTTCGTTATTTATCCCACAGGAAGGGAAAGGAAACGATCGGAAAAACCTGACGAAAAGGTATAAGACAAGGTCATCGCAACCAAGTCTGGATTCGGGAATCGGTTACACAAGGGGAAGGTATTAGCACCCCTCACATCCATCGTACTCGATGGGATCCACACTTGTTGTGTTTATTTGACGGGTTGGTTTTACTATCTACGCTAAAAGATTGGTCTGAAAAGAAGAAGAAAATGACTCGGCAGAACATAGCAGTTCTATGCCTACGTATTCCCGTCTGGAACGAGAAATCAGAGTCAACTTAGTTCGCCTAACTACGGGTAAAAAGGGGGGAAGGTTGCTCGCCGAGATATCGCATCTCGTGCCTACGTACACAGCGTGAAAGATCAGAGCAAACGTAGTTCGGGCTAACAAGACCACAGGTTGGCTTAAAATTTTTTTAGGCCCGAGTAGGGTTAACAAACGGTTCTAGCAGTTTGGTGTATGCAGCTCGACCTTTGGAGACTTAGGCGTTTACCGTTTGCGGTAGAACCGAGAGTTAACAAAACCCTCCTTATGAAAATGGTTTCCAAGGATTAAAGGTCCAAGAGGACAAAAAGAATTTGGATGTTTGTTTTTGAAGTCTTTTAAAGAAGAAGTGTTTTGAGTTTTGTTTGTAACTCATGTTGCACTAAAGACTTGGACTTAAGAGTGAATGCGTCGCATGTCACCCAAAGGGTACCACACTAAACACCCAAGCTATTGAAGAGAGACCCTCCAACAACCCTTTATCAAGTGCTTAAGGCTCGTAGCCTACAACACGTGTTATCCTTTATTAAGTGTTTTAAGAATGTTTGAAGATGAGAAGAGAAAAGACGCACTAAAGGGGAACTAATCCAATCCTAAAGTTGTCATGCAAAGTTCATCCTATGATTGAGGTTAGGAGGGAACTATCCAATGTTATCATGCATGGTTAGGACCCTAATGTCTATCACATTCCAACTTGCGCAAGAAGGAATGGAAATCCTAAGGGAAAGAAGACAAAAGAAGAAGAAGAAAACAATTATAAGAATGCAAACATGAAACGCAAACATGGAAGGTAAGGATGCAATGCAAGTGAGGGAGGAAATATGTGTGGGGCAGGATCCTCCACAAGCTCATCTCAACCTCAAGCCAAAGTATGAATAAATGCAAAGAGAGGAGAAGAAGAAATGCAACAAAAATCAAGTCACAAAACATACAAAAGAGGTCCTCAAGGATTCACCACTTTAGGCATGTCTTAGAGACCTCCAAAGGAGGGACCTAAAACTTCCTTAAATGACACACCAAGGTCATTGGACAGAGGGTGGCATATTCTAATCATACAACCTAAGCCAAAAATGAATATCAAAAGGGAAATGGTAAGCAACCAAGAGAAATGCGCAAAAGGTACTCATGTAATGACATTTACAAGTACAAAGTTTCAGCATTGAAATATAAAGGCAAATGGGAATGCTACACACAATATAAAAGTCCACCAATTGGTCCACAAGACCTATAATGATTCCACAACAGGAAGAATCACCATAATGTCCATCATACAAGCATTACATGGCTTTTGGAGCCAAAACAATACAAGTGTACAAGTGAAAGTGCCAAATTATGAGTCAACTTGCAAAATAAGGCAAAAATAGTAAAATGCATCTAAAAATGCCAAATAAATTCTCCAAGCACCTACAAAGTGTTAGTAATCAGAGGTTCAAAGGGTAGCAAAATAATCCAAAGGGAAGTTCTTGAACAGAGGGCAAACAATCAAGGGTACCCCAAAACTAGGGAAAACTAGAGCATGAACAAAATGGCACTCAAAACCAATGAAAATGGTACAATAAAATCCAGAGAAAAATATATCCAAAACCCTCAAGAAGTATACAACAATTCCACAAAAGATCAGGAGTTTATAATTTGTTTTGGTACCTCAATAAAAATCCACAAGAATAGAATGCATATTTCACAATTTTAATGGCTATTAAAATGGAAAAAATAATAACAAATTGAAAATAAATCCTAAATCAGTTTTCTCAATTCCTAAAATCTCTAATCACGTCAAAGATTATTGTGTAAAAATATCAAGAATTTAGGAGGCATTTTACTATTTTAATCAGAATAAAATCAAACAGCTAAGAAAGGAAGAAAATATGGAAAAACAATAGAAAATGAAAAAGTTGCGTGGTAAATAGTAAAATCCTGCAGTTCAATATTGGATTGGGCTTGAGAGTGGTGTGTGGATAGCAAAGGCCCATTCAGAATTTTAAGTGAGTCAAAGGTGTGTCGCTACTGCGAAAAAACGAGGCCGGCAAGACAGAAGAGTCGCCACCTTTCGTTATTTATCCCTCAGAGCGGGAAAGGAAACGATCGGAAAAAACCTGACGCAAAGGTATAAGACAAGGTCATCGCAACCATTATTTGGATTCGGGAGTCGGTTACGCAAGGGGAAGGTATTAGCACCCCTCACGTTCATCGTACTCGATGGGATCCACGCTTGTTGTGTTTATCTGACGGGTTTGTTAAATCTATCTACATTAAAGGTCTGGTCTGAAAAGAAAAGAAAATGACTCGGCAAAGCGTCGCGCTCTATGTCTACGTATTCCCGTCTGGAACGAGAAATTAGAGTCAACGTAGTTCGCCTAACTACGGGGGAAGGTTGCTCGCCGAGACAACGCATCTCGTGCCTACATACTTTCACACTGTGCGAAAGATCAGAGCAAACGTAGTTCGGGACACGAGGGACACAAGTTTGTCTTTTTCATCCAAGTAGGGTTAACAGACGGTTCCAGCAGTTGGTGTATGCAGCTCGACCATGGAGACTTAGGCGTTTACCGTTTTGCGGTAGAACCGGGAGTTAACAAAACTCTCCTTCTGAAAAGGGGTTCTAAGAATTAAAGGTCCAAGAGGACAAAAAGAGTTTGATCTTTGTTTTATGTTTTTTAGAGAAGTATCTTTTATGGATGTTTGTAACTGATATCGCACTAGAGACTATGACTTGAGAGTGAATGCGTCGCATGTCACCCAAAGGGTACCATACTAAACATCCAGACTGTTGAAAAGAAACTCTTCAACAATCCTTTCTCAAGTAGCTTAAGGCTCGTAACGTACGACGTTAATTAACCTTTATTACTGTATTTTGATTTTGTTTGCAGATGAGAAGAGAAAAGCCACACTAAAGGGGAACTGATCCAATCCTAAAGTTGTCATGCAAAATGGATCCTATGGTTGAGGTTAGGAGGGAATCTACCTAATGTTATCATGCATGGTTAGAACCCTAATGTCTATCATAACTTCTTTGGAACCAGAGAAGTCAGAGTTCCTAGGGGAACATGGCAAAGGAAAACAAATAGTAAACAAATTAACTGAAAAGAAATTAGTGTAAACAAAATGTTGTAAATAAAATGCATGCTATGCATCACACAAGTAGAAGGAGCCAAGCTCAACTTATAAACAAGCAAGGCACAAAGGCCACACACCACACAGGCAAGGGAGCTGAGCTCTACCAAATACCAGCAAGCAAAGCCACACAGTAAAAATACAAGCAGAGGGAAAAACTCAACCTCTAATGCAATACAAGCAAGGGGAGAATCTCAACCCTTAAGATGCTCTTAGACCTATGATCATCTACATGAAGCCTAAATCTAATGCAACACTTCAAGCAAACCATATCAATACAGTAGAACAAAAATAAAACAGACAAATAGGGAAAACAAGCCAGCAAACTCCACAACAGAGCAACCTTCTGACAGCAATCCAATCCAAAGTCTGTAACTGCTCTTCAAGTTCACACCATCTTCAAGAGAAGGAAAGGGATGCTCCATCTTCAAACTCTACAAAACCACTCCACCAATAATGAAAGAGAATCAACAAGATGAGTATTTGATGATGGGAAGCAGGAAGAAAACCAAAGGAATCCCACCTGACACTCAACCAGTCATCAGAGAAAGGTATCCTCAAAAGTTCTACTCATTGTAAAATATCACACATCCCTCCAAAGGAGAGATGAGACTTTCACATGAGGACTTTGAATCATAGGATGAGAATGGAAGGCAAGTGAAACCAACCATGCTTATTTGAAGGAAAACTACTTCTAAAGCTCTCTCCTAAAAAACCCTAATCTTATAAGCTACAAAAAGCTAACAAAAAGAAAAGAAAAGCTCCAAACCAAGCTCCACCATCCACTCCACAAAAGCTTCATCATTCCCATGACACCATCCAAGAGGAACCAGAAGCCCAACATGCAAGAAAAGTCCACTTTGAGTCCATTCCAAAACAACCACCAAAGTTGAAGCACCAAATGAACAATCAACTTGAATATTCTATATAAAATAGCAAAACACATCCTAAAAATCTAATTATTTTTCTATGGGAACATGAATTTGTTAATGATCTATAGTTCAAAAACCAGAACCTAATTCAATTTCTAAGTCCTCTAATAAAATCCTAAGTTGAAAGGTATCAAGGGAAACCATTAATCGGGAAAGGCTCTAAAACTACCTCTAAATCAGAAGCTATGATTTTCTAAAAAATGTGAGAAAAATCATGAGGGAACATACATCTCTAACCTAACATCCATAAAAAATTCACCACAAAATTCCAAACCAATTGCAAGAAAAAAAATCAACAAAAAGACAGCTCAATTATGCAAAATTCATGAAATATCCAAAATAAGAAAAATATGAATTAAATTGAAAAATCAACAAAAATTAAATCTAACATCACAGAAAAATCACAAATCAAGAGAGGATCATGGGGATATTTTTATTTTATTTTTTTTTATAATTATTGAAATTAAAAATGATTTTAGAATGAAAATAGAATAAAAGAAAATCAAAAAAGAAATAAAACTAATTAAAATGGCAGAAAATAACAAGCGCGTTGGATTTATTGACCAAGTAATCTAATCTAAAGGCCTAGAATGCGTCCACGTGAGGAGTGAGGTGGAGATGAGTGGGATTCCACGTCGTTTAATGAAACGACCTCGTTTTAGAGGAGAGGCAAAATCTCAGTTTGAACCGTGGTCGTCTGATGAGCATACAAAGTCCACTCCCAGCTTGATCTAATGGTGCACAAGTCATCTTTTTCCTTGGAACTCAGATGAGAGCTCTGAACCAGACGGTGGCACCACCGTCTTTTCTGGTGAAGGCCAAGTTGCAGGCATCCATAAATCACAAACTATACACCTATCTTGCTCAGAATTTCACGCTGATCACGAAAATGAACTCCAAATTTCATGAATCCTTCTAGATTTTCAAAACCGAATCAAGATCCAAATTATGTCATGTTGTTCATCATCACCAAATGTCCAATTAAAGGTATAGAAATGATCTTCATCTAACACTGATCAACCTAAGTTATCCATTGTGTATTAATTCATCCAGATCAGAGAGTTTCGAATCAAAACAAAAGTTGCACGACATGCTCGATCACCACCAATTGCTACCAATTTAAACCTAAAACATGCTACATTTCACATAGATCCTAGCCACATGCTTGTTTCTAACTACATCATGCTAGATTAAGAGGAAATTTGAGATTTACCAACCTGACTTGAAGCTTCAAACAGAGGTATCTATGGCTCGTTTCTTGCTCTCAAAATCTCTAGATTCTTTCAGTGAAGTGCAAGAAAGAGGATCCAATCTTCAATTTGATCTGAAAATGGCTTGAACTGAGAATTCGAATTTGAGTTGAAGCTTGAGAATGTGAGTTGCAATCTCTGAATTCACCACCAATGAATCACCAACCCTTGCCCGAATGAATTTCTGAACATATATAGAACTAGTTGGAACCTTCTAGAGGTCCAGCCCAGGCCCAAATCAGAAGATCCAATTTCAAAATTTCTTCAAAAAGTTCAACATGCCATACGCGAAATTTGGCTCAAAAGCTTGCTTGGGAAGCTTTGGTTAGCTTGCATAACACATTTGGAATGAATTCATACCACAAGGAGCTTCCAAATTGGCTTTGTGGATGATTTCTTGTGATGTTGCTTATTTGTGAAGAAACATGTCAAAACACCATGAATTATAGGTCAATTGAAAAATCTAATAATGCCAATGTTTCTAGAATGCAATTTCTGATCAAATTGAGTGGTCATTTGCCTTTGTTTGAGCACATAACAATTTATTTGAATTTCCCACCAAATAAGGCCTTTAATTTCTCTTCTTTCAAACCAATTCAAGTCAACTCTTACTATGGACCAAATCAATTCACCATGAGCTCTTGGTTGACCTAAAAACCATATTTTGAGCAAGTTCCATGTTGAACAAAAATCCATTTGAGATGTGCAAGTTGGAGATTTTGACCTATAATTGAAAATGACCTATAATCCTGCTTTCCCAAAATACCCCTAACTTGTAAACCTCATAACTTGAGTTCTACAAATCAGATGGAAGACTTATAATACAATTTGGAAATCTAAGATCAAGACCTACAACTTTCATGTTTGCTAAATGTTTAGGAGAAACACCCTCCTAGGTCAAAAGTTCCTTAGAAGTTGGTGAACTTTCACAGACAAATTTCACATTCCTCAGATGACCTGTAACTTGTTTGGACCATAACTTGAGTTCTATAAATCCAATGGAGGACTTTTAGTACTCAAATTAAATCTAAGAGCATCCTCTACAAGTTTAATGTTGGCCAAAAGTGGAGATGAAACTTGCATCTTGAGATAAGTGCTCTTGAAGTTAGACACTAAATAGGGGATTTTACCCTGAGAACCCTAATTTAGCAACTCCTCACACCTTGAAATTTTCTTGCATAGATCTTGAAATATCATATCATGTGTCTCAAAACAACTATCCATGATTGCAAAGACCTAAAACTAAGCTTTGATCCTCTTCAATTGGTCAGTTGACTTGGGATTACTCAGATGAAAACCCTACTTGCAACACCCTCAACTGTGGCTCTTCATACTTGGCACAATGACTTGATTGAGCTCCCCCATGACCCTCAAGGCACTTCAATGAGCTCTACTCATACCCTCTCACCTTGGTCAAGACCTCCCCACCCATTGATGATCTTCAATTGGTCCTCAAATCAGGAGACTAACCCCATACAAACAAATGAACTTCTTGAGAAACCAACCCTCTTCCTGATGATTATGATGACTTCTCAAACTTGAATAAGACCTCTAGATAGGCTCCACACTTGATCCCCTGTTAAATGAACAATGCTATGCTATGAAAATGTTAGATTAATGCAATGCTAATGCAGTGAAACATAAACCAAGTAAGAAAAGGTTAGACAAATTTTGGGGTGCAACAAGGTGGACCATGAGGTGTTCTAATCTTGTCCGTTGGAAGCTTTGGTCATCCGATCCGTTGGACACGAGAGCGCCACGCGAACTTCTTCAACCTTAGACGAACGGAAAACACGTCGAGAAACGCAGGGGCTGCCGCACACGGTGGTCGGTCGACCATCTTCATCTTCTTCCTCTAGCCGAAGACGCAACTCCCTCAATTCTTCATCAAATCGCATGCTTTTTGAGTCAATCTTGAGTGATTTTTCATGGGGAATCCAAATATGCTATCAAAACTCACTTTTATCCATTAATTCTTCAAAACCGAATGCATCCAAGAAAATGTCAAGAACCTTAAAACTCCACAGAAATTCTCCAAATGATACCATAATCCAAATTCAACTAAAGGGCATTGCAATGGTACAAAAATGGCGCCATAAAGATGCATAATTAATGAGATATGTTGATTTTTCAATACCTCTGAAAGTGGTGGTGGCATGCTTCAAACAACCACGAATTCTCCAAGAAATGTGCTCAGAATCACTCAAGGATCGTTGCTGAAGGTGTTTGAATGCTTAGAATGACTTGAATTGATGAGAAATGGGGAATTCAAAAATCACTTGGACCTTACTTTGTTCAACTGGTTATGGCTTGTTTCTCCACCAAAAATCATCCAAAAAATGATAGATCTCATGTGTGACACTTATAGAAAGTATTTGTGGCAAATTGGGGGCCCAATTGTGAGAGAATGAATGAAATGGATTTTGGATTTTTGGAAGTTGGAAGCCCATGAAAATGGATGAATTCATGGCCAATTTTCCTTGTTTCTGACTCAAATCCATTCCTTGCAATGTAAGGAAGATCAATGGCTCATAATCTCCCCTTATTTGGATCTCAATGGCCATAATCCATTATGTTACTTAAACATGAAGAAAGCTTGAAATACCCCATGAAATATGTCTCAAATGCAATTGATTTTGTCACCAATGATCTTAAAATTTGTTTTCCATTCAAAATGAGCACAAATATGACCATATTTGATTAAATTTTAGCAAGATCACAAACTTGGATTTTCACATGCCTTTCACAAAATCTCCTTCACCAAACTTCAACCATGAGCTAGATCATTGATAACTTGAGGTTTAGTTGACCAAATGAACCCATTTTGAGAAAATTTCATGTTGGAAAAAATTCCATTTGAGTTATGCAAAGTGGTGAACTTGACCTGTAATTTTATGACCTGTAATCAAAGTTTCCCAAAATACCCCTGACTTGTAACCCTCATAACTTGAGTTCTACAGATCAAATGAAAGACTTCTAGTACTCTTTGGAAAGCTAAGATCATGAGGGACAACATTCATGTTGGCCAAGGATTGAGGAGAAACATCCTTCTAGCTCAAAAATGTCCTGGAAGTTGGTTGACTTTTGACGATAAAAATCACATTCATCTAAGGACCTGTAACTTGTCTGCCTCATAACTTGAGTTCTAGAAATCCAATGAATGACTTCTAATACTCAAATTAAAGGTATGAGAATGCTCTAAAAGTCTCATGTGGATATCAAGATGAGATGAGGCTTGCATCTTGAATTATGTGGTCTTGAAGTTAGGCACTAAACCAGGGGATTTTACACTATCAAGCATAGCAACCCTAGCCTAGCAACTTCCCACACTCTTGAATATTGATGAAATGATCTTGGAATAATCTTTGGCGTGTCTCGACACAACATCACATGATCATAAAGACTTGGAATTGAGTCTTAATCTCCTTCAGTTCAACTGTTGACTTAGGGTTGACCAGGCGAAAGCCCTAATTGCACCAATCTTGACTGTGGCTTCACACACTTGATATAATGACTGGCATAAGCTTCAAAATGAACCTCAAGGTCTCCCATGAGTTCTCACAATGTGCTCCACCCATAACCATGGATTTAAAACCCCTTGATGACCTGAATATAACCCCTTGAATAGGCTTAGACCTTTGATAGCCCTCTCTTGATAAGCACACACCTCTCAATCCCCTGTTCATGGACTATGGTATGTAGATGCTAATGCTATGAATGCAATGATAAATGCAATGAAGCGACAGCCAACTAAAGCAAAAAGTTGGGGCAAATTTTGGGGTGTAACAGGGGGGTGAAATTGTGTCTTCCTAGGGTTGGAGCAACACGTATGATGCGATGGAGCATGATGGACCTGCAAATGTAGGACTGCAATTCCCAAATCAATGAGAGAAATCAATGAGTGAGTTAGAATGAATTTGAATACCTAAAATGACGCGTTTTACCCTTATATACCAAGAGCAATTGAAACTCTTCATAGGTAATTCGATGATCAGTGCATTTTAATGGACATTCTCTTATGTTTATACTTAGGCATTTCCTTTGTTTGTTTTGTTTATTTTATTGTTTTATTATGTTTTTATAATTATGTCTTTGTTTGCCGTTAATCTATTTTCGCAACTTATTTTCAGCTTTAGCGGTTATTTGATACCTGTCAACTGTTTGGATCATAACTTGAGCTACAAGAATCAAATTTATGCATTTTAATAGGCGTTGGAAAGCTGAGACAAAGTGATAAAACTTTCATGTTGTAAGAAAAAGCTAATTCGGAGTGTAGAAAGCTCGAATAATTCGTTGAAGTCAAGACCCAAATTCTATCTTTAGGAATATTTAGTTTTGGGCCGGGTTTTTCTTTATTTTTGACCCAATTGGGTTAGAACCAGATTTTGTGATGCTTCCCTATACCTAGTAGAAGCTGTGCTACTGTTCATGACCTTCTTTTGAAGATTTTACTTTTTTCTTTTTACGGTTTTAATGGAGAGCTAATTCCCGAGAAAAACCCTACTGCTTACGGGTTCCATCACTTTGAGGTTATTCTAATACCAATTTAATTCGATTTTTGTTCAATTCGTTTCTATGAAGTCATTTGCTTAATTTGATTGCAATCATTTGATTAATTTGATTGTGTTTGTAGGATATAATTGATTAAATTCGATTGTATGCATGTTCCTAAATTTAGTTGCGTGTTATCGTTTGCTTAATTCATTAACTTGTCATATTCTTAACCGTTTGCTTAATTCGGTAAACCGTAACATAATTCGTATGATTTTGATAAGCGCTTGTCTGATTGATTTCATAATTGAATAGAACCGAAGCCGCTTAGGGATTGGTGTTATAATAGCCGATGATAAGTCAAAATCCGAATCAGTAGGATTAGTCATTTTAGCTTAATTGATAATCACTTATTTTGATCACTTTTTCTCTTATTTTAAAAATCGAAACTTAAAAACCCCATAAAAATTTTCTTTAGTTGGTTGAAATAATACAAGAATCCTTGCGATACGACATCCGAGTGTCGCTTCCCTTTACTACTTTTTCAAAAATACTCATTTTTGATCAGTGCGCGACAGCGGATCAAATTGGTGCCGTTGTCGGGGATTCTTGTTGATGTTAGTCAATTTTAGAATTTTAGTTTAGATTTTTTTGTTTTTTGTGTTTTTTTTACGTGTTAATTTTCAGGGTTGCAGTGCAGTGGTAAGCGTTTCATCCTATCAGGTAAGTTGGAAGCTACTGTTTCGATTTGTTCCGAGTTTTTTCTCCAGAAAATCAGGAAAAAAAAATCGACGAATACTACTCCTTTAGAATAGAATTCTAAAAGATTTTGGCACTGAAAATCGCAAATTCCTTAGTTTTATATTTTATTTGATTTATTTTCTATTTTCATATTTTCAAAAAAACCTGAATTTTTTTTATAGAGATTTATTCTTATTTGATTTGATTTTTATGTATATTTTCATAATTTTTAGATTTTATTTTATTCGACTTTCTATTTTTATATTCTTTTTCTGAATAGGGAGATTGTTGGTATTTTCCTAATTGTTGCTACATTGCTGAATTAGTTATGTGTTTTCTTTTTGTTTGTTGATTTTTTTCCTATTAAATTTAATATGGATAATCAAAGAAATCTTAGAGAACTTGTTGCCCATGATATGAATTATAATGCTTCATCTATTGAATATCCTGTTGTTACTGTACCTTTCGAATTAAAATCTAGTTTAATACACTTATTGACAAAGTTTAATAGTATTGCAGGTGAGGATCCAAATAAGCATCTGAAGGAATTCCAGATTGTTCCGGACCTTCACTAGAGGACCTTGTCAGAAAAATAACTATAAATGATCTCTAGTTTCAGCAACAAATAGATTCCAGTATTCAGGCATTGCAGACACAGATTGGACAGCTTGTCATTGTAGTGAATGTCATGCAGCAAGCTCAAGAATAAAACCAACTACCTGCTCAAACAATAGTGAATTCAAAAGAGTTAATGTCTGATTTAGTTAATGATGCTTATCCTGAGTTGTTATTTGATTTTCCATCTTTATTAGATTATGATGATACTTACTATTGCGATTTATGTACTGACACTAGCGTTTGCTCTGTTTGTGTTGAGATTAATGTTGCCTTACATGGTGATGCATTTTATGATGTCGTTTATGCAGTTGAAGCTCTTGACATCTCGGCAGCCCCGACCATGCCTTCCATTGAACAACCTTTTTCCTTAGAGCTTAAACCCCTTCCGGACAGTCTAAAATATGTCTGTTTAGAGAGGAATGAAAAGCTTCCAATTATAATTTTTTTCTAACCTAGATTTTGATCAAGAAAATAAGCTTTTGCAGGTTTTGAAGAAACATAAGAAGGGAATTGGATTGAACTCGATGGAATATGGAAGAAAATTAGTGAGGCAGCCCCTTAATCCTTTGATTCTTGATGTTGTGAAAAAAGAGATCATGTTCATGTGCTCATTCGACTCTTTTACCTATCGAATATTCTTCTTTGGTCCTGGAATAAAAGACGAAGGAACTAATAAATATTTCAAGGTTAATGGATGCTACCCAAAGTTACTTTATGACATCCCCATTTTGGAAGAGGAGATTGCATAAGATCTCTCTTTGGGAAAGACTACTTATGTGATCACCTATCCATCTTGACTACTCGGGTGTGTTCTTTCCTTTTTCTCACTCTTATTTTATATTTATGTTCTTTCATTGAAGATAATGTATGTTTTAAGTGTGAGGGAGGGAACTATTTCTTTATTTTATTTTCTTTCAATTTTCTTTGTTTTGCTTTCTTTAAGTGATTTTAAAAAAAAAATAGACTTAGAAAACACAATGCATTTTTTGTTGTTGAAAATTTTAGGCTATAGATTAATTTTAGGTTAGATTATGGAGACTTGGGAAAAATTCATAAAATCGATACCGTTTTAACACCTTAAGTGTCCCGAATATGGAAACCGATTTAAATACTTATTATGACATAGCCTTGAGTTCTCATCCTTTAATAGCTCTTAAGTAGTTTATCTAGCAGTCAATACCATCTATAAATCACACACTAAGTAATTAAGCTGATGCAAATAAGTGAATGGTTTCATGCTTAATAAGAAATCTAAATAGGAATCCGCCTTTTAACTTAGGTGACCCTCACTCGGTCACTTAGGCTAACGGTTGTGAAACCTTCAAAAAAAGAAAAAAAATATTGTTGTTGCTAAAGTGGTTAATTTTGAACTGTTGACAAGATATAGATCATAGTCAATACCAAGCTTATTTACCATGTGTATGAATAGATAACGGGTTTAATGTGATTGCATTAGAATTAAAGAGAGTAAGAAGGAGGATGAGTAAACTATACTTAAGCATAATAACATGATTCAGATTGGTTTGTATAGGAGGAATGCTTATGACCGCACAATTGCAGATTTGTGTTATTACGATATCCTTAGTGTGCAAGATTAGTACCTATCTATACAATCTTGACCGAAGAAGAGTTTGTAGCCTAGAATGAGTATCCGAATGCTATTGTTTTTCATGAGTCTTGATACTATTTTGCTCGGAGTGCCAAAGTTCAAGTGTAGGAGAATTTGATCAGAGCATTTTAATTCACATTCTCTTATGTTTGTAATTAGGCATTTTCTTAGTTTGTTTTGCTTATTTTACTATTTTATTATATTTTTATAATTAAGTCTTTGTTTGCTGTTAATCTATTTTTGCAGCTTATTTTCAGCTTTAGCGGTTATTTGATACATGTCCACTATTCGGATCATAACTGGAGCTACGAGAATCAAATTTACGCATTCTAATAGGTGTTGGAAATTTGAGACAAAGTGATAAAACTTTCTTGTTGTAGGAAGAAGCTGATTTCGAGTGTAGAAGGCTTGGATAATTCGTTGAAGTCAAGACCCGAATTCTGCCTTTAGGAATATTTAGTTTTGGGCCGGGTTTTTTAATGTTTTTTCGACCCGGTTGGGTTAGAACTGGATTTTGTGATGCTTCCCTATACCTAGTAGAAGCCGTGCTACTGTTCATGACCTTCTTTTGACAATTTTACTTTTTTCTTTTTACGATTTTAATGGAGAACTAATTCCCAAGACAAATCTTGCTGCTTACGGGTTCCATCACTTTGAGGTTATTCTAATACTAATTTAATTCGATCTCTGTTCAATTTTTTTATGAAGTCATTTAATTTATTTGATTGCAATCATTTGCTTAATTCGATTGTGTTTGTAGGATAGAATTTATTAAATTCAATTGTATGCATGTTCCTAAATTTAGTTTCGTGTTATCGTTTACTTAATTCGTTAACTCGTCATATTCTTAACCGTTTTCTTAATTCGGTAAACCGGAACATAATTCATATGATTTTGATAAGCGCTAGTCCGATTGATTTCATAATCGAATAGGATTGAAGTCGCTTAGGGATTGGTGTTATAATAGCTGATGATAAGTCGGAATTCGAATCAGTAGGATTAGTCGTTTTAGCTTAATTGATAATCACTTTTTCTCTTATTTTATGAATTGAAACATAAAAACCCCATAAACATTTTAGTTAGTTGGTTGAAATAATACAAGAATCCTTGTGATACGACATCCGAGTGTCGCTTCCCTTTATTACTTTTTCAAAAATACTCGTTTTTAATCTGTGCGCGACAACGGATCGTTCGATGTGTTGTGCGGACAATCGTCAAATTGAATCAAATGGTGATGGACAAACTAGAGGATAAAATTGAATGCTTTTGATTAGAATGAAAGTCTATTTCTTATGTGAGCTTTTAAACTCGAAGCTCGCTCTTGAACTTTTTGATATGGACATTAAAAACGACCCAAAACACTGTTACATGAAAAAATTAGTAGATAAAATCACACTCTTTCCAATTTTGTGTATATTTATACACTGATTCTTATTATAATAGAAACTTTATTTTTTACCTATATTAATTAATCAATGTACTTAGACTATATGAATAAAAAAATTGACTATTCAAAGTATCTTAAAAGTAATTTTTTTAATATTCCATTTGATCTTATTTAAAAACAGAAAAAAAAATCTTTCGAATTTAAAAGGATGGATGAGCTCACTTATTTTTTGGTTCTAATCTCCTGAGTTCATGATCCTTCTAAAGGCTACTTCAAGTCTAATGCGAGAGTCGAAAAATCAACTGTGGATTATGGACAAAGGATGGATAAGCTCACTTATTTTTTGGTTGGAGAATGATATGCAAAATGATGCATAGATGCTTATGCTTATACAACTTTATGAATGCAATAAGACATGAGATCAAAGATCACTGAATCAGTGGTTCGCACAACAAATATCTCTCTCCTTGGGTAGGCAATATATTGGTTTACAATAGGGTATTCCAAGGGCTTTCAAACAAGGTCTCATGCACTAAGCCCTCAAACGTTTTCCATCATAATGATGACTCGTAAGACCGTAATTCCTTCAAAGGATAAGCACAGAGTTTTGCGTTAGTAATCTTTGGAATAGGGTTCTACAAAGGTCCTCAGAATCACAGACTCCCAAGTCGAAAACAAAAATGTCGTTACGACTGCTCGTAAGGCATAATCATCCCCAAGGGGGGCTCATCTGAGCGGTGTAAGTCAAACCAACTCAATGAGTCCTAAGTCTTGCAAATCAGAATGCAACCACCTCCTAGCTTAGTGTATACTAGAAAAGCTCGGATAGAAAGCCTTTCTCCTCACAAACCATCCCCAATAAACCTATTTCCCATGAAAATTGGAAAACAACCGCTGATCTTCAAAATCTAACTTTGGTGACTCACATGATCGATCAGATTGATCCTAGGACATGTGCTAAAAAATTTATGTGAACTTAATTTATCTAAACTACACACTTCGGCAGTGTTTTAAGGAGAAGGCTTAATGCAAAGGTAATGTTCGACTGAAGTAAAAAGGATGTAAGTTTGCAGAAAACAAAGTAAAGAACTTTGAAAAGTATTTAACAAAGTAAAGAAAAATGCTTAGAAGATGTAAATTGCAGGAAAAGCAAAGAAAAACTCTTTAAGATTAAGCAAGTAAACTAAATTTCATTGAAAGTAAAGATGGTGTGTTTACATAACGTACATTCTTCTAGAACTCATTTCTCTACACTCGGATGTTTTGAGTAATTTTGGGAGTGACTTGTACAAATAGTAAATTACAACACACTGAATCCTATGTCTAGAACTCTTATTTATAATAGTAAAACTAACTACCAATAACCTCCTAAAATTATCAGCCTCCGACAAGTGTTATATTGCATGTAGTCACTTGCTAGATGAACGCCACTTGTCTTGCTTAGTCATGAGAAAGCATAACTACTCCCTCCTTTATTTGAATTTCAAAACTTCACTAATACTCTGCCAACATCTCGGTCAAAGGCAGTTTCCTCAATATTTGGAAATTTTCTCTAAGTCCCAAGCGCTTTGAATAACCCATCCTACTTGAAGGTCTCTACACTCGAAGTCTTTTACATTTCTTAAAGATCTTAATATTTTATTCAAATATTTTGTCAAAAATATGATGCGTCGAATTTTTGAGCTAACAAATTGCCCCCAAAAAATGTCTTTTTCGACCATACTGTAGAAAAATGACCATTTTTTGACAACATCCAATTCGACGCCATCTTTCGACCTCCACGTAGGTATCAATACAACTGGCTACCCATGGCTTGAAAGAAAATTTTTTCATCTATCTCTACGCATGTCCATGACGTCATGGGCCATTATGAGCAATTTATTGGAACTCTCACAAAATCTTCAGACCATCATCATTCTTTTAGGACCTAAGAAAATCATGGGTCTAGGCAGTAACTGCCACCGCCCCCATCTTCCATCTTGGGACGCCGCGTGGCCCACTATCCCTAGCCCTTAATGATGAATAGTGGCTTTTGATTTACTTCAAAATGCCTTATAAATAATTTCCCCAGAAATCATGTTAAACTTTTCACTCTTTAGCAAATACTTACACACCTTTTCCAAACAACTCCCATCTCTCTTCAGAAAAAAACATTTCTTCCGTAACTTCCATCAATGGCGTCTTCCATTGCTACAAACAAAGATCAAAATAGAGAACCTCAAGCCAAAGAGCTATCAGCTGCGCCACTCCTCCCTCCTTTCACCATACTGAGTGGACCCAAGATGGTGAAGAACTAACAGTTCATCCCTGAACCTTTGATAGAAGAAAAAAGGAACATTTATGAATCTCAGGTAATAATCCCTATCACCATTGCAGGTAAGTCCTTAGCTCTGTTTGGCCCACTATCTCCATTAGGAACCAACTATTCAACCCTTAGCGATTATTTCCCTACTTATCGCAAAACAAAACCTCTAGGGCAAAAATATTCTACCAAAGTCCCTACTGAAGGTCCAGATAGCTTGGTATTACATAATGTGGACCTTAAGTACCTTAATGACGGATCCAGGTTATTCAGAGCCACCCCTTATTTCAAGGATTCAGATCTCTACCTGAACTGGCTGACCAAAGGGGAAAAGGTCAAAGCAAATGACTGGAAGGAAACTGGTATCTAAGATTTAATCATGATGTCGAAGGCCGGTCCAACCTACTGCCCTCTCATGCTGGCCTCCTCATTGTATTTCTGAGATAACACCTAATACACTTTCCACCTTCCCTATGGGATGATGATGCCCACCCTCTTCGACCTAGCCGCTATCACAAGGCTAAAACCCTATGGGCTAGTATATGATCCTGAAGTGGATTGTCAGGATTCTATAGGATTTTCCACCACCAAACATACCTACACCCATTTCATTAACCATTATCATAATAAGCAAACAACAACAGTCGATGATCAGGAACATATAGCCTTTCTAGCCATGTGGTTGTCTCGTTGTGTCTTTTGCACAAAATCTTTGCAGGTGGCGAGGAAGTACCTTACCTTGGCCAATTAGCTGCACTTGAATCTAGGCATCTGCCTGAGTGAGATGATTTTGGCCAATTTATATGAATCTTTAAGTGAAGGTGCTGGCAGCCTAAAAAAAAGAAAGCAACAGGAACCTGTTACTATCAGGGCCCTTCTGGTTGCTTCAACTGTGGCTCAATGCTACATTTGAAACCAGTCTTCTTAATAAAGGAGAAGTTGATGAAGAAGACTCTGCAATCACAGGAAGACAAGTCGAATGGACTCGATAGGTCAAGCTCACCCCCAACGAAGAGGGTCACACGCTCAGAGCGAATCTCTCTGGTTTCATTAAAATGTTTGCCAAACGCCACGAGTTCACCCCAAGGATGGCTCCTTTTGCAGAGAGGAAATATGGTCCTGAATGGTTTACCAGACCTTTTCCTCCTGCATTTAAAAAAGACGAAGAAGAACTGAAGCTTGTATGGGAAAGTTTCTTAACACCTCGATTAATAATCCATAAACTCAACCTCTTAAGAGGTCAAGCAGCTCTGGTGACTTATCTGCCAAACCTGGAGTCCCGCCAATTTGGTTTAATCCAAACGTTGCCTAAATGTTTGTATGACAAGAAAGCCCATGTTATCCTCCCCAACACTGTCTTCAATACACTTGAGAGTTTGACACACCTAGCTAGACATGCTCCAAATCCCTGTTAACACCTGTTTACTTCGAACCCTCTTACCTCTGTTTCCAAGAATTCTACAATTGGTGGTCCAGACACTATGCTTCATAATTTCTTGACGTTTCAAGCTTCTCTCTTGATTGACCAAGCTTTCGTTGACGTGCAGGAGAAGATCAAGAAAGGTACATCCACTCATATCAAGGAGATTCAAGCCTTCTAGAAGTACTTTGAAACCACCTATCGACCCGATGATGTTAGTTGGACCATCCGTGAGGCTGTTGTTACGCAGAAGGAAAAAATTTAAAAGAAAATGGAGAATTTAAAAATCCCTTCATACGTTCCTCGTGAGAAACGTTATGAGGTGGCTTTCGCCTTATTTCCCCCCAAAATCCCTCGATTGCCAACTGCTGATTTTGGAGTGGCTCTTGCACCTCCATTTCTAAATTGGTTTATCTGTGGGGATTCTATAAAAATCCTTCGACAGCAGTCGAAACCGAAAGCCTAACGGGTTGTTCCGACTAAACATACGCTAGATAGTTTCAAAGGGTACTTTTATGTTGGTATTGAAGATGTTCGCGTCGAATCTGAAATCCTTGAAGGTCGTCACCCTTCGATTTTGGACTCTTTTAACTGAACTCTATTGTTACTAACTGGTAGCAACGTGATTTATTTTGCAACTGCCCCTAAAAGGAGTGCTCCCCCGCCACGAGTTAAAGCAAAGATCGAAGGTCATAAGGTAGCTTATATGCCTTTGTTGTTTTGATTCTTCTTGTTCTTCGTTGTTTCTAATATTCCTTAATGCCTTAGGTGTCTCGCAATCCATCCTCAACACCCCAAAAGAAGCTTAAAAGAGCTTATGTCCATATTATCATTGACTCGGAGGATGATGACGAGTCTCCTCCTGAGAAATTACAGCTGAAAGAAATGGTGAAGAACCAGCCAAGGGACAGACACTCCTGGAAACCAATCTGAACCTTCGATGGCTAAGACTTTGAAGCTAACTACCCCTATCTATGATAGTGCTGAGATCCCCACTGAGGGTACCTTGATCCCAACCGTAGTTCTTGTCGAAAGCGACAATTCTAGCTCTGCTGATGAGGGCACCAAGGTACATTTATGCCTTAATTCTTCTTAAGGTCCTAGTTCACTTACACCTTGTTCTTATTTCTCATATCTAATTCCTCTTTATCTAGGTTGATGCTGGTGGTTCGAAACCTCCATTGAAAAAGTCTCCTTCTCCAGCCAGCATTTTAAATAGCCAAGGTGAGCCTACTTACCACCCCACATCTGACTTGGTGTTGCACCCCAAAATTTAACCAACATTTCTTTACCTAGCTTGTGGTTCATCTCATTCACATTAGCATTATCATTTGCATCTCATTGACATGCATGCAGTAGATCAAGAGGTATGATTACCAATCAAGAGTTACAAGACTTTGAAGCTAGCCAAGAAGGTTACTCAAGTGTTCAGATGATCAAGGGTTGATATCTTTGTCAGAGAAGTTAAAAGATCCTCAGAGAGATTGGTTGAAGCCAAGGTTGTGTGTGTAGCGGTAAAATCGTGAGCGTAAGTTATTAATTAACTTAACTCAAAAAAACAAGAGTCGCCACCGCACTTTTATTTTATCCAAATAAAGGAAAGGAAAAAGAGCGAATAAAACCAAAGAGTTCTAAAATAAGAACACGAGACAGAGATCGGGGTAAGGGGGTTGGTTACGCAATGGGAAGGTGTTAGCACCCAAAACGTCTATAGTACTCTATAGGAGCCCTTTGAAATATTTACGCTTTTTGGTTTGAAAGTGGTTTGTTTGAAAAGAGATTGGGGAGATGAGAAGAGAATTATTTTTTAGATTTTTGTGTTTGGAGAGACTTATCGTCTCATGCCTACGTACCCATAAAGTGCAATATGGAATCAAAACCCCGTAGTTCGTGGTACAAATGACAAAAATTTGTTGGTTTTGATTGATTTTAGATGTAAAGACAGGTCGTCATTTCAAGGAGAAAACTGCGACCATCCACCCACGAGTATTAAGACAACATCTGCGTCACATAAAGATGGAGGATTTGCTTGGATTATCAACAAGACTATCACTCAACATCAACGTGGAAAATGTCAAAGTCTTAATAATATGGGGAATAGGAGATTTACATCTCAACTATAGAAATGAATCATGTCTAAACTTTATGAAAAGTTTTTTTAAAGTGAAAAAGTGCATAAAGGCACAAAAAGAGTTGATGAGTTTTTGTATTTTTTATGTCTTTTGAAATTAGTCAAAGCATGATTAACATTGATTGACTTTTATTAAAAAAACAAAGTTTAAAAAATCACTTGACGAAAGTCAAGGTTTTATTGCGAAAGCGGTTTTGAAGTTTGAAACCAAGAAGGTTTTGAAAGAGGGAGAAAGTTTTGAAAATTTAAGAAGGGGGAGGAGATGAAGTGACTATCCTAAAAACCAAAATAAGAGCTAGAGGTAAGAAAGATCTAACCGTCTTGTAGCACACTCCAAAGCAAGCAAAAAGAATTCCATCCGATTTAAAGCGTAAGTCAATGATCGAGCCAAATAAAGGCTAAGATTCAAAATACTCCAAGCATAGGGAAGAAAGTCCTAATCCTAAGTCCAAAATGTCCATGAAGTCCAAAGTCTAAGAATGGTCCAAGAGTATAACCACAAAGTTAATAGCACCAAATTTTTTAGATGTTTTATCCTTTATTAGTGTTTTGAACAAAGTATGGTCCAAGTGGACAAAGAGAAAATGACATAAACATAAACAAAGATATGATATGAAATGGTAAAATGGAAGCATAAAAAGTAAGAAATAAGGAGTAAGAAGAGAATATAAACAAAATTAAACAAGGATATTGTTAGTGAATTAGTGGTTAGTGGTTAGAACATATGATCAATGATGATTAATTCTTGCACTTAGACCAAGATTAATGAAAATTCATTAGAGGATTGATAGAATCAAAGCCTCCTAACAATGATTTTCATAGGTATTGGAGTTAAGACAAGCAACTAAACATACTTGGACTTTTAAACGTAAGTTTGAGCCACGAATGATCATTTTCCGATTAAGGGACACTTTAGCGCTATGTTAAGCAATCGTAATCGGGTTTATGTAGAAACCACGACTATCTGAGGCCTGTCAATAAAATGTTAGTGTTAATACATGTTAGAGAAATGATATATAAATCACTCTCCTAAAACATGCCACACAAAAATAAAAGAGGTGATGATCTCATCATAATCAAGATTTTTCATCAATTAATCAAAGGTAATCTATCACTATTCCAAAGTAAGGAGAATTATCTCAATGATTATTCGTCCATAGTTTTGAAATAATGAAGATTAATCAACCTTGATAATCAACAATCTATGATCCATAGATTTCATCGATCAAAAATAAAAAGAAGAAGAAAGAAAATGAAATCACAATTTGAATCTCGAATCGATTAAATTATCGTCAATATCAATCACCTCTCTTGGTGGATAAAATCAACACCCAAAGTCCATTGATATTGATGAAATCTTATCAAATTCAAGATCCAAAAAAATCAACACTTAATCAAAATATTTTCAAATAATTTTTTTAAGAGCTTTTTCAAAAATGAAATTAAAATACAAATTTAATAATAAAAGAAAAAAAATGTGGAAAAGTCCACACGGTTAAGTTCTGAAAGAAATAAAAAGGAAAATAAAAAAAATAAAAGAAAAATATAATTGAAAAGTAGAAAGAGAAAACTAAACAGAATCATCTTCTTCTTCTAGCTCTCACAAACGAAAACATTCACGGCCATGGATGCTTGCTTAAATCACAACGGCGGGACGCGAAAAATACGCGGTTGCAATCGAAATCAAGAGCTCTTCACAATGGTACCAACAATTAAAAGAATCACAACAAAAGGTAACGGATCGAAAATGACGGTGAAGCTCAATCTACCTTCAAACTCAGGTAAGAAATCAATCCAAACTTCTTCTTGCTTCTCTTCTTCTTCTTAACGAATTCTGGTTCGAAATTGATCTGTGTTTGAGGTTGATTTGAAGTTAATTTGGTGGAAGGAAGTATGAGAAAAGAATGTGAGCAAAAGGTTTTGTATTGAGGAATTGAGGAAGAAAATCAGCAGAGATTTTTTGGCTTGAAAAGCTTGAAGAAAAGAGTGAATAAGGTGTTCTATTTATAGATGAGAATGGGTGAAAATGATTTGCCGTTTGTGAGATTTTTTTCTGCGTTTTGGGATGCTAGTTATGTGTGACCTCTTGTGATATTTTTTCATGCCGTTTTTGCTTTCACATTTGTAGCTCACGAAGTCGTTTTTCCTTTTCACTTTTTTATGGCTCACATGACTTGGAAATATGGCTCAGATACGTGATGAGTTTGCTTTTACCCTGTTGCAAGTGGCTCAGCTGAAAATTTGTACAGTAGTCTAGTAAAACTCTTGATATGGCTTACTTCCAATTTTTCTTGGATTTCATTCTCTAAAATCTCAGTCTGACCTGGAGATGGTATTTGTATGCAGAAACTGAAGGACGATGATGTCGTTAATTTGCAAACCGTTCCCCGGGAGAAACAAATATTAGTTTTGTACACTGGATGCTGTTACTACACATTGATCAATAGGGGAAAACTCTACAGGCCAGATTCCTCTCTTATGCCCTTTAAATACGACTACCGATACTAGATCTGGAAGTCTCCAAACACAAGCGGTGCGGTCCTGAGAACTACTCCATACTAAACTATCATTTGGAGCAACAGCTACAGAATTGATATATTTATCATGAGCTGCGACAACAGCTTTTGCTTTTAAGTTAATTGGAGCTGTCAAATTGTCCTTGGAGCATCAACCTGAAGGCCATTCACTGCAGGAGATAATTTTACCTCAGGGAGTCCAGAATCAGTCACAACAACTCCCCGCTTCTCTTCTATCTTCTGGAGAGTATTCTTGACAAAAGCATATATTTGGCAAAGTGTTGAACATTAAGTTGTTGAGCAGTCAGGAGTGGTATAAGCAATGGAAGAACATGTTCGGCAACATATTCTACTCCATACTGCTTAAAAATAGAATTTGCAACCCCAAGGGTACACGTAAGGGTTGGAGGAGAACGGTCAACAGCAGTACAGCGCTGAATAGTTTGCAAGATTTCCAGGACAGCGTGTTATCAAGTCGGTTAACCATTTCTCCTAGGCACAGCAAAGCATTGACTCTAACCGCGGCAAACGTTGTTTTGAGTGCTAGTCCATGAACACGGGGTAAAATCACTTGTTTCACCGGCTGGGAATCAAGTTGTTTGGCGAGGGATACAGACTTTTTTTTTTAGGACCTCTTCTTGTATACGTGCATCATTATCATCATTGGCCCGAACAATCATTGGAAGAACATGTGAAATTAAATGTTCTTGAGTTTAAATGTTCAGAAGCAGTAGCATTGTGTCACCAGAAGCAGTGCTTAAGACAGGGACAAGGGCTGGAAGTGTTGATTGCTCAAAAATCATTCTTGAAAAGAAACTGAGACTCTGCAATGGTTAGAACTATTGGTAGAATCAGTGGTTGTATCACTACATTCCTAAGTTCTGCACAAAATATATTTTGTCAGAATAATAGAGAACTCAACCAACATCTTCTTCTTTCCTTAGTAAACAAACTAAACTTTTACTGCGTAGTAACACTCTTAGCAAGATTCCGAGGCTGGTCGACATTAAATCCCCTCAGTACACTAAGATGATATGCCAGTAACTGTAATGAAACTACATTAATAATAGGCTGAAGACAGTCCTCAACCAGTGGAACTTCAATTGTCCTACAAGAATTACCAGGGCATACGGAAGCAGCATCCCCTTCTGAACACATAACTATCAGACGACCTCTACGGGCATGAAGTTGCTGAATAACAGACTGCCGTTCGCTGAAGCAAGCATTGTGTGTAGCTATAACAACAATCGGGAGAATTTCATCGATCAATGCCAAAGGACCGTGTTTCATTTCGCCTGCGAGTATCCCTTCACTATTTCCAATACAATGGCCTCTCCCTGTGACCAGTCCATTTAACAGGTGGATCATTATCACATCTAGGTGATTCAAGCTCTCCAACATCTATGGTCTCATCTGTTATAGTTGCAATAGTGAAAACAACTCCTAGGAGTCCTTCAACTGCCAAAGTTATGGCATGTGCTTCACTGGTAACTAAAATTGCAGAATTGGACGCATCATTATCCAAACTCCATTCAATGCCTTTGGCTTTGCTACTAAACATTCCTGCAACAGCTGCCATGGTATGGGACGATTTGGTATTTCTATTATTAAGAGACCATCATTCTCAATCTCACTTATTCTTCCAACACTATGATGTGTCTCACCACCCCAAGCATATCTAGGTTCTGCGACAGAACGCTTCACACAGACCCTATCACCAATCCTAAAAGGAGGAACATGCTCAACCTCCTCTGGTTCACAATGCCATGGATTTGGAAGATAGCTCAGTTCAATTAACAGACTACTGTCAGGTCGGATACAATATACAATGCCAATGCTTCCTGGTGTAACAGATCCTAATCCATGCTTTGCAGATGTAAGAGTTGGACGAATATGAACCCAATCTCCAACCTTGAACTCCTCAACACGTTCCATCTCTGCTGGGTCAGCTTTCCATCCTCTGGATGCTCCAGGAAACCCAACACGGAGGATTCCATCCTCGTCAACACATAACACAGTCCCAATGCTGTCACGTGACTGCCCACGCCAACCAAACCTAGGCTCTTTTACATCTTCTTTCAGTTGTACATGTTGTCCCCTGTCCAATGGAACGACTTTTACAACTTCATTTGAAAGAACATGAACGTCTCCAGAACAAAATGAAACAGTGAGATTGTCCCTGTCTGGAACAGTTTGCACAAAGCCAACACTCTTTGGTCTAGCACCTTGCCATCCATATGTTGGAGTTGTGACAGTTCTTTTGAACTTCACCCAATCTCCCACTTCAAATATTGTAGGAGATAAATGAACTCCTCTATTTGTGAGTGCCTCCATCAGATCTTCAGATATCCATTCTCGGGGTAGAGCCTCTAAAATGTCCTGTAGTGTCTTGCCACTGTGGTTTCTGACTTCAATATCGGCATCGGGATTCATTAGCATAACAATAAGCCAGTCCAGATTTTCACGTATCATTTTTGCTGTTTCTGCTGCTATATGGAAAGCATTATCACCATCATCATCCTGCAAGTTATAATCTGCCCCAGCAGCTAGAAGCAGTCTGACACATGCCTTTGCACCCCTAGCTAAGGCCAAGTGAAGAGGTATACTGCTGTGCACATTGCGAATGTTCACACCAACACCAGCAGCAAGAATAACCTGAACCAAGTCCACATCATTTGTCATAGCAGCCGTATGCAAAGCTGTCCTCCCATTCTGTGAATCTTGAGCAGATGGATCAGCTCCTGCTGTAAGCAATATCCGCACCAAGTCTCTCCTCTCACTTTCATGGTCTTTCTTAGAAGCAGCTGCCATGCACAAGGCAGTGCCAATAGGGCTTGGAATGTCAATTACTTCAGCAATCTCATCAGAAGTTGCAACTTCCACCCATCTCTTCACAACAGAAACATTCCATGTTGCTACACACAAGTGTAGAGGTGTCAGATTTTTTGAATTCAAGATGGCCATCGATCTACAGCCTCCATTTTCCACTATCACGAGAGCACAGTCTGTGAACTTCTTGGCAATCGCCCTGTGCAGTACAGATTCACCTTCATCATCCACTGCATTGGCGTCATTGGACAAAAACAATTCCTTGGGCTTTCCATCTTTTGATAGGAATTTATTTTCCTCATAGGTGGAGCCATCCTCCTTATTTTGTGCCAATTCTTTAACACCTAGGAGCAGCAGGCTACCACGCTTGCAAGCAATCAATTCATTAGGATAATATGAACTTTTGGAGATAAGTGCATAGGCTCCTTCAAGAGAAATGTCATGCACTTCCACGTATCTTAGAACTAACTTCCAATCATGCTTTGAATTTACTTGGAAATGGCACACTTGAATGAATATCAAACTTGACTTGCACAGACAAACTTTTGAATCTTCGGTTAAAACTGAATCACTTTCAATATGTCTGAGTTAATATCTGGGAAAATAAATCCACAGATGAACACAACCTGGACTGATGAACCTTGATCATAATAGTCATGGACCAAACTTCTCATAGAACACTGCTTGATAAACCATTGGATTTCAATACAAGACAAATTGACATTGAACAATCTCATTTCTTGAGAAAATAACCCACCACCATGGGTAACTTATAGTTGAAGCAAACTCTTGATAGTTTGACCAAGATGAGGTCAAACGTCCATCTGATTTAAACTTGAATGAATGTCTTTGCCATTAATCTCCTTGCAAAACCCTAAACAAACAGAGAAGAAGAAGAAACAAACAAATTGAAAAATATTTTTGATATTTTGGTTAGATGTTAGTAAACAGAAACAAACATAAAGAAAGTAAGAAACCCGTAAGGGTGCGAAAGCTAAAAATATGACCTTGTTTGTGGAATGATATGCCAATGAAATGTGGGATCTTAGGGGTAAAAATTAGGGTATTACAGTGTGCCTCCTAACTTGAGAGTTGTGGGGGCTCCTCAGATGATGCTGAAGCTATGAGGATGGACTTGAAGCTTTGAGAGAGCTTATGAGATGTCTTGAAAGCCATCTTGAAGCCTAGAGAGTTCATTGTGCAAGTTTAAGAAGACTCAGCCATGAGTGGTGTAATTAGGGTTTGACTGGGTCAACCCTAGGTCAACTGATGATCTGGAGAGGGTTGAGACCTAATCCAAGAGCCATGTAATCATGGATTGATGCATTGAGATGCCATAAGGATGATTCCAAGATCAACTCATCATGATTGAAGAGTTTTAGGAGTTTCAAGCTAGGGTTTCTAAGGCTTGACAGTGTAAAATCCCCTAGTTTGACCCCTATCTTCAAGGCAGTTTAGCTCAAGATGTGATTGTCATCTCATCTTACCCCCAACATGAATGTTGTAGAGCTTGTTCTTAGATTTAATTTTAGTACTAGAAGTCCTTGATAGGATTTGTAGATCTCAAGTTATGACTTTGACAGGTTACAGGTCATCTGAAGTATGTGAATCTGGGGCCTTGAAAGTCACCCAACTTGCATCTGACTTTTGCCTAAGAAGGATGATTCCTATGAACTTCTGGTCAACATGAATGTTGTTCCTCATCTTCTTAGCTTTCTAGAGAGTACTAGAAGTCATTTATAGGATTTGTATAACTCAAGTTATGGCTTTGACAAGTCAAGGGCATTTTGGTCATTTGGAGATTATAGGTCATTTCAAGCATAAGGCCATAACTCCTATTTCCAAGCTTCAAATGGAAACATCTTCAACATCAAACTTGCTTAAAATGATGTTTTAAGGCTAGTAAGGAGGTCATGAGATGTTGAAAAGGCTTGTAGCTCAAAATGGTAAAAATGACCTAAAATGGAGGCATAAGTTAAATAAGTCAAAGTTGGAAATTGAAATTTCCAAGCTACACATCCAAACCATGGCATGTAATAGGTCATTTTGACTCTAGAAAGCATTCTAAAAACAATGGTTCAGCCACATTTTTGATTTGAGGTTCAAATCATGGACTTGCTTTGGAAAATGGTTGCTTGCATATTAAGGTACAAATGCAAAACACAAGGAAACTCAATACACAAGCTAGCAAAGCATCTTAACACCTCATATATCTCATCTAAGGAGATTTTCAAGTCAAAACAAGTTGCTGCAAGAGGCATAGCATGAGATGATACATGAGATGGATGGAAATCAAAAACTCATGGCATGAGAATCCCAAATTCTCATTGGATGATTCCAGAAGGTTCTGGATGGGTCTGAACCATCCTATATATGGATTAGAACTTGCTCAGATGCAAGGTTGGTGAGAGATTAGAGAGGAGAGTGAGATAGCCATTTCAATTTCTTCCATTGCAAGTTGAAATCAAATTCTACTTTCCACACCATTTCCATTGCTTCTTTCAATCCCAACACCTTCCATTGATCATACTGAATGTGTGCATACCAAATTGAAGGCAAGATCATGAAGAATTGAAGAGTTGGCATTTGGATTTTGGAGGTTGCAAGTCACAATCGGGTTTGGAGATTCAGGCTTTCTTGATCAAATCTTTTGCAAACATAAGCTTTAACATCAATCAAGGAGTGATTCTGAAGAGTTTGAGAGGTTGAAGTGGAGGTTTGCCCCATCTGATAATCAAGATTTGACAGGTTTGTAACTTTTCTTCTGCACCATAATTTAAGCATAATTAGCTAGATTTGTTAGGTTAGAATGGTTAAAGACAAGTAGGAGATGGATTCTGGGAAGTTTGAGATCATTTGGTGAAGTTTGAGTTGGTGACACCATTTTTGTTTTGATCAAGAACACGATGTATGATGAGATATAACATGAGATTAATAGCAAGATTTAACTAGTGTGAGGTGGTGATCATTCTGAGGTAATCAATTTCAAGAATAGTCAAAGTTGAAGTTTGAGTATATTTTTGATCTTGGATCGGGTTCAGAGATTTAGGGCATTTCAATTGATTTTAAGGCCATGGTTGTGATCAGCATTGAATTTAGAACAGGTTAGGGTTTTGAACCATGGATTTTGGTTGAGATTTGAGGTGATACGATTGTGGTGAAGATTGAGCTATGAAGCTCTGTTTCCATGGCTTCTTCATTCAAACCCTGGCTGGAGGAAGAAGATAAAGACATGGCCGTTGGATGGAGAGTGGACCCATTGACTGGGCGTGGATCTAAAGGCTGAGATTCAATTTTGTTTGAAGAGGGAAGTCTGAAGATACCCTAAACGCGACGTTTCATTAAAACTGAGGTTTTGGGCTTAAGTGATGAGATTGATATCCACACCCCAATTCATGGCCCAATCAGGAATTGAATTGTTTTTCTTTACTCTTTGCACCGTGTCCTTTTCTTTTTCTTTATAATTTCTGAATTGATTTTCTGATAATAATTGGGCCTAGCGCATTTATTGTTTGCACCCCCATTTTGAGCCCAACCATGATTTGAACTATATGGCATTGCTATCTGCACCAATGTTTTCACATTTTAATTTCTTTTTCTCCATTTTATTCTAATCTTTAAAAAATCATATTAAATAGAAAATTAATGATTTTTGCATGGGGATTTTTTCTCCTATTTCATGTTAATGTCTAGAAAATTATAAAATCAAAATATTTGCATTTCATGCATTTTTGATATTTTTTGTATATTTTTCTCTTTTGATAGAATTTTAATTCCTTTTATGTTGATGCATAGATTTGTAGAATTTTGTTTAGCTAGTTCCCTTTGAATTTTTAGGCCATTCTTTTTAGGATAGTTAGATTAGGACTTTAGCTCCCCTCTGGATTTATTCCATAATTTTGTGATTAATTTTTTATTAGTTTTGATTAGATGACTTTAGGTTGTATAGAATTAGGTCAATCCTCAAGATAGGTCCACAAAAACACTAGAATTTTGGGTTTCTAGGTCAAGTTAGATGTTGGGACATATAGGGTATTAAGGGTAGGTATGTAGGATCCCCTAGAAATTATATTAGATTTTAATATAATAGTATACTATTTTTAATTGATTTTTGTAGTTGATTGTTGTTTGTGTGGCCCTTGTGGGCTTGTATTTTGTTTTGCCTTGCTTTGTGGGTTTTTGCTTGGCTTGGTGGGCTTGGTCTTGCTTTGAGGAGCATGGAGGAGCATAGTAGAAGACTTGAAGATTGATTAAGGAGCTTGAGAGCTTGAAGGCTTGTTTGTTTTGTTGTTGTTTTAGGGTTGGGAATTAAGTAGAGCTTAGATCTAGTTGATTTCTTTCTTAAACATGGATGGTATCTTTCACCTCCATTCTTCCCCATGATTCAAAGTCCTTCCATGGTATTCACCTCCCTCCTTTGGAGGGATAAGTGATGCTACCTAGGAAGTAGAACTTTTGAGGGAACCATTCCTTTGATGTTAAACCCTTATAGGTCACCTTTGGTGGTCAATAAGCAGTTTAATATCCTAGCTTATTCAGTTAAGTGATTTCTTCTGGTTTTGAGTATCTTGAGAGATGTTGGGCTTGAGTGTGAAGATGAAGACCTCATTGAAGAGTATGGAAGAGTATGATTCCCTCAGCATTGCCATTGCAGCTGAAGCTTGAAGAGCAAGAAGAACAAGAACAAGTTGATACTTGAAGACCCAATGAAGATCCAGTAAAGATTGACTGAAGAGCTGAGGCTTAAAGACTGAAGGATGAAGTTGACACTTCTAAGTGATTAAAGGTTACTCTGAGAAGCTGAAGCTTGTAGGAGGAGAAAACCAAGTTGAGACTGGTAAAGCAAGGAGAGCTGAAGCTTGAAGAATGAAGAGTTGATACTTATGAAGAGGATTCAATTGAGATTGACTGAAGAGCTGAAGCTTGAAGAACAAAGGATGAGTTGATAGTCACTCTGATGCTTGGAGAACCTGAAGGAATCAAGTTGATACTTGTAGTTAGAAGTGAAGCCTGAAGGTGGAACTGATTAAGGAGCTGAAGCTTAGAGAAGAGAGAATAAGTTGAAACTTATGTGGAAGGGTTGAAACCTGAAGAAGCAAATTGATATTTGTTAAGAGTGATTGAGGTCTGAAGACTGAGTTGCTGTTAGAAGAGCTGAGGCTTAGAGTTGGGAGAGGAGTTGATCTGCTTTCTTGTCTGTTTCTTCTCTGTATTGCTGATGTGCCTTGTTTGACTTGCTTTATGCATTAGAATAAGTCCATATCTAGACTAGGTTTAATCTAGGAGCATGATTGCACTAGAGGTTGAGTTGCTCCCTCTGCTTGTATTATTACTGTATGGCTTTGCTTGCGGGTATTCGGTAGAGCTCAGCTCCCTTGCCCATGTGGTTAGTTTGCTTGATAGCATGGTATTTTTACTGTATGATTGCAGTTGTTTACTGTTTTTTGCCTGATAGCATGTTGTTATTTCTTCTGTATGATTACTGTTATTCATTCTGGCTTGAGGTTGAGATGAGCTTGTGGAGGCTGTTGCCCCACACACATTTCCTCCCTCACTTGCATTGCATGCATTTTACAGTCGTTTACTGTTTACTGTTAAGCTGATGCTTTATCTGTCTCTGTATCATTGACATGATCCCTTAGGAATCTCATTTCCTTTGATAAGGAAGTGATGATAGAACTTTAGGTTGAAACCTATGCATGATAACTTCTAGGAGTTCCCTGTTTCAAACCTCTACTATAGGATGAATCCTTGGCATGAAAAAAGTAGGACTTGATAGTCTCCCCGTAGTTGAGCCTGTTCTCTTCTCATCTCAAAACAGCTTAAGATACAGTAATCATGAATGATTTCTTTTGTACGTTACGAGCCTTAAGCTATCTGAGAAAGGATTGTTGGAGAGCTTCTTTTCAACAGTCTGGATGTCTAGTATGGTACCCTTTGGGTGACATGCGACGCATTCACTCTCAGGTCATAGTCTTTAGTGCGATTGAAATTGCAAACACAATAAAAAACACTTCTTCTGTAAAAAGACAGAAAACAAACTTCAAACCTTTTTGCCCCGTGGGCCCATAATTCAAAGGAAAGCTTTTCTGAAGAAAAGAGTGTCGTTAAACTTCAGCGCCAACGCAAACAGGCTTTGTCCCTAACTGCTGGAACTGCTGTTTAACCCTACTCGATAAAACAGATGAATCTGAATCCACATAAAGCGTAGTTATCCCGAACTGCGTAAGCTCTGATCTCTCATACCTGTTGAGAGTACGTAGGCACAATACTGACGTATTGGCGAGCTACCTTCCCCGTAACCCGTAGTAGGTCGAACTACGTTGACTCTGATTTCTCATTCTCTGATGAGAATACGTAGGCATAAAGCGCGACGCTTTGCCGAGTCATTTTCTTTTCTGTTTAAGCCAGCCTTGATAGGTAGATAGATAAGCCAACTCGTCCAGTAAACACAACAAGCGTGGATCCCGTCGAGTACGACGGACGTGAGGGGTGCTAATACCTTCCCCTTGCGTAACCGACTCCCGAACCCAGACAACGGTTGCGACGACCTTGTCTTACCCTTTTTTCTTCAGGTTTTTCCGATCGTTTCCTTTCCCGCTCCGAGGGATAAATAACGAAAGGTGGCGACTCTTCTGTTCTGCCGGCACCTTATTTTCGCGGAAGCGGCAGCTGGCGATTCTGCTGGGGATTGCGATGGTTCCCTATTTGAGTCTCGCCTTGGATTTTCTTCCTAGATGTCTGGGTCATCCCCAGCAGCTGGCGACTCTGCTGGGGACTTGATAGTTTCCTGGGATCCAATGTCCCGTATGCGAGTCAGTTTGGGGATCCGACGTCCCCTGCGAGAGTCAATCCTAGCGCTTGTATGATTACTTGTTGGGTGTGTTTATTTATCACATTTTACTTCCCGCACTTTATTTTTCAGTATGATATGATTATCTGTGCTGTTGTGGGAGGGGCATTCTGATGAGTGAGAAGCCAGACCCAGGCTTGAGTGAACATAGCATTAGTTGTGGAAATTAGTGGGCGCGTGCTTGCTTTGCAGGCACTAGTGTCTCATGAAATCCATGCTCAGACGAGGTTCTCTCGGTTGGCTTCTCTTTCAACCCTTTGGGTTGAGACGGTTGCTGGTTTGGAGGATTGTCGACTCTGGGGACCGATCATTTGTGATTCAGCCGAGTGAGGCCGCTTCATGAGCTGGTGATGCCACACCTTCTGGGTATCGTATCACCCCTCTTGAATGTCTGTGACGTTGATGAACGCATAGGATGCCGAACTTGAGTCAGTTTAGGTTCATACCTGTGAGCAGGGTTGGGTTTATTGCAGGAAACTTTGACCTTCAGACCACCTGGTTTTCTTGATAGTGGATCAGTTTTGTTGGGATCTGAGGTTCTCATCTGCAGATATATGATTGTTCTTGACAGAGCAGGTTTTTGATTGGGATCTGAGGATATTATCATCAGATGTGTATTTGTTCTTGACAGAGCAGGTTCATGACCAGGGTCTGAGGATCTCATTATCAGATGTTTGTTCTTGATAGAGCAGAATTTTATTATCAGATGTTTGTTCTTGATAGAGCAGAGTTTTGGTCCTGTATCAGAGGTCCTTATCATCAGATGTGTGTTCTTGACAGAGCAGTTTTTAGATCCTGTATCAGAGGTCCTTATTATCAAATGGTCGTTCTTGACAGAGCAGAATTATGGTCTTATGTATATGGCCCTATCAGATGGTTGTTCTTGACAGAGCAGATTCGTGGTCTGATACCCGGGTTTTCTTATCATCAGATATAGTGGTTGTTCTTGATGGAGCAACATCATGGTTTTGTTGATACAGAATCTCCATAGCACAGTTGCCTTGATCTCCTGCTGCATGATTGCATTTTACATTGCTTTGCATACTCATTTGCATTTCATTAACATGTGTCTGTGTTGCAGGTACCGTTTTCCCCGATCCAGGATTTCTTGCCTCCTATTGTATTGTTATGGGTTCTCTAAGGAAGACCGTGGCTTACAAGTTCCCTGCCCCTAATGTGGTTCGGCTGACCGGTTTGATAGCTTTAGCAGATGATTCTGTGAGGGATGAGTTCAGAAAATCTTACGGCAAATTGCTCAGTTTGGTTCGTAAACCTTCTGCGTTCGAGTTGAATGGGTTACACGCTCTGCTGCAGTTCTACGACCCTCCGTTGAGATGTTTCACTTTCCAGGATTTTGTTCTCGCATCCACGCTAGAGGAATATGCTGATTTGCTAGGTGTACCTATCAAGAGGCAGATGCCTTTTGTTCATATGGATGCTGAGCCTGATCTGGCTGGTTTAGCTCCTTCACTTCATCTAGATGCCTCCGAGTTGGTTTTGTCTAGTTGGAACAAGGTTCCCGGGTTCTCCTTGCAGTTTCTAGTGGGAAAGGCTCAGCAGTGCGCCAAAGACGGATGTTGGGTCGCGTTCAACGCCATCCTCGCTCTGTGCATATATGTCATCATTTTGTTCCCCAATATGCCCGATTTTGTAGACTTCGACGCATTTTACATTTTTGCATCCGGGAATCCAATCCCTACCTTGATAGGAGATGTCTACCATTCCGTCCACTACAAAAACGAGAACAGGAGGGGCAAGAATGTCTCATGTTGTGTGCTCTTGCTTTACAAATGGCTTGATAGTCATCTGCCCAAGAGGGGTCCCTTTGTTTCGTCTGCAGCCACAGCTGAGTGGTCCGAGCGTCTGATGAGTTTATCTGCAGAGGATATCGACTGGTTTGATAGAGATAGGTTGGGTACCAAGATTATCTTCAGCTGCAGTGGGTTTCTGAACGTGCCTTTGATAGGCAGGAAGGGCTGTATAAACTACAATCCGTCTTTGCTGGTCCGACAGTTCGCGTACGCTTTGAGAACTCCGCCGAAGGATGAAGAGGTACAGGAATCTCTGTACCTCACTGGTCTTCTAGAGGGGGATCTGCTATCCAAGCTTCAGCGCGCCTGGAATGGTATCAGTAAGAGGGGAAATCCATTGTTGGGGAGAAGCAACAATCAAGTCTACCCTCCGTATGTGACTTGGGTCAAAGCCAGAGCCGATGCTATAGGGATGCCGTTTCCTCGTGCCAAGCCTGAAAGCCCTCCAATGATTGAAGAGCCTATTATTGTGCCCATTCAGCAGCATAATCAGGTGTTAGCTGAGCGAGATGAATTGAAGAGGGCAAACAAGGAACTGAAGAAAGAATTGGCTCAGCTACGAAGCGAGAGGAACGAAGTCGTTCATTCTTTCAAAAGGCAGACAGAGCTGGTGAACCGGCTGGGGACAGACCTGACTAAGCAGATAGCCGAGCGTGAACGCATGGGTCAGGACTTCAAAGCTGTCAACGACGTACTGGCTACGAAGAAGCAGCACTTGGACGAAGCATATCGGAGGATATCCAAATTCAACCAGCACTGGAAGGCTTCCCTGGCCACCAAGAAAGAGCGGGAGGATAAGCTGATGCTACAGATCTCCAAGCTGGAAGCCCAGGTGAAGGATAGTGAGAAGAGGTTTGATGAAGAAATCGCTCGCAGATACGCCGCCGAAGGCTAGCTCAACAGGGCTCTCGCTAACCTGAAGGAGCGCAAACTGACGTTTGAGTCCAAGAAGCGGAAGTTAGAAGATTGTTTCGGCGAAGGAGCATGGGAAGGTTCGGTTGAAGGTCTTCAGTACACCATTGTGCAAAGGGAATTACTCGTCGAGGGGTTGCTCACTCTGCCTGATCATCTAGAAACTAAGGAGTTGTTAGAAGAGTATCGCGCCCGTGGCCGTACCTGACTATTTGTATTCCTTTTGTTTTGATCATTGTTGTATGCTGACCATCACCAGGCTTGTTGGCTGAGGTCACGCTGTTGATTCATCTTGTACTCGCTGATGTTGTGTACTGCCTTGATGGGCTTTCTTTATATATGAGATTGTTATTTCCATGATTGGACTCAGACTTCTTCTTATTGTCAGCACCGGCACTCAGGCACTAGGATCGGGGGAGATCCCCCTAACGCACAGACACACGTTTGCATTTGCATGAAGCATTTTCATAGCGAGTATTTTGTTGTTTTTC
Source organism: Lathyrus sativus (assembly GCA_963859935.3). Classification (NCBI taxonomy): domain Eukaryota; kingdom Viridiplantae; phylum Streptophyta; class Magnoliopsida; order Fabales; family Fabaceae; genus Lathyrus; species Lathyrus sativus. The sequence goes on along the minus strand of OZ012738.1, from coordinate 62,390,117 downwards.
CTAACCCTTTTGTGTTTTACAGGTTGTTTCAGGTTGTTTCAGGTGGTTCCAGGATTGATCAGAGACCTATTCACCACTATCCGACTAGAGCTAATCAGACCAGGATCATGGAACAAGTGCAGACTGATGTTCAGGAACTCCGCGAAAGAATGGATCGCTTCATGGAGCTCATGCAAGCGGTCGCCAATGGCCAGGATCAGCTCAGAACTTTGGTTCAGCCTCTGATTTCGAGGGTCGATAGCAATGGCGTACTCCATGGGGGGACTGTTCCTACTCCTCCACCAGTTGAAACTCCACAGAATGGTGTCCCCGTGACCGGGGGAAACGGCAGTGCCAACGGCAATGTGATGGCCAACATCGGACTCAATACGACGGGCGTCGGTAATGGGAGTCTGGGAGCTAATGTCAATGCCGGGCGGGGCAACGGCAATGCAGGTGTCGGGAATCTGTTTGGACCACAGCCATGGCTATAGGATCGCCAAGACGATGTATTCTCTCAGAGAGGTGCTGAAGGGGAGCTGAATGCTGAAGCACGGCTTAGATTCAAGGCACTTGAAGATAAGATGAGAGATATCGAGAATCAGAATACTTTGGGCGTTGATATGTCCAAGTTGGGACTAATTGCTGATTTCAAGGTGCCTCCTAAGTTCAAGGTACCTGACTTTGAAAAGTACAAGGGCACCACTTGCCCTCGTGTCCACCTGAGATCGTACTACAGAAAAATGTCTGCTCATTCTGAGGACGAGAAGTTGCTGATGCACTTCTTTCAAGACAGTCTTTTCGGGCCGTCCCTCGAATGGTACATGGGTCTGGAGCCCACTAGTGTGCGCACGTGGAAGGATCTTGCTGAAGCATTTGTGCACCACTACCAATACAATAGCGACTTGGCCCCGAAGCGAGTCCAGCTGCAGAATCTATCGCAGAGGAACAATGAAGGGTTTAAGGAATACGCCCAACGATGGCGTGAGTTGGCAGCTAGGGTTCAGCCGCCGATGGTTGAACGTGAGCTTGTGCAGATGTTCGTAGCCACCCTCCCAGGGGTTTACTATGAGAAGTTGGTCAGCGGTATGTCTGGGACGTTCTCAGATCTCATTATCACGGGTGAGCACGTCAAAAATGGGATCAAGATCAGGAAAATTCAAGGTGAGTCATCCTCAGCTGGGGGAGGCGGAAAGAAACCTTATAGTGGCAAAAGACGGGAAGGAGAAGCGAGCGCTGCGATCAACGCTCGAAGGAAGGGTAAAGGTCCTCACCAACAGGTGGCCAGTATAACTATTCCGGCAGTTCAACAGCAGCCGCAGCAGCATCAACCGAATCAACAGGGATACAAGAAGTATCAGAATCGAGCACCTTTGGCGAACCGTCACCTTGAGACGCCGCCCATGTCGTACGCGCAACTCTTGCAGACTTTGCTTCAGCTACAGTTGATCCAGAAGAGGACGCTATCTCCCTTGACAGGGGCACCTCCGCCAGGGTACGACGCGAATGCCACTTGTGAGTTTCATTCATGGGCACCAAGCCATACAATAGAGAACTGCAAAGCCTTCAAGCATAAGGTGGAGGACATGGTGGATGCCAAGATCATCAACTTCTCCGATAATGTGCCAAATGTCACGAAGAATCCTATGCCGAATCATAGGGGAGGCGGAGTGAACGCCATTATCGAAGAAGAGAATGTGGATTTGTTGACTGACGTCAGAGATCTGAAGACGCCGCTTAGCTTCGTTAAAGCTAAGTTGATGAAAAGAGGGTTCTTTCCAGGCTGCGGAGAGCTATGTATGGACTGTGCCACACGTTCTGATGGATGTGAACAATTGGTAGAAGGAATTCAAAGTCTGATGACTGAAGGGATTCTGCAGTTTAGCTGGAGAGCCGAATGTGGATCAGGAGAGGTAGTGCTGAAGCAAGCCGATGAGGTCGCCACCATCACCATCCCTCGCCAGATGATAACTATTTCTGCGCCCAGACCGCCCACAATTACCATCACCCGAGCTGGGCCGATACCCTTCGAGAGCACTAATGCTGTCCCGTGGCATTATGGGGCTGAAGTCTACTGCAACGGGCAGAAGTTGGAGCTAGAACCGTTTGGGTCGACTGTGGAGAACCTTGCGGGAATCAGTGGTATTACTCGCAGCGGAAGAGTATTTGCACCACCAGAGGTCGTGGCGGATAAAGAGGTCAGAGCTGATGCGGCCGATAAAGGTAAAAGTAAAGTCGTTGAAGGGATCCCGCGTGGGGCAGAAACAAACTTGCTTGTTAAAGATGCCGAGGAGTTTATGCGGTTGATTAAAAAGAGTGACTACAAGATTGTAGACCATCTCCATCAGACGCCCTCGAAGATTTCCATCCTGAACTTGTTGCTGTGTTCTGAAGCACACCGCAACGCGCTGCTGAAGGTGTTGAACGCCGCATATGTACCGCAGGAAATATCGGTAAATCAGCTAGAAGAGGTCGTGGCCCATGTAAATGCTGGAAATGGGCTAGGGTTCACTGACCTAGAGCTGACGCCAAAAGGGAGGAATCACGATAGCGCCCTGCACATCTCGATAGAGTGTAAGGGCACGATTATGTCGCACGTGTTGGTGGACACGGGTTCGTCACTTAATGTTCTTCCGAAGAAGGCATTAATGAAGTTGGATACTCGTGGAGTGATTTGCACACCCAGTGATCTGGTTGTGAAGGCATTCGATGGGACTAAACGCCACGTTTTCGGGGAGGTGACCCTGCCAATCCAAGTCGGGCCGGAAACGTTTGACGCGGTCTTTTATATTATGGACATCATGCCTGCCTACAGTTGTCTCTTGGGCCGGCCGTGAATCCATGCTGCTGGTGCCGTAACCTCCACGTTGCACCAGAAACACAAATATGCTGTCGGAGGCAGCATCGTGACCGTGTGTGGCGAGGAAGACATAATGGTGAGCCATTTGTCGTCCTTCAAGTATGTGGAGATGGATGGCGAAATCCATGAAACTCTATGCCAAGCGTTCGAAGCTGTCAAAGTGAAGGACGTAGCTCTTGTAGTCACGGAAAAGCCAGAGATGACTCTCTCCTCATTCAAGGAAGCTCGGGCCGTTGTCCAAGCCGGATCTACCCCAGGCTGGGGGCGAATTTTGGAGATACCTAACAAGCAAGACAAGTTTGGGTTGGGATATTCTCCCGGAGCTGAAGCTTCTTCTTCTAGCAGTGCGTCGCGAGGTAAAGGGTCGATCCAGTTTACCAGTGGCGGAGTGATTTTTGAAAGCATCAACGCGGTGTCTGAAGACAGCGGAGATAGTGACTGTGACCTCGACTCTTGGATCCAGCCAAGCAAGCCAGGCAAAAGCCTCAACAATTGGTCCGTCAAGGATATCATCCAGATGACAAGCGAAGAGTAATGATTTACTTTTTCCAATCATTGTACAACCCTATGTCCTACCCGGGGCATAGTGGTTTTATTGTCAGGGCCTTGTTGGATTATGTACATGCATTTTGTTAATAAATCAAAGGCGTTTTCTTCGTATTCAAATATTGTGATCTCTGTTATTCCTGTTTTATATTTGTTTTGAAAAACAATAAAATGGCAATGGGGGTTTGTGCTAACCTGCATATTCTTGTTTTAAACTTAACCCTTGTTATTGCAGGATCCACATAGCAGATGACATCGACTCTGGACCTTCTACGACTCACTTCGACTTCGATTTCCCGATCTATCAAGCCGAAGAAGAGATTGAGGAAGACGAAGACCTTCCTGAAGAGTTGGCCCGCTTGTTGAAGCAAGAGGAGAAAGTTATTCTACCTCATGAGGAGGAAATCGAGATCGTGAATCTGGGTTCTGAAGAGCTCGTCAGAAATGTCAGGATAGGGGCTGCACTGCAGAGTGATGTCAAGCAGAGATTGGTCGAGTTGCTAAGAGAGTACAGTGACGTCTTTGCTTGGTCATACGAGGATATGCCCGGACTTGACACGGACATCGTGGTCCACCACTTGCCGCTACGAGAAGATTGTCCTCCCGTTAAGCAGAAGCTTAGGAGGACGAGACCAGATATGGTCGTTAAGATCAAAGAAGAAGTGCAGAAACAGCTTGATGCTGGCTTCTTAGAGGTCACTACTTACCCTCCGTGGGTCGCCAACATAGTACCTGTACCGAAGAAGGACGGTAAGGTACGAATGTGCATTGGTTATCGGGATTTGAATAGGGCGAGCCCTAAAGATGATTTCCCGCTGCCTCATATTGATGTGTTGGTCGACAATACAACCCAGTTCTCCGTGTTTTCGTTCATGGATGGCTTCTTCGGTTACAATCAGATCAAGATGGCACCGGAGGACATGGAGAAAACGATGTTTATCACTCCCTGGGGAACATTTTGCTATAAGGTAATGCCTTTCAGTCTGAAGAACACAAGGGCCACTTACCAACGAGCTATGGTAACTTTGTTTCATGACATAATTCATCATGAGATTGAAGTCTATGTTGATGACATGATTGCGAAGTCCCAAACGGAGGAGGGACATCTGGTCAATTTGCTGAAGCTTTTTGAGAGGCTTAGGAAGTTCAGGTTGAGGCTGAATCCTAGCAAGTGTACTTTCGGAGTACGGTCCGGAAAGCTACTAGGGTTTATCGTGAGCGAAAGAGGCATCGAGGTTGATCCTGCGAAGATAAAAGCCATACAAGAAATGTCAGTGCCAAAAACAGAAAAAGAAGTTCGTGGTTTCTTGGGCAGAATAAACTACATTGCAAGGTTTATCTCTCAGCTCACAGCCACGTGTGAACCGATGTTCAAGCTTTTAAAGAAAGATCAGGCGATTACCTGGAATGAGGATTGCCAGAAGGCATTCGACAAGATAAAGCAGTATCTTCAGGAACCTCCAATCTTGATACCCCCAGTGGCTGGACGGCCATTAATCATGTACTTGACAGTTCCTGAGAATAGTATGGGGTGTGTTCTCGGTCAGCACGACGAGACGGGAAGAAAGGAGCATGCCATTTACTACTTGAGTAAAAAGTTCACAGATTGTGAATCTCGCTACTCGATGCTGGAGAAGACGTGTTGTGCACTAGCCTGGGCTGCCAAACGTTTACGACAGTACATGCTCAATCACACCACTATGCTAATTTCGAAGATGGATCTGATCAAGTACGTCTTCGAGAAGCAAGCACTTTCGGGCAGGATTTCCAGATGGCAAATGGTGTTGACGGAATATGATATTCAGTACGTTTCCTAGAAGGCCATTAAGGGAAGTGTATTGTCTGAATACCTCGCCGAACAGCCGATCGAGGATTACCAGCCGATGAAATTTGAATTCCCTGATGAGGATATCATGTTTCTCAAAGCGAAAGATTGCGATGAACCGTTGCCCGACGAGGGGCCAGATAGGAAATCCCAGTGGAAGTTGATATTCGACGGGGCGGTTAATTCCTATGGAAGTGGCATAGGGGCAATCATCACGACTCCCCACGGATCCCACATCCCGTTCACTGCGAGACTGACGTTTCCAGTCACCAATAATGAAGCGGAGTACGAAGCATGCATCATGGGTCTAGAAGAGGCAATTGATTTGAGAATCAAGAACCTAGACGTATATGGTGACTCGGCGCTTGTGATCAACCAGATTAAAGGGGAGTGGGAGACTCGTCAATCGAATTTGGTGTCGTACATGAATTATGCCCGAAGGCTACTTCTGTTCTTTGATCGAGTGGAACTCCATCATGTGCCCAGAGCGGAAAATCAGATGGCTGATGCCTTAGCCACGTTAGCTTCAATGTATAAAGTCAATTTTTGGAATGAAGCTCCGATAATTGTCCTATCTCGTCTTGATAGACCTGCGTTCGTCTTTGCAATCGAGGAAGCCGCCGACGGCAAGCCATGGTTCCATGACATCCAGACTTTCCTTATGACTAAGGAGTATCCTGCGGGTGCGTTAACCCAGGATAAGAAGACTCTGAGGAGGCTGTCTGGAAATTTTTTATCTCAATCCTGATGGAGTTTTGTATAAAAGAAACCACGATCTCGTGCTACTCAGATGTGTAGATGAGAAAGAGGCGAGTATGCTCATGGAAGAAGTCCATGAAGGCACATTTGGTACGCACGCCGGCGGGCATGCTATGACAAGAAAGATCGTAAGAGCAGGATACTACTGGATGACGATGGAATCAGATTGCTTTAAATTCGCGAAGAGATGTCATAAATGCCAGATTTATGCTGATAAAGTTCATGTGCCGCCGTGCCCGTTGAATGTCATGTCCTCCCCGTGGTCGTTCTCCATGTGGGGCATCGACATGATAGGCAAGATCGAGCCTACTGCATCTAACGGTCATCGCTTCATTCTAGTAGCTATCGACTACTTCACCAAGTGGGTGGAGGCAGCCTCATATGCTAATGTGACCAAGCAGGTGGTGGCTAAATTCATAAAGAGGGACATCATCTGTCGTTACGGAATTCCCGAACGGATCATTACTGATAATGGTTCGAATCTGAATAACAAGATGATGAAGGAGTTGTGCCAGAGTTTCAAGATTGAACACCACAACTCATCTCCTTACCGGCCGAAGATGAATGGTGTCGTTGAAGCGGCCAATAAGAACATAAAAAAGATGGTTGTGACCTATAAAGATTGGCACGAGATGCTGCCATTTGCATTGCACGGTTATCGTACGACGGTACGTACGTCGACCGGGGCAACTCCTTTCTCCTTAGTGTACGGTATGGAAGCTGTCCTACCGTTAGAAGTGGAGATCCCTTCTTTACGAGTTTTGGTTGATGTGAAACTCGATGAGGCAGAATGGATTACGAACCGACTAAACCAACTCAGCCTGATGGACGAGAAGAGGTTAGCATCGATTGCGTATGGTCGTTTGTACCAAAGCCGAATGAAGAAAGCTTATGACAAGAAGGTGCGTCCTAGAAGCTTTCAGACGGGTGATCTCGTCCTGAAGAAGATTCTTCCTCCACAATCCGATCACCGCGGCAAGTGGACTCCCAATTACGAAGGTCCGTATGTCATCAGCAAGGTCTTCTCGGGAGGAGCTTTGTTGTTATCCACGATGGATGGCGAAGATTTTGCATCCCCGGTGAACGCGGACGCAGTTAAAAAATACTTTGCTTAAAGAATGACCCGCTGGACAGTAAAAAGAGAGTCCAGGCAAAAATGGGGCATCCCGGCGAACCATAAAAAAGGAAAAAGTTTCGGGCAAAAATTAGGGATATAAATTGAAAAAATATACACCCGCAAAGTCGAAAACCCGGACGGGCGACTTTGGCAAAAAGGGGTATCCCGGTGAATCGAAAACCAGCAAAGGGCGGTTCACGCAAAAGTTAGGGATTTGAAAAAGCAAATGACTGCGTTCCGCGTATGGACTGTCATTGTTTGGTGGTTTGGAAGACCTGAGGGCCGTTTATCTGAATCAATCTCTTCTGAAGCTGAAGCGTCGGAGAAGTATCGAAGTCGAGTGGGTCATAGAGGGATCAACTCATGGTGTTCGTCTATGCCTCGTTGCCGACATTTGTATATACTGATGTATATTTATGTTTTATTTTTGCGCGGCTTCCTCATTCCAGGAGCTTGCATCCGTTGTAAAACATTTTTACCCATTCAGGGGTTCGTTATCAATAAAATGTATACTATTCAGCAATTCTGTTTGCCTGTTTAGCATTTATCTGTTTTGTTTGTGAAAAAGAACGCCGATGTTTTTGATAAAATGCGCATACATAAACTTACTGGCCTAGGCCACTGATTGTTGAAACAATGAATTACTTAAACATTGTCACAATATGATAACCTTGATAGGTCCCTTTGAGAAGGGTATCTTGTCTGTTTGTTTGTGTTGTTACAGGTGTAGCATATTCCAGCCAGTGCGCCGTACGCATCCCCAAGCAGGATGATTCCTCCTTCTCCAGCAAAGTTCAGCAGCCTCTCCCCACAGAGTCTGAACACGAGATCGTGAGCATTGATATGTCTCCCCAGGTAGAGAAGATTCTCTCCCCAATCAGATGCATCCTGAAGGAACGTCATCTCCTCAGCTGAGTCATTCACTGAAGTATGCAGCAATTGATGGTTCAAGACTGAAGTCTCCAGCGGAATCGAGGTTCCCCACAGAGTCGTACTCTCCCCAGCAAGCAGAATGATTTCTTCTTCCTCAGCCGAGTTTGCAGATCCCCAAGAGAGCCGAGTCCTTGGAAGCCGCTCAGGCCATGATTGGTTTTCCCCCAGTAGAGTGTTGAATAGCTGATGCCATATTTCCCCACCAGAGTCGTTATCTCCGGGGAAGTAGCCGTGAAGGCCGTGCAGTTTATCCCCGCGATTGACATCGCTTTCCCTCAGCAGGTCCAGGTTCTCATAGAGCTTCGTTCCCCTGCAGCAGTCAACTGAAGTTCACTTCCCCACAGTGCCCGATTGAGATTGGTGTGACCTTGTTCTCCTCAGCAGGATGATTCCTTCCCCCACCAGAGTGGTCTTATCTCTTTGACAGGAGGATTCCCCCTTCAGCATTTATTTTGCTGACGGGATCGCATCATTTTGCATGACTGCATAGCATTTATCATAAACGCGTAGCATTTCCACCGTGTGGAGCATCGCGCCATTGCCGAAGCATATGCATAATAAGCCTGATCTAGGAGGTTACCGTTCTTGTTTTGCAGGTGTTCCTCCGCAGAATTGATTGCTTAAGATGATTCTTGAAAAATCCCCAACGGAGTCGCTGGCTCAAGATGATTCTTGAATTCCCCAGCAAGGTCGTTTGCTTAAGATGATTCTTAAAATCCCCAGTGCAGTCGCCAGGGTTGGTTGCTCAAGTTGATGCTTAGAGCCCCCGACAGAGTGTTTGCTCAGGATGATTCCTGAAATCTCCAGCATAGTTATCGGTTCAGAATGATTCTTGAAGTCCCCGAAGCAGAGTTACTTGATAGTTCTCCAGAATCCCCAGCGGAGATGCGTCATCCCCAGCAGGTTTCTGAACAGCAAAGTTGAAACTTCCCCTGAAGACTTAATGATTGAAGTCCGACCGCGTTAACGAAGCAGTTCTCTCAGCTGATGCGGAGTGCCTGATGGCAGAAGTTGGATATCCCCAACTGGTTCATGATTGACCGCGAATTCTATTCCCGACTTACTGATGGAGTCCGGCTGACGCCCGAAAGTTTTCTTTGAATGCCCGACGGCATGATTTAACTTGATTGTTGACCTGATGAGTCCCGAGGAATCTTGATGCCTGACGGCATGATCGATCATGTATTACCGGTTACCGTGTGACCAATTCTCCAGCTAGTTGTCGTGCAGCTAATATTTCAGTTTTCGAAGATTTGTTCCCATCAGAGTACCGTGTACTTGCGCAGTTGGCAAATTTTCGGGTTTGTTAATATTCAACCGTCTCATACCTTGATTGGATGAGAGTCGTTCGCTTCTCACCCAGTCAGGTCCAAGCCGTTTGAAAAGGGGCAGCTGTTGCACCCCAAAATTTGACCAACATTTCTTTACCTAGCCTGTGGTTCATCTCATTCACATTAGCATTATCATTTGCATCTCATTGACATGTATGCAGTAGATCAAGAGGTATGATTACCAATCAAGAGTTACAAGACTTTGAAGCTAGCCAAGAAGGTTACTCAAGTGTTTAGGTGATCAAGGGTTGATATCTTTGTCAAAGAAGTTAAGAGATCCTCAGAGAGATTGGTTGAAGCCAAGGTTGTGTGCCTCCTAACTTGAGAGTTGTGGGGGATCCTCAGATGATGCTGAAGCTATAAGGATGGACTTGAAGCTTTGAGAGAGCTTATGAGATGTCTTGAAATCCATCTTGAAGCCTAGAGAGGTCATTGTGCAAGTTTAAGAAGACTCAGCCATGAGTGGTGTAATTAGGGTTTGACTGGGTCAACTGATGATCTGGAGAGGGTTGAGACCTAATCCAAGAGCCATGTGATCATGGATTGATGCATTGAGATGCCATAAGGATGATTCCAAGATCAACTCATCATGATTGAAAAGTTTGAGGAGTTTCAAGCTAGGGTTTCTAAGGCTTGACAGTGTAAAATCCCCTAGTTTGACCCCTATCTTCAAGGCAGTTTAGCTCAAGATGTGATTGTCATATCATCTTACCCCCAACATGAATGTTGTAGAGCTTATTCTTAGCTTTAATTTGAGTACTAGAAGTCCTTTATAGGATTTTTAGATCTCAAGTTATGACTTTGACAGGTTACAGGTCATCTGAAGTATGTGAATCTGGGGCCTTGAAAGTCACCCAACTTGCATCTGACTTTTGCCTAATAAGGATGATTCCTATGAACTTCTGGTCAACATGAATGTTGTTCCTAATCTTCTTAGCTTTCTAGATAGTACTATAAGTCCTTGATAGGATTTGTAGAACTCAAGTTATGGCTTTGACAAGTCAAGGGCATTTTGGTCATTTGGAGATTATAGGTCATTTCAAGCATAAGGCCATAACTCCTATTTCCAAGCTTCAAATGGAAAAATCTTCAACATCAAACTTGCTTAAAATGATTTTTTAAGGCTAGTAAGGAGGTCATGAGATGTTGAAAAGGCTTGTAGCTCAAAATGGTAAAAATGACCTAAAATGGAGGCATAAGTTAAATAAGTCAAAGTTGGAAATTGAAATTTCCAAGCTACACATCCAAACCATGGCATGTAATAGGTCATTTTGACTCTAGAAAGCATTATAAAAACAATGGTTAAGCCACATTTTTGATTTGAGGTTCAAATCATGGACTTGCTTTGGAAAATGGTTGCTTGCATATTAAGGTACAAATGCAAAACACAAGGAAACTCAATACACAAGCTAGAAAAGCATCTTAACACCTCATATATCTCATCTAAGGAGATTTTCAAGTCAAAACAAGTTGTTGCAAGAGGCATAGCATGAGATGATACATGAGATGGATGGAAATCAAAAACTCATGGCATGAGAATCCCAAATTCTCATTGGATGATTCCAGAAGGTTCTGGATGGGTCTGAACCATCCTATATATGGATTAGAACTTGCTCAGATGCAAAGTTGGTGAGAGATTAGAGAGGAGAGTGAGATAGCCATTTCAATTTCTTCCATTGCAAGTTGAAATCAAATTCTACTTTCCACACCATTTCCATTGCTTCTTTCAATCCCAACACCTTCCATTGATCATACTGAATGTGTGCATACCAAATTGAAGGAAAGATCATGAAGAATTGAAGAGTTGGAATTTGGATTTTGGAGGTTGCAAGTCACAATCGGGTTTGGAGATTCAGGCTTTCTTGATCAAATCTTTTGCAAACAGAAGCTTTAACATCAATCAAGGAGTGATTCTGAAGAGTTTGAGAGGTTGAAGTGGAGGTTTTCCCCATCTGATAATCAAGATTTGACAGGTTTGTAACTTTTCTTCTGCACCATAATTTAAGCATAATTAGCTAGATTTGTTAGGTTAGAATGGTTAGAGACAAGTAGGAGATGGATTCTGGGAAGTTTGAGATCATTTGGTGAAGTTTGAGTTGGTGACACCATTTTTGTTTTGATCAAGAACACGATGTATGATGAGATATAACATGAGATTAATAGCAAGATTTAACCAGTGTAAGGTGGTGATCATTCTGAGGTAATCAATTTCAAGAATAGTGAAAGTTGAAGTTTGAGTATATTTTTGATCTTGGATTGGGTTCAGAGATTTAGGGCATTTCAATTGATTTTAAGGCTATGGTTGTGATCAGCATTGAATTTAGAACAGGTTAGGGTTTTGAACCATGGATTTTGGTTGAGATTTGAGGTGATACGATTGTGGTGAAGATTGAGCTATGAAGCTCTATTTCCATGGCTTCTTCATTCAAACCCTGGCTGGAGGAAGAAGATAAAGACATGGTCGTTGGATGGAGAGTGGACCCATTGACTGGGCGTGGATCTAAAGGCTGAGATTCAATTTTGTTTGAAGAGGGAAGTCTGAAGATACCCTAAATGCGACGTTTCATTAAAACTGAGGTTTTGGGCTTAAGTGATGAGATTGATATCCACACCCCAATTCATGGCCCAATCAGGAATTGAACTGTTTTTCTTTACTCTTTGCACCGTGTCCTTTTCTTTTTCTTTATAATTTCTGAATTGATTTTCTGATAATAATTGGGCCTAGCGCATTTATTGTTTGCACCCCCATTTTGAGCCCAACCATGATTTGAACTATATGGCATTGCTATCTGCACCAATGTTTTCACATTTTAATTTCTTTTTCTCCATTTTATTCTAATCTTTGAAAAATCATATTAAATAGAAAATTAATGATTTTTGCATGGGGATTTTTTCTCCTATTTCATTTTAATGTCTAGAAAATTATAAAATCAAAATATTTGCATTTCATGCATTTTTAATATTTTTTGTATATTTTTCTCTTTTAATAGCATTTTAATTCCTTTTATGTTGATGCATAGATTTGTAGAATTTTGTTTAGCTAGTTCCCTTTGAATTTTTAGGCCATTCTTTTTAGGATAGTTAGATTAGGACTTTAGCTCCCCTATGGATTTATTCCATAATTTTGTGATTAATTTTGATTAGTTTTGATTAGATGACTTTAGGTTGTATAGAATTAGGTCAATCCTCAACATAGGTCCACAATAACACTAGAATTTTGGGTTTCTAGGTCAAGTTAGATGTTGGGACATATAGGGTATTAAGGGTAGGTATGTAGGATCCCCTAGAAATTATATTAGATTTTAATATAATAGTATACTATTTTTAATTGATTTTTGTAGTTGATTGTTGTTTGTGTGGCCCTTGTAGGCTTGTATTTTGTTTTGCCTTGCTTTGTGGGTTTTTGCTTGGCTTGGTGGGCTTGTCTTGCTTTGAGGAGCATGGAGGAGCATAGTAGAAGACTTGAAGATTGATTAAGGAGCTTGAGAGCTTGAAGACTTGTTTGTTTTGTTGATGTTTTAGGGTTGGGAATTAAGTAGAGCTTAGACCTAGTTGATTTCTTTCTTAAACATGGATGGTATCTTTCACCTCCATTCTTCCCCATGGTTCAAAGTCCTTCCATGGTATTCACCTCCCTCCTTTGGAGGGATAAGTGATGGTACCTAGGAAGTAGAACTTTTGAGGGAACCATTCCTTTGATGTTAAACCCTTATAGGTCACCTTTGGTGGTCAATAAGCAGTTTAATATCCTAGCTTATTCAGTTAAGTGATTTCTTCTGGTTTTGAGTATCTTGAGAGATGTTGGGCTTGAGTGTGAAGATGAAGACCTCATTGAAGAGTATGGAAGAGGATGATTCCCTGAGCATTGCCATTGCAGCTGAAGCTTGAAGAGCAAGAAGAACAAGAACAAGTTGATACTTGAAGACCCAATGAAGATCCAGTAAAGATTGACTGAAGAGCTGAGGCTTAATGAATGAAGGATGAAGTTGACACTTCTAAGTGATTAAAGGTTACTCTGAGAAGCTGAAGCTTGTAGGAGGAGAAAACCAAGTTGAGACTGGTAAAGCAAGGAGAGCTGAAGCTTGAAGAATGAAGAGTTGATACTTATGAAGAGGATTCAATTGAGATTGACTGAAGAGCTGAAGCTTGAAGAACAAAGGATGAGTTGATAGTCACTCTGATGCTTGGAGAACCTGAAGGAATCAAGTTGATACTTGTAGTTAGAAGTGAAGCCTGAAGGTGGAACTGATTAAGGAGCTGAAGCTTAGAGAAGAGAGAATAAGTTGAAACTTATGTGGAAGGGTTGAAACCTGAAGAAGCAAATTGATATTTGTTAAGAGTGATTGAGGTCTGAAGACTGAGTTGCTGTTAGAAGAGATGAGGCTTAGAGTTGGGAGAGGAGTTGATCTGCTTTCTTGTCTGTTTCTTCTCTGTATTGCTGATGTGCCTTGTTTGACTTGCTTTATGCATTAGAATAAGTCCATATCTAGACTAGGTTTAATCTAGGAGCATGATTGCACTAGAGGTTGAGTTGCTCCCTCTGCTTGTATTGTTACTGTATGGCTTTGCTTGCGGGTATTCGGTAGAGCCCAGCTCCCTTGCCCATGTGGTTAGTTTGCTTGATAGCGTGGTATTTTTACTGTATGATTGCAGTTGTTTACTGTTTTTTGCCTGATAGCATGTTGTTATTTCTTCTGTATGATTATTGTTATTCATTCTGGCTTGAGGTTGAGATGAGCTTGTGGAGGCTGTTGCCCCACACACATTTCCTCCCTCACTTGCATTGCATGCATTTTACAGTCGTTTACTGTTTACTGTTAAGTTGATGCTTTATCTGTCTCTGTATCATTGACATGATCCCTTAGGAATCTCATTTCCTTTGATAAGGAAGTGATGATAGAACTTTAGGTTGAAACCTATGCATGATAACTTCTAGGAGTTCCCTGTTTCAAACCTCGACTATAGGATGAATCCTTGGCATGACAACAATAGGACTTGATAGTCTCCCCGTAGTTGAGCCTGTTCTCTTCTCATCTCAAAACAGCTTAAGATACAGTAATCATGAATGATTTCTTTCGTACGTTACGAGCCTTAAGCTATCTGAGAAAGGATTGTTGGAGAGCTTCTTTTCAATAGTCTGGATGTCTAGTATGTGTCGCTACTGCGAAAATCGGCGTCGGCTGAACAGAAGAGTCGCCACCGTGCGTTATTTATCCCAAAGGAGGGGAAAGGAAACGCTCGAGGTAAACCTGCCGCAAAACGGGGAAAGGAATGGTCATCGCAACCAAAACCTGGATTCGGGAGTCGGTTACGCAAGGGGAAGGTATTAGCACCCCTCACGTCCGTCGTACTCGACGGGATCCACGCTTGTTTTCGGGTACGGATTGTTATTCTATCTAAACTAAGGGTTAAGGGTTAAAAGAAAAGAAAATGACTCGGCAAAGTATCGCACTTTATGCCTACGTATTCCCGTCTGAAACGAGAAATCAGAGTCAACGTAGTTCGCCTACCTACGGGAAAGGAGGGGAAGGTTGCTCGCTAGGATATCGCATCCTATGCCTACGTACTTTCATACGGCATGAAAGATCAGAGCAAACGTAGTTCGGGCCACGGAAGACACAGGCTTGTCTTGATTGATTTTATTTCCTTCTGAAAAAGGTTTTCTGATTAACAGTCCAAGCGGACAAAAATGACGTCTTGATGAGTTCACATTCTTTTACGGAAGAAGTGTCTTTTATTGTGTTTGAAATCTTATTGTGCTTTTCTGTTTGTTATGAGAAAGAAGAGACAGAACTCTACCCTACGGTTGAAAAGGGAATCAAACTAACCTAATGTTATCATGCATGGGTTAAGACCTAATGTCTATCATGCTCCTCTCTTGCACAGAGAGAAACAGAGATCCTAAGGGATAAACAGAAACAGAAACAACAACATATATACCATAAAGCAGTAAAATGCATGGATGCAACAATACAAGCGAGGCAAGGGAGTCCCACTCAACCTCGAACCTAGAAAACAATAGGCAAAAGTGAACAGGATTCACTTTCAACCCAACAGGTTAAACAGTAAACAATACAGTCAGGGAAAACCAATCAATACATCAGAAAATAACAGCAAAAATAAACAGCCACACCAGCTCTGCATCAACATCTGTCTTCAAGTCATCTCTAAACAATTACAAGCTTCAAGCAAGCTTCAATCTCCATCTCCATGGCCTTCAAGCAAGGGCTTTGATCATCAGTCTTCCATCTGCAATGGCTTTTCTTCAAGTCTCAATCTCCAAGCTGAGGAATCAATCACAAGAGTGAATTGGGTGTTAAGCAATTAGTTGACCACCAAGGGTGGCAAACATACTGCTAACAACACATAGGATATTTTCTCTCAAGAGTTCTATCTCTTAGACACTATCACCAAGCCTTCCAAAGGAAGGGGGTGGGTGTCTTAGAGATACCCTGCATCACAGAGAGGAATGGAGGCAATCAAGACCTTCCATGTTTGAGAATCAAGCTTTCTACTCTAGAGCTCTGCCTAGCTCCTAAATCCTATACTCCTCAACAGCTGCCAGCAAAGGACTCTCTTCATCAACTCTGGAGGTTGGTCTTCAATCTCTTTGATCTCCAATGGCCTTCATCATCACAAGTCTTCAGCTCTCCCAATTCCCAAGCAAACCCCATACCCCACACAGACAAATGAAATAACCCTAGAGAGGGCACACCACACCAGTCAAGCAAATATAGACAGTATACTAATAGCAGTAGGGGAATCCTAATAATGTCTAAGGGATCTAATAACTACCCATAACCCCTATAGTCCCCTACCCCAAAGATTCAATCTCTAACTCCTAAGGGAAATGAACTAATTCTCCTATGTTATCTTAAAACCCTAATTTGGATCATGTTGTTCACACCTAAACAAATCGCCTAAAATTAATTTCTAAAATCATGAACTAAATTTTATAAATACAAGATAAATGTCTAAACTAACCAACCTAAAAAGAATGGATTAAAAATGTAAAAGCATCTATTCAAACTAAAATTAACAAAATCATGCATCAAATTAAACTACTTAAAATGCTATTTAAAAGAAAAATATGCTAAAAATACAAAAATAAAATGAAATATTAATTTTTTTATGTGATATTTTTCTTAACAAAATTATGAATAACGTGCAAAAAGAACCAATCAAAACCATGCATTTTTCCATTTTTTATGATTTTTGAAAGAATTAAAAAAATATGAATGAAATAATATGAATTAAATGGAAAGGGGTGCAACCAGAAATGAAAATCAGTTGAAAAAGGAGAATGGGCCCAGACAGGGGGCGCGCATAGCAAGCGCGTCTGGGCCCAATGACTCAGCAAACATAACAAAAAATTAAAAAAACAGAAACGGTGCATTAAGTAAGTTTTTTAGTTATAATGGAATTGGGCCTGATTGGGGAGGGTGTCATTAGCATGAGAATTCAAAGCCCATTCAGAATTGCTTTAATGAAACGGTGCGTAGCACCCTCAGGGTTTCCCTCCGTTTTCATCTTTAAACCAAAGTCGTTGGATCCAGAACCAAGTCCAAGTCAAAGTCATGATCGTGTGGCCCACAAGTCGTCTTCAACCTCCAGCAAACCCTAAGGTCTGAAAACCCTAACCATGCACGAAATCTTACACTCCTCTGTTCTCCATCAATTGTCCATGAAATCACATGCTATGAAAAGCAAACTTGGTCTATTTTCCTCCCTCTACACAACCATATCAATATCTCCTTCTAAAATTCACTCAAGAAACAAGCTCGATAGGTTGAACATACTGACTCCACCATTTTTACCTGATATCAACCTCTTTAATTCTTGCTCAATTCTATCCTAACATAATCTACATCTCACACTGATCATTTTAAGCCATAGATCCAAGATTATCATGCCATGAACTATGAGTTACAAGTCCTAACAGTTTTGACACACCAATGGCAACCTCCATGAAACTTCTCCAAACTTTGTGGAATTCATCCTCTAACTTATCTTAAACGTTCTATGCTAACAAATCTCCATAATTCTAACTAAATCAATCAAATCGAATGGATTACCAACCTGGTGTAAATGGTGAAAACAGGTGCTGAATCCTCTTGATCCAATGCTTGCAATGAGTGGAAATTGATCAGGGAACTTGTTCTTGAATTCTGTATGCAACAAATCTTGCTCCAATGCTTTGAATCTTACAATTCCAAATTTCTTGCTTCTTGGATGATGGAAGTGGTTGGCATGAGTTCTTCTCTAATTCTACCAAATTCTGATGAAAATATGATCTATGAATGATGGTGATGATTATCCAATCCAGAAATGTGAAAATTGAGAGAGATTTGGTGGAGTTTGAAAAGCTTTTGCAAATTGGAAGAATTGTATGAGACTTGGTGTTATGAGCAAAGTGATTCACCAACCATGGCATGAAGCTCTTCAATTCAATATATAGATGAGATTGGAAACTCCTAGAACCTTGGAGAAACTTCCCATGCACACTTTCCCTTGGATTTGGATTATGTAACTTTCATTGTAAGTAACCATGCATAACTCCTAAATATTGAACCAAACTCAAAATTATAATTTTTCCAATATTCTCAAAATGATTTTTCCAATCAAAATGACCTATAATTTCATCCCATTTGGCCAAAATATGAAAAATCTCAAATTTAGGTCATTTTTTATTCATTAAATCCACCAATTTTGAAACCTTGAGCTATGAATCTTTCCAATATTTCATGGTCACTTTTCTAGACTCAAAATGTCATTTGGAGCAAGTTTTATGTTGTGAAGTTTTTCATTTGAAGCTTCCTTGTATGAGTTTTGGGCATAGGCTTGAAATGACCTGTAATTCTCAGATGACCAAAATACCCTTTGCTTGCCAAGACCATAAGTAGAGTTCCACAAGTCATATGAAGGCATACCATACCATTATAGAAATATAATACAATAAGGAACAACTCTTATGTTGACCAGAAATTCATTTGAAATCTCCTTGAGGGGTAAAAATTGCTTGGAAGACAAGTAACTTTCACAGACAAAATTTCAGATACCTCAGATGACCTGTAACTTGCAAGGACCATAACTTGAGTTCTATAAATCTCCTTAATGTCTTCCACCACTAAAATTAAAGGTCTTGAGATCCTCTACAAGTTTCATGTTGGCCAAGGATCCATTTGAAGCTTTAATTTTTACTTATCTTGCTTGGAAATTTGACCTAAATCAGGGGATTTTACACAAAAACCCTAATTTAGAAACTCCTCTTCTCCTTGATTTCTCTTGATTTCTTCTTAGCACCTTACCATATCCTTCTCTATATTTCAAATGATGAACCCCACATCTCTCCAATAGCCCTTAATGCCTTTCAATCAGTCAATTGACCTAGAGTTGACCTAGAGTTGACCCCAGATGAAACCCTAGTTGACTGTCTTCAACTGCAACTCTTGTGATCATATCAATGACTTGCCTCCTTCTGCAAATGACTTTCTAAGTCTCCCATGAGGTCTAAATACTCTCCATGCTCAATTCACAGCTCTCACCTTCCTTGATGATCCCCAGATACCCTCAGATAGGAGATAAATGCACTGCTTGATCCAATGACTTCTTATCTTTCCAATCCTTTCTGATGACTTAAATGAGATTGAATTCGAATAATAACCTCTTGATAGGCTCATAGAGATGAGAATAATGATTGGTCCCTGTTGGATGATTTGTTATGCTATGCTATGCAGATGGTTAGACTATGTACATGACTCTATATGCAAATGCTAATGATATTGAAACATAAACCAAGTGAAAAAGGTTGAGCAAATTTTAGGGTGCAACAGTTGCCCCTATTCAAGCGACTTAGACCCGATTGGGTGAAGAGCGAACGGCCTTCAAACATTCGAGGTACGAGACGGTTGAATACTAAGAACCCGGAAATTTGCCAACCGCAGAAATAAACTGCACCACTGCTTGGGGAACGACATTCACCAACTGAATCTAACTGTTATGCCAACCCACCGATCCTTTAGCGACCGTGCTGGGGATTATTTTCATCAGCCTGGAAAAGCTTCTATCGTCGAAAAACTTGTCCATGTTAGGACTCCTGTTTTGTCAACACGAAGAAATCTCAACTAAAACTTGCCCACGTTAGGACTTCACATGCCGTCAACCCGGAAAAATCTCGGCAACTTCACTGGGGGTGGCTCACCTGCATTTCGTCAGCACGAGGGGATCCTATCAACATAGGGGTGAATTTTCCACGTCAAGAATAAATCGTCCACGTTGGGGATAAAATTTCCACGTTAGGAATAAATCGTCTACATTGGGAATAAATCGTCCACGTTAGGCATAAACTTTCCACGTTAGGAATAAACTTGTCCACGTTAGGAATACACTTTCCACGTTAGGAATAAACTTTTCCACGTTAGGAATACACTTTCCACGTTAGGAATACACTTTCCACATTAGGAATAAGCTTTCCACGTTAGGAATACACTTTCCACGTTAGGAATAAACTTTCCACGTTAGGAATAAACTTTTCCACGTTAGGAATACACTTCCTCTGTATCTGTCCACGTCAGGACTAAACTTTCTAGGTTATGAATACATCATCCACGTTAGGACTCACCCTTCCACGTTAGGAATAAACTTCTTTCCATCTTGTGAATAACATCTTTCCACGTAAGGAATGCATCTTTCCACGTAAGGAATACAATCTTTCCACGTAAGGAGACCATCGTTCCACGTAAGGAAACCATCTTCTTTCCACGTAAGGAAACCAACTTGATCTGTCCACGTAAGGACTCCAATCTTTCCACGTAAGGAAACCATCGTTCCACGTAAGGAAACCAACTTCTCCTTCTGAATCTGTCCACGTCAGGACTAAACTTTCCACGTAAGGAATAATTCTTTTGGATCTGGCCGCGTCAAGACTAAGCTCTTCCACGTAAGGAACACATCTTTTTTTTTCCGTGTTAGGAAACCACCTTCGTTCCACGTAAGGAATCACAATTCTTCCACGTAAGGAAACACAATCTCGATCTGTCCACGTAAGGACTCCAACTTGATATGTCCACGTAAGGACTCAATCTTTCCACGTAAGGAATAAACTCATCTTTCCACGTAAGGAATCAATCTTTCCACGTAAGGAATCACAAACTTTCCACGTAAGGAATCCAATCTTTCCGCGTCAAGAATGCCATCTCTTTCCATGTAAGGAAACACCTTTGTCTTTCCACGTAAGGAAATACTCCTCTTTCCACGTAAGGAATACCATCTTTCCACGTAAGGAATCGATCTTATCTTTCCACGTAAGGAATCAATCCTCTTTCCACGTAAGGAATAATTTCTTTCCACGTAAGGAAACCAATCTCTTAAACTTCTTTTGAATCTGTCCACGTCAGGACTAAGCTTTTCCACGTAAGGAACACATCTTTTCCACGTAAGGAATCAAACTTCTTTCCACATAAGGAATCACCTCTATCTTTCCGCGTAAGGAAACAATCTTCTTCCACGTAAGGAATGAATTTCTCTTTCCACGTAAGGAATAAACCTGTCCACGTTAGGACTTGCGTTTCGTCTTGATTTGTCCACGTCAGGACTCACCTCTTGACTTGCTGAGGAAATAAAACTTGTCCACGTCAGGACTTACGCGTCTTCGACTTGCTGGGGAAATAAAACTCGTCCACGTCAGGACACACACTTCGCCAACCACACGAAGAAGGATAAATTTGTCCACGTCAGGACTCTCGTATCTTGTCATCACAATGAATTATAAACTTGTCCACGTCAGGACGCACATTTCACCATTACGAATAAAGATATCTGCTGGAAATAAATGGTCCACGTCAAGACACCAACACGAAGAGTAATCAACTTTGTCCACGTCAGGACTTCACATTCAATCAATTTTGAGAAGTCGAACCTGTCCACGTTAGGACTAACACCTCTTATCAGCCCGGGGAAATAAATCTGTCCACGTCAGGACCCCCACTTCTCTAACACGAGGAAAACCCGTCAATAACTTTGTCCACGTTAGGACTCATTTCTTCATTGATCCCAACCCACACACTTCTTAGCACTGACGTGACAACGACTTTGGGGCGGACTCTACTGGGGATATTTGGAAACCAAACTACCGGATGCTTGTTCTGATAACCGGCGGCAGCCTCTGAAATTCTGATTCATGAAACCCTTTGATGACAAATAACTCTGCTTGGGAATGAGGAGAGGCTTTGCCTACTAACTCTGGCGGGAAAACAAGAGAAATTCACACAAACAACTCTGTTCAGAAACAAAGAGAACTTCATCATGATAACTCTATGGGGAATAATGCCAAAGCTGACACTTCATTGAATGTCTCACGTCGAGATTCTGAATGTTTGGTAATTCATTTGAGCAAGAACTCCTTCCACCTGCAAGAGAGCAATACTTGAAACAAACGGTTAACCAACCTGGTTCATGTTTCAAAAATGCATATGTTTGACAATGCCGCCATGCTCCATTCGACATGGAAATGCTACGCGTTTTTATTTGGTGGATGCAAGTATGACACTATATGCCGATGCAAATGCAGACTCGAACTACTGGGATATAGGAAACTGCTTCAGCAAAATAAATGCTGAAAACAATGCCAACTCCGCTGGGGATAGCCAGGTGCTACAGAATTATTTCAGCAAAATAAATGCTGGAAGAGTGAAGTCGACTCAGCTGGGAAATTGGGAACTTAAGCCAAGCACCTCTTTGAAGTAACACCCTGCTGGGGAATATAACTCTGCTGGAGAATAGCAGATGAGCTTGGTATGATTGGAATTCTGCTGGAGAGTAAACGGATATCACACGGTATTCTGACAAAATAAATGCCAGGGCGCACGACCAACTCTGCCGGGGAGAGTCTTAATCTTCGAATTCCACTGGGAGGAAAAAGAACCCTTGCTGGAAAGAGAACTCCACTGGGGCTGGAACGATTCTCTTGGGAACATCAACTGACTCCGCTGGGGGAGAGCAAATGACCCTGCGGGGAAAGGTAAACTGTCTGAATACAGCTCACAAACATTAATCTTCCGCGGCTAAACCACTCTGCTTGAGATGCACTGTCTGAATACAGCCTTCGATCTAGGAATCACCAAACTTTGCTGAGGATAAGCGCCTCTGTTGGAGGATGTCTTTTGGATAAGCTACGACGAGCTGGGGAATTCGATCCTTCTTCAGTAAGGAACATTGTCATCTCGGACGCACGACCTGCGTGGGGATCGAGTCTTTCATTACGAGCTTCTGGTCCATACTGCAATCTTTTGATCATCCTCTTCATACGGCTATGAACCCTGCAACAACACAAACAAGACAAGACAAGTCTATGCAACCAATTTATTCAGGTTAGCGTTAGTGACATTATTTTCAGTTAATTCAAAGTTTTAGCAATTGTTGGCAAGGACCAGTGACGTTATGCACATGCTAGTTTCATCAAACCTAGGCGTTTTATCATGCACAAAACAGTAAAGAACCAGCATCAATTACTGAGTAACATATTTTATTGATTGGGCCCCTGAATGGGCGGAGTTTTTGTACACGGGATGTAACTCCTGAAAAGAGGAAGCTACGCATAACAAATATACAAGTATTCCCAAGAAGCATAAATATATTGACAAATTAAATTTGTACACATGTCGGCAACGGGATGCAGATGAACACCACGAACTGATCCTCCTATGACTCGTCCGACTCTAATGCTTTCCCGGTATCCACACTTCCGAAGAGATTGTATCTGATAATCGACCCCTCAAATATATTCTCCCGCACTAAAGCTCAATGCAGTATCAAATTCGGACCGCAGTCATTTGCTTTTCAAATCCCTAACTTTTGCGTGAACCGCCCTTTACGGGTTTTCAGTTCACCGGGATACCCCTTTTTGCCGAAGCCGCCCAGTGTAGGTTTTCAACTTCGCGGGTGTACATTTTTCATTTTATCCCTAACTTTTGCCCGAACCTTTCATTCTGTTTTTGGTTCGCCAGGATGCCCCATTTTTGCCTGGACTCTCTTTTTCTGTCCAGCGGGTCAATTTTAAGCAAAGTATTTTTTAACTGCGTCCGAATTCACAAGCGACGTAAAATCTTCACCGTCCATGGTGGACAACAATAACGCTCCTCCTGAGAAGACTTTTCTGACAACGTATGGCCCTTCGTAGTTGGGGGTCCACTTGCCCCTGTGATCTGCCTGCGGCGGGAGAATCCTTTTCAGCACAAGGTCGCCCGTCTGAAAGCTCCGCGGATGTATCTTCTTATCATATGCTTTCTTCATTCGGCTCTGGTACAAACGACCGTATGCTAGAGAAGCTAGCATCTTCTCATCCATTAAACTCAGTTGGTTCAACCTGTCTTTCACCCATTCTGCCCCATCTAGTTGAACATCTCGCAATACCCTCAGAGAAGGGATCTCAACTTCCAATGGTAGTACTGCTTCCATTCCGTATACCAACGAGAATGGAGTTGCCCCGGTTGATGTGCGTACCGTCGTACGATAACCGTGCAAAGCAAAAGGTAGCATCTCATGCCAATCCTTATAGGTCACCACCATCTTTTGAACGATCTTCTTTATATTCTTGTTGGCCACTTCAACAACGCCATTCATCTTGGGTCGGTAAGGGGAGAAGTTGTGATGTTCGATCTTGAAATTCTGACAGAGCTCCTTCATCATTTTGTTGTTCAGGTTTGAACCGTTGTCAGTGATTATCCGTTCGGGGATTCCATATCTGCAAATGATATCTCTCTTGATGAATCTGGCCACCACCTGCTTAGTCACATTTGCATAAGACGCCGCTTCCACCCACTTGGTGAAATAATCGATTGCTACTAGAACGAACCGGTGCCCGTTAGAAGTTGTCGGCTCGATCTTTCCAATCATATCGATTCCCCACATCGAGAATGGCCATGGCGATGACATCACATTCAGAGGACTTGGAGGCACATGGATCTTATCTGCATAGATTTGGCACTTGTGGCACTTCCTCGCAAACTTGAAACAATCAGTTTCCATAGTCAGCCAAAAATAACCTGCCCGTAGCAGCTTTCTCGTCATAGCATGCCCACCAGCATGCGTACCAAATGTACCTTCATGTATTTCCTCCATGAGCAACTTCACCTCTTTTTCATCTACGCAACGCAGCAGCACCAAGTCATGGTTTCTTCTGTACAAGACACCATCTGGGTTCAAATAGAAATTGCCCGCTAATCTCCTGAGAGTCTTCTGATCTTGACTGGACGCTCCAGCCGGATACTCTTTGTTCTTCAGGAAATTAAGGATATCGAAATACCACGGTTTACCATCGGATGCTTCATCAATAGCAAACACGAAGGCAGGTCTGTCAAGCCGAGAGATAATGATTCTGGGAGCCTCGTTCCAGAAGTTGACTTTGTACATGGAAGACAAAGTGGCCAGGGCGTCAGCCATTTGATTCTCCGCTCGCGGTACATGATGCAATTCAACCTTGTCGAAGAAAGGCAACAATCTCCTTGCATAATTCATGTAATGTATTAAATTGGGCTGACGTGTCTCCCATTCCCCTTTGATCTAATTCACCACCAGAGCTAAATCTCCGTATACGTCTAGATTTTTGATTCGCAAATCAATGGCTTCTTCAAGCCCCATAATACAAGCTTCGTATTCGGCCTCATTATTGGTAACTGCAAAGGTCAACCGAGCAGTAAACGGGATGTGCGACCCGTGTGGAGTAGTAATGATTGCCCCTATTCCGCTACCGTAAGCGTTCACAGCCCCGTCAAAAATCATCTTCCATTTGGAACCCAATTCTGGTCCTTCGTCTGGCAACGGCTCTTCACAATCTTTCATCTTTAGGTACATGATATCCTCGTCAGGAAAATCAAACCTCATCGATTGGTAATCTTCAATAGGATGCTCCGCCATGTACTCAGACAGTACACTCCCCTTTATTGCCTTCTGCGAGACATACTGGATGTCATATTCAGTCAAGACCATCTGCCAACGGGCAATTCTCCCTGATAACGCCTGCTTTTCGAATACATATTTGATAGGATCCATCTTCGAGATGAGCATGGTGGTGTGATTCAGCATGTATTGCCTCAAACGCTTGGCGGCCCAAGCTAGCGCGCAACAAGTTTTCTCAAGCATTGAATATCGAGATTCACAATCTGTAAATTTCTTACTCAAGTAATAGATCGCATGCTCTTTTCTTCCTGTCTCGTCATGTTGACCGAGAACACAACCCATGCTTCCCTCAAGAACTGTCAAATACATAATCAAGGGTCTCCCTGCCACCGGGGGTATCAAAATAGGAGGCTCCTGCAAATACTGATTTATTTTATCGAACGCCTTTTGACAATTTCCGTTCCACGTTACAGCTTGATCTTTTTTCAACAGCTTGAATAATGGTTCACACGTAGCCGTTAGGTGAGATATGAACCGGGCAATGTAGTTCAACCTCCCTAAAAACCCGCGCACCTCTTTTTCTGTTCTAGGCGTCGGCATTTCTTGTATTGCTCTTATTTTAGCAGGATCGACCTCTATTCCTTTTTCGCTTACGATAAACCCCAGCAGTTTACCCGATCTCACCCCGAAGGTGCACTTGTTAGGGTTCAGTCTCAGTCTGAACTTCCTAAGCCTTTTAAATAACTTCAGCAGATTCACCAGATGCTCCTCCTCCGTCTGGGATTTAGCAATCATATCGTCAACATAAACTTCGATCTCTTTATGCATCATATCGTGGAAAAGAGTCGTCATTGCACGCTGATATGTTGCCCCAGCATTCTTCAAGCCAAAGGGCATCACTTTATAGCAAAATGTTCCCCAAGGCGTTATGAAAGTAGTCTTCTTCATGTCCTCTGGCGCCATTTTAACCTGATTATAGCCTGAGAAGCCATCCATGAAGGAGAATACGGAGTACTGAGCAGTATTATCAACTAGCACGTCGATATGAGGAAGCGGAAAATCGTCTTTCGGGCTCGCTTTATTTAAATCATGGTAGTCGACGCACATTCTCACCTTACCGTCTTTCTTTGGCACTGGTACGATGTTAGCGACCCATGAGGGATATTTTGTCACAGCCAGGAAACCAGCATCCCACTGTTTTTGAACCTCTTCTTTAATCTTCACTGCCATATCGGGTCTAGTTCTGCGAAGCTTTTGTTTGACTGGCGGGCATTCTTCTCTCAATGGCAGACGGTGCACAACCATATCTGTATCGAGCCCTGGCATATCTTCATACGACCAAGCGAACCCATCACTATACTCTCGGAGCATTTCAACCAGTCTTCGCTTGATGTCGCTCTGCAGCACGGCTCCTATACGAATATTCTTCTCAACCCCTTCCGACCCCAAGTTAATGATTTCGATGACCTCTTCGTGAGGCAGAATGATTCTTTCTTCTTGTTTCACCAACCAAGACAATTCTTCAGGAACGTCACCATCTTCAACAACCTCTTCTTCGGCCTGAAATACCGGGTGTTCAAAGTCGGGACGAGTCATAGGTGGTTCAAGGATGTCATCTGAAATTGTTATCCTGCAAAAAGAATGGTTAAATGCTTCAAAATGCGTATAAAGCGAATAACCACGTTGCCATTTTATTGAAAAATACAAAACCAGAAAAACAGAGATCGCAATATTTGCACATGAAAAACGCCTTTATTTAATGATTAACACGCAATGTTCATAACAGCACAGCCCTAAGCAAATCATGATGCCCCGGGAAAGGCACCAGATTGTTCAACAATTAATAAAACAAAGCATTACTGTTTAAGAGTCACAGGAACAAGCTCCTGAATAGACCAGTTGCACAATCCCTGTCCTGGCGTGCTTGGCTGAATCCAGTCATCCATATCACAGTCGTTGTCTCCTTCGTCAGACTCTGAAGCAGCGTTGATGGTCTCATGGCATACTCCACCAGCAAAGATGGTTATTGGCCCTTTGAAACGAGGTGCTCCCACGGCAGGTGCTGATGACGACGATTGGTATCCCAGCCCGAATCGGTCCATCTTCACAGGAATATCCAGCACTTTGCCCCAGCCCTTTGTCTCACCAGTCTCTACTAGAGCTTGAGCTTCTTTATACGACGAGACAGCTACCTCTGACACTTTGCTCGGCCCGGGACCTTTGTCCTTGATGCGCAACCCTTCAAATGCCTGGCAGGGTGTTTCGTGAATCTCTCCATCGACCTCCACATATTTAAATGACGACAGATGGCTGACCAGGATGTCCTCTTCGCCACAGACAGTAACCACGCTGGCTCCCACCATATATTTCAACTTTTGATGCAGGGTAGACGTGACTGCCCCAGCCCCATGGATCCAGGGTCTTCCGAGAAGGCAGCTATACGCAGGCTGGATGTCCATGATATAAAATTCAGTTGCAAACACCTCCGGCCCCACCTGTAGAGGCAATGTTATCGATCCAAAAACTGTTCTCCGCGTGCCATCGAATGCCCTGACCACCAAGTCACTGGGCGTGCACAGGATTCCTCTGACATCCAGCTTCATCATCGCTTTCTTGGGCAGCACATTCAAAGACGATCTGGTGTCGACCAGTACATGCGACATGACTGATCCTCTACACTCGACAGATACGTGCAGCGCCATATTATGATCTCTCCCCTTAGGGGTCAAATCGAAGTCTGTAAAGCCCATGCTATGTCCTGCATTCACATGTGCCAACACTCCTTCCAGCTGATTTACGGAAACATCTTAGGGTACGAAGGAAGTATCCAGGACTTTCAACAAAGCATTTCTGTGAACTTCAGAACACAAGAGCAACGACAGGATAGATATCTTGGACGGCGTCTGTTGCAGATGCTCTACAATCTTATAATCGCTTTTACGGATCAAGCGCATGAATTCTTCCACATCTTTCGATGCCGATGCTTTTTCGCTTGCCTGCACTGGGACATTTTCAACCATCTTTCCCTTTCCCTTCGCCAGTCGCTCAGCCTCTACTTCAGGCGATATAAAGATCCTACCACTCCTTGTCATACCTCCGGTACCAACAACATTATCTACAGTCTCAGCTGGCTGCTTGTTAACATCAATCTTTATTCCGTCACAATACACTTCCAACCCATATGACCATGGGACTGCTTTTGTGCCCTCGTACGGGATTGGTCTGGCCTTAGTTATAGTGATAGGTGGTCGCTGGACCGGTGCCGTTATAGTGATTGTCTTTCGAGGAATCGTTACAGTGGCCACATCACTCTGATTATCTGCTAATGCCCCTGCAGGTTCTTCCATTGCTGCTCGGTCAAACTGCAATGTGCCACCATCTATTAAAGCCTGAATGCCTTTCTTCAAACCATCACACCCCCCAGCTAGGGTCCAACATTCTAAGCAGTACTCATCACAACCAGGATACACACCCCCCTGCAATAATCTGCTTTTTATCTCGCTCAGCGGCGTCTTTAAGTCATCGACATTCATAATCAGATTCAAACCCTCCTCAGTCAGAATGGCGTTTGCCCCATGATTAGGCATGGGCTTCTGCACTATATTCGGACCCGCCGTTCCAAAATTGATAGCCTTGCTGTCCAATAAATCCTGCACAACATGCTTAAAGGCATGGCAACCCTCTACATCGTGGCCCGGGGCCCCAGTGTGGAACTCACAGTGCCTGCTTGCATCATAACCATACGGAGGAGTTCCTGTTATTGGTGTCAGGGTTCTCTTCTCTACCAAGTTCAACCCTAACAACGTTTGTAACAAATCTGCGTACGTTGAAGGAGGCTTCTCAAACACTCTCCTTGGTTTACCACCCTGGAATCTACGCTGAGCAGGCTGTGCCCCCTGCTGCGGCTGCTGCTGCTGTTGCTGTTGTTGCATTGGTTGTTGTTGTTGAAATGGTTATTGTTGGAACGGAATAGTAACACTCGCCACCTGCTGCGGCTGATTATACTGGTTCCGACCTCTGCCTCGGCCTCTGCCTCGGCCTCCAAACACTGTGCTTGCATCGCCCTGACGGCACCCACCAAAAGCCTTCCTGTTACTGCCAGATGCAGTTGATTCCTCAGCCTGGAATCGGCCCTGCTTAATGTTGCTTTCAATCTTTTCTCCCATCAGAATTAAGTCTGAGAAACTGGCCAAAGATGTGTGAAACAACTTGTCATAAAACATGCCTGTGAATGTGCCGATGAACATGTCATTCATTTCCTTGTCTTCTAAAGGAGGACGGACCTTGGCATCCATGTCGCGCCATCTTTGCGCATACTCTTTAAAACTCTCACCCTTCTTCTGAGACAGCCCTTGCAATTGGACCCGATTGGGCGCCAAATCGCTGTTATACTTATAGTGGGCTAAAAATGCCTCTGCCAGTTGTTTCCATGTCTTTATATTAGTTGGCTCCAATCCCATATACCACTCTAGGGACGGACCAGACAAACTATCTTGAAAGAAATGCATTAGCATTCTCTCATCAGTTGAATATGCAGACATTCTTCTGAAATATGACCTCACGTGCACTTTCGGGCAGGTGTCCCCTTTATACTTATCAAACGTAGGAGCTTTGAATTTGATTGGCACCCTCAAGCCAGGCACCCGACCCATTGTTGACATGTCTAAGCCCACAGCACTTTGGTTCACGACCCCCCTCATCTGCTCTTCCAGCATTCTGATCCTCTGGGAGTCATCCATAGGTCCCTCGAAACCTCCACCGGAGAAAGCGTCCTCCTGCTGATCCTCTTGCCAGTTACCATTCCCAGCTCCAAATCCATCGTATCAATTGTTACGGCCAGCTCTGATCTGATTCATCACTGGGCCTCGCCCTCTGTTACCGTATCCCGGAGCAATTCCAGCAGGTCCAAAAGCCATTAACCCAGCGCCGTTTCCATTTCCGAAACCTCCGTAACCCTGATTGGTCATACCGTATCTGTCCTGCCCAAGGCCTTGAGCATTGAAACCATATTTCCCAGCATTATCGAAACCCTGATCATTGAATCCGAATCCAGCATTACCGAAGCCGTTGCCTCCCATATTATCGCCCAGGTTGACATCACCTAGCCCAACGTTATGGACAGCAGTCTCGTTCCCACCTCCAACGTTACCGTTCCCAGCAGCAGTAGCGTTGTTGACATTAGCAGTAGGTATATTGACTACAGGTGGAGCCACTGGTGTGGGAGTACCATCCCCATGAACAGTGTCGACTCGCACAGACTGATGATCCTCATTTCCATGCCCAGCGTTCCTGACCAACAGAGGCTGCACCATAGCTTGCAAATTCTCCTGACCTTTTGCAATAGTCTCCATGGTCTGCATAAAGAGCGCTAGCTTCTCGCGCATATCTTGCATCTCGTTCTGCATTTGATCCATGATTCTTCGACAGTTG
Organism: Lathyrus sativus; assembly: GCA_963859935.3. Taxonomy (NCBI): domain Eukaryota; kingdom Viridiplantae; phylum Streptophyta; class Magnoliopsida; order Fabales; family Fabaceae; genus Lathyrus; species Lathyrus sativus. The sequence continues at coordinate 62,359,443 of OZ012738.1, read as the reverse complement.
GTGCGAGTGGAATATCTGTGCGGGCGCTGATCTGCAATCCTGGAAATACCTGGTACAGAGCAGGAAATAAGATACCATCCAATGATTACCTGTAATGCAATATGAATATGAATGCAATGCAATGTGTGTCTGTGCATTAGGGAACAGCATTCCCCGATTCTAGTGCGAAGGTGTCAGTGCAGTGACAGTGCTAGCAATACGGAGATTGGAGCTGAATCACAGAAAGCCTCATATATTGCATAGAAATCCAATAAGCCAAGAATACAATATCACTGAGTACAATAAGAAGGCATGACCTCAACCAACAATCCTGGTGATGGTCAACACTATGCAAATAAAGCATACAAGTTAATACATGAAATGATCAAGTACTCCCATAAGCCCGGTACTCTTCTATTAACTTCTTGGTCTCTGGGTGACCTGGTTGGGTAAGCAGCCCTTCAACAAGTTGGTTTCTTCGTTTGAGCACACGTCGCACGTCACCAACAGTTTCCTCCCATGCCCCTTCTCCGAAGCGATCCTCTAACTTCCGCTTCTGAGACACAGCTTCGTTCCTGCCTTCGATGGCTTTGTTCAGTGCATTCTGGAGACCATACATGGTCACCACTTCTTCTTCATACTTCTTAATGCTAGCCTTCAACTGCTCTTCGAGGTCGGAAATTTGCTGCTTCAACTTATCTTCCCTCTTTTTATTGTTGGTGAGCGTAGCATTCCAAGTCTTATTACAGGAAGAGATCTCCTGGTGAGCGGCATCAAGTGCCTTCTTTTTGGATTCCAGCATGTCGTGGGAGCTTCTGAACTCTTGCCCCAGACGTTCGCGCTTCTTCTTCTCCTCAGTTAACTCAGCCCCTAGTCTGTTTACTAGCTCGATCTGCTATTGGAAAGCATGCACGGCCTTGTTTTTCTCACTGCGTATCTGAGCTAGATCTTGCTCTAGCCCTTCATTGATCTTCATCAAGGCTTCTTTTTCTTTCACAACTTGCTTGTAGGCCTCCATAGAAACAGTGGTTGGCTCTTCTACCGGAGTATGAACAGGGACTGGTGCATCTGGAAATGGCATCTGCAACTGACTTGCTCTCTCTTGGATCCAAACTCTGTATGGTGCATAAGCCTGACAGTCATTCTTCCCTAACAGCGGCTTCCCTTTTCTGTTAATACGCGTCCAGGCATGCTACAGCTTGGCTAATAACTCTCCCTTCAAATCACCGGTGAAGTACAGAGATTCCTGTACTTCTTCCTCCTTTGGTGGGTTCTTCAGCGCATATCCAAACTGGCGGATGAACAGAGAAGGGTTGTAATTGATACACCCTTTTCTTCCTATCAACGGAACATTAGGGTACCCAGAACAACTGAATATAAGCTCAGACCCCAGCAAGTCTCGATCGAACCATTCAATGTCTTCGGAAGATAGCCTCATCATACGCTCTGGCCAATCAACTGTAGTTGCACTATCCATAAAAGGTCCCTTCAAGGGAAGATGGCTCTTAAACCACATGTACAGCAAAGGCACGCAACAAGAGACATTCTTGCCTCTCCTGTTCTCATTCCTGTAGTGCATCGAATGGTAAAAGTCTCTAATCAGTGTTGGTACTGGGTTACCAGCAGCAAATAGATGAAATGCATCCATGTCCACGAAGTTTGGGAAGTTGGGAAACAGCACTATCCCGTAAATGCATAGGGCCAAAATAGCGTTAAAGACCACCCAACACCCATTCTTGGCGTACTCTTGAGCCTTACCAACCAGAAACTGGAGAGAGAAACCCGAAACCCCTCGCCAAGAAGTCATCAGCAGCTCAGAAGCATTCATGTGCAAGGCCTTAGCTAAATCCTCCAACTTGGGCTCAGCGGCAGAGTGAATAAAAGGAACTACATTCTGTACCGGCAGCTCAGTGAACCCCACATACTCCTCCATGGTAGGCCCCAAGATAAAATCAGAAAACGTGAAACACCTCAAAGCCGGATCATAGAATTGCATCAACGTATACAGCCCATTCAATTCATCATTAGTGGATTTACGAACCAAACTCAACAGCCGTCCGTAACTCTGCCTGAAGCTTCTACGGACATCCTCATCAGCAAAAGAAATCAGACCCAGGAGGGGAGCAATATCAGGGATAGGTAGCTTATAGGCAACTGTCATCCTCAAACCAGCCATGATCAATACTCAGAAGTCCAGACACTAAAACCGGGGAATATGCAAATGTACCTGCAGCACAGACACACGTTAATGGGATGCAATGATAATGATTATGCAAATAATGCAATGCAAGTAATCATGCAACAGGGACCAACTGCCATAGCTGAATAGCCTGAACCATATCAAAAAGTCTCAGATAGACCCTCAAGAAGTCCTCAAACCCTGGTCTCAGATAGACCCAGAACAAAGCTCCATTACTGGTCTCTGATGGACCCATAACATAACTCTGAGTGGTCTCTGACAGACCTCAGAACATATCTCCAACTGGTCTCTGACAGACCTCAGAACATATCTCCAACTGGTCTCTGACTGACCTCAGAACTCTCCATAAATACCCAGGATCTCTGATCAAGAAATAAACCGGTAGTCTGAAAGTCTAGTTACCTGCATAACCCCAAACCCTCTCACAGGTGGATGGCCTAGTAACTGACAAAGGTATGGCATCCTATGCGGTCGTCAGCGTCACAGACTTTCAGGATTGATGATACGATTCCCAGAAGGAGTGGCATCATCATATCCTGAAGAGGCCTCACTTAGCCAACTTCCAAATGATCGGTCCCCAGAGTCGACAATCCAACTAACCAGCAACCCGAGCCACCCAAAGGGCAGGACAGGAGGCCAACCAGAAGAACCTCGTCTGAGTGTAGATTTCGCGGGACACTAGGACATGCAAAGCACGTGCGCGCCCACTAATCTTTACTCTAAGTCTAGGTGCACTCAAGCCCAGGTCCGGCTTATCTCTCAATCATAGAATACCCGTCACACCCCAATACAGCAATAATAATCAATATATATAATGCTGAAAATAAAGGTCAGAAATATAAATCCATACAAAATCCTCGACGGGAAAACAAGCGCTAGGACTGACTCGCTCAAGGGACGTTGGATCCCAAATGCATAAGGAACTATCGCAGTCCTTAGCAGCCAGGGGACAAAGACATCCCCAGCAGAGTCGCCAGCTGTCGCTACTGCGAAAATCGGCGCCAGCTGAACAGAAGAGTCGCCACCGTGCGTTATTTATCCCAAAGGAGGGGAAAGGAAACGCTCGAGGTAAACCTACCGCAAAACGGGGAAAGGAATGGTCATCGCAACCAAAACCTGGATTCGGGAGTCGGTTACGCAAGGGGAAGGTATTAGCACCCCTCACGTCCGTCGTACTCGACGGGATCCACGCTTGTTTTCGGGTACGGATTGTTATTCTATCTAAACTAAGGGTTAAGGGTTAAAAGAAAAGAAAATGACTCGGCAAAGTATCGCACTTTATGCCTACGTATTCCCGTCTGAAACGAGAAATCAGAGTCAACGTAGTTCGCCTACCTACGGGAAAGGAGGGGAATGTTGCTCGCTAGGATATCGCATCCTATGCCTACGTACTTTCATACGGCATGAAAGATCAGAGCAAACGTAGTTCGGGCCACGGAAGACACAGGCTTGTCTTGATTGATTTTATTTCCTTCTGAAAAAGGTTTTCTGATTAACAGTCCAAGCGGACAAAAATGACGTCTTGATGAGTTCACATTCTTTTACAGAAGAAGTGTCTTTTATTGTGTTTGAAATCTTATTGTGCTTTTCTGTTTGTTATGAGAAAGAAGAGACAGAACTCTACCCTACGGTTGAAAAGGGAATCAAAATAACCTAATGTTATCATGCATGGGTTAAGACCTAATGTCTATCATGCTCCTCTCTTGCACAGAGAGAAACAGAGATCCTAAGGGATAAACAGAAACAGAAACAACAGCATATATACCATAAAGCAGTAAAATGCATGGATGCAACAATACAAGCGAGGCAAGGGAGTCCCACTCAACCTCGAACCTAGAAAACAATAGGCAAAAGTGAACAGGATTCACTTTCAACCCAACAGGTTAAACAGCAAATAATACAGTCAGGGAAAACCAATCAATACATCAGAAAATAACAGCAAAAATAAACAGCCACAGCAGCTCTGCATCAACATCTGTCTTCAAGTCATCTCTAAACAGTTACAAGCTTCAAGCAAGCTTCAATCTCCATCTCCATGGCCTTCAAGCAAGGGCTTTGATCATCAGTCTTCCATCTGCAATGGCTTTTCTTCAAGTCTCAATCTCCAAGCTGAGGAATCAATCACAAGAGTGAATTGGGTGTTAAGCAATTAGTTGACCACCAAGGGTGGCAAACATACTGCTAACAACACATAGGTTATTTTCTCTCAAGAGTTCTATCTCTTAGACACTATCACCAAGCCTTCCAAAGGAAGGGGGTGGGTGTCTTAGAGAGACCCTGCATCACAGAGAGGAATGGAGGCAATCAAGACCTTCCATGTTTGAGAATCAAGCTTTCTACTCTAGAGCTCTGCCTAGCTCCTAAATCCTATACTCCTCAACAGCTGCCAGCAAAGGACTCTCTTCATCAACTCTGGAGGTTGGTCTTCAATCTCTTTGATCTCCAATGGCCTTCATCATCACAAGTCTTCAGCTCTCCCAATCCCCAAGCAAACCCCATACCCCACACAGACAAATGAAATAACCCTAGAGAGGGCACACCACACCAGTCAAGCAAATATAGACAGTATACTAATAGCAGTAGGGGAATCCTAATAATGTCTAAGGGATCTAATAACTACCCATAACCCCTATAGTCCCCTACCCCAAAGATTCAATCTCTAACTCCTAAGGGAAATGAACTAATTCTCCTATGTTATCTTAAAACCCTAATTTGGATCATGTTGTTCACACCTAAACAAATCGCCTAAAATTAATTTCTAAAATCATGAACTAAATTTTATATACAAGATAAATGTCTAAACTAACCAACCTAAAAAGAATGGACTAAAAATGTAAAATCATCTATTCAAACTAAAATTAACAAAATCATGCATCAAATTAAACTACTTAAAATGCTATTTAAAAGAAAAATATGCTAAAAATACAAAAATAAAATGAAATATTAATTTTTTTATGTGATATTTTTCTTAACAAAATTATGAATAACGTGCAAAAAGAACCAATCAAAACCATGCATTTTTCCATTTTTTATGATTTTTGAAAGAATTAAAAAAATATGAATGAAATAATATGAATTAAATGGAAAGGGGTGCAACCAGAAATGAAAATCAGTTGAAAAAGGAGAATGGGCCCAGACAGGGGGCGCGCATAGCAAGCGCGTCTGGGCCCAATGACTCAGCAAACATAACAAAAAATTAAAAAAACAGAAACGGTGTATTAAGTAAGTTTTTTAGTTATAATGGAATTGGGCCTGATTGGGGAGGGTGTCATTAGCATGAGAATTCAAAGCCCATTCAGAATTGCTTTAATGAAACGGTGCGTAGCACCCTCAGGGTTTCCCTCCGTTTTCATCTTTAAACCAAAGCCGTTGGATCCAGAACCAAGTCCAAGTCAAAGTCATGATCATGTGGCCCACAAGTCGTCTTCAACCTCCAGCAAACCCTAAGGTCTGAAAACCCTAACCATGCACGAAATCTTACACTCCTCTGTTCTCCATCAATTGTCCATGAAATCACATGCTATGAAAAGCAAACTTGGTCTACTTTCCTCCCTCTACACAACCATATCAATATCTCCTTCTAAAATTCACTCAAGAAACAAGCTCGATAGGTTGAACATACTGACTCCACCATTTTTACCTGATATCAACCTCTTCAATTCTTGCTCAATTCTATCCTAACATAATCTACATCTCACACTGATCATTTTAATCCATAGATCCAAGATTATCATGCCATGAACTATGAGTTACAAGTCCTAACAGTTTTGACACACCAATGGCAACCTCCATGAAACTTCTCCAAACTTTATGGAATTCATCCTCTAACTTATCTTAACCGTTCTATGCTAACAAATCTCCATAATTCTAACTAAATCAATCAAATCGAATGGATTACCAACCTGGTGTAAATGGTGAAAACAGGTGCTGAATCCTCTTGATCCAATGCTTGCAATGAGTGGAAATTGATCAGGGAACTTGTTCTTGAATTCTGTATGCAACAAATCTTGCTCCAATGCTTTGAATCTTACAATTCCAAATTTCTTGCTTCTTTGATGATGGAAGTGGTTGGCACGAGTTCTTCTCTAATTCTACCAAATTCTGATGAAAATATGATCTATGAATGATGGTGATGATTATCCAATCCAGAAATGTGAAAATTGAGAGAGATTTGGTGGAGTTTGAAAAGCTTTTGCAAATTGGAAGAATTGTAAGAAACTTGGTGTTATGAGCAAAGTGATTCACCAACCATGGCATGAAGCTCTTCAATTCAATATATAGATGAGATTGGAAACTCCTAGAACCTTGGAGAAACTTCCCATGCACACTTTCCCTTGGATTTGGATTATGTAACTTTCATTGTAAGTAACCATGCATAACTCCTAAATCTTGAACCAAACTTAAAATTATACTTTTTGCAATGTTCTCAAAATGATTTTTCCAATCAAAATGACCTATAATTTCATCCCATTTGGCCAAAATATGAAAAATCTCAAATTTAGGTCATTTTTTATTCATTAAATCCACCAATTTTGAAACCTTGAGCTATGAATCTTTCCAATATTTCATGGTCACTTTTCTAGACTCAAAATGTCATTTGGAGCAAGTTTTATGTTGTGAAGTTTTTCATTTGAAGCTTCCTTGTATGAGTTTTGGGCATAGGCTTGAAATGACCTGTAATTCTCAGATGACCAAAATACCCTTTGCTTGCCAAGACCATAAGTAGAGTTCCACAAGTCATATGAAGGCATACCATACCATTATAGAAATATAATACAATAAGGAACAACTCTTATGTTGACCAGAAATTCATTTGAAATCTCCTTGAGGGGTAAAAATTGCTTGGAAGACAAGTAACTTTCACAGACAAAATTTCAGATACCTCAGATGACCTGTAACTTGCAAGGACCATAACTTGAGTTCTATAAATCTCCTTAATGTCTTCCACCACTAAAATTAAAGGTCTTGAGATCCTCTACAAGTTTCATGTTGGCCAAGGATCCATTTGAAGCTTTAATTTTTACTTATCTTGCTTGGAAATTTGACCTAAATCAGGGGATTTTACACAAAAACCCTAATTTAGAAACTCCTCTTCTCCTTGATTTCTCTTGATTTCTTCTTAGCACCTTACCATATCCTTCTCTATATTTCAAATGATGAACCCCACATCTCTCCAATAGCCCTTAATGCCTTTCAATCAGTCAATTGACCTAGAGTTGACCTAGAGTTGACCCCAGATGAAACCCTAGTTGACTGTCTTCAACTGCAACTCTTGTGATCATATCAATGACTTGCCTCCTTCTGCAAATGACTTTCTAAGTCTCCCATGAGGTCTAAATACTCTCCATGCTCAATTCACAGCTCTCACCTTCCTTGATGATCCCCAGATACCCTCAGATAGGAGATAAATGCACTGCTTGATCCAATGACTTCTTATCTTTCCAATCCTTTCTGATGACTTAAATGAGATTGAATTCGAATAATAACCTCTTGATAGGCTCATAGAGATGAGAATAATGATTGGTCCCTGTTGGATGATTTGTTATGCTATGCTATGCAGATGGTTAGACTATGTACATGACTCTATATGCAAATGCTAATGATATTGAAACATAAACCAAGTGAAAAAGGTTGAGCAAATTTTAGGGTGCAACAGTATGGTACCCTTTGGGTGACATGCGACACATTCACTCTCAGGTCATAGTCTTTAGTGCGATTGAAATTGCAAACACAATAAAAAACACTTCTTCCGTAAAAAGACAGAAAACAAACTTCAAACCTTTTTGCCCCGTGGGCCCATAATTCAAAGGAAAGCTTTTCTGAAGAAAAGAGTGTCGTTAAACTTCAGCGCCAACGCAAACAGGCTTTGTCCCTAACTGCTGGAACTGCTGTTTAACCCTACTCGATAAAACAGATGAATCTGAATCCCCATAAAGCATAGTTATCCCGAACTACGTAAGCTCTAATCTCTCATACCTGTTGAGAGTACGTAGGCACAATACTGACATATTGGCGAGCTACCTTCCCCATAACCCATAGTAGGTCGAACTATGTTGACTCTGATTTCTCATTCTCTGATGAGAATACGTAGGCATAAAGCGCGACGCTTTGCCGAGTCATTTTCTTTTCTGTTTAAGCCAGCCTTGATAGGTAGATAGATAAACCAACTCGTCCAGTAAACACAACAAGCGTGGATCCCGTCGAGTATGACGGACGTGAGGGGTGCTAATACCTTCCCCTTGCGTAACCGACTCCCGAACCCAGACAACGGTTGCGACGACCTTGTCTTACCCTTTTTTCGTCAGGTTTTTCCGATCGTTTCCTTTCCCGCTCCGAGGGATAAATAACGAAAGGTGGCGACTCTTCTGTTCTTCCGGTACCTTATTTTTGCGGAAGCGACACTTGGGCTCTGGTATGAGTTCTCTTGGTGAAATCAACAAGCCTGGACTTGCAACAGCTCCACCTTTGCCCACAAAAACTGCTACCCAACAATCCCAAACTGATGGGTCTGATCATGTAGAAGATGATGCACCGCAGACTCTAGGGGCAGCCAATGCAAGAGAAGTTCCTATGGAGGAGGATACCACCTTAGTTGACGCAGGTAACTCTCCACTGGGGCATACCCTTGTTTTCAAAGACACTGAGCCAGCAAAAGGTGAGGATGCTGACAAGGATGAAACCATGCACCAATCAGAATTGGATAGCCCTAGTGATGAGGATACTGGGTATGAGATGGATGAAGACAAAGCAGGTGATGGTCAGAGTGGGGAAGAGAAACTCGAGAGAGGTCCAACTAATGAACCTGCCCCTGTCGAGGTGATTGATAATCCAACCATTACTGTGATTAAGGAAAGAAAAACAATGCCCACCATATGTGAAGCAAGTCTCACTAGTGCAGAACTTAACGCCCTAAAAGTTAGCAACCCTCGACAGTATGTCAAGATTCTTCTTGGGAGTTGAGGCAGTTCTTCTAGCAAGGCTCTCAGCACTTCGAATTCTGAGGATCAAGCCTCGAGCAAGCCAAAGGAGAACATACTCGAGAAGATCAAAGAGAAAATCTTCAAGGGTGATCTTTTTTCAATCTTGCAAATGGACCAAGTTACCCATCTTTCTCTGAAGAATCTTCTTCAACAAGTGGATATTCATTCCATCTCCCCCGAACCTACTACTCATCCTGGAAGTTGGCGCCATGATCGACCAAGTCTATGGTGACCTCAGACTGCTGCCTCAGATCGAGAAAGCCATTTCGACTAAAGTTGGATGTGAAGCTGCTGCTTGGACCGCTGTTGCTGAATCTGAAAGTAAGATAGCGGAGTTGGAGGAGGCGAAGAACAAGAATCAACAAGAGATTGCTTCCAATGAAAAGAACATATCCTCCTAGGAACGAAGGATTAAGAAACTTCGTAGCAAGATACCGAAGGCTAAGAAACGGAATGCTGAGCTATCTACTTTCGATGACTCCAGCCTTTCAACAGAGCTTAACCATGCTATTACTTTCGCTGAGGAGGCTCGACAGCTGGAAGCAGAGGTTGCCCATTTGGAATCTGACCAAAACTTGTGTCAAAGGCGCCTCGAACTCCAGAAGTCGAGATACTTGAGAATGAAGGAGAATCTCCCTTTTTAGTTTATTGTAACTTTTTGTAATGCTTTTTCTTTTTTGGCCCTCATGTGCCATAGTCTTTTGACTTGATTATGTAATGACTTGAGCCATTTTGGCATGTATAAATACCATTTATGGCTTTGCTTTGTATGTTGCATTATTTTTTAGAGATTTTAACTTCTTGAAGCGTTGGTTTGTATTTTTTCAAATACTTGCCATTTACTTTTAAAATTCTCTTATCTTCGTTTAATTCTTCGACTTCATACGCTCCATTGAAGAACACTTGCGTGACTTGGAACAGGCCTTCCCACTTTGGGGACCACTTACCCAAAGACCTAACCTTTCGATCCATAGGAAAAATCACTTTCCAAACTAAATCTCTAGGTAGAAAGGTATTAGCCTGAACCTTTTTGTTATATGACTCACAGGATCGATCAGATTGATCCTAGGACATGTGCTAAAAATTTTATGTGAACTTAATTTATCTAAACTACACACTTCGACAATGTTTTGAGGAGAAGGCTTGATGCAAAGGTAATGTTCGACTGAAGTAAAAAGGATGTAAGTTTGCAGAAATCAAAGTAAAGAACTTTGAAAAGTATTTAACAAAGTAAAGCAAAATGCTTAGAAGATGTAGATTGCAGGAAAAGTAAAGAAAAACTCTTTAAGATTAAGCAAGTAAATTAAATTTCATTGAAAGTAAAGATGGTGTGTTTATATAACATACATTCTCCTAGAACTCATTTCTCTACACTCAGATACTTTAAGTAATTTTGGAGTGACTTGTACAAATAGTAAATTACAACACAGTGAATTATATGTCTAGAACTCTTATTTATAATAGTAAAACTAACTACCAATAACCTCCTAAAATCATCAGCCTCCGACAAGTGTCATATTGCATGTAGTCACTTGCTAGATGAATGCCACTTGTCTTCCTTAGTCACGAGAAAGCACAACTACTCCCTCCTTTATTTGAATTTCAAAACTTCACTAATACTCAGCCAACATCTCGGTCGAAGGCAGTTTCCTCAATATTTGGAAATTTTCTCTAAGTCCCAAGCGCTTTGAATAACCCATCCAACTCGATGGTCTCCACACTCGAAGTCTTTTACATTTCTTAAAGATCTTAATATTTTATTCAAATATTTAGTATAAAATATGATGCGTCGAATTTGTGAGCTAACAAAACCCAACAGATAAGAGGAATACAATCAAAGTAATAAAGCAAATAAAGCAATAATAAAAGCAAACAAAACACACATGCGACAAATAGAACTAGGTTTGGCTTGCTAGGGTGAACCATCCCCAGTGAAGTCACCAAGTTGTCGCTACTCGAAAAATAACGATGTTGAGGCGAAAAGGAAAACAGGAGAGTCACCATCAAACTTTACTTATCCCAAAAGGGGAAGTGGAAAACATCGAGAAAACTCCAAGATAAATGAATAAGATGGTCTCGTAACCAAATTATGAGTTCGGAAGCCGGTTATGCAAAGGGAAGGTATTAGCACCCCTTCACATCCATCGTACTCGATGGAAACCATTCGCTTGTCTATGTGTAAAGATTTTTGCTAAAGGAAATTGCATTCAAAAAGTGCTCTAAGAGGGAAGAAAATGGGTTTAGACATAAAGGTGAAATGAAAAGAAGATAAATGAAAATGAAAATAAAAGGATGGAAACAAAAAGGAGACTCGATAGGACTTCGCAGCCCTATGCCTACGTATTCCCTCGTGCAATGAGAAATTCAGAGTCAACGTAGTTCGGAGGACTACGGGTGAAGAAAATGGAAGGGTGTTCGCCAAGGATTAGGGCCCTTGTGCCTACGTATCTTCACATAAAAGAAGTGAAGAATCAAAGCGTCTGTAGTTTGTGAAAACTACAGTTTGTTGATGTCTTTTATGGAAGATGCTAACATTCGCATTCTAGTAGTTAGGTGTATTATAACTAGCTTGTGGAGTCTTATGTGTTACCTGTTTGCGGTAGAACGGAAGTAACATGTCCTTTTTTAAAATGTTAAGTTTTCGCCATCAAGGAAAGATGTCACATTTGATTTGTGATGGTTAATTTTAGGGGTGAGATAAGTCCTCAGATAGGAACCCCTGCAGGATGTACCCAATTCTTTCTCTCAAAAGATTTGTTTTAAAGAAGGTGTGGCAAATATAGTCACGTCTTTGTATTGAAAGGCGAGTATCAAGACCATACAATCTAAAGTGAGGATCCTAATACTCGAAGAAGAAGAAGTCTTCACCCAATCCTCTTTCTTTAGTTCAATACAAAGAGAACCTTATTCTCTTATTTAAGGTATTTTAATTTAGATGGTAAGTGATTCATGACAGTGAACCCTAAAGGTAATGTCAAATATTCGGGATAGGAAAAGACCTTCGCCTAACCACTTCACAACCTTCCAAGTTTATTGAGAAAAGAAGTTTGAAAATGCCCTTGGTGTGGAAACGAAGGTTTTTACTCAAAGAGAAGAAGGTGATGAGTGAGATGGAAGGGAGAATGCTAACCTATTGTCATCATACTCAGATTAAGGACCTAGAATATGTGAAAGTAAAGCTAGCAACAACACAAGCATCAATTTCAGTCAACCAATATATACATGAAGCACACAACATACTAAGGATAAAGTAATACTCAAGAAGACGTATGACAAAAAATATTCATCAAAAGAACAAAGTCAAGACTCAAGTAAGTACATGAACACACAAACACGTCAAGTTCAATAGGAGAATACTGTCGTACCTCGAAAAATACGATCCTCGCGATGGCCGCGGAAAATACTGTTCGAAACAGAGTCGCCACCGAACTTTATTCATTCCAAGGATGGAATAGTAAAATATCGATAAAACCTTTAAGGGGATAAGAACATGGTCATCGCAACCAATATTCTAGGTTCGGGAGTCGATTACATGAGGGGAAGATATTAGCACCCCTCATGTCCGTTGTACTCAACGGGAACCTCTTGATCGATTCGAGAGTAAAGTTAACTATGCTTGTTAGTTTTATTCTAAGATTTCTCCTATAGGGGGAATGGGTGGTTTTAAGACAGGGTGCTCGCCAAGGATTGAGGCCCTTGTGCCTACGTATCTTCACTTGTAAGAAGTGGAAAATCAGAGCATTCGTAGTTCGTGGGACTACGGGAAAAAGAGGGGATTGTGCTCGCCAAGATCGTCGCAATCTTGTGCCTACGTATCTTACATTCAAGAGGGAATGAAGAATCAGAGCAGTCGTAGTTCGGCTAACTACGGTAATAGGTTTGTGTTTGGAATGAACGAGAGTTTAGGTCGCATTCTAACTGCTAAACATTGGCTTGTCTGCTCACTAGGGGAGGCTGAAGCACTTGTTTGTTATGCGCAGAAGAATGGACTAAACAGTGTTCTTTGGTAAAAGGTATGGGAACCCTAAGGTGGGAAATAAAGAAAAGTGGAAAAGTGCTCGCTAGGATCATCGCAATCCTATGCCTACGTATTCTCATTGATAAATGAGAAATCAGAGCAGCCGTAGTTCGGCTAACTACGGTAATAGGTTTGTGTTTGGAATGAACGAGAGTTTAGGTCGCATTCTAACTGCTAAACGTTGGCTTGTCTGCTCACTAGGGGAGGCTGAAGCACTTGTTTGTTATGCGCAGAAGAAGGGACTAAACAATGTTCTTTGCTAAAAGGTGTGTAGGTTGGAGATCGCACGAGGGCGAGGAATTTAGTGTTTATCGTGTTGGATGTTTTGGTTTGGGAAGGAGAATGGATCTGAATAAATTTAAGGTTTCGACCGCACGGGGGCGAGAGAGAGGAGTTTGGTTAGGTAATTTGATGGAGAATGACGACTATTCGATAAACGAGCCGTCAGCCTCGCAATCTATTAGTCGGGGAATTACTGGAATGCTGGATTCCAATGACACCTTTTTCATTCGAAAGATTCTATGAAATGTGTTTGAGAAGGTTTCAAACACACGAGGGCGAGAGAAGGGAGTTGGATATTTTAAAGGGGAATGACGACTACTCGATAAACGAGACGTCAGTCTCGCAATCGATTAATCGGGATATCGTTGGAATGCTAGATCCCATCAACGCCTTTTTCATTCGATTAATTATGAAATCGTATTTGAATGGACAATAAAGATATTGGTCCAAATAGTTAGGGCATGTATTTATAGACGAAAGGTCGAGTAATCCACAACCTAAAGCGTACGCCCTAAGAGTGTTTACTCAAGAATTCAAGGAGTGCGAGACTCCAAGAACTCAGTTCTTTCGTAGTTTAATTAGGAAAATAGTTTGGATTTGACGTATGGCTTAGAGACATATTAGGGTTTAGACTCGACCACACGAAGGCGAGGAACGAGGTTAGACGGGTTGAAATAAATTAGGAGGAATGACGACTACTCGATAAACGAGACGTCGGCCTCGTAATCAAATCAATCGGGACATCATTGGGATGCTCGATCTCAACGATACCTTTTCATTCGAAATATGTTTGTTGGATAGTGAATATTTATCCAAATAATTAGAGGAAGTATTTTAGAGACGAAAATTCGAACGACACACCATTCAAGACGTACGCCTCAATAGTAGTCACTCTCGAATTCGAGGAATGCGCGACTCCAAGAACTCGACTCTTTCGTGATTTGATTTAGAAAATATTTTGAATAGTTTAGCGTACTCGGACTAGGCGTGCTATGCACTCTAGAAAATAAGATCGAAAGGGTCACAACTCGAGGTGTGCACCTCGAGAGCAGTCGCTTAAAAAAAATTCAAGGAAGGCGAGATCCAAGAATTTAATTGTTTTAAAAATTATTTTAAGAAGATAGTTTAATTTGATTAAGAAAAATAGTTTTAATTTTCATATATAAAATAAATTAATCAATTGCAAAAAGTTTGAGAAAAACTAATCATAATTAATTGTTTTGAGAAAAATTTAATATATTAAAAAAAGTTTTAACTTAATAATAAAGTATAGTTTTTCAATATTTAAAATATTATTTGATAAGAATTTTGAAATATATATCTTTTAAAAGAATAATAATTGGACCTTATTATAAAAATATCTAATTGATAAAATTAATTTAAAAACATCTTTTAGAAGCTTGAATTGAGTGAACATTTTTTAAAATCGAAAAAATGGAATGACCGTAACTCAAGGGCGTGCGCCTCGAGAATAGTTGTTCAAGGACTCAAGGGATGCTAGACCCCAAGAGCCCACTACTTCTATTATTAAATAGAGAAAATAATTTAAAAAGTAATTGTCAAAATAAATTATAATTAAATTAGGAAAAGATAGATATTTGACTAAATTTATTATTTAGAAAAAACGTTTAGTAAAAAACAATTTGGAAAAATATTTAACATCCAGCACCATAACAATCTCAAATGGAACCCCGGAATCAAAGTATTGCCGAAACCAATTAACCGTCGTGGCAACCAAACTAACAATAGAAACTGAACTAGATCGTATTTACAATATCATGACACAAAACCAGAGTTATAATCTAAGCATTTGAAACACTATTAAAATAGAATCCAATAGATATAATGTTCACCCTGTAGAAGCATACAATTATTTCTCTATAATTATCTACAACTCAATAACAACAGATTAAATTAGAGTGTTACCGATGTCGAACTCAATGTCAGAACGAGGTTATATTATTACCACTTGTCTGCTTTCGACATCATGAACGCCATTTCTCGGATGTGAGGAAACGGTGGCTACTTCTTCAATGTGCAGAAGCCACGACGTAAGCCAATATTGAGTCCAAATCCTAGATTAAACATCACCGTTGGAATCTTTTTGATGCTATGATGTTGTTCTTCTGCATAATCGATGATTCGGGCCGCAACCTGCGCAATATCAACAGCCAGCCAAATAGAAAAGAAAGAAAACTCGTTCTTACTTGAACTGTCGAGAGTCGTTGTGATTCAGCATTGAGGAATTTTGCTGCGGTAAACCAATAGCTATAACGCCGTTAAAAACTTCTGAATCTTGGCCTGTGCTCGCTCCTTGCTTTGGACAAAGATCAATACTGGAGGATTTGAACTCTATGCAAAACTCTGCTGAATTGCTATAAGTTTTCCTTCTTCACTTCCAGTAAAAACCAACTTCTGCTTAATTGTTTCAGAAGCCATATTCTTCCTTTAGCCATTTTAAATTTCTTCTTCAATTTCTTCCCTATTCTACCAGAAGGCTTCAAGGAAACCTTGCTCTTATTTTCATCAGTCATATCCACGTCCATGGTGTTAGTGTTGTCAACAGTGGAAGTGGAAATTTCCATGGTAGTGTTTGGTCTGACGGGAACTTGAAGTTTGGGTGTGGCAAGAGCAGCTTCTTGTGCAGAAAGTTTAGCGGCTTCTTTCTCGTCATAGAAAGGTTGAACAATCTCTCTCCTAATAGCCCTCAAGCTCTTCTCCCTCTTTGATCTCATTGATTTCCCCATGTTTCTTCTTTCAACTTTCCCAAACGCCCAAATGTGTGCAGAAAAGAAGAAGAGGCGCTGGCTAGCTTTGATGTATAGTTGAAACCTCATGGAATGTATGAGCTGCTGCTTCAATTTTGTGAAAGACAAGAACACGATGTCGCCACGGCAAAAGAATTGCTCTATCCTGCATCAGACTCGGTACCTGCACAAGAAATTCACCACAGATAGAAAGAAATCTATTTTCGCGTGAATGATAACATGGTATCAGCTGCGGTGGCTGTTGTAATAACGAGTTCTCGTTGGAAGCATAACCGAAACTAAATCAGATTTGATACATTGCAATGAAAACGAAACCAAGTAGCAGCAGAATTCAGACACAATATTTCACCCAAAACCATAAAATAGAAATGAATTCGAATACGAATAGCAAGTATACTCAAACCAAATGCCATGAATGAACGCCAAAAGATGCAACAGGCTAATTTGAATCATAGCAAACACACGTATAATCAGAATACACAATGAGGTCGGCGCTCCAACCAAATTCGCATAGTAACCATTTTCATGTAAACAAAACCAGTAATAAATTTAACCCAACAATATTTACATGATGTAAAACAGAGCATCCCTAAACCAGAACCAAATACCTACTCAAACCATGGCTAAATCGGCCATAACATCAACATATAAGCAAAACCCAAAAGAATAACAGTAAAAACAAATTATAGCAGTAAGAATGACCCGAATCAAGGCTCAGGAACAACAACATGCCGACTTCGACCCCCAAGTAGCGGAGAACGATTAACACAACATCAGCATATCATCTTTTAGCTTTATCAAACCAGCATGTCCAACCGCAAATACAAGACCTCCAGCAGCATCAATTGCATTAGCAACAAATGCTCCTGAAACTGGTTATGCTCGTGTTGGAGCCGCGAGTGACGTCGAGTTTATAACAACGTGTGACGTTGTTACTGTCGCTTGAAGAACTTAGAGTTGTTCGGTGTTGTTATAGTTGTTGCAGAAGATGTCAATGCCTCCAGTTGTTGTTGCGAAACTGTTGTGTGAAGTTCGAGCTAGAATGCATCGATATATCGTTGTAATGGTTCAAACATCTGTGCCATAAACCACGTCCGCTTGTGAACGGAGAGCTAAACTTGGCACCATCAGGAACCGTTGTCGATGTCGTCCCGAACTTGCTGCTGAAGTGGATATCGTAATTACTGCTGAACTAAGTTGATGTTTGTTGAATAGTGGGGGTTGCGAGATGAGATTGGATTCGTTGCATAGTTGAATGCATTGAAAGTTGAATAACACCCACAACGTACTCTTGGAACAAGGAACCGAATCGCGTGTCGTTGCTTGTCGCCTTAAATCGTGACCGCTGTTGTTTAGCCCTTATTTCAATCACTGTCGAGTCGCTGCTACCATTGCGTGAGTTGGAGGAGAATGAGCAAACCACACTGGTATTTGAACAAGCGTTTTTCTGTTGAAGCTTTGAATCAGATGGATGAAGAAGAAGGTGGGTTGGAGGTGAGGGTTGAAGGGTAAAAGGGTTGCGCGGTGGATTTGTTTTGATGGCGGAGGATTTCGCGGTGTTGACGAAAGAGTGAGTTAAAAGGAGAAAGGAGAAAGTGATGGTGAAGAAACTGAAAACGAAAGTGTGAGAGGGGAAGAGGGAGTTTGTGAAGATGGAAATGAGAAGGTTGGGGCGGCGGCCGTTTTTTGAGTGAAGAAGAGGATCTACAGTCTTTTTAGGGTTAGGGTTTCTTCAGATTGGGGTGGCGGCGGATAGGGTTTGGAGTGAATTGGGGATTTCGGTGAACAATAATTGCCCTCAATCTGTTAGGGTATGGTGAACAGTAGGTCACCCTATTTATCCCCAAAAAATCTAAACCTAATTCCAATCTCACGTGTTTCTCACTCAGTTTTTATTATTATTATCTTTTCTTTTTCTTTTATAATTAACTAATTAATATAATTCTAAATGGATTTCTAATAAATAAATAAAAAACTATCAATAATTCAAAATTAACTATTTAAATCTCTAATTTAATCAATTAATAAAAATAACAAAACTACTTATATTTTTTTAATGAAATTCAAATTTAATTAATAAAAATAAATAAAAAAAGTCTGATCCTATTTCTAATTAAAAAACCTATTCTAATTTTAATTATTTTTAAATTAAAACTTTATTCTAGTTAATTAATATTACAAATATATCACATTATTTAAAATAAAAACAAAACGATTAATAAGTAAAAATGCCACGTGGCATACTCTTATTGGGCTAAAAAGCGAAAATGCCTGTTTTTGCTGAAAAATACGCTACGCTGTATAAGCGAGGTAAATTAAAAACAAAGTCGGGCAAATGAGAATTTTTGAAAATGGTAGGACAAATTTGGGGTATGACAGATGCCCCTATCTAATTGCCTTGAACCTGAGAGAATGAACAGCTGCAGAGCGTTCATTTTAAGGTGGAAGTCAATTAGATACAAGAAGACCCCGAAATTTGTCCGACAAGCAAGTAAAAATGCAAAGAGGTGGGATGTACCAGAACGGGATGACCGGATGCAAAAATAGATGAACGAGATAACCTGATATTCCCTGGGTGGTCGAAGCAGTCCCTTATCCAATAAGGTTCTTCGCGGTACCAGAGCGGTATAAGTGATCCTCCTTGGGTGGTCGAAGCAGCCCCTCATTCGTTAAGGTCCTTCGATGATACCAAAGCGGTACAAACGATCCTCCTTGGGTGGTCGAAGCGGCCCCTCATTCGTTAAGGTCCTTCGATGATACCAAAGCAGTATCTCGAACAAAACTTGAGATCCTTCGGGTGGTCGAAGCAGTACCTTATCCATTAAGGCTCTTCGCGATACCAAAGCAGTATCTCGAGTGATGATTTCACGGAGGAATAGTTGAGCTAAAATTCCTATTAGAGGAACAGCGTTGTCCAAAATCTGCAGGGGGAAAGCCTCCAAGAAACTTTTTACGGTAACCTTTGCTTGGGGAGCCACCAGAGCAACGACTGCTGGGAATCGTCATTATCAACTGCATGGTTTGAAGAATGACTTGCTGGGGATGGAATTCTTTGAACACGTGTGGCGCATCAACTCTGTTTAGAGAAATATTGCCTACTTTGATAGAGGACCGGTCAAGATACTCGTGAACTGATCCTGGATCCTGTTATGCTATGTCGCTGGGGATAAAATGCAATGCTTTGTGTGATGCGCAAATATGCAATTAAAATGCAACTGCTATGGAATGCAAGATGTATATGCAAATGATTGAAATGCAATGTGTATGAGAATGCAACCGGGTAACGGGATTTGGTAAGGCTTTATTTCTGGTTTTCCACAAGGGATTATTTTTGGTATTAGGTGAAACAAGGTGAAAAGATTTACGAGGTATACTGGCACATCAACTCGGGGGTTGAGAAGGACAAAATATACTATCGACTCGGGGGTCGAGGATAAATCAGAACAACAAGTCAGCTTGAGGATTGAAGAAGAATAGCAAATATCGACTCGGGGGTCGAGAGAAAATAAAGGCAATATCGACTCGGGGGTCGAGGAAATGAAGACAAGTATCGACTCGGGGGTCGAGAGAAAAAGATAACAAAGATATCTACTCGGGGGTCGAGAAAATAAAGACATATCAACTCGGGGGTTGAAGAAAGGTGAATATCAACGCGGGGGTTGGAGAAAGGTAAATATCGACTCGGGGGTCGGAGAAAGGTAAATATCGACTCGGGGGTCGAGGAAACAAAATATCAATGCGGGAGTTGAAGGAGGAAAAGGCAAATATCGACTCGGGGGTCGAGAAAATAAAGACATATCAACTCGGGGGTTGAAAGAGGGAATGATCGTGCTATGTATGCATATGGTACATGTCAATTACATGATGCATATGTAAATGCAAGCAGGAGATTGGTTTTATTAAGGTGCCAACAAGGGTGGACTTTGGTAGTTGCCAATAAAGGATTAGACTTTAAGAGATGCCAAGCGGGGTTGGACTTTTAATGGTACCAAGCAGGGTTGGACTTTAGTGGTTGCCAATACGAATTGGACTTTAGGGGATGCCAAGCGGGGTTGGACTTTAGGAGAGGTGCCAAGCAGGGTTGGATTTTTATTGATTGCCAATACAAATTGGACTTTAATAGATGCCAAGCGGGGTTGGACTTTTAATGGTTATGATGCCAGCAAGGTGGACTTTTATTTGGTTGCCAATAAAAATGGACTTTTTGAGTTTTATGGGATGCCAACAGAAGTGGACTTTATTTGGTGAAAGTATTTGACTTCCCGACAATCGGTAACTGACAATTATATGCTCACAAGACAGATGTGGATGTTCTCGATGCCCCAAGTTAGATCCTTGCAGAAGTTGGTTGCTTGTTCCTGGGAGAACCTTAACTTCTAGACAATGTGCCATGACGGCTTACAAATGTTGAGCGTAGCGACATAACCAAAGCATGTTGAACGTGCGAGCGTAGCGACTTAACCAATGCTTGTTGGTCATGCTTTTGCTCTGCCCCAAGGCTTTTGACGCTTGTTGTGAACTCAACAGTTACTGATGTCTGGCATGGTCAGCTTGCCCAACTTTGAAAATAAGGAGGGAAACTGCCCCTGTTCAACTAAACTGCCTCAGTCCGCCAGGTATCTGAAGATTTTCCTTAAAGATTTATACCATGACATGGTCTGCGATGATTGCCCCAGTGTCTAGATTTTGCAGTAATATGCCCCTGTTTGAGACTCGGAAGAACTTGCCCCAGTCTGCAGGGTTATGAGAAATTCTTGATTCAGGTCGACACCAATGAGTGATCAAGTTCCTCTTTGATTGCTCTTTTGTTGGTAGTTCTATTATGTCAAGTGCTAATTTGCAGTTTAAAATTGTTTATTAAAAAAATGGTAATTTTAATGCGACATTCATGCAAGTTTTGAAAGGATCATTTATTGGAATGATGTGAAAGTGTGTGATGAGTGGATTATTAATCCAAATGTAGTGCTAATTTAGCTGGTGTGAAAGATATAGCAAGAATAATGACACCAATGCTGGTGATTAGCAATCATGTAAGGAGTCAGGTTACGCAACCTTGCTGTAAATATGCTTTCAGAATAAAACCCTGCCTCAATTAGGTCTTTTAAGGGTTGTATCGTGGTCTGGTTCATGGTTATAGAAACAAAAGATAGAAGTCTCAAATTTGATTTGTATCCACCCCTTCTTCATAATAATCTCCATACCTACGTTCAGTTAATTTTGCACATGCTTGACGGTGTAAACTTGATGGTTCAAGGTTTGCTTGAAATGGCAGCCACCTTATTTTGATGGATGTCAGTAACCCCTTGATTTGGGTGGCCACTGAATCTTATTTTATTTTTGTTGAGAGTTCGAGGACCTCTTTTTGTTTTTTTTTTTGATCCCTAACTTTTGCATGGACTGATCTTGCTTTTCGAGTCCATCGGGATTGCCTTGATTTTTGCCTAAGTTTCCTCTTGAGGTATTCGACTTAGCAGGATTTTGATTTTCTTTTTTTGAATTTTGTTGGAGGTTTGTGACTGCCAAGTCATTGGTCCTTGATGAACAACCGTCATGCTTTTTGGATATTCCTCGTGATTCGAGTGCGTAATCAGGTTAACTGAATACTACCCATGTCCCAGGTTAAGTGTAAGGGTTTAGAAATCCGAAGGAAACTCCTACTTCTAGGCTCGAAGTGGTTGACTAGGGACTAACTCCTTATCTCTCCGGTGTTTGGGGATTTGAAATAATGCCTGTACATCATCGGCGAGATTTTATCCAAAACCATACTTATCAGCAATTATGGGTATTTCGTTTTCGTCATCCTCCCTCAAATCTTTGCTAAACAGCAGTGCGATAAAGGAAGTGGAGTGAAAACATTTTGTGATTTTTTTGCAATAAGTGAGAAAATGTGAGTGAGTACGAATGGACTTGATCAAAAACATGCATAATCATCACATTAACAATACCATTAATAAGAAACAATGTCTAAAAGCAAGTAGCATTATAACAGAAAAGAAACTACAAATGCGAAAAAACAATATGGAAATTGCCAGTATTGAGGAACTGGACTTTTCTCTCTTGCATCACAGTTGAGCTACCCTTCTTGCTCATCGAGACCAGTATGATAACCTTCTTCATATCTACTCTCTGCAGCTTCTTCCATGCCATGAACTGATGGACTCACTTGACCAGATGAAGGTTTGATGTTGATATGAAGTCCTTGAGGTGTGAACGAGATTAGCTTGGACTCGATCAGATCTTGAACCTTATTCTTGAACTGTTTGCAATCTTCGGTCGAATGCCCCATTGCGCCAGCATGGTAGCCACATCGTGCATTGGTGTCAAAGCCTGGTGGATATGGTGGGATCACAGGATCCAAACCCTTTGGAACTATCAGCTACTACTAATCAAACGTGGTAGCACGTGATTGTATGGCATTGGTAATGGATCAAAGTGTCTCTTTGGTCTTTGATTATAGTAACGTCGTTGTTGCGGACGTCTATTGACAGGAGGATATTGACCATGTGAAGAGATTGGAGTCACACAGGTAGACCCATAGGATTGCTGGCTTTGAACAGTCGAGATGATTGGGTACTGAAGACAAGGTACCGAGGATGGAGCATGGGGAGTGTCCCTGATCGTGTTTATCTCATCCTTTTCTTCCTCTCAGGAGCTAACAACTGATTCACTTTCACTGGCTGGGATGTTCGAGGTGTCTTGGATCTTTCCACTCTTGAGATGGCTCTCAATGCGTTCTCCTACTGAAACCAAGTCAGAGAAGTTGGATGTCCCATTGGCTATCATCTTTTCCAAGTACGGTTCTTGCAAAGACTCTATGAACATGTCAACCAATTCCCTATCCAAGAGTGGTGGTTGAACGCGAGCAGCTACCTCTCTCCATCTCTGAGCATACCCTCTGAAAGACTCGTTTTCCTCTTGAAATAAACTTTGCAACTGCATGCGGTTGGGAGCCACATCAAGATTGTATTGGTATTGTTTCAGAAAGGTGTTGGCTAAGTCCGACCACGACTGGATATGGCTACTTTCTAGCTGCATGTACCAACTAAAAGATGCCCTACTCAAACTGTCTTGGAAGCAATTAATCATAAGTTTGTCATTGCGAGCATAGAACGTCATCTTTCTGCAAAACATTACCAAATGTTGCTTCGGACAGCTATCTCCTTTGTGCTTTTCAAAATTTGGCATCTTGAACTTTGGAGGTATCACAAGTCCGGGTACCAAACACATATTCAAAGCATTCAGATCAGCAGTATCACGCTCCATCATGGCTTCAACTTTCTCTTCCAACACACGACATTTTTCAGCAAACTCATCATTCTGAGGTCGTTCAACATTCCCCACCAAGCTTGCCACTTGGGAATTCGGTGTAGTGAATGCGAAGCTATGGTATTCAACAGCATCATGAGGCGAGGTATGTTCATCCTGAATAATGTGACGCTCTTGTATAACCTGGTCTTCAACAGGAATCCGCACAGGCTGAGGTATGACGTTCTTAGTGACTATAGGCCGTTGAGATTTATTTTCTTTCCTTGAAAAGGCTAGCATAGCTTCCACAAGCTGGTCCAACTGGTTCTTCATCAAGTCAACATCTGCTCTTGATGCAAACTGGTTCTGCTCTTCTGAACTCATGATTCTTCCAAAAGCAGCTTTAAGTCCGATACGGGTGTCGGGAAATCAACTGCGGATTATGGACAAAGGATGGATAAGTTTTCTGGCTGAGAGAATGATATGCAATGCAGATGAGATGCACATGAAATGATATGCAAATGCAATGCAGGCACAAATAGGATCCAGGATAACATAAGCAGGTCAAAGCACCCTAACCGGTAGGCTATACTAGGAAAGTTCTAGATTTTGTACCCACAGACCCACTCACGGGATAGCTTCTATGTTGATGGATAAGGTTCCCAAGATCACGGACACCAATCGCATCAACATTACGCAACAGGCTAGCTGTATTATAACGAGAGTACGATAGGGTCTCTCCTGAGCGGAGTCCTCATGCTAGGCACACGAGGAGCGGGTCCTCGGAGATTAACATTACACGACTACCAATATAGAAACTGGTTCTACGAGTGGTTCCCAGAGTCACGGACCCTTCATGAACCAAATCGTGTAACAGGCTAGCTGCGTTACGATAGGATCTACGAAAAGGTCTATTCTGGAGGAGCTTTCATGCTAGGCACACAAGGAGCGAGTCCTTGGGGACTAACACTAATTACTACCAATTCTAAACTATATTTTCTCTCTTCTTTTTCCAAAGCTCGGGTGTAGAGCTTTACTTGCAATGCTATCCCCGAATCCAGCAAGCAGATATAATAAACAGCATACGATAGAAAGAGAAAACAAGAAATAAACAATAAGGGGAAATAAACATAAAGAAAACAGTTAAGCAAAAGGTTAGTAATTCTCAAATCGAGTCAAGTTAGGCTTGACTCTCTCTTGCATAGGGCTATGCGTGCTCCCCAGCAGAGTCGCCATCTCTCGTACCTCGAAAAATACGATACTCGCGATGGCCGCGGAAAATACTGTTCGAAACAGAGTCGCCACCGAACTTTATTCATTCCAAGGATGGAATATGAAAATATCGATAAAACCTTTAAGGGGATAAGAACATGGTCATCGCAACCAATATTCTAGGTTCGGGAGTCGATTACATGAGGGGAAGGTATTAGCACCCCTCATGTCCGTTGTACTCAACGGGAACCTCTTGATCGATTCGAGAGTAAAGTTAACTATGCTTGTTAGTTTTCTTCTAAGATTTCTCCTATAGGGGGGAATGGGTGGTTTTAAGACAGGGTGCTCGCCAAGGATTGAGGCCCTTGTGCCTACGTATCTTCACTTGTAAGAAGTGGAAAATCAGAGCATTCGTAGTTCGTGGGACTACGGGAAAAAGAGGGGATTGTGCTCGCCAAGATCGTCGCAATCTTGTGCCTACGTATCTTACATTCAAGAGGGAATGAAGAATCAGAGCAGCCGTAGTTCGGCTAACTACGGTAATAGGTTTGTGTTTGGAATGAACGAGAGTTTAGGTCGCATTCTAACTGCTAAACGTTGGCTTGTCTGCTCACTAGGGGAGGCTGAAGCACTTGTTTGTTATGCGCGGAAGAATGGACTAAACAATGTTCTTTGGTAAAAGGTATGGGAACCCTAAGGTGGGAAATAAAGAAAAGTGGAAAAGTGCTCGCTAGGATCATCGCAATCCTATGCCTATGTATTCTCATTGATAAATGAGAAATCAGAGCAGCCGTAGTTCGGCTAACTACGGTAATAGGTTTGTGTTTGGAATGAACGAGAGTTTAGGTCGCATTCTAACTGCTAAACGTTGGCTTGTCTGCTCACTAGGGGAGGCTGAAGCACTTGTTTGTTATGCGCGGAAGAAGGGACTAAACAATGTTCTTTGCTAAAAGGTGTGTAGGTTGGAGATCGCACGAGGGCGAGGAATTTAGTGTTTATCGTGTTGGATGTTTTGGTTTGGGAAGGAGAATGGATCTGAATAAATTTAAGGTTTCGACCGCACGGGGGCGAGAGAGAGGAGTTTGGTTAGGTAATTTGATGGAGAATGACGACTATTCGATAAACGAGCCGTCAGC
Organism: Lathyrus sativus; assembly: GCA_963859935.3. Classification (NCBI taxonomy): domain Eukaryota; kingdom Viridiplantae; phylum Streptophyta; class Magnoliopsida; order Fabales; family Fabaceae; genus Lathyrus; species Lathyrus sativus. Next base: position 62,333,623 of record OZ012738.1, on the reverse strand, counting down.
CTCGCAATCTATTAGTCGTGGAATTACTGGAATGCTGGATTCCAATGACACCTTTTTCATTCGAAAGATTCTATGAAATGTGTTTGAGAAGGTTTCAAACGCACGAGGGCGAGAGAAGGGAGTTGGATATTTTAAAGGGGAATGACGACTACTCGATAAACGAGACGTCAGTCTCGCAATCGATTAATCGGGATATCGTTGGAATGCTAGATCCCATCAACGCCTTTTTCATTCGATTAATTATGAAATCTTATTTGAATGGACAATAACGATATTGGTCCAAATAGTTAGGGCATGTATTTATAGACGAAAGGTCGAGTAATCCACAACCTAAAGCGTACGCCCTAAGAGTGTTTACTCAAGAATTCAAGGAGTGCGAGACTCCAAGAACTCAGTTCTTTCGTAGTTTAATTAGGAAAATAGTTTGGATTTGACGTATGGCTTAGAGACATATTAGGGTTTAGACTCGACCACACGAAGGCAAGGAACGAGGTTAGACGGGTTGAAATAAATTAGGAGGAATGACGACTACTCGATAAACGAGACGTCGGCCTCGTAATCAAATCAATCGGGACATCATTGGGATGCTCGATCCCAACGATACCTTTTCATTCGAAATATGTTTGTTGGATAGTGAATATTTATCCAAATAATTAGAGGAAGTATTTTAGAGACGAAAATTCGAACGACACACCATTCAAGGCGTACGCCTCAATAGTAGTCACTCTCTAATTCGAGGAATGCGCGACTCCAAGAACTCGACTCTTTCGTGATTTGATTTAGAAAATATTTTGAATAGTTTAGCGTACTCGGACTAGGCGTGCTATGCACTCTAGAAAATAAGATCGAAAGGGTCACAACTCGAGGTGTGCACCTCGAGAGCAGTCGCTTAAAAAAAAATTCAAGGAAGGCGAGATCCAAGAATTTAATTGTTTTAAAAATTATTTTAAGAAGATAGTTTAATTTGATTAAGAAAAATAGTTTTAATTTTCATATATAAAATAAATTAATCAATTGCAAAAAGTTTGAGAAAAACTAATCATAATTAATTGTTTTGAGAAAAATTTAATATATTAAAAAAAGTTTTAACTTAATAATAAAGTATAGTTTTTCAATATTTAAAATATTATTTGATAAGAATTTTGAAATATATATCTTTTAAAAGAATAATAATTGGACCTTATTATAAAAATATCTAATTAATAAAATTAATTTAAAAACATCTTTTAGAAGCTTGAATTGAGTGAACATTTTTTAAAATCGAAAAAATGGAACGACCGTAACTCAAGGGCGTGCGCCTCGAGAATAGTTGTTCAAGGACTCAAGGGATGCTAGACCCCAAGAGCCCACTACTTCTATTATTAAATAGAGAAAATAATTTAAAAAGTAATTGTCAAAATAAATTATAATTAAATTAGGAAAAGATAGATATTTGACTAAATTTATTATTTAGAAAAAACGTTTAGTAAAAAACAATTTGGAAAAATATTTAACATCCAGCACCATAACAATCTCAAATGGAACCCCGGAATCAAAGTATTGCCGAAACCAATTAACCGTCGTGGCAACCAAACCAACAATAGAAACTGAACTAGATCGTATTTACAATATCATGACACAAAACCAGAGTTATAATCTAAGCATTTGAAACACTATTAAAATAGAATCCAATAGATATAATGTTCACCCTGTAGAAGCATACAATTATTTCTCCATAATTATCTACAACTCAATAACAACAGATTAAGTTAGAGTGTTACCGATGTCGAACTCAATGTCGGAATGAGGTTATATTATTACCACTTATCTGCTTTCGACATCATGAATGCCATTTCTCGAATGTGAGGAAACGGTGGCTACTTCTTCAATGTGCAGAAGCCACGACGTAAGCCAATATTGAGTCCAAATCCTAGATTAAACATCACTGTTGGAATCTGTTTGATGCTATGATGTTGTTCTTCTGCATAATCGATGATTCGGGCCGCAACCTGCGCAATATCAACAGCCAGCCAAATAGAAAAGAAAGAAAACTCGTTCTTACTTGAACTGTCGAGAGTCATTGTGATTCAGCATTGAGGAATTTTGCTGCGGTAAACCAATAGCTATAACGCCGTTAAAAACTTCTGAATCTTGGCCTGTGCTTGCTCCTTGCTTTGGACAAAGATCAATACTGGAGGATTTGAACTCTCTGCAAAACTCTGCTGAATTGCTATAAGTTTTCCTTCTTCACTTCCAGTAAAAACCAACTTCTGCTTAATTGTTTCAGAAGCCATATTCTTCCTTTAGCCATTTTAAATTTCTTCTTCAATTTCTTCCCTATTCTACCAGAAGGCTTCAAGGAAACCTTGCTCTTATTTTCATCAGTCATATCCATGTCCATGGTGTTAGTGTTGTCAACAGTGGAAGTGGAAATTTCCATGGTAGTGTTTGGTCTGACGGGAACTTGAAGTTTGGGTGCGGCAAGAGCAGCTTCTTGTGCAGAAAGTTTAGCGGCTTCTTTCTCGTCATAGAAAGGTTGAACAATCTCTCTCCTAATAGCCCTCAACCTCTTCTCCCTCTTTGATCTCATTGATTTCCCCATGTTTCTTCTTTCAACTTTCCCAAACGCCCAAATGTGTGCAGAAAAGAAGAAGAGGCGCTGGCTAGGTTTGATGTATAGTTGAAACCTCATGGAATGTATGAGCTGCTGCTTCAATTTTGTGAAAGACAAGAAAATGATGTCGCCACGGCAAAAGAATTGCTCTATCCTGCATCAAACTCGGTACCTGCACAAGAAATTCACCACAGATAGAAAGAAATCTATTTTCGCGTGAATGATAACATGGTATCAGCTGCAGTGGCTGTTGTAATAACGAGTTCTCGTTGGAAGCATAACCGAAACTAAATCAGATTTGATACATTGCAATGAAAACGAAACCAAGTAGCAGCAGAATTCAGACACAATATTTCACCCAAAACCATAAAATAGAAATGAATTCGAATACGAATAGCAAGTATACTCAAACCAAATGCCATGAATGAACGCCAAAAGATGCAACAGGCTAATTTGAATCATAGCAAACACACGTATAATCAGAATACACAATGAGGTCGGCGCTCTAACCAAATTCGCATAGTAACCATTTTCATGTAAACAAAACCAGTAATAAATTTAACCCAACAATATTTACATGATGTAAAATAGAGCATCCCTAAACCAGAACCAAATACCTACTCAAACCATGGCTAAATCGGCCATAACATCAACATATAAGCAAAACCCAAAAGAATAACAGTAAAAACAAATTATAGCAGTAAGAATGACCCGAATCAAGGCTCAGGAACAACAACATGCCGACTTCGACCCCCAAGTAGCGGAGAACGATTAACACAACATCAGCATATCATCTTTTAGCTTTATCAAACCAGCATGTCCAACCGCAAATACAAGACCTCCAGCAGCATCAATTGCATTAGCAACAAATGCTCCTGAAACTGGTTATGCTCGTGTTGGAGCCGCGAGTGACGTCGAGTTTATAACAACGTGTGACGTTGTTACTGTTGCTTGAAGAACTTAGAGTTGTTTTGTGTTGTTATAGTTGTTGCAGAAGATGTCAATGCCTCCAGTTGTTGTTGAGAAACTGTTGTGTGAAGTTCGAGCTAGAATGCATCGATATATCGTTGTAATGGCTCAAACATCTATGTGTCATAAACCACGTCCGTTTGTGAACGGAGAGCTAAACTCGGCACCATCAGGAACCGTTGTCGATGTCGTCCCGAACTTGCTGCTGAAGTGGATGTCGTAATTACTGCTGAACTAAGTTGATGTTTGTTGAATAGTGGGGGTTGCGAGATGAGATTGGATTCGTTGCATAGTTGAATGCGTTGAAAGTTGAATAACACCCACAACGTACTCTTGGAACAAGGAACCGAATCGCGTGTCGTTGCTTGTCGCCTTAAATCGTGACCGCTGTTGTTTAGCCCTTATTTCAATCACTATCGAGTCGCTGCTACCATTGCGTGAGTTGGAGGAGAATGAGCAAACCACACTGGTATTTGAACAAGCGTTTTTCTGTTGAAGCTTTGAATCAGATGGATAAAGAAGAAGGTGGGTTGAAGGTTAGGGTTGAAGGGTAAAAGGGTTGCGCGGTGGATTTATTTTGATGGCGGAGGATTTCGCGGTGTTGACAAAAGAGTGAGTTAAAAGGAGAAAGGAGAAAGTGATGGTGAAGAAACTGAAAACGAAAGTGTGAGAGGGGAAGGGGGAGTTTGTGAAGATGGAAATGAGAAGCTTGGGGCGGCGGCCGTTTTTTGAGTGAAGAAGAGGATCTACAGTCTTTTTAGGGTTAGGGTTTCTTCAGATTGGGGTGGCGGCGGATAGGGTTTGGAGTGAATTGGGGATTTCGGTGAACAGTAATGCCCTCAATCTGTTAGGGTATGGTGAACAGTAGGTCACCCTATTTATCCCCAAAAAATCTAAACCTAATTCCAATCTCACATGTTTCTCACTCAGTTTTTATTATTATTATCTTTTCTTTTTCTTTTATAATTAACTAATTAATATAATTCTAAATGGATTTCTAATAAATAAATAAAAAACTATCAATAATTCAAAATTAACTATTTAAATCTCTAATTTAATCAATTAATAAAAATAACAAAACTACTTATATTTTTTTAATGAAATTCTAATTTAATTAATAAAAATAAATAAAGAAAAGTCTGATCCTATTTCTAATTAAAAAACCTATTCTAATTTTAATTATTTTTAAATTAAAACTTTATTCTAGTTAATTAATATTACAAATATATCACATTATTTAAAATAAAAACAAAACGATTAATAAGTAAAAATGCCACGTGGCATACTCTTATTGGGCTAAAAAGCGAAAATGCCTGTTTTTGCTGAAAAATACGCTACGCTGTATAAGCGAGGTAAATTAAAAACAAAGTCGGGCAAATGAGAATTTTTGAAAAAGGTAGGACAAATTTGGGGTATGACAAATACATAAGGCACAAAAGAGAATCAAGTAAAGAAAAATATTATGACAAAATGCATGAGTTAAGTGGACAATGATAATCATAAAATAACGAGAAAGAAAGAGTCAATGCAAGAAATTGAAATCGTGAGACCAAGTCTAATTTACAAACTTGCTAAGTTAAAAGTCGAAAAAATTAAAGGAAATGATATGAAAATGATCAAAAATGAATCCTAAATATTATATTTTTAAACATGATATAGAATTCAAATAAAATAAATAAGAAAATTTTTTAACAAAAATAATTACAAAGACTATTAATGAAATTATTAACAAAACATTTAATTAACCAAAAAATTATTAACGAAAAATAATTAATAAAAAAATATTAACAAAATAATTAACCAAGTATTTGACAAAGACTTTTAACAAAACAATTAATAGAATTGTTAACAAAATTTAACAAAATGAGAAGGGGTGTGAGATCAGATGTGTGTGTTAATATGGAAAATCCATTCGTGGGCTTTTACCAAAGCCCACCAAGAAGAAGAAGAAGAAGAAGAAGAAGAAGAAGAAGAAGAAGAAGAAGAAGAAGAAATGAAACACGGGTAGTAAAAACAAGAAGGGTGGTAGTTAAAGAAATCTACAACGGGCTTTAAGCCCAAGAATAACATTGCTTCAAGAAAAAAAAAGACAAGAAACAAAGCCTACAAGAGGCACGACTCATTCCTCATTTTAACAAAACCAGGCAACATAACAGAGTTCACAAAAGTAATAATATCATAAAATAAAAGGCAACTTGCTCAGAATAAAGTTTCATCATCGCATGTGGATACGACAAGAAGAAAAACACGACCTCAATCTCCACATTCAATTTGCAAATTGCTCTGTCTTTCTGCTTCTTACCTTCATCTCCAGTTATTTCGTTGATTTAAATCGAGTTTATGATTTTGTTTTCATCTTGCTTTTCGCTCGAACTCTTTTCTTCTCTCTGATTTTGGTTCTATGATTGGGTTTGTTTTGGGTTCGATTTGGTTGATGAAGAATGAGATTGGTGAAGGGGGGTTGAAGGAAGGTTCAAAGGTTATGAAGGTTTTAAAAAGTAGAGTAGAATGAGGGATGGTGGTTACGCGCCGGTAATGTTGGTTCGAACCGAGTCATGGTGTGAGCTTTTAGTTATTTTCGTCATGTGGTTTTGATAGACCTAAAATATATTGTTTTCTTGGCTCGATTTGCACACGTTATTTAGGATTTTATTTCTGTTTTCTTGTATTATGCCTTTGTTTTGTTTCTTTTTTAGGTTTTTGTATTTTCAAGGCTACTCGAGAAGAAATGAAGGAAAAATGAGCTAAAAGACCTACTTTATGAGGAATTGTACACATGGCTTCCACCATGGCAGGTGCCATAGGGGATGCCACACATTGGATAGAAGCCAGCTGCTGACAACTGCCACATCTCCCACTCCTTTCCACCCTAGTTTGTGTGGCGAGCGCCACAAGAGGGTGGCGGGTGCCACCTTCACATGCTCGTTTCCCTCCTAAAAGGAGTTGGGGTGCATTTTTGTCCTTACCTGTACTTTCCTACCACTATAAATAGAGGAGTTATGTTTCATTTCTAATCATCTAAGCTTAGTTACAGAACTCAAGCCATAAATTTCACCTATTGTAAAGTGATAAACTTCTCACATCGAGGGGTTATCACATTGTCTAATCGAGTCTGTAATCGAGTTTGGAGCACTTGGGTAGAAGTTAATCCTACCGCCATTTTATTTCAGTCTTTTTACTTCCAGTTGTACAAGATTTTAAAGCCTCTCGTTTAGAGCAGGTTTATGTCTATTTATCGCCTTTTATTTATTTATCCGCCATTTATTTCCCGCATCGATTTTATTTCTCGCACCGTGCTTTATTTATTTACCCGCATTTTACTTACTCGCACTTATTTACCATGTTTATTTACTTTACCATGTCCGGCTAAATCTTAAAGGCTAGGATGTCAGGATTGTAGTTATAATAGTATTCCATACGGTTGTCGATAGAATTACTTAGGGGTTATTTTAACTTTTAACAATTATTTTCTGTATTTAAAATATGTTAGGTAAGATCGAAAGTTGTCCAACCTTTAGATAAATTTGGTTAGTTTTAACTGTTCCAAGGAAGCGAAAGCGCTTGACTCAGTTAATTAGGAATCTTTAATGTTTAAGAAAACCAATTTTAAAACTGTTTTCGAACGCGTTTATGGATTTAAAGTCCGATTCACAAGAACCTCTTTTTGTTAGAAATTCCAGGTCAAAATACTTTTCAACTAAGTTAAGAAACTATATTTCTTAAAAATAGGTTTATTAATCCTAACGCAATACGCTCCTTTTTATAAGTGACAATAAGAGGGATCGATTAGGGATAAACTCGATTATGATTACGCGAAAGTGACAATTCCCGTTAAATTAGTTCTTTTCATGAGTGGAAAGCATTACCCCATAAGGCATCCTATCTGTACACATTCGGAATACTACGTAGCTATATGAATTACATCTATGCATGTTGTTTTATTATTGAATTTGTTTCTGCACTTTACTTTTATTTCACACAATCCAACTTTTTATTTGACTTTCCTTAGATAAACACTGTAACACTAGCGAACGATAGATTGACGTTTGGTCTCTGTGGGGTCGATAATCTTTTGTATTACTTTGACGCTATTCGTGCACTTGCGAATCGCCCATCAAGTTTTTGGCGTCGTTGCCGGGGACCAATTACGGAAAAATTTTGTATCCTATTGTTACACCGTCTAGACTAAGGCTATACCCACCGGTCAATGCGAAGAACTCGCAGCACCGGTACCCTTATAGGTCATTTAGAGGAACCTGAATGTTACACTCGTGCACGTATCATATTTCGTAGAATTAAGAAAGCTATGGAAGAAGACCGTAACCAAAGACCCCTTAAGGATTTCGCCCAACCATCTAATGACGAACTTAGTTCTAGTATTGTGAACCCCAATATCCCTGCTCACAATTTCGAGCTAAAACCATCGCTATTACCATTAGTGAAACAAAACCAGTTCGCGGGACTCACTACCGAGAACCCGAACCAACATTTAAAAACCTTTATTCAACTAGCCAACACTTTTAAAACCAATGGTGCTACCCCTGAGGCGATTAGGTTAAGATTATTCCCTTTTTCCCTTAGAGACAAAGCCCTCACTTGGTTAGATTCCCTTCCATCCAATTCTATAACAACGTGGGAAGACCTTAGGAGAGTTTTCCTCGCCAGATATTTTCCCCCGAGCAAAACTATTGTTCTTAGAAACCAAATAACCAGATTTACCCAAAACCAAGGTGAATCTCTCTTCGAGGCTTGGGAAAGATATAAAGACCTGTTGAGAATATGTCCACACCATGGCCTGGAATCATGGCTGATCATTCATACCTTCTATAATGGACTTCACTATAACACAAAAATGACCATCGACGCCGCCGCAGGTGGCGCTCTGATGAATAAATCTTACCCTGAGCTTGCGCTCTCATTGAGGATATGGCCCAAAACCATTGTCAATGGGGGATAGAGCGAGCAACGGTGGAAAATAAAGAAGCCCAAGGAGGAATACATAAGATAAGTTCTGTAGACATGATGCAAGCCAAAATGGACGCCTTGGCACTTAAGGTCGAACATATGTATGCAAAACCAGTAGCTGCAGCAGCAGTCTCAACTGAGTGCGAACTATGTGGAGCCAAAGGACACCAATCGGCAGAATGTAATCTGCTGAACGAAACTCATTCAGGAGAGGTCAACTATACCCAAGGGAACCCATTTTCAAACACTTATAACCCTAGATGGAAGAATCACCCTAACTTTTCCTACAAAAATAATAACTCTATCCAAAACCCTGCACCCCCGAGACCATCTAGTTTTCAAGCTCAAAGACAAAACCCACCTATGCAAGCTATGCAACCTAAGCCGAACCTTGAGAAAATCATGGAGAACTTTATCACGGCTCAGACCCAGCAAAACAAAGAATTCCTAAACCAGAACATTCATGTAAATGAATTGATTACCCAGTTAGGAACCAAAGTAGACGAAATAGTCACCCACAATAAGATGCTTGAAACCCAAATATCTCAAATAGCTTTAAAACAAGCTCTTGAGACTACACCCGGAGGACAGTTCCCTGGTCAACCTCAACGAACCCCCGAGGGCAAGCCAATGCAATCACCTTACAAAGTGGGACCGCTTACGATGAACCGCTTAACCTGAAATTGAGCGAACCCAAGACTCCCGAGGAAAGCATGGTACCCACGAGTGAAGTAGAGGAACCAGTACGATCTGAAAAGCAGAAGGATAAGGACAAAACCAACGAACTACCTCCACCATATAAACCTCTCATACCCTATCCGCAAAGACTAAAACAAACCAAGATCAACAAAGAATACCAGAAATTTATCAAAGTCATAGAGAAACTTCATGTGGAGATCCCCTACACAGAAGCCATCACCCAAATATCGTCATATGCAAAGTTCCTCAAAGACATCCTTACCAATAAACATAGACTTGACGATCCAAAACCTTTAGAATGCAATTCCATTTCCAAAAATAAACTTGCCAAGAAGGAGAAAGACTCTGGGAATTTCTCCATACCTTGTATTTTGGGAAGTCATGTCATCAATAAAGTTTTTCTAGATTTAGGAGCTAGCGTAAGCCTCATGCCTCTGGCAGTTTTTGAAAGGTTAAAACTAGGAGAATTGCAACCTACGAAGATGTCACTTCAATTAGCTAACAGATCCGTTAAGTATCCAGTTGGCATATTGGAAGACGTCCCCGTTAGGATCAGTCAACTATTCATCCCGACCAATTTTGTTGTCATGGACATTAAAGAAGATGATAGCATTCCAATCCTTCTAGGTAGACCATTCTTATCAACCGTAGGAGCCATAATAGATGTTAAGAGAGGGAAGTTGACTTTTGAGGTAGGTGACGAAAAGATAGAATTCATTTTATCAAAGTTTTATGGCACCAGTATTAGGAGATGCATGTTATGCCATAGACATCATCGATGAATGCATTAGGGAGCTAGAATTAGAGGAAACCATCAAACTGCCTTCAACCTTCATAAAGGAAGATGACGGATTTATAGAACCCTACATTGATGATAACCTGTACGAATGTTTATCCCTTACCCCAGATCCTACACCATGCCAAAAAAACCGAGCTTTAGAACATAAGGAACTACCTAAGAATCTAAGATACGAGTTCTTGGACGAAGAAATGAACTGTCTAGTTATAGTCAGTGCTACCTTAAACCAGGGAGAAATAAACCAACTCTTATTTGTATTACGTAAATATCTCTCTGCCTTGGGTTATAACATCTCTGACCTAAAAGGTATAAGTCCATCTGTGTGCATGCACCAGATCTCACTTGAGGAAAACTCAAAACCCTCTAGAGAACATCAGAGAAGGATTAACCCTATAATGAGTGATGTAAAAAAGGAAGTCCTCAAGTTACTAGAAGCATGTATAATTTATCATATCTCAGATAGTAAGTGGGTAAGCCCTGTGCATGTAGTACCTAAAAAGGGAGGCATCACGGTCGTGCAGAATGAAAAAGGAGAACATGTAGCAAAACAGATAGAAGGAGGATGGTGTATGTGTATAGATTGAAGGAAATTAAACAAAGCTACTAGGAAAGACCATTTTCCCTTACCATTTATAGACCAAATGCTGGAACGTTTGGCCAGACACTCCTATTTTTGCTACCTGGATGGATATTCAGGATTTTTCCAAATCCCCATACATCCAGAAGACCAAGAGAAAACTACCTTTACATGCCCTTATGGAACTTTCTCCTACAGACGAATGCCTTTTGATCTCTGTAATTCATCAGCAACCTTCCAACGTTGCATGATGGCAATCTTCGCCGATTACCTCGATGGAATTATGGAAGTATTCATGGATGACTTCTCGGTGTGTAGATTTGATTTTAACAACTGTATCGCTAAGCTTGAGAAAATCCTGAAAAGATGCGTTGATGTTAACCTGGTATTGAACTGGGAGAAATGTCACTTTATGGTCACCGAAGGTATAGTTTTAGGACATGTAGTCTTTGAGAGAGGTATCGAAGTAGATAAAGCCAAAATATAAGTGATTGAAAACCTTAAACCCCCTAACACTGTCAGAGAAGTCCGAAGTTTTCTTGGACACGCTGGTTTTTATCGGCGTTTTATTAAAGACTTCTCTAAAATAACTAAACCTTTAACCGGCCTCCTAATGAAAGATGTCGAGTTTAACTTTAACGAAAAATGCCTTGAAGCATTTAACTTTCTAAAACAAGCCCTGATTTCGGCACCCATCATTCAACCTCCAGATTGGGACGAACCGTTCGAAATCATGTGTGACACTAGCGACTATGTTGTAGGAGCTGTTCTAGGGCAAAGAAAGGATAAGAAATTACATGTTATATACTATGCTAGTAGAACCTTGGATGCTACTCAGCTTAACTACGCTACCACAGAGAAAGAACTTCTTGCCGTAGTTTTTGCTATGGACAAGTTTCGATCCTATCTAGTAGGAGCCAAAATCATAGTTTATACAGATCATGTTGCCATCCGTTACTTATTGAGCAAGAAGGATGCCAAACCTAGGTTACTTCGATGGATCCTCCTGTTGCAGGAGTTCGATCTGGATATTAGATACAAGAAAGGTACGGAAAATGTAGTTGCCGACCACCTTTCTAAGCTCGAGTATCTAAAACCAGACCCACTCCCCATTAACAATGATTTTACCTATGACAGGTTAATCGCTAGGATAGAAGCCGTAGAAGAAAGCAACCTAGAACCTTCTAAGAACCCTGAGAGATCTCTAGCAGTAAGTAATGTACCTTGGTACGCAGATTTTGTGAATTACCTAGCTGCAGATATTATACCCCCTGATCTTAACTACCAGCAGAGAAAGAAGTTCTTTAGCAATGTAAGACACTTCTATTGGGACGTACCGCTCCTTTTTAAAAGAGGCACAGGCGGTATTTTCCGCCGTTATGTCCCAGAAGAAGAAGTAAGAAAGATAATAGAACACTGTCACTCTGCACCTTATGGAGGACACTCTAGCACGTCTAAAACTCACGCCAAGATTCTCAGAGCAGGCCTGTTTTGGCCAACAATGTGGTGTGATATACACACCTCTATAGCCAAATGTGACTGGTACCAGCACACTGGAAACATCTCAAGACGTGACGAAATGCCTTTAAGGAACATTCAAGAGGTAGAACTCTTTGATGTTTAGGGCATAGACTTTATGGGACCATTTTCGTCTTCCTTCGAAAACAAATACATCTTAGTTGCAGTCGATTACGTGTCCAAAAGGATCGAGGCCATAACTTCTCCCACCAACGACACACGGATAGCCATTAAGCTGTTTAAGAGTCTTCGAATTTTTTTAAAGAAAATATGGAGTTAAACATAGGATAGCGACACCTTATCACCCACAGACCAGTGGCCAAGTAGAAGTTTCCAATAGAGAAATTAAACAAATCTTAGAAAAAACTGTCTCTATATCAAGAAAAGATTGGTCTCAAAAGCTGCAAGATGTGCTATGGGCCTATAGAACCGCCTTCAAAACCCCTATTGGAACAACTCCTTACCAACTATTCTATGGAAAATCATGTCATCTACCCTTTGAATTAGAACACAGGGCCTATTGGGTCATAAAAACCCTAAACTTTGACTATTTAACTATTGGACAAAACTGCGTCTTTGATATACATAAACTATAAGAACTTCGCCAATCCGCCTATGAAAATGTCATTATATATAAAGAAAGAACTAAGGCCTGGCACGATAAGAAGATCGTAAAGAAAGATTTTCATATAGGAGACCCTGTTCTCCTATTCAACTCTAGATTACGACTCTTTCCTGACAAGCGTCGTTCAAGTTGGACAGGCCCCTTTACAGTTACTAAAGTTTTACAATCAGGAGCAGTCGAGATCCCGAACCAGTCATGTAGCCCATTTGTTGTAAACGGGCAGAGATTAAAATTCTATGAAGGAGGAGACATTCCCGACGATTACTCCAGCCATACCTTGATCGATCCACCATTGCCTACTTCAGACATATAGGTTATATTCATCAAGCTAACTACGTTAAACAAGCGCTACCTAGGAGGCAACCCACTGTTTTCTTTATTTTTCCTTTATCTTTATTTTATTTTGTTTTGTTTTCTTTTATGTGTCAACTGACGGTTTATGATGATTGTGCTTTCAGGTTTTGTTCTCTGAGTTTTATTTTTCAGAATGCAACATCATGATGACATGCTCGTCGCCTTCAGAGACAACAAGTAGAGAGAGAGAGGTACTCAGTTCTTCGATAGCATCCTATGGCACCGACCCGGTATCCAAATCAAGCCTGCATAGATGCTCTAGGGATCGAACCCAGTGTATAGTTTCTCTGTCACCAACTTCATTGGGGCGAATATGCTGACCAGGTGAACCAGACCTACAGGCACCTTACATTGGAGTTTCTCAGCTCATTCCACCACGAGCCATATGCCGATCAGGATGGACTAGCCACATTCAGACTCTTTAGGAAAGAGTATGCATTCACCCATAAGGGATTCGGCGACCTACTTGGATTTTCGACCACCCCAGATGCTATTCCTGACCTTCCAATGCGCTATTTTATGAGCAGAGACATCGATCAGTTCTAGAGAGAGATTACAGGCGGAGGAAGCCTAGATTCGTCGACTCAACTATCTCCAGTCATCCACAACCCAACTATGAGGTATTTTCAGATGACTCTGGCCCACACCTTTCTTAGAAAGGAGGGCCGACATGCATGTTAGTGTGGAAGAGATATTCTTCCTATTCTGCGCAAACATGTTTTGCCCAGTGGCATGTGGAAACTTTTTGATACATAATCTTGAGGGTACAACTAGATCCTCCGAAGGGGTTATTCACGTGGGAGGCACCGTCACACATATAGTCACTGCATTGGGACTCACCAGCCAATTACTGCATCTGACTTTGTATTGTGGATACACCCTGTTGGACATCGATTTCTGTTTAGATCGTAGGCTGATGAGGAGAGCATATTTTCAGCTTGATGCTTTTAGACTTCTGATTGATTACCAGACTATCCATTATTTTACATTACCTGACCCAGTTGTGACCAGTGTACACAATCCTTCAAATTGGAGTTACGCATTAGAAGGCTATGGAGAGACGATCGATGAGTCACGTACACCGCCCTCAGCGGAATACCATCCTTCACCACCATCCCCAAGGATGACAATGTACTCAAACAATCATGCATTACGAAGGACCGACTTGCACACCCAGATAGCAGCGCTACGTTTAGAGATAGTTCGACTCCAGCAGACTGTAACTGATCTCACGTTACAGGTTCATATTTCAGACATGACCCATGCCACTGAGGAAGATGTTTTGTATCAGGAGATCTCGGATTTATACAGAGAGTTGCACTCACTCCGTCATCCCGATTAGTCAGACGAGCAGCCAGTTCCTTGATGACACTATTTCATCGCTTTCGTTATTTGCTTTATTTCCCTTTGCATTTACAGACTTATTTCATTTTGATTACGCATTTTATTTTTATGACATTAATCTTACCGTTCGTATATGTATATATATATATATATATATATATATATATATATATATATATATATATATATATATATATATATATATATATATATATATATATATATATATATATATATATATATATATATATATATATATATATATATATATATATATATATATATATATATATATATATATATATATATATATATATATATATATATATTTGACAATTACTATTTCATGCAATTTATTTCTATTTTTAATTTTTATGTTTTCTGATTTTTTATGTCGAAATATGGAAAAAGAAAAAGATATATATATATATATATATATATATATATATATATATATATATATATATATATATATATATATATATATATATATATATATATATATATATATATATATATATATATATATATATATATATATATATATATATATATATATATATATATATATATATATATATATATATATATATATATATATATATATATATATATATATATATATACAGAGAAAACTAGTGTGCCAGGACAGATGAATTTTACTGCCAGCACACCCTAAAAAATCAAGAAGGAGCACCAAGGCCCAAACAAAGCACACAAATCTGGCCCAACTACCTTTACAAAGGATGGCGCCCACCATGGGGTCTGGACTATATGCGGGGCAGAAGTTGAGAAACCACCATTTTTGCATCCAAAACTCCATTTTTGGCTCCACGAAAATCCTCCCCAAAGCACCAAAAGTTCATACTTCCATCTTCCACTCACCAACCCATTAACCATTCCAACTTCCATTTTCACTCTCCCTCACCAAAATCCATCAAAAACCCATTTTTACAAAAACTCAAAAAACCCCCCATTTTTCATCATCTTCCACCTCAAGAGTTCATCCATGGAGTACGAAGGTTACATCTTGCGCCAAGGGAAGCCCGGAGAACGACAGTGAAAAATTCTCGACAAACTGCAAAGTTGGGACATCGCTTCGACACGGTACGTGGATGATAACTGTCTATATTCTTTGGGTATTTACCATAGCGTTTATCACATGTTAGACACTCTAGGACTGCATGAAATATTTGCTAGGCATGATCCTACTTTTGAGAGGCTGACCAGGGAATTCTTGAGTTCCCTGATTTATGTTGTCAGACCCGACACTGCTAGTACCGTCGGTACTGTACAGTTCCGAATGTTTAATGTGGAATATGCTTTTAGTACTGATGAACTTGCAGAGAGGCTAGGATTGCCTTTTGGCGCGGGTGCTATTTGTGAAGCACCTCTGGATTTTGAATGGTCTGTGGAGGCATTTGCCTTCTGGCACAGTTTGTCAAATTTCACTATTTCATCTTTCGAAGGGATACTAGCCTCCAGGATCCATAACCCGGCCATCCACGTGTTTTGTTACATGCTAGCATGTACTGTCTTTGGCCGGGAGAATCCTAACAAGGTAAATACAAAAGAGTTACTATTCTTGCAGGGGTGCCTTACAAATAGGAGATTTAATGTGGTTCCATTCATGATTTCCCATATGAATGCCTCTATTAAGAGCACTGGGACAATTGCCTTTGAAGGACTTATTACGTCCATTACAAAGGCTCTGAACCTAGATACTGAGATAGCCACTTTAGAACCTCTTCCTCCTCGCACAATTAATTTGAAAATTTTAAAAGATATGAAACTGTGCAAGGTCAGGAAGGAAGGGGGCTTCAAGCTTATGATACACGGGAGGGCTATCCCATCTATCGTTCTGCCTTGCACTAGACGCATGGATGTGACTATCGAGAGGAACTGGACCTATGATTTAGATGCTCCACCCATTACAGGACTAGTACCCTCAAACATTCCTGTTGGTGAAGGCGATGATACTGATGACGAGTATGACCGGCAATGACGATCTTCCAATCATCCTATGCCGCCTCATCATGTACCACAGACACACACTGATCCGTCTTCCTCTTACCATTCTGCAGGTACCGCTCCTGGCTTCTATATATCGAAGTAGATGTGGCGAGAACAATTAGCCAGAGAGGAGAGATGCGAGAATTTGCTCACCACCATTCAACATCAATTAACTGAGAATATGAGATTCATGCAAGAATCTTAGCAGCAGATGAGTCAGTCCATGCATACCATTATGCAATCTCAAGCTACTCTGACCACCCGATTCGACGCGTTCGATGCTGCTCAGACCGACTATTATCGTAGCAGATCCTGCCGCCCTAGGTACTCTGAGCACGCTGGCGACAGCACCAGTAGCATGCCCTAGGCACTTCAGGTACCTCGTCCCTCGCTTATTTTGAAACATTGGGGAAAATGTTCAATTTAAGTGTGGGAGGAGAATTTATTTATTTACATTATTTTCTTTCTCGCATTTTTATTTATTTTCTTTTATCGCTTTCTAGGTCATTTCCCTTCTTATTTTTCTTTTTGTTTTTAGAACATACTTGTGCTTATCGAGTCACACTGCAGTATAATCTTATTCTCTCATTACTTTGCCCCGCCAAAAAAATTTTAACTGACAAATAGTGTACTATCCTGAAAATTTTCTGGGCTTTGAGGCAAGTTCGAGTTAGGATGCGGATGATTTGGAAAATTCTCTTTGAAACATCGGTACCATTATAACACCTTAGGCTTCACAAATGCAGAAATCAACCCTGATACCATGCGTACCATGGCCTTAATAGAATGTCCATAATGAGTCCTTAGTAGTTTATCCTAGCAGTCAACTCTGGCTAAAAATATTATCTAAGTGAAGGATCGATGAAAATAAGTGAATGATCGGTATGCTAAAATAAAATAATTACAACTCGGGTATAGGTAACCCCCACAAGGTCATTTAACCTAAAAATTTGTAATTTCGAAAAAAGAAAAAATGATAAAGACAAAACAAAACAAAAATATCTTTCCATTGTCAGTTGGTTCAGAGGTATCTGGTACTGAACTCGGTAAGGCGGATTACAACCCGATCCCTCACAGCTGCGAGTGGGCCAATAAAAAGGGTTACACCACTTTGTATACCAGAACCCCATGCTTAAGATCAGAAACACTAACCGGTCACTTCACCATGATTTCGTACGGATAACGGGCTTAATGTGATTGCCCCATAATGAAAAGGACTCAAAAGGAGTTTTAAAAATAGACCTAGGTACAATAGGCTAGTATGGATTGATTTGTGAAAAACGAAGCTTATGTCCGTATTTACGGAGAAGTGTCATTCTGATACCCATGGTTCACTGAGTCATCACCTATTGCTTCATCCCAGCTTGAATTTATAAGACCTTTTTTCCTAGATCATTTATGGATATCACCCTGTTTTCTGTCATGATGTTTTGCTTGAGGACAAGCAAAGGTTTTAGTGTGGGAGAATTTGATAGACCTAAAATATACTGTTTTCTTGGATCGATTTGCACACGTTATTTAGGATTTTATTTCTGTTTTCTTGTATTATGCCTTTGTTTTGTTTCTTTTTCAGGTTTTTGTATTTTCAAGGCTACTCGAGAAGAAATGAAGGAAAAACAAGCTAAAAGACCTACTTTCTGAGGAATTGTACACATGGCTTCCACCATGGCGGGCGCCATAGGGGATGCCACACATTAGATAGAAGCCAACTGCTGACAACTGCCACGTCTCCCACTCCTTTCCACCCTAGTTCGTGTGGCGGGCGCCACAAGGGGGTGGCGGGCGCCACCTTCACATGCTCATTTCCCACCCAAAAGGAGTTGGGGGGCATTCTTGTCCTTACCTGTACTTTCCTACCACTATAAATAAAGGAGTTATGTTTCATTTCTAATCATCCAAGCTTAGTTACAGAACTCAAGCCATAAATTCCACCTATTGTAAAGTGATAAACTTCTCACATCGAGGGGTTATCACATTGTCTAATCGAGTCTGTAATCTTATTTGGAGCACTTGGGTAGAAGTTAATCCTGCCGCCATTTTATTTCAGTCTTTTTACTTCCAGTTGTACAAGATTTTAAAGCCTCTCATTTAGAGCAGGTTTCCGTCTATTTATCGCCTTTTATTTATTTATCCGCCGTTTATTTTCCGCACCGCTTTTATTTCTCGCACCGCACTTTATTTATTTACCCGCATTTTATTTACTCGCACTTATTTACCATGTTTATTTACTTTACCATGTCCGGCTAAATCTTAAAGGCTAGGATGCAAGGATTGTAGTTATAATAGTATTCCATACGGTTGTCAATAGAATTACTTAGGGGTTATTTTAACTTTTAACACTTATTTTCTGTACTTAAAATCTGTTGGGTAAGATCGAAAGCCGTTCAACCTTTAGATAAATTTGGTTAGTTT
This sequence comes from Lathyrus sativus, assembly GCA_963859935.3. Taxonomy (NCBI): domain Eukaryota; kingdom Viridiplantae; phylum Streptophyta; class Magnoliopsida; order Fabales; family Fabaceae; genus Lathyrus; species Lathyrus sativus. Next base: position 62,314,755 of record OZ012738.1, on the reverse strand, counting down.
TAACTGTTCCAAGGAAGCGAAAGCGCTTGGCTCAGTTAATTAGGAATCTTTAATGTTTAAGAAAACCGATTTTAAAACTGCTTTCAGACGCGTTTATGGATTTAAAGTCCGGTTCGCAAAAACCTCTATTTGTTAGAAATTCCAGGTCAAAGTAATTTTCAACTAAGTTAAGAAACTATATTTCTTTAAAATAGGTTTATTAATCCTAACGCAATACGCGCCTTTTTATAAGTGACAATAAGAGGGATCGATTAGGGATAAACTCGGTTCTGATTACGTGAAAGCGACAGTTCCCGTTAAATTAGTTTTTTTCATGAGTGGAAAACATTACCCCATAAGGCATCCTATCTGTACACATATGGAATACTACGTAGCTATATTAATTGCATCTATGCCTATTGTTTTATTATTGAATTTATTTCCGCACTTTATTTTTATTTTGCACAATCCAACCTTTTATTTGACTTGCCTTAGGTAAACACTGTAACACTAGCGAACGATAGATTGACGTTTGGTCTCTGTGGGATCGATAATCTTTTGTATTACATTGACGCTATTCGTGCACTTGAGAATCGCCCATCAGGTTTGTGCAGTGAGAAGAGGTGGGTGTTTAAGGGTGGTAATATTTACACTATTCATGGTGTTGGTGATGTTATATACGATGGTTTGAGACGAAGGGTTGCGTGAAAGTGGGGTTGTCGCGGTGGTATCGGTTGGATTTTGTGGGATGGAATCAGTGAGAAAAAATAGTGATGGACGAAGATAGGATATGCTGAAGGTTTTGTTTTCGTGAATCATGAAAGGGCGGCCGCGAGTTGTTGTTGTCATGGCTTCAAGGTTGTTGAGAAATGGTGAAGGGTGGTTGTGGTGGATTGGAAGATGGAAAAAATTTGCCATACTGCATATGAAAAGTTGAAAAGTGTTGCGAAAAAATGGTGGGAGTTACAACGAGGGTCTTCTCCTCTGAATGTTCTGTTCATTTTTTTTATAGAGGACAGAAAGGAATCAAGTTTTTTTGTTGTTGTATTCCCAATTTTCTCCCTTTCTCGTTTCCTTCTTTTTTCGAATTGTTACTATTGGACTATTGTGTTGTTGATGGCAGGTTTTTGGTTTGGCGTGCTTGGTGGATGGTATGGGGCTTGTTTTGTAGCACGTCTGAGATGTATGATGCTTTTGGCAGGTCTTGAAGCAAGATTTTGTGGGGTGTGAAATGTATAAGTTATGGAATCAAGTAATATAAAAAAAATCATTGCATTAAATGATCACACTTTCACAAGCTTTTGTTAGAAAGATTTTTCTAAGTTTTTTCCAGAGCAATCAATTTCACTCTTTGGAGCAATCGATTGCATGATCAAATTTTTCTTTCTTTTGGCTACTGTGTTTTAGTGCAATCGATTGGCACAAATGTGCAATTGATTGCATACGTGAAAAATATTCTTATTTTTGCTTAAGTGTTTTGTGCAATCGATTGGTGCTTTTCATGCAATAGATTGCTCAGTTCAAAAATTCAAATTTCAAGTATTTTTTTCTGAGTGTGCAATCGATTGGTCCTGTGTGTCCAATCGATTGCTCACTTAACGTTTTTGAAAAATTGTTCTGAAAAATTGCACCTCTTCAACCATTTTTTTCTGAATTGTTTCCATTGAATCATGGCAATTGTTCATTATATTTTCTGAAGTTTTGCATGATAGTTCAAAGGGGTGCTTGTGACATATAAACACCAAAACTTTCATTTTTCAAAAACACCTCTTTAAAAATCTTTGCTAAAATTTTCATCTTTCCACATCTTGAGTCAAGTCATTTTTCGTAAGAATTTTCTGCATATTTTTATATCATTTGAAAGAAAATTCTTGAGAAACAAAGTCTTAAATAGTTGTGGAAATTATCATTGAAAGAGAAATCAATCATAGGATTGATAACTTTGTATACACAGATTTCAAACTCATTGTAATTCAAAGATTGTATTTATTCCCCTTGTTATTCAGGATTGTTGAAAGCAAGTGTGTGCATTGAAGAGGATTGTTCTTCTTGCATTTAGTGTTCATATTTTAAAGGTGTTAATAGCCTTTAATCTACCTATAGGTTAGATAGTAAGATGTACACTCATTTTAACTATAGTTAAATCTCTTTCGGTGTGAAAGGGGACTAGATGTACCTTCGAATTATGGAGGGAACCATGATACTTCTTCGTGTTATTTACTTTCTGCACTTTATTGCTTTCATAACCCCTTCATATATCAAAGAAAGTAATAACCTCATTCGATAAAAACCAGAAAATTTTAAAGAACCTAATTCACCCCCCCCCCCCTCTTAGGTGCAACTCAAACTATCAATTGGCATCAGAGCGGGTTTTAGGTAACCTGTTCCTAATCGATTCAGAATGGCTTCCGCAAATAACAAAGGTGTGTTTAAAGACGGTGGTAGTAGCAACAAGCCTCCACTGGTTTGTGGTGAATACTTTGACTTCTGGAAGATTCGCATGAAGGCTCACTTAGAAGCACAAGGAGATGGAATATGGCATGCTGTCCAAAACGGCCCCTTCGTTCCTTCAACGGTTGTTAATGGTGTTGGATCAACAAAGCCTAAAGGTTCATGGGATGACGATGATAAGAAAAAGGTTCTCTATGACAAAAAGGCAATTAATCTTCTACAAAGTGCATTAAGCATGGACGAATTCTTTCGCATCTTAACATGTAAATTAGCAAAGGAAATCTGGGATACTTTAGTGGAAACTCATGAAGGAACCACTGAAGTTAAAAGATCGAGATTGAATACGTTAAGTCAGGAATACGAGTTATTCAGAATGCAGCCAGGAGAATCAATTTTTGATTTTCAGAAAAGATTTGCGCACTTGACAAATCATTTGAGAGCACTTGGTAAGACGTTAACTAACAATGAATTAAATCTTAAAGTGCATAGATCTTTGTCCAGATAATGGCAACCCAAAGTCACAGCAATATCTGAAAAGAAAAGTCTATCCACGATGACATTCGCTACATTGTTTGGAAAACTTCAAGAATATTTGACGGAACTTGGGCGAATAGAAAAACATGAGAATCAAGAAAAGAAATCTAAAAGCATCGCATTAAAGGTTGATTCCAAAGAAGTAGAAAAGGAAGACGATCCGGTTGAAGATGAAAATTTCATGCTTCTTGTAAAAAGGTTAGGAAAATATTTTGGTTCTAAGAATAATATTGGAAATTCTGACTATATCAAAAGGAATAAGTTTTCAAAAACAAAGAACAGAAGGCGTCAACATCCACAAAAGATGTCAAATGCTATGAATATGGAAAACAAGGACACATCAAACCAAACTGTCCTAAACTCTCCAAGAACGATGCCTATAAAAGCAAAAAGGGTTACAAGAAAAATAAGGCCTACGTTGCATGGGAGGCTAACGAGATAAGTTCCTTATCAGACTCAGATAGTGATCAAAGCGCGAATCTAGCACTAATGACCTCACATCACTCTGACGATGAAGACAATGAGGTTAGCAATAACTTTTCAGTTTATGATAATGATGCTCAAGGAGCAATTGATGAACTCCTAAGTGAATGCAAAATTCTGTACAAAACTATTTCATCATAAAAGAATCAAATCTCAACTTTAGAAGAAAAGGTTGAGACAATGGAAAATAATTTCAAAGATGAAAAACAAAAATTAATTAGTGATCAAAAACAGAATTTTGTATGCACAAAGTGTGAGTCACTTTCGTTTCAATTTGTCCAATTAAAAAGATTCCTTGAAAGGTATGAAAAAGGAAAAATTGGATTGGAGTGTGTTCTTAATCAACAAAGGTTCTCAAATGATAAGAGTGGTCTTGGTTTCTCAAAATTTTCTAAACCAAGTTCCAATAAAACCACCTTTGTTAAGGCTAGTGAACAAACTCCTAAAGAGAAAGTGATTAAGCCTAAAATGGTTCATCAATGCCCTAAGAAGAAAATATTTAGTAAAAAGAAGTCTTATCCTCCTAGATACAAAAGTAACTTTGAGCCCACCTGTTTTTATTATGGTATTAAAGGCCATACACCTAATGCATGTTATGTAAGAAACTTCAGTATTAGAAAAGGGCATTATGTGTGGGTCAAGAAAGGCACTAACTATGAAGGACCCAAGGCAATCTAGGTACCTAATGAAACTTAAACTTGTTTTGTAGGTATGCTTGAAGACCTCTTCATATCAATGGTATCTTGATAGTGGGTGTTCAAGGCATATGACGGGTGATCTTACCAAATTTTCACATCTAACACTTAAGGCCAAAAGATTTGTAACCTATGGTGATAACAACAAAGGAAAGATCATTGGCGTAGGTATCATTGGTGCACCACCTTTCACAACCATAGAAGATGTCCTCTATGTAGAACGTCTAAAGCATAACCTACTTAGCATTAGCCAACTATGTGACAAAGGTTTCAGAATCAACTTCGCCAAAGATGAATGTTTGATAGAAAACGAAGTCACTCATGAGGTAATGTTAAAAGGTAATAGAATTAACAACATTTTTATGATTTCCCTTGATAACATGTCTTTGAAGGTTAAGTGTCTTATGGCGAACAACAACGACTCTTAGTTACGGCACAAAAGGTTTGCTCATATTCATATGGAGCATTTGAAAAAATTGATCAAACATGACTTAGTTATTGGTCTTCCAAAGATCAAATTCATCAAAGATAGATTGTGTGTCGCTTGCCAAAAAGGGAAATAAACCAAATCAACTTTCACATCCAAGAATGTGATGTCCACCACAAGGCCACTATAATTGCTACACATGGATCTCTTCGGGCCATCAAGAACAAAATTTTTTGGAGGTAATGTTTATGCATTAGTAATTGTTGATGACTTCTCTAGATATACATGGACTTTCTTCTTAGTGCAGAAAAGTGAAGCTTTCAAGGCATTCAAGAAGTATGCAAAACAAATTCAGAATGAGAAGTCACTTTCAATTGTCTCCATTAGAGGTGACCATGGTGGAGAGTTCCAGAAAGCTTTATTTGAAGAATTTTACGAAGAAAGTGGAATCTCACACAACTTCTCTGCACCAAGAACTCCACAACAAAATGGTGTCGTAGAAGGAAGAATAGGTCATTGGCAGAACTTGCAAGAACTATGCTTAGCGATTCAAACCTACCTAAATACTTTTGGGCAGATACGATGAGCACGACTTATTTTGTAAGTAATTGTGTCAACATTAGACCTACTCTCAAGAAAACCCCCTATGAACTCTTCAAAGGAAGAAAACTAAACATATCATTCTTTCACATCTTTGGGTGCAAATGCTTTGTCTTGAACAATGACAAAGATAACCTCGGTAAGTTTGACGAGAAATCCGATGAAGGTATTTTTCTCGGCTACTCTCTCTCTAGTAAGGCATTTAGAATTTTTAACAAAAGAACTTTAACTATTGAAGAATTAATGCATGTATCTTTTGATGAATCTAACCCCTCCAAGAAGGATAATATTATCGTTAATGATGATGATGATGTAGTAGAAACCTCTCAAGATAATACTCTCAATGATGTTGCAAGTGATCAACCAAAACAACAAGATGATTCACAACACAATGAAGAACATAATGATCTACCTAAAGAATGGAGGACTCATAGAGATCACCCGATCGATAAAGTCATTGGTGACATTAGTCAAGGTGTAGCAACAAGATTGAATCTCAAGGATGTCTGTCTGAACATGGCATTTGTTTCGCAAATTGAACCAACCAAAATCGATGAAGCCTTAGGAGATGATCAATGGATAATAGCTATGCAAGAAGAACTAAACCATTTTGAAAGAAATCAAGTTTGGAGTCTTGTCCCTAGGCCGAGCAATAAGCACATCATAGGAACAAGATGGGTCTTCAAAAACAAACTTGATGAAAATGGAATAATAGTCCGAAATAAAGCAAGATTAGTTGCACAAGGATACAACCAAGAAGAAGGAATCGATTTTGACGAAAAATTCGCTCCAGTTGCAAGGTTAGAAGCAATTAGACTTTTATTGGCTTATGCGTGCTCTATGAACTTTCAGTTTTTCTAGATGGACGTCAAGAGTGCATTATTGAATGGATTCATAAATGAAGAAGTTTATGTCAAGCAACCCCTTGGATTTGAATATTACGAAAATCCTTCTCATGTCTTCAAAATACAGAAAGCTCTCTATGGATTAAAACAAGCACCAAGAGCATGGTACGATCGTCTCAGCAATTTCTTATGTGACAAAGGCTTTGAAAATGGAAAAGTTGACAAAACTTTGTTCATCAAGAAAATTAAAGAAGATACTCTTTTGGTACAAGTATATGTTGATGACATAATCTTCAGATCAACCAATATAAAGTTTTGTAAAGAATTCTCATCTATGATGCAAGGAGAATTTGAAATGTCTATGATGGGAAAAATGAATTATTTTCTAGGACTGCAAATCAAGCAACTCAAAAATGGCATCTTTATTAATCAATCCAAATATTGTAAAGAATTATTGAAGAAATTTGATATGGACAATTGCAAGACTTTGTCTACACCTATGGGATCCGGTACATATATAGATCAAGATGAATCTGGTGTGTCGGTTGATATCACAAAATATAGAGGTATGATTGGCTCCTTACTATATTTGACAACAAGTCTCCCTAACATTATGTTCAGTGTCTGTCTATGTGCTCGCTTTCAAGCAAACCCAAGAATCTCACTTCATGGCAGTCAAGCGGATCATGAAGTATCTCAAAGGGAAAACAAATGTCGGCTTATGATACCCTAAAGGTAGTATTTGCAATTTAATTAGATACTCTGACGTAGATTATGCAGGTTGTAAAACAAATAGAAAAATCACAAGTGGAACATGTCACATCTTGGGAAATGCGCCAGTCTCGTGGGCATACAAGAAGCAAGCGTGTGTAGCACTTAGTACGGCCGAAGCAGAATACATAGCAGCGGGTAGTTACTATGCACAGATACTTTGGCTCAAGCAACAACTTCGTGAGTACGGACTCGATCTTGGATGCATTCCTCTATGTTGTGACAGCACAAGTGCGATCAACATTACAAAGAATCCATTCATGCATTCAAGAACCAAGCATATTGACATACGACATCACTTTCTGCGAGATCATGTATTTCGAGGAGATGTCGAGAAAACCTTCGTGGATACTCACAATCAGCTTGCAGATATATTCACAAAGCCATTGGCAAAGGAACCTTTCTTCAAAATTCGGAGAGAACTCGAAATTTTGGATGAAAATGATGTTTAATCATGAAAGATCATCAACTATGGTACATGCTATCTCTTCTATTCTAAAAATATCATAGTATAACATATTTTTGATATTCCAAATGTTACATATTTGTCTGAAAAATGTTACATGTTTATGTCCATATTTGGACAAGTATATTTCTTTTTGATTTTTTTCACTTTTCACTTCTTGCAATCGACTGCACCCTTGTGTTAATCGATTTCTCACTGTAACTTTTTCAAAAATATTGAAATTTTTGTGTATGCAATCGATTGCACCCTAGTGCAAATCGATTGCACCCTGTGATTTTTGAGTCCCTTTCGCTACTGTTTTGTAGTGCAATCCATTGCACCACAGTGCAAATCGATTGCACCTACTGTGAAATCAATTCTTTCATATTCCTTAAGTGGTCCATGAGTCTTTCATCCTACCAACTACCCTACCAATTATACCTTTGATCAATCAATGTTTTTTTTACTTTATCACTTAACCCTATTTTCAAAAACTTTGACCATCAATCTCTTATTTTTTCCAAGGTCTTTGATCATCAATGTCCTTAACTATCAACTACTCATAATCCACATTAAATACTCTTTCTTCCAAATATTCCATACTATCTCTCCATATTCTCTCTTCTCAAAATCATTATAAAACCCCACTACATCTAAACCAACTTCATCATCTCTTCCAAAACCGAAAATCTATAAATTTTATTCTTCCTCAAAAACCCTAAAGCCACAACCTTTCATCATCTCTCATGGCTTCTCGTCGAAAAAGGAAAACCTCTGCTCAAAACAAAGGCAAAGCTCCAGCATCATCATCCTCGGAGACTCCACTCGTACTTCAACATCTCTTCGATGAACAACAAGAGAGATTTACAAAGCACTTTCAGAAAAGGTTATCCAAACCCCCAAATACGGTATTCTCTCATCTTTTCCTAAAGAATGCTTCTCCTTTCAAATTTCCTTAGTTGCCCATGGCTTGGAATCTTTGATCTCTTCATCCGGGCCATATTATCTGGATTTTGTAAGACTGTTTTATAACAATATACACATGAAAGAATGAAAAATTGTCAAGAGGCAAGAGAATCTATCTCAACTCAAAAATTGTTGGTAGAATCCTGAATATTCCAAGTATCGGTGGGAGACTCTATGATGAAGAAGGTGAAGTTTGGGCGGATTACAACAAAAGAGAATTTTACTACAGCCTCGGAAGAATGTCAAAGGTAGAATTTCATGCCAAGCGTGTGAGATCATTAGGTGACATGGAACCCTCTCGAACCTCTTGGTCGGAAGGTATTTTCAATATTGATGATAGGCTCTTCCATTACTTTATGGTCTACATTATGTTTCCAAGGGCTGGAAACCATTGCATTGTAACTGACTTGGAAATGCAGATTTTGTATGCACTTAAGAAAGGCATTAATGTGAGTTGGGCTTACTTAATTTTGGTTCATATGATGACTTTCAATGCAAAATCAAATTTTTTTCCGTATGCATGGTTTATTACCAAGATTTTGGAGCATTTTGAAGTGGATCTCGAAGGCTTTGATGTGTGTCTCATGGACTCAAATGCCAACAAAATCTCCATCAAAAATGTGGACTCAAGGATGGGCATGAAGTATAACCCGGAAGCAAAAAAAAATTGTTTACATTGGTGAGGGTGTGGCTTGAAATGACGGAAACGAGCAAGAGAATGAAGAAGACGATGATGTTCCTCCTCCACCTACTCAAAATGGCCCTAGTAACCAAGAATTTATGGACTTCATGGCTCAAAAATTTGGAAACCTTAATACTTCCATCAAAAATCAATACAATGCCATTAATGAGTCAACCACCACTAGGATCAACAACTTTCAAAAGGCAATTAATCAACAGTTCTCATATCTCTATTCTCACCTTTACATTCCATCATACGATCCATCAAACCCGGTTGTTCCCTCACCATGTCCACCACCACTACAACGATCTTTTCCGAACCAACAATCATTTGACCCCAACGTGGACCTTTCCTAAGTTGTCTACATGTTTTTGTGTTTATCTTTCTATCTATGTACTTTTTAATTCTGCATTTTTTCTTATCTATTGTACTTTGTACTTTAAATCTATAATTAGTTGCTATGATACTTGAATCATTGTCTCTTGTCTATATATGTTTTCTTTTATCTATCTTTCCCTTCTTTTTGATAATTTCAAAAGGGGGAGAAGGGTGTTACTCTTTCTTTGCTTATTTTCTTTCCTTGATCTTTAAGGTACAAATGCAAGGCAACTCCAAACCTCAATACAAAATAAGATTTTCTCAACACTTCACACATTGAGGGGAGATCTATATCTCAGGGGGAGAAACTTGTCGGAAAGAACATTGCAACAAAAGAGAATTCTTTGTCATCATCAAAAAGGGGGAGAATATGGAATCAAGTTTCTCAAGACCAACTTATGTTTTGATGAAGACAAACCACTTGACAAGAAGGCAATGATGTTCAATCACTTTCAAGACATCATGTTAAAGCAAAGAATCAGGATAAAGACTTGATATGAAGAATAATCTCATTGAAAGGTATAATAAAAATCTTCAACAAGTATTTAAGTCCTAGTTGCTCAAATAATCAAAAAAATCATTGCATTACATGATCACACTTTCACAAGCTTTTGTTAGCAAGATTTTTCTAAGTTTTTTCTAGAGCAATCGATTGCACTCTTTGGAGCAATCGATTGCATGATTAAATTTTTCTTTCTTTTGGCTACTGTTTTTTAGTGCAATCAATTGGCACAAATGTGCAATCGATTGCATACGTGAAAAATCTTCTTGTTTTTGCTTAAGTGTTTTGTGCAATCGATTGGTGCTTTTCATGCAATCGATTGCTCAGCTCAAAAATTCAAATTTCAAGTGTTTTTTTCCTGAGTGTGCAATTGATTGGTCCTGTGTGTGCAATCGATTGCTCACTTAACGTTTTTCAAAAATTGTTCTGAAAAATTGCACCTCTTCAACCATTCTTTTCTGAATTGTTTCCATTGAATCATGGCAATTGTTCATTATATTTTCTAAAGTTTTGCATGATAATTCAAAGGGGTGCTTGTGACATATAAATACCAAAACTTTCATTTTTCAAAAACACCTCTTTAAAAATCTTTGCTAAAATTTTCATCTTTCCACATCTTGAGTCAAGTCATTTTTCATAACAATTTTCTGCATATTTTTATATTAATTGAAAGAAAATTCTTGAGCAACAAAGTCTTAAATAGTTGTGAAAATTATCATTGAAAGAGAAGATCAATCATAGGATTGATAACTTTGTATACACAGATTTCAAACTCATTGTAATTTAAGGATTGTATCTATTACCCTTGCTATTCAGGATTGTTGAAAGCAAGTGTGTGCATTGAAGAGGATTGTTCTTCTTGCACTTAGTGTTCAGATTTTAAAGGTGTTAAGAGACTTTAATCTACCTATAGGTTAGATAGTAAGTTGTACACTCATTCTAACTATAGTGAAATCTCTTTCGGCGTGAAAGGGAATTGGATGTACCTTCGGATTATGGAGGGAACCAAGATACTTCTTCGTGTTATTTACTTTCTGCACTTTATTGCTTTCATAACCCCTTGATATCTCAAAGAAAGTAATAACCTCATTCGATAAAAACCAGAAAATTTTAAAGAACCTAATTCACCCCCCTCTTAGGTGCAACTCAGACTATCATAAGTTTGTGCAGTTGTGTGAATTTTGTGCAAGTTTGTTTTGGTACAGGTTGGTACAATTTGTGTGTGACCGTTTGTGTGGTGTGATGAAAGGTTTTGCATCTTGTCCATCATGGACATCTTGTAGATATTCAGAAGTGGTCCTTCTTGATGTGTGTTGGAAGGTGACTTAATGGAGCTACTCTTCACTTTGATTTCATTCTCTTTATAATACTAGTGGTTTACTACTCTGGTAGTGTAACATCAGGGATGAGATTTATTATGTTTTCAAAGTCGTTGTTGCTTTTGTTATTTTGAAGTTTTTACCTTATTTATGTGTTTCTGTTGAACAATGAGTTTTTCTGCTGCCTAGTTCAAACGTTGATGTGTTTTGATGGATTTTCGTTGGTGACACCTTGAATTTTTCGTTTAATTCTTTATTTATAAGTTTTGGGGTTTAGGGTGTTACATAATGTCCCAACCAAGACGGAGTTTTAAATATGGACACCACCACATCCAACTGAGAGCTTTTTAGTAGAAGAGTTAAACTCACGAACTAACTGAGAGTTTTAATTACGGAGATCTCTAAAACTAAACAAAGCTTTTTACTTTTACCTTAACACTTGGTAAAACAAATTTTATCAAAATGAGAAATTATAAATATGCTCTTACACCATACCAAAATAACTCAGAGATATAAAGATTTCACTCTAAATAACACAAACCAAAATGTGTGTGTGTGTGTGTAACACCTCAGTTTTGATTATTTTATTTTTAATTGAGTTTTAGAGTGCTTTAGTTTGATTTAAATTAACATTATTGAGATTGTTGGGTTTTAATAGAAATTATCTATCTTTTTATTTATTTAAAATAGTGGAGAAAATGGGAAATTGTGATTTAGGGAGAAAAATAAAGCCACCTGAATTTGAAAACATCAATAAAACCCTGGTCTGCAAGTACATAAAGCTCTCTATGGCCTCAAACAGGCGCCTAGAGCTTGGTTTGAAAAACTTCAAGGTCAATTACTCAAGTTTTGCTTCCAAGCTATAAAATGTGACCCATCTCTCTTCATTTTCTCCCAATAAAATACTCACATATACATTCTAGTATATGTGGATACATAATTGTCACAGGCAGTAACTCCTCTCTAATTCAACAACTGGTCACTCAATTAAACTCTACATTCTCTCTAAAAGACCTTGGTAGTCTTAACTATTTTTTGGGCATAGAGGTCAATTCCTTAACCAAGCACTTTTTACTCCTAACTCAAGGCAAATACATTAGAGACTTACTTGCTAAAGTCAACCTTCAAGAAGATAAACTGTTAGAACACAAATTGGTTCTTAATAATTACTCTTTGTTTTGATGATAACTGTTAGGAAATTTATATTTAAGAATTATATACTCTAAAATTTGTTTGAGAGTTTTACTGCAGATTAAAATTATATTAACTCTCTAGAAGCAAATCTGCCTTGAATACAAGAAGCTATTCTGACTCTGAAGCGCCAGATGCACCTTATAGAAGAATCTGTTTGCTCCTTACAGAAGATCCTGAGCGTAGTCTCTAGAAGGATCTGAAGCAAGAAGCTCCAGAACATTCTGAGTCAGAAGCATCTGAAGATAGTCAGAAGCATCTGAAGATAATCAGAAGCATCTGAAGCTGAAGCATCAGAAGTATAGAAGAATATTGATTGAAGAGTTTCTCAAAGCACTTAGTCTACAGAAGTTTCTGAAAGTACTTATGCTGCCAAGTACTGAAGTTCTGTGTCAAGATGCTCTGATGATCAACACGCTAGAAGCACACACGCTGCAGAAGACTCTGATACATCATAGTTCTGAATCTCATCAGAAGACTCTGATACAGCATAGTTCTGAATCTCATCAGAAGACTCTGATCCATTCAAACTCTGAAGAACTTGCTGAAACTGAAGAAGTGTTTTCAAGAATGTATCCGTTGGAACTATTCAACGTCTCTTTCCTTATTTGTGCTAGACACACTTACACGGACAAAAAGGATTTATCTGTGCCATCTATTTCAAGGAAAGGTCAGTGCATGTGAAGACAAAAAGGCTCAGACCTTTTGGACTCTCTTTTCAATGTTCAGCTTGCTTGATTCAGCTGCCTATAAAAGGAGATCTTCACTTCATTCTTCTGTGCTACACACTTGCTGAAAAGAAATCACAATATTCTATAAGCTCTCATTCATAAATTCTTCATAGAATCTCATTGTACTTAAACTTAAGAGAAAAATCACTGTTGTGATTATAGCTTTATAGAAGCATTAAAAACTCTTGTATTAAATTTACATTGTTTGTAAAGGATATTCCTTAAGAGGATTCAGTGTGAATCAGTAGCTCTTGAGAAGACTAAGAACTGTAGTTCTTAGGTGATACTATTGTAATCAGTTTGATTTAATAGTGGATTAAGTCCTTGTTGAGAAAGGCAAATCACTCTGGAAGGGTGGACTGGAGTAGTTGTTTAGCGAACCAGGATAAAAATAATTGTGTGATTATTTTTAAGTATTAATTTTTCCATACTTATTCAACCCCCCCCTTCTAAGTATTATCTCACCTTCAGTTGGCATCAGAGCTCCGGTTCTGAGTGTGCTATCACTTAACAGTGTCAGTAAAGATCCAGAGGAGATATACTTTGATCATTATATTTATTTGTTATCATGGTTGATAATTCAATGTCAAATATCAACAATAAATATGAAGAGAGGGATAGGATCAGTACCAAACCTCCAACGTTTGATGGAGAAAAATTTGACTATTGGAAAGATAGAATAGAAAGTTTTTTTCTTGGGTATGATGTTGACCTTTGGGATTTGTTCATTGATGGATATGAACATCCTACTGGTGAGGATGGCAAAAAGATTGATAGAAAATCAATGACTGAAGTGCAGAAAAGAGACTTCAAGACTCACCACAAAGCCAGAACTATATTGCTTAATGCAATCTCTCATACTGAGTATGAGAAGATTACTAACAGAGATACTGCTCATGACATGTTTGAATCACTCAAAATGACTCATGAGGGAAACTCTCAGGTTAAAGAGACAAAGGCTCTGGCGCTCATACAGAAGTATGAGGCATTTAAAATGGAAGATTCTGAAAATGTAGAAACTATGTTTTCTAGATTTCATATTCTTACAGCTGGTCTGAAAGTTCTGGACAAGGGCTACTCAACGTCAGATCATGTCAAGAAAATCATCAGAAGTCTTCCCACCAGATGGAGACCAATGGTGACTGCATTGAAGATGGCAAAAGATCTGAACAAGATCTCCTTAGAAGAACTTATCAGTTCTTTGAGAAGCCATGAAATTGAGCTGGAGGAAGATGAACCCCAGAAGAAAGATAAAGGTAAATCCATAGCTTTAAAATCTAACAAAACTGCTAAAGCTTTGCAGGTCATTCAAGAAAGCTCTGAAGAATCTTCTTCTGAAGAAGAAGATGAGTTGTCCATGCTGTCCAGAAGGATTAACAAACTCTGGAAGCACAAGGGAAAGAAGTTTAACAACTTCAGAAGATCTGACAACAGAAAGGAATCTTCTAGTCACAGAAGATCTGCCAAGAAAGAAGTGGTGTGCTATGAGTGCAAAGAACCTGGGCACTACAAGAATGACTGCCCTAAACTTCTGAAAGAAAAACCTAAGAAGAAGTTCAATAAGAAGAAGAAGGTTCTGATGGCAACATGGGATGACTCAGATGAGTGTGAGTCATCTTCTGAATCAGAAGAAGAATGTGCAAACGTTGCACTGATGGTCAGGACAGAGGATCAAGAGGAAGGTACCTCTGGATATGAATCAGAATCTGAATCTGATGATGATGCAGAAGAGGTAATGGCTAAACTTACCAAAGAAGAACTCATTAAAGTTTTAACAGAAGTTCTTAAAAGTTACAACAACATCAAACTCAAATACAAGAAGCTGAAAAGCAATCTTGAATCTGAGATTGATCTTCTGAAAACAGAACTTGTTGAGCAGAAAGAAATAAATTTAAAAATCAAAAATGACTTTGATAGAACTCAACAAGAATCTGATTCTGAAACTAAGTATTGTGAAAATATTTTAGAAAAATATGACTCTAGTTTTCAGAGGTTTCTCACTAAGAGCATAGACAGAAGCAAGATGGCTTCCATGATCTATGGTGTTAGTGGAAACAACAGAAGAGGCATTGGATGTGAGTCTTCATCTAGAAGCAATCCAAAACCTGTTGACAAACTTTTCATCAGGAAGACACCTCTGTATTCTCAATTCAAATTTGGTCATCTGAATGACATTAAACACACAAGCTCTGAGAAGAGTACTTATGTGTTTAAACCAAAGGCAAGTCAGAATAAACATTATGTTGCAAAACAGAAGTTTAGACAAACCTGCAAACCAACTAACCCCAAAGGACCCAAGAAGATCTGGGTACCTAAAAACAAAATAATTCCTGTTGCAGATGTTCTTAGCAGCAAAGTCAGGACACCAATCATGGTACCTGGACTCTGGATGCTCACGACACATGACAGGAGAAAGGTCTATGTTCCAAAGCCTGGAACTTAGATCTGGAGGGGACGTGAAGTTTGGAGGGAACCAGAAGGGCAAGATCATTGGATCTGGCACTATTGGAAATGGTAAGCTTCCCTCTATTACTAATGTTCTGTTAGTTGAAGGATTGAAACATAATCTATTGTCCATAAGTCAATTAAGTGACAATGGTTATGATATAATCTTTAATCAAAAATGTTGCAAAGCTGTATGTCAAAAGGATGGCTCTATCCTATTCAGTGGAAAGAGGAAACACAACATTTATAAAATTAACCTTTCAGAACTTAAAGTTCAAAATGTAAAATGCCTCTTATCTGTGAATGATGAGCAATGGGTCTGGCATAGAAGATTGGGGCATATTAATATGAGACGTATATCTCAGATTAATAAACTCAATCTGGTCAGAGGACTTCCTAAATTGAAGTTCAACTCAGATGCTCTGTGTGAAGCATGTCAAAGAGGTAAATTTTCAAAATCTCATTTTAAATCAAAAAATGTTGTGTCTACCTCCAGACCATTGGAATTACTTCACATTGATCTGTTTGGACCAGTGAAAACTGCATCCATCAGAGGCAAGAAGTATGGGTTAGTCATTGTAGATGACTACAGCAGATGGACATGGGTAAAGTTTCTAAAACACAAGGATGAGTCTCATTCTGTGTTCTTTGACTTCTGCAATCAAGTTCAGATTGAAAAAGATTCCAAAATTATTAAAGTCAGAAGTGATCATGGTGGGGAATTTGAAAATAAACATTTTGAAAAATATTTTTCTGAAAAAGGCATTGCACATGATTTCTCCTGTCCTAGAACTCCACAACAAAATGGAGTTGTAGAGAGGAAAAATAGAACATTGCAAGAGATGGCCAGAACCATGATCAATGAGACAAATCTGGCAAAACATTTTTGGGCAGAAGCAATTAACACAACTTGTTATATTCAGAACAGAGTGTCTGTAAGACCTCTTCTGGAAAAGACTCCCTATGAATTGTGGAGAAACAGAAAGCCTAACATTTCTTATTTCCATCCCTTTGGATGTATTTGTTATATGCTTAATACTAAAGATAATCTGAACAAGTTTGATTCCAAAGCACAGAAGTGTTTCATGCTTGGTTATTCTGAACGCTCTAAAGGCTACAGAGTATTCAATACTGAAACACAGATTGTTGAAGAATCTATTCATGTTAGATTTGATGATAAGCTTGGCTCTGAAAAGTCAAAGCAGTTTGAAAGTTCTGCAGATAGAGAAGTGATTCTCACAGACTCTGAAGGATCAGAGGCAGAAAAGTCAAAAATCAAAGAATCTGAAGCAACCCCAGATGCTACACCTTTGACTTCCCAACTAAACAACTTGCATATTTCTGATAGACCAACTGTCAGAGGATCTTCTTCCAGAATCAAATCTTCTCATCTAGAAGATGTGATAATTGGAAAGAAAGATGATCCAATAAGGACAAGATCATTTCTCAGAACTTTTGAATCTTCTTTATTTGGCTTAGTGTCAATAATAGAACCAACATCTGTAGATGAGGCTCTGGAAGATAATGAATGGATTATAGCTATGCAAGAAGAGCTGAATCAATTCACCAGAAATGAAGTATGGGATCTGGTTCCTAGACCTAAAGGATTCAATATTATTGGAACAAAATGGGTCTTCAGAAATAAGCTGAATGAAAAGGGAGAAGTAGAAAGGAATAAGGCAAGGCTGGTTGCTCAAGGATACAGTCAGCAAGAAGGTATTGATTACACTGAGACATATGCTCCAGTGGCAAGGTTAGAATCCATACGCCTTCTTATTTCTTTTGCTGCACAGAATAACATCACTCTGTATCAGATGGATGTTAAAAGTGCTTTTCTTAATGGAATTATAGAAGAAGAAGTATATGTCCACCAACCTCCTGGTTTTGAAAGTGAAAACTTTCCAGATCATGTTTTCAAATTAAAGAAATCCCTTTATGGATTAAAACAAGCTCCTAGAGCTTGGTATGAGAGGTTGAGCAACTTCCTTCTGAAGAAAAATTTTATCAGAGGAAAAGTGGATACAACTTTATTCTGTAAAACTGTTAAGAAAGATCTGTTGATTTGTCAAATTTATGTAGATGACATTATTTTTGGATCAACAAATATTACGCTTGGAAAGGAGTTTGCTAAATGTATGCAGGAAGAATTTGAAATGAGCATGATGGGAGAATTGAGATTCTTCTTGGGAATCCAAGTCAATCAGACTCCAGAGTGCACCTACATACATCAAACCAAGTATGTTAAAGAGCTTCTGAAGAAGTTTAACATGGTTGATAGCAAAATGGCAAAGACTCCAATGCATCCTACAAGCACTCTAGGTAAGGAAGAGGTAAGTAAGAAGGTAGATCAAAAACTCTACAGAGGTATGATAGGATCTCTTTTATACTTGACTGCTTCTAGACCAGATATTCTGTTCAGTGTCTGCTTATGTGCTAGATTCCAATCAGATCCTAGAGAATCACACTTAACAGCTGTTAAGAGGATTCTAAGGTATCTGAAAGGTACTGCTAACATGGGTTTGTGTTACAGAAGATCTGATGAATTTTCATTAGTTGGATTTTGTGATGCTGACTATGCTGGAGACAGAGTTGAACGTAAAAGCACTTCTGGAAGCTGTCAGTTTCTTGGAAGTCATCTGATCTCATGGTACAGCAAGAAGCAACCTACCATAGCACTATGAACTACAGAGGCAGAATACATTGCTGCTGTTGGATGTTGTACTCAGATGCTCTGGATGAAGAGTCAATTAGAAGATTATCAAATCTATGAGAGTAATCTTTCTATCTTTTGTGATAATACTTCTGCTATATGTTTGTCAAAAAATCCAATCTTGCATTCTAAGGCAAAACATATAGAAATTAAACATCATTTCATCAGAGACTATGTTCAGAAGGGAATCATAAATTTAGCCTTTGTTGATACAGATCATCAATGGGCAGATATTTTTACAAAACCCCTTGCTGAAGATAGATTTAAGTTCATTCTGAAAAATATTTGTATGGATTTTTGTCCAGAGTAATATTTATCAGAAGCAACCTCTCAGATGCAAAATGTTTAATGATCTGAAGTATTTCTTATGTTCATTTATTCTATTCTGATTATTATTTCTGATGTGAAAATCTGAACTAACCATCTTTAGAAGATCTGAACGTGGCTAACGTTTCATTTCTTGAGAGAATTCAGAACAGCATGCAAGCAAACACGTGTCCCACAAAATCTGAAGAGGTGGCGTGTGGACAACTGAAAAGACGTTTGAGGTGAAATTTGAATAGTAAATATCTTGGTTTTCCCCCCAAATCTGTCAGAAGCATTTATTATTTGAAATGATTTTATTCTTTTCATTTAATGCTGCTCAAACGTGCGTTATTTATGTCTCTTGGTGTGCCTATGTGTTTAGTATAAATACTTGAAGTGTATTCACTTTCACACTTTTCACTCTCAGAATTTATATGCATTTTCATCTTTTGTTCTCTCTTCACAAAAACTCAAAACCTAAGTGTTCTAAAAGGCATTCTTCAATGGCGTCTTCTTCATCAACAACTGCACAGTTTCAATCAACAATGGCTGCTGTGACTTCAGATAATCTAGGTGCTAATCCATACATTCCTCCACAAAGAACTCTTCTCACACCTGTTGAAAAGTTAGAAGTGTTGTGTGAATCCATGGTTGAATTTGATTCTTTGGCTGAAAATGGGTTTGATTTTCGCTCCATTGTTAGAGCTCAAGGATGGGTGAAATACTTTGATAGACTGTTTGGACCAGTTTACCCTCTGCTTGTTAAGGAATTCTGGATTCATGCATCTGTGTATCCAAAGTTTATTCTATCATCTGTGCTGGGAAAGGAGATCATCATCACAGAGGATCTGATTAGAAGACTGATTGGTTATGAAGAAACAAATGGTGTTTCACATCTGTCAGCTGGGCGTGTTGATATGGATGAAGTTTATGAAGAGGTTATGACTGCTGGACAAGCCTCTAACAGATTCAAAGATCTGAAGCCTGACTACAAGATCTGGGCCAAGATCTTCATGGGATGCATACATCACAGAAAGTCAACAAATTCCCCAGATTATGTCAACAATGAACAGATTTATTTTATGTACTGCCTTAGTCAGAGTAATAAGGTAGATCTTCCTTACTTATTGTTCATGCATCTGTGAAATCACATCAACGCATCCAGAGAATCTGTAAAAGAAAAGAACCAGAAGATCAAGAATTGGATACCTTTTGGAAGGTTGCTCTCAGATCTTCTCACTGAAAATGGTTTAGTGGCTGCTCTGTATGATGCTGGTGTTACAGAAGAACTAGAGTTCATTATGGGAAAGCCTCTGAACGCTAAAAGCCTTCTGAGACTTAAGATTGTAGATGAACTTACTACTGCTCCAAAGAGGTTAAATATGGCTGATTTGAATAAAAGAGTTCCAGTATCAGATTTTCCTCTATTCTTTGCTGAAGAACCAAGACACATTGTTCTGATGTATATAGAGGAATGCAAAAGGGAAGGAGTGCCTGTTCCAGCCAATGTGTTTCAACTTATTAAGCAACCACTGCCAGATGCAGGAGAAGAAGAAGAAGAAGAAGTTCCACTTCAAAGGAAAAGATCTCAGCCTGTAGCAGAATCTGAACCTGTCCAGAAGAAGGTTAAGATTGCTGAGAAACCAAAGGATCTTCTGAAGAGAAAGGACTCTGGAGAAGCTGCCTCTGCATCTGCTAAGAGGATTAAACTCAAAGGTACTAAAGCTTCTGTTTCTTCTAAAAATGTTGTTATTAATGATTCATCTATTAAGTCTGTACCCAAACCCCCTGTCACTCAAACAACATCTGTTGTTGCCCCCAGTTCTGTCTCACCTCAGAAACAACCCACTGCTTCTATATCAAAACCACCTCAACCTAAATTACACATCAAACACTTCACTCCACGTCCATCACCAGCTGTTCCACAACCAACAGAACCACAACCCACAGAACAACAACCAACAGAACCACAATCATCAGAACTACCACAAAATTCTGATAAACAAAACTCTGCACAACCACAAACAGAAAATCAACCAAACTCTTCTGATCATCCAGAAAAACAAACCACAGAAGATCAACCAGAAAAAGATTCTGTCATTCCACCATCACCTATTCCATCTTCTGAACCTGTAGCAACTGTTACTTCTGAACCCTCTAAAGTAACTTCTGCTCCTGTTTCATCTGAACCACCTACTCAACAATCTGATACCCCTTCAGAACCATCTCATATCCCTGAGACAGAAGTTCTTGATATCACTCCATTAAAAATAGTGCTTCAAGTTTCTTCTACCTCTTGTACACCTGAAACATCTTCAAATTCATCTGAATCAGAAATTCACCCTGATTTTCTGATTAATCCATCTGACAAATACCCTGTTCATTCCAGAACCTATGCCTCCACCTGCACCTTCATCTGAGATGATTGTTCCTACTTCTAATCCATCATCATCTGGAATCTCTTGTGCTCAAGTGTCTTCTCTATATCATAACTTATCTTATGGTTTCAAACTGAAAGATTTTTATGATAGAGTTGAGCCTTTTGAACCCTTGACACCTCTGAAACCTAAACTCAAACCAACCCTTCCATCTGTAATCCTTTCATATATTCAATCTATGGAAAATGAAGGATCCTTAGCCCCCATATCTGCTACATCTGGTAAAGCTGCTGTTTCAGCTTTGCATTCTGCATCTGATAACACAGTTGCATCTGATAAACCATCAAACTCTGCTTTCGTACCATACTCCAATGCATTCTTTGATGTTGTTTACCCACGCACAAGACCTCAACCAAATCTGCTTAATGCTTTAAACAGATCCCTCCCTCAGAAACCAGAAATTCCATTCTTTCCATATGTTCCCCCTCCTCTGATTTCCATTCCAAAATCATTGATACCACCAACTCCAAAACCTAAACAGATGACTCTGGAAACCTTGCTTAAACCTCCACCCAGACTTAATATTGAACATTTATTTCAAACGTTTTTGCAAGAAATACAGATGTCTTTAGGTACTGTTCAGAAAAGATGTTCTGAAACTATGGATGCAATTGAGATTGACATCATCTGGAAAGGATTTCTCAATAGATTCAACACTGTGGCTTCTAATCTGAAGAACATCTGTTCTGATGATGCAAAGCTCAGAGCTGAAAGAACTCAATTCTGGATTGTCAACAAGACTGAACCTCTGCTGTGTTTGGATGCTCCTCCACCTCCTCCTCCACCAGAACCAACTGCCAATGAATTGACTATGACTCTGGTAGAACCCTCTTCAGGATCTCCAGAACATATGGCAATTGACTCTGCTCAGGATACAGAACCTCCATCATCAGAGATAAAGACAGAAAATCCAGATTTGGGAGACAAGATTGCTGCTCTGGAAGCTGGTCAATCTGAAATCAGATCTTGGATGGCGAAGCAAGACAAGAAATCTGAGGACATGTCAGAGTGGATGTCTAAACAAGATGAGAAGAATGAGACAATAACTAAGTTCATGTCAAAGCAAGAGCAATCACAATCTGAGATCACAAACCTATTGAAGATGCTTTTGTCTAAACACACTTAGATTTTTTTTCTCATGTTTGTGCATCTGTTGTCTTTGCATCTGAATGTTTTTGTTATATTTTCTGATGTACTTTTGCTCTGTTATGATTAATTGAATCAGATTGTTATTCTCCATTGAATTATCTGCTATTATCCCTTTTATTTGTTTTTTATTAAAGTTTTTTACTTTTTGCTTATGACAAAAAAGGGGGAGAAAATAAAGATCTGAACTATTTAATATAATTTCACTAGAATGAATCTTCAGACATATCTACTCTTTCTAATATCTAAATTGACTATTTCAGAACTTTTGATAAGAACACTCTATAAAAGAATCTCTGAGTTTCTCAGATCATTTATATTTTATCAAACTCTGAATCTTATATCTGCAAGATAGTCTGACCCTTGATTATTACAAAGACAAACAAGATCTGACTCTGAAGATTACTCAAGATAAAAAGGGAAGTTTCTATTCCTTTTTCATATTCAACTCAGGGGGAGATTCATCATCTCAGGGGGAGTTATAATTCTTTATGTTCAATTAAATAAAATTTCTGATACTTTTTGTCATCATCAAAAAGGGGGAGATTGTTAGAACACAGATTGGTTCTTAATAATTACTCTTTGTTTTGATGATAACTGTTAGGAAATTTATATTTAAGAATTATATACTCTAAAATTTGTTTGAGAGTTTTACTGCAGATTAAAATTATATTAACTCTCTAGAAGCAAATCTGCCTTGAATACAAGAAGCTATTCTGACTCTGAAGCGCCATATGCACCTTACAGAAGAATCTGTTTGCTCCTTACAGAAGATCCTGAGCGTAGTCTCTAGAAGGATTTGAAGCAAGAAGCTCCAGAACATTCTGAGTCAGAAGCATCTGAAGATAGTCAGAAGCATCTGAAGATAATCAGAAGCATCAGAAGTATAGAAGAATATTGATTGAAGAGTTTCTCAAAGCACTTAGTCTACAGAAGTTTCTGAAAGTACTTATGCTGCCAAGTACTGAAGTTCTGTGTCAAGATGCTCTGATGATCAACACGCTAGAAGCACACACGCTGCAGAAGACTCTGATACAGCATAGTTCTGAATCTCATCAGAAGACTCTGATACAGCATAGTTCTGAATCTCATCAGAAGACTCTGATCCATTCAAACTCTGAAGAACTTGCTGAAACTGAAGAAGTGTTTTCAAGAATGTATCCGTTGGAACTATTCAACGTCTCTTTCCTTATTTGTGCTAGACACACTTACACAGACAAAAAAGATTTATCTGTGCCATCTATTTAAAGGAAAGGTCAGTGCATGTGAAGACAAAAAGGCTCAGACCTTTTGGACTCTCTTTTCAATGTTCAGCTTGCTTGATTCAGCTGCCTATAAAAGGAGATCTTCACTTCATTCTTCTGTGCTACACACTTGCTGAAAAGAAATCACAATATTCTATAAGCTCTCATTCATAAATTCTTCATAGAATCTCATTGTACTTAAACTTAAGAGAAAAATCACTGTTGTGATTATAGCTTTATAGAAGCATTAAAAACTCTTGTATTAAATTTACATTGTTTGTAAAGGATATTCCTTAAGAGGATTCAGTGTGAATCAGTAGCTCTTGAGAAGACTAAGAACTGTAGTTCTTAGGTGATACTATTGTAATCAGTTTGATTTAATAGTGGATTAAGTTCTTGTTGAGAAAGGCAAATCACTCTGGAAGGGTGGACTGGAGTAGTTGTTTAGCGAACCAGGATAAAAATAATTGTGTGATTATTTTTAAGTATTAATTTTTCCATACTTATTCAACCCCCCCTTCTAAGTATTATCTCACCTTCATAAACCTCTACCCTCTCCTATAGTAGTTGGCTTCAAACTCTCCAAAGATAGTCCTAATAAGTTTACAAACACTACCCTATACAGATCCATTGTAGGTGCACTTCAGTATGCCATAATCACAAGATCGAACATATTTTTGCGGTGAACAAAGTGTGCTAATTCATATCTCAACCACATGAATCTCATTGGACTGCTGTAAAAAGGATTCTTAGGTACCTAAAAGTAGAGCTGGCAAAACGGGCTACCCGGCTCGTGACAAGCTGGCCCATGACAAGCTCGAACTTTGTGCGGGCGGGGATAAAAAGCCTAGATTATAAACGGGCCACAATTTGATTGACCAAGCCCGATCCTTCACGGGCTACATTTTCGGGCCGACCCGGTTTATATTTATAATTTTGTGTTTTTAAAATTAAAAAAGTGAGCGTTTTATTTAAAAATAATAATATAACATTATTACTATATTGTACACACTGTACTCTAATTTTATCATAGCGTCAAATTATAACAGTATGACATTTCACATAGAAAATGCACCAGTATGACATTTCATTTCACTTAGAAAATGATAATAATGTTGTACACACCAAAATGTAACTTATAACATTTTCCTTGGTTCATTGTTTATTCAAAACAAAGTAAAATTCTCAATGATAACATTACGTTTTACAAATTAAATTAACAATAAGGTCTAAAATTCATTAAAAAAACTAAACGGGTTATTCGCTACCTGGTCGGGCTAGTCCGATTAAACATCAGGCCTTTAACGGTTCGGGCTTAAAAGCCCGAATAATAAATTAGCCTTATTTTTTTTGTTCAAGCTCGAATTTTTTGGCGGGCTTTCGGGTCGGCCCTTTTTTCAGCTCTACCTAAAAGGTACCCTTCTTTGGGGATTTCATCTTCAATCCTTCACCAATCCTCTTGTCCCTTTGGCAACCTACTGCGATGCATATTAAGGGTCGGATCCTGATGACGTAAGGTCAACATCAGGAGCCTGTATGTTCATAGGTCCTAATCTAATTTCCTATTGGATCAAGAAACAAACTGTTATCTCCAGGTCAAGCATTGAGCTGAATACATAAGTCTTGCCCTTGTCACATAGCTCTGGGAAGTCTCTTCTAACCAAACTTTAGGTTCCTTACTCCACTCATATTGTCCTATGTGATAATATGAACACTATCTCTCTTGGTCACAACCTCGTCTTTCATGCAAGAACAAAGCACATGGATATAGAGTTATTCTTTGTTAGAGAAAAAATGCTCGGCAAACAACTTAAGGTCACTCATGTACGTGGTCAGGCTCAAACAGTAGATATCCTCACTAAGGCTCTACCTGCGTCTAGATTTGAAGAATTTAAAAGCAAGCTCACAGTGTCTTATTCTGCTCAAATCACCCACGGTGCAGCTTGAGGGGGGCTATTAAAATAGTCATTCATTTAATATTATTAAATTTGTATATAAACTCACATGAGCTAACTATATAACTAATGTAATCTATCATAACATGTAACTAACTAGCAGTTACAGTTAGAGCAGTTATAACTGACTGAGTGACAAGTGTCAGTCAGCCCTATGTTTTATCTGCTATGTTAGGTCACATATCAGATCTATAAATATATCAAACTCAGTGGAACTAACAATGTAATGAAATCATATTTTAGTTTTCTCCATTGATTCCAAGAGAGTCATGA
This sequence comes from Lathyrus sativus, assembly GCA_963859935.3. Taxonomy (NCBI): domain Eukaryota; kingdom Viridiplantae; phylum Streptophyta; class Magnoliopsida; order Fabales; family Fabaceae; genus Lathyrus; species Lathyrus sativus. Next base: position 62,289,239 of record OZ012738.1, on the reverse strand, counting down.
CCAATATTCAAAACTCTAACAAGTAATAATATGTAGGCGAAGAGGTCGTTGTGATGGTTAGCGTAGTGAGGTTGTTGTTGGATTTGAAGAACGAGAGAGCTTGGAAGAGTAGAAGCTTGTTGCTTTTGGTTAGATGGAAATGCCACTAGAAGAGGTATTATTAAACTAAAAAGTAAAATACATTTTTAGCGTAGTATATTGTTGATTAGGAAAATGCTTTGTGGTACGAAACCCATGAAAGACGAAACCGACGAAGTGTGTATATATTACGACTGCAATGCCACAACCCCATGATTTCCGCACAAGACAACTAATCTGTTGGACCACCAATAAAAACCAAACACATCATTATTCTTGCAATTCGTTAAATTCATACGTCGTACCATATATCATTCCTTTATTGTTTATGTGCATTTTATCACAAGCAGGTTTGCTATTCTTACACCCTTTCATACACCTTACACCCAATTTACTGTTCATAAATATATGAAAAAAATGCTCAGAACATGGTTAATGATATGTATTTCATTGGTTAATGAAGTAGTGAACTTGATTAATAAATTATAGGTAAAATAATTGGTTAATGATATAGATTTTTGTGGTTAATTCAACTGTGAAGTTGGTTAATGCGTAATCTTATATTTATGTTATAAAATAAATTTTAAAAATAAATATATTTTTTTTAAAATTAATATTTTAAAAAAATATATTATTTTAATAAAAAAACACTGTTCACCGTATAAAATACGGTGAACCGTCAGTGCATACGGTGTATGTATGGGTGTAAGAAATGGTGTCAAAATAGCATTTTTCTTATCACAAGTGGGTGACTCTAGGTGACTCTAATTGAGTCGTAAAGAATTCATTTTCAACAAAGCTATAGTTATTTACCTAACTCCAATGGCGGATCAAAACAATACCAACAGCAGCAGTGAAGAATCTCAAAACAACAACAACAACCTCCCAAAAGTATTCCTTCACGTTCCACCCGAATTCTCCTTCGTTCTCCAACCCAATCCTTCACACAACTTCCACATCTTAAACCCTGGTTGCGGTCAGTCTTTCCACCAATTCATCGCCGCCAATCCTCACCACGCCTCCTCCATCGCCGCAATTGTCTGTAGCAATTTCTACTCTGTCACCGCCGACCTCCTCCAACTTCTCCCCTCCCTACGTCTCATCTGCACCCCTAGCGCTGGAACTAATCACATTGATCTCTCTGAGTGTCGCCGTCGGGAAATCCAGGTCGCCGGTATCGGAGATCTTTTCACCGAAGATGTTGCTGATATGGCTGTGGGTTTGTTGATTGACGTGAGTAGGAAAATTTCCGCTGCCGATCGGTTCTTGAGAACGCAGTTTCAACCTTCCTCTTGGGATTTTCCACTTGGTTCTAAGGTCTGCAATTTCTTTTTCTTTTTCTTTTCTTTTTTTTTAATTTAAATTTATGAAGAAAATAATTTTTATAAAATGTCTTTTAGGTCAATGATATTTTAAATGTCTTTTAGGTCAATGATATGCCTGTCGTAGTGTTTGATATACGTTGGTGTCCGTTGTTAAATAAATATCAAAAAAATAAAACAAAGGTTAGAACAGACAAATGATTAAAAAATGATTTTTTTTTGCTTTGTTCGATACTTTGAACAGTTCAGACAAATTCAAACCAGTGTTAAAAATTTTTTATTAAGCATTCATGCTAGCTGTCAGTATTTAAAGAATTTTAATAATAAACATGTCAGTGGTGTTTCAGTTAACAGGAAAAAAGATTGGAATTGTTGGTATGGGAAAAATTGGCTCAGAAGTAGCAAAGAGGCTTGAAGGATTCAGTTGCATGATATCATACAACTCTAGGAATAGAAAACCATCAATTTCATACCCTTTCTATTCAAGTGTCTTAGAGCTTGCAACTAACACCAATGTACTTATTCTCTGTTGTGCACTAAATGACCAAACAAGACACATTGTGAACAAACAAGTCATGTTGGCATTGGGAAAAGAGGGAATCATAGTGAATGTTGGAAGAGGTCCTCTCATTGATGAAAAAGAATTGTTAAGGTGTTTGATTGAAGGTGAGATTGGAGGCGCTGGTTTGGATGTGTTTGAGAATGAACCTCATGTTCCTAAAGAGTTCTTTTCTCTGGATAATGTTGTTTTGTCACCACATGCAGCTGTCGTAACTTCAGAGTCTTTCAGTGGTATCAGCAAAGTTGTGGAGGAAAATTTGAAAGCCTTCTTTTCAAATAAGCCTCTGATTAATCCAGTTTTATAGTTCAATAAAATTGTTTATTCACATATTTTCTTGGCCCTTTGTTGAATGCTCATGAACCTGTTTGTTCTTTCTTTGGATGTTTTTAGGCCATGTTCGTGGGGTCTGTGATCAATAAGCTGTACGAATATAATAGTTTTCAATGTGATTCTTATGAGAAATTCTCTCAACTATCACTATCAGCATCTTAGACTCATGTTTTTCCCTTTTCTCTATTTGTTGGATAATGTAGGCTAGTCTTAACTTCTGAGTCTTTCATATGAATATTTATATGTGAAAAAAATTGAACCTATGACCTATTTATTACTTCAAGTTTACCTTGGTCGTATGCAAATTGAAATACTTCATTTCAGATTAACATCTAGTTGTAAAATCAATTTAGTTAGTTTACATTTTATATCATACTTTGAATTAGAGCAGACAAAATAGACAATCTAACCCGTGACATGCTGACCTATGATAGGACTCGGGTTTTGTACGAGTCAAGTTAAATAATCCGATTTATAAATGGGTCATAAGTTAAATAATCCGATTTATAAATGGGCCACAATTTAATTGATCAAGTCTAGTACTTTGCGGACTACGCTTTTTTGGACCGGACCAATTTATATTTATATTCTTATTTTATAAAATTAAAAAGTGAGTTTTTTTTTATTAAAAAAAGAATAGTATACCATTACTTCATTGTACACACCATACTCTAGTTTTATTATAACATCAATAATAACAATACTACATTTCCCTTAGAAAATGCAACATTATGACATTTCATTTCACTTAGAAAATAACAAATAATAATGGTATTATACACACAAAAATACAACTTATAACATTTGACTTAGAACATTGTTTTTATTTGCATTTGAACTAGTTTGAACTAGGATTCAAAAGAAAGTGAAGTTCTCAATGATAACGGTAAGTTCGACAAATTAAATTAATAATATGGCCTAAAATCCATGAAATCTATTAAAAAAATATTTAATTACAATTTTGAGCTCCCTATTTTGTCTTTTTTATATTTTGGTCTTCCGTTTTAAAAACCACGATTTTGATCCCTTTTCTAAATTTTCTGTTAGATTTTGGTCCTTTTTAGAGTCTAAAATCCAACACAAAAAGTTAAAAAAAAAAGAAGACTAAAATCGTGATTTTTAAAATGGGTGGATCAAAATTCAAAAAATAAATAAATAGGAGGGTCAAAGTTGCAATTAAGCTTAAAAAAAATAAACGGACTACCCGCTATCCGGTTGGGCTAACCCGGTTAACCATTGAAATTTTTTATGGGTCAGGCTTAAAAGTCTGATTAATAAATAAGCCCCAATTTTTTTTTCAAGTTTGAATTTTTTTTGCAGACTTTTGAGTTAGCCTGGTTGGTCCGACCCGTTTTATCAATTCTCTCTTGAATGAATGTTCTAGTTGGATGGAGGGTATGGTGGTATTTTGGACTAAAATGCTATTTTGGAGTAGATTTTTGTTAGCAATTAGATTGAGCACAAAAGAAGTAAAAGCAATTCTTTTTTATATTGGAGAGCTTTGTTCCTCAATTATTCAAGAATTATTTTATTATAGCACAAGTTTATTTGAATTCCTCCAAATGGTCTTAGGTCCATTAGTTGTTATTTTCTTTTTGGTCTATTAGTCACTGGTTCCATTAAATTTGAACTAGTATTTAAAGTGTATTAGATGATATGAATAGAATATGAACATTTAAAATTTTATTTTATTTGTTTTCTTTCTTATTTTACTTTCAAGTCTAATGGTGAAACCCTAGTTTGGGTAATAGTTGTATAACCCATCTATCATTGGTGTTTTCATCTTTTTTCTTAATGAATCCTAAAATCACAGACCCTGCCCCAAAAGACCTTGATGATTCTCTTCAAGTCACAAACCAGCGTATTGATGAACTCATCACCCAAAACCACAACCTTGAACCGCCATGGAAGCTAACAACCATTCCATCTCCATGCAGTTAGGTCAGCAGGAAAACAACAATCAGAACCTTTTAATGGAGTTGAATCAATTGGATAACAATATTAATGACCACATGAAAGCCAACTTTGCAGCATTCACCTCTATCTTGACTCCATATTTTGCATCCATGACAACTTCCTCCTCATAGAATAGAGCTTTTGTGGGTATATCTTCCTCACCCTTGAACCATACTAGCTTTAAAAACATTGTAATCAACACCTCATTCCCACTTATGCATATAACCCTACCAATTTCTCTCACCCATACAATGGGAAGAATACCCACTTCTCTAATACCCACTCCACCACCTCACCCCACTCTCTTTTGCCTAACCCTAACCCATTTTACACTCTTCTTACTCATCTTTTACAATTGTCCCAACCACCCTATTTCAACCACATTACACTCAACAAATAACTTAGGGTTAAATATACAACACCCCCTACAATGTAGGCGAGTTTCGGTTTACTACTTGTAAAAAAATGTTTGAATCCTGATCGCGACTTTCTATGTCTAACTCAATTAACTGCAAGTGCACAGTCTATCACGTAGTAATAATAGATATAGATCCCACATGGACTCGTAATCAAACTAGTATTTTCGGGAGTTACTGTGTTTAGCTAGGTTGGTAATATTTTAGGGGAATAATAACGAAATAAGTGCGTAAACTAAAGGGAACTAAAGCTTTTAATTAAGGTATAGATGCTTGAATCGGTATGTAATATGTTACTTCTTCAGGGATTCTATAGGTCACCGGTGTCTTTAGGTTTTCAAAAATAGTTTAAGAAGAAAATGATGGCTTAAAGACCTTTGTCTCACGATGGTTGTTGACGCTAGTCGCAACTCTAAGGCGGAACGTATGATGTCGCTATCCCGTTCGGGGTTAAAGTTACTTTTTGAAAACTATTAAGTTCTAATTCCTTTTAAAGCGTTGTCGCTGTTTTTAAAATGAATGCCTAGTTTTTACTATCTAGTCTTAGCCTCAGCTGTCGCTTGTTGGTTCGTACCTTTATGAATTTCCCACTGTCGTGGCAAAACTACTGTAAATAATTTCTCACTGTCGCGACGAAGGTTTATTTAGAAAAGTCAATTTAAAAACTGAAGCCATAAATAAGTTTTTGAAAAGGTAGATATACACCGGTTAATTATTGAATCCCATCAGATTATTTATTACATACCGATTACTTAAGATTTAGCTAGACATGGAATATAAATTAACAACACGTAAATAATGGCAGAAAATAATAATATGCATTACAATAGGAAAGCGCAATTCAATTTACGATTAGAATAGAAACCTGTAAACAATTTGATTTGGCTTTTTGGAAATCCTCCAAAATGGCGGCATGATTTAGTCTTTATGCCAATTACTCGTACAGAATAGAAATGGGAAGGTAAAACAACAATTGCAAGGAAGGAAAGAAAAAGGAAATAAAACAACGATAAGAAAATGGGAAACTGAATATTGCTCTGAAAGTAAATTGGCAGCACTTCGTCTCTTCAATGCGGCTCCCTTTTTCTGGTACCAGCTACCTCCTTTTATAGATGGGATATTCAACCGTTTATTTCTTCGGGAAGTGGGAATGATATCAGAAAATATAGGAGTTAGTGGTCCACTCCTCTTTGGCATTTTCATCACTTGACAGCACGTGCAGAAAACTGCATTTTAACTCCATGACGGTCGTCATGGACCTGTGACGGTCGTCACACGCATGACGGTCGTCACACCCTTGTGACGGTCGTCATATCAGCAAAACTCGTTTTTGCTGCTTTTTGGCCTGATTTTCACCTGGTTCTCACCTGTAAATGCTTCTTTTCTTTGTCTTGCTTCATTTGAGCATGGTCTTTGAATACCTGCAAAATACTGGGCAAATAGTGTGGAAATATCCGAAATCGGAGAGAGAACGGTCGCTGATTAGTAGAGAAGTACATCATTATATATATATATATATATATATATATATATATATATATATATATATATATATATATATATATATATATATATATATATATATATATATATATATATATATATATATATATATATATATATATATATATATATATATATATATATATATATATATATATATATATATATATATATATATATATATATATATATATATATATATATATATATATATATATATATATATATATATATATATATATATATATATATATATATATATATATATATATATATATATATATATATATATATATATATATATATATATATATATATATATATTTGATTTCGCGTTATCAAACTCCCCTAAACTTGAATCTTTGCTTGTCCTCAAGTAAAGGTAGGAAAAATTTAAAGTTCGGCAAGCACGCGAGACACGCTTTTCCTTTGATAAGATTTCTCGGATGCCAAGTTAAGAAGAGCTGGGGATCCAATGGAAACAAAGCGTATACGGCAACGACACTTGATTGTAAGTCTTCGAATGCCTATCTTTTGTGCAAGCCAGTCTCAATCATGTTACTACAACTCGGCTTCAAGTCTCTCGCGACAAATTTTACCCGACTTCGTTCTGGCGCAGTCACATTAAGCCCGTTATCCATACATGTTCATGGCAAGAAAACCTGTTGGTGATTTTGATCTCTCTGCTAGTTTGATTCTTTTTTTTTCTTTGCACATATGCTTATTCTGCTATAATTCCGCAAGAGTTTCGTACCGTTGGGCTAAATGCTCGGGTGAGGAGCACCTAACTTAGAAGGGACATATATCTATATTCATGCAATATGGCTTTTCTTTTCTTTCAAGATTATTGAATTCTTATTAGAGATCATATACTTATTTGCATCAGTTTCTTGCTTAGAAGTGTTTAGGATGGTGCTGACTGCTCGTATAAACTACTGGGGGCTCCGTTCGAGTCAAAACTTGAGGCTTTGGTACGAGTAAGTAGTGAGACTGACTCGCATAAACCAGAGGTCTAAGGTGTCAGGGCGTAGAAGCTTTGTTAAAATTTTCTTCTCGGAAATTCCAACTTGGTAAAGTTTAGGCGTAACGCGTGATGCTTCGGAGAGGATAAAAGTTTCTCTGTATATGTCAGATGAAGCGCGGGGAGTTCACGTAACGGAGATATATATATATATATATATACATATATATATATATATATATATATATATATATATATATATATATATATATATATATATATATATATATATATATATATATATATATATATATATATATATATATGTATATATGTATATATATATATATATATATATATATATATATATATATATATATATATATATATATATATATATATATATATATATATATATATATATATATATATATATATATATATATATATATATATATATATATATATATATATATATATATATATATATATATATATATATATATATATATATATATATATATATATATATATATATATATATATATATATATATATATATATATATATATATATATATATGCCGAAAATTAAAATTACTTTAAATTGAAAATTCGAAAAAAAGTACAATAGGAAATGGGAAATATCAGGGAAAAGGAAAATGAAAAGGGAAATAACGGTCCGCTCCCACACTATCTCAATCAGTGTCCTCACTGATTTGAAAGAATGCGGAAGGGAGGAATACAAAGGAAATAAATAAAGAAAACAAAATGACAAAAATGAAAAATACTACTTGTCCCTTCCTCGTCCTCGATCTCTACCTCGACCTCTGGCTGGGCCGTCGCATGCCGCGAGGTTCAGAGCTCCGGTGTGGAAGATGTAATCACGGAGGGCGTCGACTCGCACAGTGAGGTGTTCCATCTCATCGGCCATGCCGGAATGGACATCCTGCATCATCTGCAAAGATTGCCGAATTTGACCGGTTTGCTCTCTCTGCCATGCTTCGAATTCTTCAGCCCTTCGGTTATGTTGTTCCATCATAAGCATCATCTGGTTCTGCTGTTCGATGCAGCGGAGGAGGGTCTCGGATGTGTCATCAGTGGCGGGACAGCGGCGGCGGTGCGCTTAAGGGCCTTCGGCAGCAGGTGCTTGTGATGGCTCAGGCTGGTCGGCTCTGTCTAGCTCCTCTTGAACTTCGTCCCTGGGCTCTTGGATATTATCCTGTGTTGGGGCAGCAAGGGCAGTGGTATCGAAGAGCCAGTTGGCTCTATCCTCCGGATGCATTCGGGTGCATGAAGGCATGATGATGCTCTGGATAGTGCGGCCTCGTACTACCGGATGGTATCTCCCATCTGCGCGGGCCTTGATGAGGTGGGAGGCGCGACAGTGGTCGGTGTCTAGGAAGACAGGGGGCATCTGGTGGAGTGTCTGGAGGCGGTCGCCAAGGCCGAGGCCTATGGCAATGGATGTGATGATGCCACCGAAATAGAAAGGTTTTGAGACGCGGTTACAATTGGCTTGAATGTGAGCCAAGAGGAACGGGGCGGCGTTAACAGGTTCCAAAGCGAACACGCAATGGAGGAAAAACAGCTCCTTCGAGTTGAACTTGTGGTTACTGTCACAAGCGAATATGGTGTTTCTCAATACGCGGTGGAAGTAGCGGATAGTTGGGTTGTGGATATGAGTGGCATTCAGAGTGTCCCAACTTTCTGGAGTGGTTCCGGTCAGTCGGTTCCAGAGAGGGAAAGCTTCTTGGTAGAACTGATCGGATATGCGGCGGTGAGCATCGTCGCTGTGAGGTAGCTGTAGAATGACGGTGATGCGGTCCTGGGGGACCTGATATTTGGTGCCGAATAGACGAAAGCAGGCGGCGCCGGTAAGTTGGTCGGTATCGCCGGGTGATGTTGCGTATGCGAAGGAGCTGAAAAACTCCAGTGTGAGTTGCTCGTAGGTGGGCTAGGGATTGGTGCAGAGATGCCAGATGCCGACTCTCTGTAACATCCAAGTTACGCCATCCAGGATCCCTAGTTCCGCCAGAGAATCCAGGTGAGCATACCGGGTCGGCTGAAGCGACCGCTGATGGAATGCTAAGAAGTTGGTCTGCTGCCGTTCGCCGGCCTCGCCTTCTCGGAAAGTGATACTGCTTAAATCAGGGTTTGCACGGTTTTGTCTGGCCATTTTGGTAAGAGAAGTGCAGAGGTTTGAGAATAGGAAGTTTCTGAGGATGGTGAGGTATGGGAATGCAGAGGGTAATATATAAGGGTGAATTGGAAGTTGAAAATGGTGGAGGTTTAATGGGGGATTCAGAGGGTTTTTAGTGGGTTTTAAATGTGGGATAATGGGGAATTAGGGGAGTGGAAGTGGAGAGGTGCGTGACCTCTGGTTGGACAGAATTGGGGTTTTATCTGCGTGACGACCGTCAGGAATGTGTGACGGTCGTAACACGCATGATGACCGTCAGGGGAGTGTGACGACCGTCACAGCAGCAAATTCTGCAGAAATGCAGAATTTCGCTTGTGGGGCGTTTTAACAGTGGAAAATTCGATTTTTGCATTATGATAGACTGATTACAAAATAAGAAATAACAGGAAACATAATTAAGGGTGATACTGGAATGAAATGAAAATAACATTGAATCAAAAATGAGTTTAAAGTAATACAATATCCAAAAAGAAATAATTGCAAAATGAAATAATGTGAAACAATGTAAAATGCAGTAAACTAAAATTAAAGAGAAAACTAAAATATCACTCCTTTGGTTTCTTCAAGTTGTTGACCTGCTGAATAACGTCATTAAATTGGTCGCTAACTACGTCCATGTAAGTAACGAAATCCATGTGAAGCTGCGTTAATTCATCTTTGATAGTGGTTATTTCCAGCTTGAGGTCGTCCATAGTTCTTAGAACAGTGTCCAGCTTGTCTGTGTTTTGTTCAGGAGTGGGGTCAGGAAAGTTATGGTAGTTAGGAGGGGTCTCAGGATCTATCTCCACTTCGGACTCATAATCTTGGTAGTACAAATAGTCATGTGCTTATGAGATTTGATCACTGTCATACATGTAAGCCTGGGGTGTGGAGTGAGGCGATGGGGTCCCATAGGCTCGTCCAATTCATAAAGCCAATTGTATCTGTTATAGATACTGGTTAGCTCATGGTTGGGCAATGTGAAAAGGTGGACAGGTTGATCAGCTATGAGGTATTCGTAGGCTCCTGGTCCTAAGGTACCTAAGATATGTCTGTTGAAGCAGAACTGGATGTCCATTGATCTGAGGTTGCCGAAACGAACGACTTTGTTCAGGTAATACCTCAGGCCAATTTCGTGGGCGATCATGGTGACTATGCCTCCTATTAAAATGGGTGAGTGCGGTTCCTGATTGAGGCGTGTAAATGCCCTCATCATAAAAGGGACAACATTTACAGGGCGGCCTTGTGAAGCACAGAGAAGGATGAACAACTCGTCCTTTGAGACTGTTGTAATGTTTTCCTCCTTCCCAAAGAGGGTATGGGCTAAAATCCTATGGAAATAGTGGAAGGCTGGATTGTGTATCTCGTTGTGCATGTCATTCGGTTCTGGGTGATAGTTACCGGTGATGGAACCCTAGAATTGGTCTAACTCGAGATCAATATCCTCTTCAGTGGTGGTAAACACAAAAGGTCCGCTAGGGAAGCCTAGGATGTTAGCTAACGTGGTACGGTTGTGTGTTTGGTCCATTCCAAACATTCTAAAGGTTATCAGCTCTTTAGTGGATCCATAGCCATGTTCAGGTAAGTAACTTAAGGAGCTAAGGAATTCGAGCGTTAGTTCGCGGAAGGTAGCAAATCGGGTCTTTAGAGCAGTTTGCTCCCAGCCTAATTGGTTAAATAAATACTGAATGCTATCCTGGATTCCTAGCTTGTCCATGGTGGATCTATCGTAGTACAGAGTCGAAGCAAACCTTCTCTGAGTCAGTTCTTCAAATCTGGCCTTATGAGCTAGTCCTCTAAACACAACAGTCGTAACGTCGATGTCGGCCATACTCGTTAGTCGGATAAAAACAGGAGAAAAGTAGAACGACTTTAAAATCCTGGAAAAATCACATTCACTCAGATCATATTTTTAAGAAGTAAAGGGTGATAAAAGAAAAATAAAATAAATATTAGAAAATAAGAAAATAGAGATTTATAGAAATTATAAGTTAAAAGAAAAACATAGTTTTAATAAATTTAGAAGGGAAAAATGGGAAAAATTGGGTTGCCTCCCAATCAGCGCTGTCTTTAACGTCAGAAGCCTGACGATAGCTTGGATATAAGCTATTCGGGAAGCTCGAGCAATTTCATATTGCTCACGTGGTCGCTGTGTTCATTTTGATTATAATGTTTCAAACGCTGTCTGTTTACTATAAACGGTGCTTTGATTTGATTTTTGATTTCAACAGCTCCACTCTTAAGGACTTTGGTGACCTTAAAAGGTCCAGACCATCTAGATTTCAATTTTCTAGGGAAGAGTTTTAATCTGGAGTTGAATAGGAGCACGATGTCTCCCACACTGAATTGTTTCCGGATCGAACGTTTATCATGCCATTTCTTGGTTCTTTCTTTGTAGATGCGTGCATTCTCGTACGCGTCTAATCTGAGCTCTTCCAATTCATGAAGGTTCAAGATTCGTTTCTCTCCTGCCGCAGTGTAGTTGAAGTTTAGCGTCTTAATAGCCCAGAAGGCTTTATGCTCTAATTCTACCGGCAGGTGACATGATTTTCTGTAAACTAGTTTAAATGGTGTGGTGCCTATTGGTGTCTTAAAGGCGGTCTTATAAGCCCATAAAGCTTCGTTCATCTTTGAGGACCAATCTTTCCTGGAGGTTGCGACAGTCTTTTCTAAAATTTGTTTTATTTCTCTATTTGAAACCTCCACTTGTCCACTATTTTGTGGATGATACGGTGTGGCTACGCGGTGTTTGACTCCGTATTTGGAGAGGAGTTTGTCAAAGATTCGCGATATGAAGTGCGAACCACCATCAGTAATGACGAGTCTGGGCATACTGAATCTAGGAAAGATTGTGTTTTTAAAGAGTTTAACGACTACTTGCGTGTCATTTGTTGGCGCGGGAACTGCCTCTATCCATTTAGATACATAGTCGACGGCGACGAGTATATATTTATTTCCAAAAGAAGACGGGAAAGGTCCCATGAAGTCGATTCCCCAGACGTCAAAGATTTCTACATCTAAAATTCCTCTCTGTGGCATTTCGTCGCGTCGTGAGATGTTGCCAGTGCGTTGGCACCAGTCGCATTTTAGTACAGCGATATGGACATCCTTCCAGAGACTGGGCCAAAATAGGCCAGATTGTAGAATTTTAGCGCACGTCTTTGAGGTGCTAGCATGACCACCATATGGTGCTGAATGGCATTGGGAGATGATGTCTTCTATTTCTTCCTCTGGGACACAGCGACGGTATACGTTGTCGGCACCTCGTTTGAAGAGTAGAGGTTCGTCCCAGTAGTAATGCTTTAAGTCGTGGAAGAATTTCTTCTTTTGTTGATAAGTCAGGTCCGGTGGAAGCACGCCTGCGTCCAAGTAATTTACGATGTCGGCAAACCACGGCAGAGTGGCTTGGGCATAGACAGCTTCCACAGCTTTTTCCAGTTCTGGTTCTTCCGAAGTTGAGTTGGACATATCGCTTTCCAATTTGGCTATCAGACGTTCGTAGGGAAAATCGTCATTGATAGGCACTGGTTCTTGTTTGATGCCCTCTATACGGGATAAGTGATCTGCAACTACGTTCTCGGTCCCCTTCTTATCTTTAATTTCTAAGTCGAACTCTTGTAATAATAGGATCCATCTCAATAATCTGGGTTTGGCGTCCTTTTTGCTTATTAGGTACCTAATGGCAGCGTGATCTGTGTATATGATTATTTTGGCTCCTACCAAGTAGGAATGGAATTTGTCAAGAGCAAACATGACTGCTAGAAGTTCCTTTTCCATTGTGGTGTAGTTCATTTGGGCAGGGTCTAATGTTCTACTGGCGTAATAGATAGCGTGAAACTTCTTGTCTTTCTTTTGTCCTAGAACTGCGCCTATAGCGTAATCACTCGCATCGCACATGATTTCGAATGGTAGTCGCCAATCTGGGGGTTGCATGATTGGTGCGGTGATAAGTGCTGACTTTAGAGTTTCGAATGCCTCCAAGCATTCTTTGTCGAAGATGAACTCGACATCTTTCATTAATAAACCTGTAAGAGGTTTTGTGATTTTTGAGAAATCCTTTATGAATCTTCGGTAGAATCCAGCGTATCCTAAGAAGCTTCGTATTTCTCGTACGGTTTTCGGAGGTTGGAGATCCTTTATGATCTCTATTTTGGCTTTGTCAACTTCAATCCCTTTTTTCAGATATGACGTGTCCTAAAACGATGCCTTGTCGGACCATGAAATGACATTTTTCCCAATTAAGGACAAGGTTCACTTTAGCGCATCTTTTGAGTACCATTTCTAAATTTGACAAGAAGCTTTCTAAGCTTTGTCCGCATACAGAGAAGTCATCCATGAACACTTCCATGATGTCATCTATGAAATCCGCAAATATTGCCATCATGCATCTTTGAAAGGTTGCTGGAGCATTGCACAGTCCGAACAGCATTCAGCGATAAGCAAAAGTACCATAGGGACAGGTGAATGTTGTCTTTTCCTGCTCATCGGGGTGAATAGGAATTTGAAAGAATCCCGAATAACCATCTAGATAGCAGAAGTACGAATGTTTCACTAGTCTTTCCAACATTTGGTCTATGAAAGGTAAAGGGAAGTGATCTTTCCGAGTTGCCTTGTTCAGCTTTCTGTAATCGATACACATCCTGTTTCCAGTCACAAATCTTTGGGTTATCGATTCGCCTTTTGCATTCTTAACTACAGTAACGCCTCCTTTCTTAGGTACTACGTGTACTAGGCTGACCCATTGGCTGTCGGAGATCGGGTATATGATTCCTGCGTCTAGTAACTTTTTCACCTCGTCTTTGACTATAATGCTTAGGATCGGGTTTATCCTTCTCTGATGTTCTCTTGAAGTTTTGTAGTCTTCCTCCAGCATGATACGGTGCATACAGATGGAGGGACTTATGCCTTTTAGATCGCTTATATTATAGCCTAACGCAGTTGGGTATTTCCTTAGGACTTCTAATAGTTGCTCAGTTTCTGATTGTCCTAAATTAGCGTTTACTATTACTGGTCTTTTGAATTCTGTATCTAGGAATTCGTACCTGAGGGTTTTAGGTAGCTCTTTAAGTTCTAAAGCTGGGTTTTTCGGACCTGGCATGTGATTTGAAGTGAGTGCTAAGATCTCGCTCAGACTATCATCTTTGTATGGTGCACGCCAGTTGTCGTCTTCATGAATAGCAGGGATCTGGATTTTCATGATTTCAGAATATGTAGTTTCCTCCTTCTCTAATTCTCGTATGCATTCGTCAATGACATCTACTATATAGCATGTGTCATCTATAGCTGGTGCCTTCAAGAATTTAGTAAGGATGAACTCTATCTTTTCTTCTCCTACTTCGAATGTTAGCCTTCCCTTCTTTACGTCTATGATAGCTCCGGCTGTAGCTAGGAACGATCTTCCTAGGATAATTGGGGTAACAGAGTCCTCTTTGATGTCCATGATTATGAAGTCGGTTGGGATATAGAATTGGCCTATGCGTACTGGAACGTTTTCCAGTACACCGACGGGATATTTGACTGATCGGTCAGCCAATTATACGGACATTTTAGTTGGTCTTAGTTCTCCCATATTCAGCTTTTTGCATATAGATAAAGGCATGACGCTTATACTGGCTCCTAGATCGCATAGAGCTTTGTCTATAACGAACTTTCCTATGATGCAAGGTATGGAGAAACTACCTGGGTCTTTTAGTTTAGGAGGCATGTTGTTTTGAATGATTGCGCTACATTCGGCAGTGAGCGTCACTGTCTCGTTATCCTCTATTTTCCTTTTATTAGACAAGATTTCTTTAAGAAACTTAGCGTATGACGGCATTTGAGTTATCGCTTCTGTGAACGGGATAATGATGTTTAGTTGTTTCAGAAGTTCAACAAATTTCTTAAATTGTCCTGAAGTTTTGGAGTTTAGTAATCTTTGAGGATAAGGGATAGGTGGTTTATATGGCGCTGGAGGCACATATGAGCTTTCATCTTTGGCGGCCTTTTGCTCGTCACATTCCTTCTTTTCTGTTTCAAACTCCTTTTCGGTTGGTTTGTCAGATTTTTGATGCATTACTAAATCTTCATTCCTAGGATCTATTGAGCCTTCCAATTCTTTTCCACTTCTCAATATAACAGCGTTTGCGTGACCTTTCGGATTAGGTTCGGGCTGGCCTGGAAATGTTCCAGCTGGGGCAGCTGCAGAGGCTTGTTGTTGAGCCACTTGCGATATCTGCCTTTCGAGCATTTTATTGTGGGTGGCTAAAGCGTCTACTTTTCCGGTCAGCTGTTTAATCTGCTCGCTAGTGTGTATGTTTTGATTCAGGAATTCTTTGTTTGTTTGAGCTTGAGTAGCTATGAATTTTTCCATCATCAATTCGAGGTTTGATTTCCTAGGGGCAGTCTGGGTAGCAGCGGCTGGTTTCTGATATCCTGGCAGAGCAGCTGGTGCTTGCAAGGCATTATCGTTCTTGTAGGAAAAGTTTGGATGGTTCCTCCCTCCTGAGTTGTAAGTATTTGCATAAGGATTTCCTTGAGCGTAATTTACTTGATCTGGTGGGATTCCGGCCAGTAGTGGGCACTCGGGCGCGTTATGAGTGGCGATTCCGCATAACTCGCAGTTTGGAGTTACAACAGCTACGGTTGCAGTTGGGTCAACGGTCAGACTGTCGATTTTCTATGCTAGAGCATCTACTTTAGCGTTGAACTTTTCAAGGCTGTTGATCTCGTACATCCCACCTTTCGCTGCGGATTTCTCTGCTGGAGTTCGTTCACCTCCCCATCGGCAGTGGTTCTAAGACATGTTTTCGATTAGTTGATAGGCTTCGTTGTATGGCTTATCCATAAGTGCACCGCCCGCGGCGGCGTCTACCGTTAATCTGGTGTTATACAGAAGCCCATTGTAGAAAGTATGGATCGTCACCCAGTCTTCTAGACTATGGTGAGGACATGCTCTCATCATATCTTTGAACCTTTCCCACGCTTCGTAGAGAGATTCAGTATCTTTTTGTCGAAATCCGTTGATTTGAGCTCTAAGCATAGCAGTTTTTCTTGGCGGAAAGTATCTTGCTAAGAAAACGT
Organism: Lathyrus sativus; assembly: GCA_963859935.3. Lineage (NCBI taxonomy): Eukaryota > Viridiplantae > Streptophyta > Magnoliopsida > Fabales > Fabaceae > Lathyrus > Lathyrus sativus. Next base: position 62,272,871 of record OZ012738.1, on the reverse strand, counting down.
TCTTCAACTGTTCCCACGTCCAAGCTCTATCTCTAAGAGAGAAAGGAAAGAGACGAAGTCTTATTGCATCTAGAGTTACTCCATTTGCCTTCACTATGTCTGCGTATTGCACAAACTTCGTTAAGTGTTCGTTTGGATCCTCAGTTACATTTCCTGAGAATTGATTTTGTTGTACAGCTGACAGCAATGACGGTTTTAGTTCGAAATCGGTTCGATTGATAGCTGGGGCAGCAATGCTACTTCGAGGTTCCATCTGAGAGGGTGTAGCGTAGTCCTTCAGCGGTTTGTTCTGAGGTCCTTCAGCCATCTTTGCTTCTTCAACAGGAGGATGAGCTAGAAGATCAGGAATATTGTGTCTTCGTTGATATTCGATGATGCGCCTTCTTAGATGTAAGAAGCGCTCTAGTTCGACGATTGTAGGTTGTAAGATGTCGCCTTGTGAGCCAGTACTTGACATACAATCGAAGAACGAGTAGAGGAAGAGAGAATTGTTAACCTAGTCTATACTGTGTAACAAAAGATTACACTATTGACTAAACGGGTCCCCGACAACGGCGCCAAAAACTTGATCGCGACTTTCTATGTCTAACTCGATTAACTGCAAGTGCACAGTCTATCGCGTAGTAATAATAGATATCAATCCCACAGGGACTCGTAATCAAACTAGTATTTTCGGGTGTTACTGTGTTTAGCTAGGTTGGTAATATTTTAGGGGAATAATAACGAAATAAGTGTGTAAACTAAAGGGAACTAAAGCTTTTAATTAAGGTATAGGTGCTTGAATCGGTATGTAATATGTTACTTCTTCAAGGACTCTATAGGTCACCGGTGTCTTTAGGTTTTCAAAAATAGTTTAAGAAGAAAATGATGGCTTAAATACCTTTGCCTCACGATGGTTGTTGACGCTAGTCGCAACTCTAAGGCAGAACGTATGCTGTCGCTATCCCGTTCGGGGTTAAAGTTACTTTTTGAAAACTATTAAGTTCTAATTCCTTTTAAAGCGTTGTCGCTGTTTTTAAAATGAATGTCTAGTTTTTACTATCTAGTCTTAGCCTCAGCTGTCGCTTGTTGGTTCGTACCTTTATGAATTTTCCACTGTCGTGGCAAAACTACTGTAAATAATTTCTCGCTGTCACGACGAAGGTTTATTTAGAAAAGTCAATTTAAAAACTGAAGCCATAAATAAGTTTTAGAAAAGGTAGATATACACCGGTTAATTATTGAATCCCATCAGATTATTTATTATATACCGATTACTTAAGATTTAGCCAGACATGGAATATAAATTAACAACACGTAAATAATGGCAGAAAATAATAATATGCATTACAATACGAAAGAGCAATTCAATTTACGATTATAATAGAAACCTGTAAACAATTTGATTTGGCTTTTGGGAAATCCTCCAAAATGGCGGCAGGATTTAGTCTTTATGCCAATTACTTGTACAGAATAGAAATGGGAATGTAAAACAACAGTTACAAGGAAGGAAAGAAAAAGGAAATAAAACAACGATAAGAAAATGGGAAACTGAATATTGCTCTGAAAGTAAATTGGCAACACTTCGTCTCTTCAATGCGGCTCCCTTTTTCTGGTACCAGCTACCTCCTTTTATAGATGGGATATTCAACCGTTTATTTCTTCGGGAAGTGGGAATGATATCAGAAAATATAGGAGTTAGTGGTCCACTCCTCTTTGGCATTTTCATCACTTGACAACACGTGCAAAAAACTGCATTTTAACTCCATGATGGTCGTCATGGACCTGTGATGGTCGTCACACGCATGACGGTCGTCACACCCTTGTGACGGTCGTCATCTCAGCAGAACTCGTTTTTGCTGCTTTTTGGCCTAATTTTCACCTGGTTTTCACCTGTAAATGCTTCTTTTCTTTGTCTTGCTCCATTTGAGCATGGTCTTTGAATACCTGCAAAATACTGGGGAAATAGTGTGAAAATATCCGAAATCGGAGAGAGAACGGTCGCCGATTAGTAGAAAATTACATCATTATATATATATATATATATATATATATATATATATATATATATATATATATATATATATATATATATATATATATATATATATATATATATATATATATATATATATATATATATATATATATATATATATATATATATGATTTCGCGTTATCAAATCCCCCCTTTGAAATGTTAAAATTCTATGTCTTTTTTCCTCTAAGCGTCAAAGTTTTCCCCCTGTAATATTTTCTTTTGGTTCACCCATCAGATTCAGTGTTCAAATTGCATGCTTAGGGGGGTAAACCAAATGAAAAATATTACAGGGGGAATCTAAAAAAAAATATTACATGGTGGTAAATAGAAACTCGCCTACATTGCAGGGAGTGTTGTATATTTACCCAATAACTTATTTCCTTGTTTTTTACAAAATAAAAAATACGCCTAAACCTTCTTTTAGAACCCCCAAAATTGAACTTGGAATTTTTTATGGAACCGATGCTTTAGAGTGGCTATTTCAAGCAGAACAATTTTTTTTTTTTGCATTTTATAGCATTCCTTTCGAAAATCGACTTCATATGGCTTCTTTTAAATGAAAGGAGAGGCCTTGGGATGATATACGTGGATATTTCAAAACCATCAATTAATTGATTAACAAACGTTCTATAGGTCTCTTGAACATGTTTTGGCCCCTCAACTTATGAAAACCACCATACTCAACTCTTTAAGCTAAGACATCATGACTTTGTTTGAGAATATTATGCCAATTTTGAAAATTTGGGAAATAGATTATTAGGGTTACCACTAGATGCAATACTTAACTGTTTAATATTAGGTTTAATTCTAGAAATTCAAAATGAATTAGCTATCCAACGACCGTACTCTATTTCACAAGTTGTGGGACTTGTTCATGGGCATGAAGCTCTCCACGACCTTTCCACATCACTTAAAAGATGTCTTGTATTTGATGTACGAGGTATAATTGTTCTTGTATTTGCATGTCCCAACTTAACTCAAGGGTAGCTTCTATATCTGGTTATTTTGTTGCTTGTATTATCGCTTTCATCCTTGTTTCTATTTTGACTCGTTGAGCCTCCTTCATGATTGCATTTCCCGAAATCAAGTTTGATTTGATTTGGTTTTTAGGATGCATACAACTTTTGTTATATTTGATCTTAATCTAAATGTTATTTGATCATTAGCATATGTTAGTAGAATAAAAACATTTTGTGTTTTTAGTCAAAGTTTATTCAAACGTAAAATATCAAAATGATTTTGAAAATTAGAAATTTTGAGATTTTACCAGATTGATTCAAATCATTCGGTTTTACACTAAATGTTTTATTCTGATCAAATTGGATAGAAGCGAAACCAAGTCATTTTATTTTGGTCAAATTTTACACTTGACTCTGATCATTTTCCTGGGGGAAAATTACGTTTGATTGGCTTCGAATCAATACTTGTGCATCATTTGAATCAATTTCATTTTTCAAAATTCATGGTCAATTTTGTGGCATTTGATTCAAATCAAATTTTAAACATGATTCGAATCACATGGTATTTGATTCGAATCACACATTCTCTAATCCAAACCAACTGACATTTGTTTTTGAAAATCTGTTATTTCTTCCATTCCACTTCTTTTTGCTCATTTGATTTAAATCTCATTTTTTATTGATTCAAATCTAACTACCTTTTTCCACCATTTTGTGTGCTTAATCTCAAGCACACATAAAAGCTTTTTGTAATAATTTCTTATAAAAATATCTATCATTATGAACATATTTTCAGCGTGATTTTTAGTGGAAATCAATTTCCTCGATTTTGAGTATTCAAAGTCTTGCCACAAAGTTCTTGCATCTTCAACTTCAATTGAGTTTAGATCTTGATAACGAGATTTCTGAGATTGAATGAAGGAGGCACGTACTTGAAACTAATCATTGTTGGAGATCTTGTTGAATTTTTCAGGTTGTTAGCAAAACTGAGGGATTGTCAATGGTGGTGACAAACTCCATTGAAAAGAGGTAGGTTCTTCTCTCCAGCATAAATTTAGTAGTAACTGATTGGAAGGCTACAGATAAGGAAGATTTCTTCTTAAATCTTTGGATGATTTCACCGGTTAAGGAATCAGTAGGATCAAGGGGTTGATTGGTATACATGAAGGATTGGAGCAGAATTAGTGTTATTGGAAGATTCAAAAAACATATTCGAGTAAAGATTACGTAGAAGAGTTTCAAAAGTTTGTTGTATACAAGTCAAGATCCAAATTAGAAGATTCATTTTCTCAGTTGTATTGTAGATTGGTGATTATACGAAATCTTGGAAATATTTTTCAAATAACAAGAAACTACACAGGTTCCAATGGGAAACCATTGAAGAATGCAAGTAGGCAAATCGAGGACGAATGCTGAAACACTATAAATTCAGTGTCATCTCTCTCTCTCTCTGTCTCTCTCTCTCTATCTATCTATCTCTTAGATTTTAAATTCGTAGTGATTGCATGCTTTGGTTTTTCAATTTTTTCGTATCATATTGTTTGTTATTGGTAGAGATTTATTACATAAGCATTAGGTTTTATTGGAATTGGATAACTAGTCAAGCTAGTCTTTGTAATTGATAAATCTAAAAGTTGATTTAATTTAGGACTACATAAATTGAATCAATTCATACCAAGCATTTGATCTTTCTAATCGTTGATATTTGTGAAATGGACTGTGTTAGCTTGATCATATTCAACTGTATAATTTTCATTTTCACTTCAAACCTTTAGCTTGCAGCTAATTTTGAAAACACCATGATTTTGGAAAACAGTGGTTGCATTTTATAATTTGGGTTTATTCACCCCCTCTAGACCGTTTTACTATTTCCATATTCACACCCAACAATTGGCATCAACAACTATAGTTTTGTTTGTGTCTAATCAACAAAAAAGTTATGAATATATCAGAAGATAACAATCCTAAGGGAGCGTATAATAGAGCACCAATTTTTAAAGGCAAATATTATACATATTGGAAGTTGATCAGGAATTTAGACTTGTTATCGGTTGACAAAAATCTATGGTGTTCCGTTGTCGCTACTCGAAAAAATGCAATGACGTTGAGGCGAAAGTAGAAGAACAGGAGAGTTGCCATCGAACTTTATTTATCTCAAAAGGGTAAGGGAAAACATCGAGAAAACCCCAAGAAGGAAATGGATAAGATGGTCTTGCAACCAAAAGAAAGGGTTCGGAAGCCGATTATGCGAAGGGAAGGTATTAACACCCCTCACATCCATCGTACTCGATGGGAACCATTTGCTTGTCTATGTGTGAGGATATTGCTAAAGGGTATTTCTTTCTAAAAGTATTCTAAGGGGAGATAGAAGGATATGAAACAAGAATATAAGGAAAAGAGAATGTGAAAAGGGGGAAAAACCTCGGTAGGACCTCGCGGTCCTATGCCTATGTATTCTCAACAGGTATGAGAAAGTCAGAGTCAGCGTAGTTCAGAGGACTACGGATAAAGATGTAGATGTATGCTCGCCAAGGATTGGGGTCCTTGTGCCTACGTATCTTCACTTTAAAAGAAGTGAAGAATCAGAGTGTCTGTAGTTTGAAGCATGGTTTATTGGTGTTTTTATGGACGATGCTAACGTACGCATCCTAGAAGTTAGGTGTATTGCAGCTCGCTTGTGGAGTCTTAGGTGTAACACCCCCTTTCTATACCCCCAATAATTTAAATAAATCATTTAGGCACATACTAAAAATCCATCAGAGTATAATTAAAACACGGCATAAAAGAGGTGCGCCACATCATACTTGAATCAAAACACACAACACCTGCTCAATAAAGATATGCAAAAGTGGAGTAACTTTCAACAGAGGAACTTAGTCCTCATACCCACATCTCAATATTTAGAATAAAAGCGGAAATATCTAAACATTGGTAATCATCAAACATATATATATATATATATATATATATATATATATATATATATATATATATATATATATATATATATATATATATATATATATATATATATATATATATATATATATATATATATATATATATATGTATGTGTATATATATATATATATATATATATATATATATATATATATATATATATATATATATATATATATATATATGTATGTATATATATATATACATATGTATATATATATATATGTATGTATATATATATACATATGTATATATATATATATACATATGTATATATATATATATACATATGTATACATATATATATATATATATATACATATGTATATATATATACATATGTATATATATATACATATATATATATATATACATATGTATGTATATATATATATATATATATATATATATATATATATATATATATATATATATATATATATATATATATATATATATATATATATATATATATATATATATATATATATATATATATATATATATATATATATATATATATATATATATATATATATATATATATATATATATATATATATATCGTCCAGTTTAATTCACAGCCTAATTCATGTTTTCATAAACATTCCACAATAAGATACGTATACAACGTATCACAAAAGAATCATATATCCTAGATACCCGCTGCTACATATCAGAGCTGACTGACAAAAGAATGAAGACACGCTTCACAAAAAGACCTCCAGCATACCTACTCTGCAATGCCTCATAGAGCATCATAAAACAGCAGAAGGGTGAGAAATATTATCATAATAATCAATGCATATAATTATATATATCTACAATCTTAGAATACACATAATCAACATTCTCACCACAAGTCATCCATATACATCACAATGTATATACAAATATATGGATAATCACCAAGCACATTCATCACACATACATCCACAATTCACTCATTTCCACATAAACATTTACAATTATATTTATTCATCAATTCACAACTCTCAGTTCAACAATTCATACACATATGCATACTTTCATACAACAATTATACATATGTCATGTGACTCAATGCAACTCAAGCTATGTGGTACCAACACTTGTTATTATTTTTCAGTTTTTACATTTAAGCCGGGTCCGTCCTCTAGACCAATAACAAACAAACAAAATCCCGTCCTCTAAGCTTTCAAACCCCTCTCTAGGTTTGGGACAAGTCACTAGTCTCCACGAAATTAGCAAGCATTGCCTCTTGACAACAAATGATGCGTATGCAATCAACAAACAAATGCATTTAAGACCGTTCTCGCATCTTAATCTCATGCATTCTCAAATAATTCATCACACAAGAATTATAACATGATTGCACACACAACACATTTCATAATAATCAAAGTATTCATACTTTCTACACCATCTCTACATTTATCAAGCAATGCACAAGAGTACACATCTTGGTGCTTCACATACAATCGCATACAATCAATATGCATTCACAATATCGCGCCAAATGGCAACAAACTCCATCACAATCATAATGCACCTTTAATCAATTTAAACAATGCATATATTTGCCAAAGGCCATATTTCACAATTGATTCCACAATCTAGGATTCACGCCATACGGCTACCCACAGCATATCGTAATACAACACACAAGCTATGAGTTGAAAAATCAAAGCATCAACAGTGGATGGAAACAACAAAAACAAAATGTTGTTCTATCATGTTCGTTGCACCATTCGCCTAGCGAAGGTCATCGCGAACGTTCGCTACCTGCTCGCTTAGCGAATACGCTAGTGAGGGCTGGTTTCTAGCTACTGGAAGTGTTCGCTACACAGCTCGCTTAGAGAACCCTTGCTACCTCACTCGCCTCCAGCGAGATTGGGTCATTTGGTTCTGCTCAAGTCTAGGACCATTCGCTACTGGCTCGCTAGCAGTTCGCCTAGCGAACCACCTGCTGGCTCGCTCGCTAGTTGCTCGCTTAGCGAACCTCTGGGATCTCAAAATCCTCTACTGTCTAAAATATCCAAAACTTCACAAAATCTCCCGATTAAACTCCAACAAGTTTCCATATACTTAGCTTAACATTCCTCAATTAAACTGCATCACTTATTCCAGATTCTAACCGCTAAAACATCAGTTTCTATCGATTAAACCATTTCGACCTAAAAAATGGAAAATGAGTAAAAACTCTCCAACAATCCAAGTTAATCCAACAAAAGCCTACATAATCACACACATTGAGAAAATAATAAGATTTCACACCCTTACCCGATTAAATCGAATCCTAGATGTTGATCTTGAGCTATCCAAGCTTTTCCTCTATTTTCTCCTCTTCTCTCTTCTTCCTTCTTTCTTTTTCTTCCTTTTCTCTTCTTTCTATTTCTATCCTTTTCTTTTCTTTCCTCTATTCCACTTATATCTCTTTCTATTCTATTTCTCTCCAAACATCTACTAATCCATTTTCTCACAAAATATCTCATGTTATCATTAAATAAGAAATGTCTAAAATACCCTCTAATTTATTTTCCCCGAAAACTCTTAAAATCGGTAGAATAACATAATATACAAACATAACATATTAACACATCAATTTCACAATTAAAATATTAATCGCCCAAATAAATTAAAAGACTCAACAAAATTGGAAATCAGAATCGGGGCGTTACAACTCTCCCCCACTTTAAAGATTTTCGTCCTCGAAAATATTACCTGATTCAAACAACTCTGGATACGACTCTCGCATCCCACTCTCTAATTCCCAAGTCATATTGCCTTCCGCAGCGCCTCCCCATGCTACTTTCACAAGCACAATATCCTTGCCTCTTAGCTTCTTAACTTCACGGTTCAGAATTCTAATCGGTAAAGCTTCAATCGTAAGGTTATCTCTCACCTCAACCTCATCCATAGGAATAACATGTGACGGATCCGGAACATACTTCCGAAGTTACGAAACATGGAACACATCATGGAGATTAGCAAGCGACGGTGGTAAAGCAACCCGATAGGCTACCTCTCCTATCTTTTGCAAAATCTGATAAGGACCAATAAAACGCGGCGTCAACTTACACGATTTCAACGCTCTACCAACAAAAATTATTGGAGTAACTCAAAGAAACACGTGATCTCCCTCTTGAAATTCAAGTGCTTTCCTCCTCTTGTCATGATAACTCTTTTGACAACTCTGAGAAATCTTTATCTTCTCTTGAATCATCTTAATCTTATCGGTAGTTTGCTGGACTATCTCGGGTCCAACCACAAAACTCTCTCCAGACTCATGCCAACACTATGGCGTCCTACATCATCTACCATACAATGCCTCAAACGGTGCCATACCAATACTCGAATGAAAACTGTTGTTGTAAGTAAATTCAATCAAAGGTAAGTAGCTATCCCGAGCTCCTCCCTTTTCCAATACACAATCTCTCAAAAGATCCTCAAGTGATTGAATCGTCCTCTCAGTCTGACCATCAGTCTGCGGATGATAAGCAGAACTCAAACGTAACTTCGTACCCAAAACACTTTGCAAACTCCCCCAAAACCTCGAAGTAAACCTCGGATCTCTATCTAACATAATGCTAGACGGAATACCATGCAAACTGACAATCCTTTCAATGTACAACTTTGCCAATCTCTCCAACGGGTAATCCATTCGCATAGGAATAAAGTGAGCAGATTTGGTTGATCTATCCACAATAACCAAAATAGCTTCAAAGTTACTCGGAGTTCTAAGTAAACCAGACACAAAATCCATAGATATGCTATCCCATTTCCACTCAGGAATAAACAACGGTTGCATCAAGCCCGACGATTTCTGATGCTCAATCTTTGACTTCTGACAAGTCAAACAAGAATACACAAACTCGGCAATATCCTTCTTCATACGAGGCCACCAAAATACTTTCCTCAAATCTTGATACATCTTAGTAGCACCTGGATGAATATTCAATCCACTACGATGCCCCTCTTCAAGAATACTCTTCTTCAACTCAACAATATCAGGAATACAAACTCTATCCCGACATCTCATGATACCATTTTCATCAATTCGAAATTCACCACCTTGACCTTGATTGATCAAAGTCAACCGATCAACTAAACCCAAATCAGATTTCTGTCCTTCTCGAATCTCGTCAAGAATACCAGTAGTAAGCTTTAACATACCAAGCTTAACTCCGTAAGAAGTCTTCTCACACACTAAGCTCAAATCGCGAAATTGCTCAATCATCTCCAACTCTTTTACCATCATCATCGACATATGCAATGATTTCCTACTCAATGCATCAACTACTACATTTTCTTTACCCGGATGGTAATTCAAACCAAAATCATAATCCTTCGGAAGTTCCAACCATCTCCTCTGCCTTGCATTCAATTCTTTCTGATCAAAGAGATACTTCAAACTCTTATGATCACTAAATACCTCAAATCTCGAACCAAACAAATAATGCCTCCAAAGTTTCAACACAAATACAACGGCGGCCAACTCTAAGTCATGTGTCGGATAATTCCTCTCATGCACTTTGAGTTGCCTCGAAGCATAAGCTAAAACTTGTTTATTTTGCATCAACACACCTCATAAACCCATCAAAGAAGCATCATAATACACAACAAACAGTTCTGTCGGATTCAGCAAAATTAAAACAGGAGCTGTCGTCAATCTTCTCTTAAGCTCTTGAAAACTTTCTTCACACTTTGCATCCCAAACAAAAGCTTGACCTTTCCTAGTCAACTGCGTCAACAACAATGATAACTTGGCAAATCCTTCAATGAATTTCCGATAATAACCTGCCAAACCAAGAAAACTTCTAATCTCAAAAACTGATTTTGGAGCCTCCCAATGCGATACCGCTTCAACCTTTGACGGATCGACTACAATACCCCTACTAGAAATCACATGACCAAGGAAAATCACTTCCTTCAACCAAAATTCACACTTAGAAAGTTTAGCATATAACTGCTTTTCCTTTAACACAGATAACACAATCCTCAAATGCCCGACATGTTCTTCTTCATTCTTCGAATAAATCAAAATGTCATCAATGAACACAACCAAAACTTGTCCAAATAAGGATGGAAAGTCCTATTCATGTACTCTATAAATACACCTAGTGCATTAGTCACACCAAATGGCATCACATAATACTCATAATGTCCATACCTCGTTCTAAAGATAGTCTTCTGAATATCTTCGGCCTTCACACGAATCTGATGATACCCAGATCTCAGATCTATCTTACTAAAGACACTCACACCAATCAACTGATCCATCAAATCATCAATCCTCGGAAGTGGATACTTATTCTTGATGGTCATCTTGTTCAATTGTCTGTAGTCCACACAAAGTCTCATAGATCCTTCTTTCTTCTTAACCAACAAAACTGGTGCACCCCACGCTGACACACTCAGACAAATAAACCTATTCTCAAGTAGATCTTCAAGTTGACTCTTCAACTCTTTCAGTTTAGATGCGGACATACGATATGGAGCCATCGATATCAGACTAGTTCCAGGAATTAAGTCGATCGCAAACTCCATTTCTCGTTCCGGCGGTAAATCTCTTATCTCATCAGGAAAAACTTCCGGAAAATCACGGACAATTGGTAAAGCATCAATTGCTCCATTTTCACCAATGTTCAAAGTTGTCCTTAACATAAATACCTTCGTACCATCTTGCACGGATTCCTTCACTTGCTTAGCAGTCATAAACAAGTCTCCTTCATCATCAGGTTCAGGAAAAATAATCGTTTTGTCAAAACAGTTAATATAGACACGATTGAATTCTAAATAATTCATCCCAAAAATAACATCAAGTTGATCTAAGTGAAGACACACTAAATCAACTCCAAAGTCTTTACCAAAAATACTCAACGGACAATTCAAACACACAAAACAGGTAGTTACTGAACCCATAGCAGGAGTATCAATAACCATACCGCCATTCATAATTGACAACTCAAGATTCAATCTCTCAACACAATCAAAGGAAATAAAGGAATGTGTAGCTCCAATATCAATTATAGCGACCAAAGGTATACCATTAATGAAGCACGTACCTCGGATCAACCGATCTTCGCTAGTAGTCTTTGATCCTGATAGAGCAAACACTTTCCCATTCCCTTGAGTCTTCTTTAGATTGTCACATTTGGTACTAATGTGCCCTTACTCACCACAGTTGTAGCAAGTCACATTCGCACCGCTCTTGCACTCCATAGCTTTATGGCATGGCTTGCCACACTTGAAACATTTATGCTCAACTCTTTTGCACTCAGGAGCATGATGTCCTTCTCCACCATATTGATAACATCTCAGCGGAGTAGAAACTCCTCCCCCACTCGATTTCTTGTCGTATCCAGTTTTCTGTTTCCCCTTATCGGCAGGAGTCACATACGACTTCCTTCGGAATTGGCCTTTTCCCTTCT